>CM060306.1:6100002-6310002 GCA_030674185.1 Monoplex corrugatus | reverse complement strand
TGGATAGGTAGTATCCTGTGTATCCATACCAGGTGATGATGACAACGACGATGATGGTGATGATGATGCGTCATGCGGACTCTGCAAGTAGGAGCGTGGCAGTGATCACCGGCAGTATTACAGACAGTGGTGGTGCCCTCACAAGTCGTCCATGTCCTTCGAGGAGTGGATGCAAACACAGAGGGAGGCCTGCTCCATCAAAAAGAAAGATGCCGGTGCCACCCATGGACTGATTCTTGAAAATGGCCAGCTGACACTATGAGGATTTTCCTTCATTGTCCTTCAGCCAGGCAAGTCCCCAAAGTCCACAACAACCTGCGCCATCCTCACTGGATTGGACTCTTCATCATCCCTCAGCAATCCGGCTTTACACAGTACAGATGTAAAGACAACCAAACATTACACCTCACCTGGGTCCTACAGGATGCAGTTGAAGTTCAGAAGGTCACCCTGGCAGTCATCATTGATCTGCATAAGGGTTTTCATGACATGAACAGATCGACTCCTTGTGAAGCTCATACGGTGTGCCATCAGAGGCAACGTGTGTCATTAGACAAAGACCTGTCCCCTCATCCTATGAACCAGAGTTAATGGATGCTGCTACATCGGGGGATCCCCCGGGAAGAAGTCCTGTCCTCTACTTTGTTCATGTTCTTCATCAGTGACATATCTGTCCAAAGGAGCCCAATTAGCGCTTTATGCAGATGACCCGGTAGGCTACTGTAGTGCAAGAAAAAGTCTGCAACCACAGTAAAACCTTCAGTATCCCAGCATGGGCAGATTGCTGATGTGTATCGATGAACAGAATGCAACAACTCTTATATCATTATTCTCCCAAATCAAGAATGCAACAGCTCTTATATCATTATTCTCCCAAATCACTAGTCAGTAGCCTACAACTCCTACCCTTACTGATAAACCACTGACAGCGGAACACCAACAAACACACCTGGGAGTCACCTTTGACCAGAGATTAACATATGAAGAAAAACTAGTAATGGTAGAAATCAAAACTTGAAGACAACTGAGCACTATGACACAGCTAGCAGGAACACACTGTGGTTCACATGAAAAGCTTCTTAAGACAGTCTGTCGGTGGACTGTACAAACACGCTTAGAGTAAGGTTTCAGCTCTTGGACGATGGCGGCCAAGACATCAGCATCCCCTAGGCACAGTTCAAAACAAAGTTCAGAACATAGAGCTGAGGATCATCACAGGCACAACGAGGTCCACACAAATACAGAAGATGGAACAGGTGACTGGCATACATTACTCAGCAAAAGAAGAGAACAGAAAGCAATGATGCAGGCCATCAAGTACAACTGCACTTGAAACGAAGGATTGCCAGACTTCAGAAGCTCTCTTCTGCCAGAGATTCAACTTTGCCACAGAGACATGATTACTTCAAAGAGATCACTGGACAAGACTCCCAGTTTAAGTTCCAGTATCTCAAGATGACGTCTCCGTCTTCGAAATGTTTTCCATATGCACTAGTGTCAAATCCCCAAAGATATATCAAAATCAATTTTCATTGCACTTTTAAAGAAGACAGGGGCTGTAGAATGCGAACTCCATCGCACAATCAGTTTGATGAGTCATGTAACAAAAATCCTATCAAGAATGATCATAATGAGGACAAGGAATAGAATCAAAAGAGAAATACCAGATGAACAGTGTGGATTTGTGGAAGGGAAAGGAAACTATTAATGCCATATACATCATAAGAACTATCAAGGAGGGGTCAATCGAGATGAATAAGGATTTATATTTATGCTTTGTTGATTACATTAAGGCTTTCGATCGGGTAAGACATGAAGAATTGATCAACCAACTAGAAAGACTCAACATTGATGGAAAAGAACTACGAATAATCAGAAATATGTATTGGGAACAAACAGCTGCAATGAGAATAGAAAACGATATAAGCTCTTTCCAAAACATCAAAAGAGGAGTTAGACAGGGTTGTATTTTGTCACCAGATCTGTTTTCACTTTACAGCGAAAACACCATGAGCAACCTAGAGTAAGACCCTAGATTAAAGGTTGGAAGAAAAATTATAAACAACATTCGATACACAGATGACACCGTGCTAATGCAGAAAATGAAAGGGACCTACAAAATCTTGTAAATATACTAGAAATAGAAAGCAAAGGTAAGGGGTTGGAACTAAACAGCAGGAAGACTGAAGTCATGGTGATCAATAAAAAACATGAAATCCCCTCATGCAAAATAACAGCAAACGGCACAACCTTGAGACAGGTTGATAAGTTTTAATACCTGGGAACGATCATTTCACCAGATGGCAGATGCACATCAGAAATAGCCAGCAGAATCGGCCAAGCCAAAACAGCATTCAATAAGATGAAAAGCATTCTTACCAACAATTGCCTATCAATTGACATCAGCAAGAGAGTTCCTGAATGTTATACAGAACCAATACTGTTATACGTTAGTGAGGCGAGGGCAGTCAACAAGCAAAGGCAGAACAAGATTGAGGCAGCCAAGATGTGGTTTCTAAGAAGAATGTTGAGAGTTCCATGGACAGCAAAGAAAACAAACGAGATAGTCTTGATGGAGGCAGACACAAGAAGATCATTCATAAGGAAGATTCGGAAAAGGCAGGCAACATTTATAGGCTATTTTATGAGGAAAGGGGAATTGGAGCACCTGGTCACAACGGGAAAGCTGGAGGGAAAGAGAGCACCAGTTAGACCCAGGGAGAAAATACTAGAAGGACTTGCAGAGTGGCTGAAGACAAGGAGGGTGGAAGAGATGCTTGGAGCAACAAGAGATAGAGACAGATGGAAGTCCATGATCGCCAATGCCATGCAGCAGGGCACCTGATGATGATGATGATGATGACGATGATGATGATGATGAGGGATTGTGGAATTGTCCGGGCGTGACGAATCGCTCCCTTTTGAACAAACTGCAAATTCTATAGGGCTTCTTTAAAAACGTTTGATAATTTCTACGTCTATGCAGTCCATTTCCATGATGCATTGGGCGTGTTGACACAACACACTTGGGCTATTTAAATGATCTGGACATTCACGATATTATGCTGAAGTAAGTTTTGGGCTTGGTCTAGACTACTGAGAAGTCATGAGCCTGTATCTGCGTCATTAGAGGCTTTGCTTTTCCCTGCTGCGAGTGTACGAACCACACAAAGAAATAGATATTCAAGAGCGAGATACTGACATAGTTGACAGGTAGGCCCAGCCCACAAATCAGCTGAAGACTCACTACATTAACCCTTCGACTCCCGCACCCTATCCACCAACCGCAAAAACTGCAGGAAGTTGGTGGACAGTGTGGGGGAGTCACAGGGTTAAATTTTTTGCTTTGCTAGCATGGTTGACGTTACATCATACTGGTGGATAGGGTGCGGCATCACGTAAAGGCACATTCAGATCCATATCTGAAACACGAATAGTAACAACCTAACCATGTCTATGGATGGAATGCAGCGCGCAACTCCACTCCTTCTGTTGTTTCTCCTTTTTTCGAGACTAGATCTTGTCAATGGACGATGTAAGCAGGTCCCGGAACAATTCCCCGCTTAAAAGATGGGGATGAAACTATCTGTCCAAGAAGCGTGAACAGTGCACACCTGCTGACAAGATCAGAGGCCTTGGCGAGGTCGACAAACGTAGAGCACAGAGGTATCCTTTGTTGAAAGCATTTCTCTTGGTGAAGTTGACGAATGTAGAGCACTGAGGTATCCTTTGTTCAAAGCATCTCTCTTGGTGAGGTTGACGAATGTAGAGCACTGAGGTATCTTTTGTTCAAAGCATTTATCTTGGTGAGGTTGACGAATGTAGAGCACTGAGGTATCCTTTGTTCAAAGCAGATTGTCTAGCAGCTATCTGTCTCTCAGAAATATGTCTTTTTCTGCATTTCGAGCAGTATTGTCTTAGATGCGTGTATGCACGTTCTTCTGGTTGTTTGGCCCACACTGTGTGGGCATTATTATGCTGCATAGTCTGCATATTTAGGTCTTCGGTGAATAATGAATGGATTTCACTGTTGTATACATTGTTTATCTTTCAAAGTGGATTTTCCCAAGACTTTACACCCCCTAGAATGCCAGTGGCCTCTTTCAGTATAAGTAGAATCACCATCTTCTGGAAATTCTTTGCAAGACATTTCTTCTTTTCTTTCACTTGCTTTGTTTCTAACATGATCTGTTGGGATTTCGGAATACTCTCTTCAATTCTGACTGGCTCCTTTAGAATGTTAGTAAATATATACGAAAACGTATAGTAGAAGAAAAAGAATACATCCAACACATCAATGCTTTGAACATTAAAGCAAACTATTAAGAGATAAATAAAAATTCCGTACAGTCTAAATGACGTGGGTGTAGGTCATGGGGATGAAACTTATTCTCTTGACAAAGACAATTCAGAGAGTGAAATATATGCAGTTATTCATGCTTTAAAGAACGGCAAAGCTGCAGGACTGGATGGTGTCATAAGGGAATTTTTCAGGATTGCAATGTATAATTTGAAACCAAATTTGATGAAATTGTTCAGCAGACTGTTCTGTTCTGGATCTTATCACATATTTTGACAGAAGTAGTAATCCAACAGACAAGGATACATCAGTAATGTAGATATTTACCGACGGCTATCTTCACTAGATATTTCAAGCAAACTGTATTGTCATATTCTCAATGCCCACTTAAATGAATGGATCGAAACGATCAGAGTGATTGGTGAAAACCAGGCTGGCATCCGCAAAAATGACAGTGCTATTGATCATAATTTAATACAATGATATCAATCAAAGGACATAACTCTTGAGAGTCACGTAGAAATTATCTCCCATGTTGTTGAACTTCTTAAATCTAACATAGTTTGCGCTACCCATTCAGCTAGCATAGAAGCAGACACAAAGCACAAAAACTGTAAGCTCAGAACACTCCTCAAAAAAGGAGCGCCCAAGCCTACCTTTATACTCTGCAACTACCCTACACACAACTATGAGAGAGGAGAGAAATAATACAATAACCCTTCTGACTTATGAAACCAAAGAATCCGTCATCACCGATACATAAACTCCCTGATTTACCAAATAAGCCAGCATTGAGACAATCAGTCACCGACTTAACAAATAAACCATTGATACAACCAGTCACCGACTTACAAAATAAACAAACCATTACTGAGACATTCAGTCACAGACTTACCAAATCAACAAACCATCATTGATACATTCAATCTCCCATTTACCTTTATACTCTGCAACTACCCTACACACAACTATGAGAGAGGAGAGAAATAATACAATAACCCTTCTGGGGTAGTTGCAGAGTATAAAGGTAGGCTTGGGCGCTCCTTTTTTGAGGAGTGTTCTGAGCTTACGGTTTTTGTGCTTTGTGTCTGCTTCTATGCTAGCTGAATGGGTAGCGCAAACTATGTTAGATTTGAGAAGTTCAACAACATGGGAGATAATTTCTACGTGACTCTCAAGAGTTATGTCCTTTGGTTGATATTATAAAAATTCTCCCTGCTTCCCTCTTATTTCTTTGTTAATACAATGAACTCAGATGGATAGAGGTAGTGCATGCATTATTTTCTCTCTCTGGTTTTTTGTTTTGTTTTGTTTTGTTTTGTTTGTTCTTTCAGAATGTTGGGCATTCCATTTGGTCCCTTTTTATCCACTGGACGAGGCGGCAGGGAAGTTTTTAGTCCTGTTTTTATTATCCGTTGTTTGGTGTTTGTGGTCTGTTTGTGACCGTGCGTTCGCGCTTGACAAAGGCCGGTTGGCCGAAAATTTGCACTTGTCTTGTCTTGTTTTGTTGAATACGCGCTTGCATTGGTTTTCTTGTTCTTCTGGTTCCTGTTTGCTTGGGCGCGGGCAGTCGCACTTGTTTTGGATTTTAGAATGTTGTTCATACTGGTTTCTTCTCCTTGCCTGTGCTCCTTGGTCTTTCTTTTTCTCTGGTAGATTGTTTTGGGGGTGTGCTTTGGTTATGCCGTATACAGTGTTGGCTATGTGTGTACAGAGTGGTCCTGGCTTAAGTTGCTTCTTGGCTTTTCACTGGGTCCTGGATTCTTGTTTCTGGTCTTTTTGGTTTATTCCAGGTGTCTCTTGAGGTGCACATTGTTGAAAACGTTACAAGTATTCATCATTCAAGCCGATTGCACATTCACTCATACACTTAATATTCAGATTAGTTGTCATTCATTCAGTTTCTAGCCATTACAACTAGATTTCCGTTTTCGTGTTTCCATTCGATCTTTATTCTTATTATTTTTCCTTAGAGTGCCCATATGATATCACTTATCAATAACAGCAAAAAGTGGTATTGGTAGTATTAGTAGTATCGTCATCATTATCAAATGCCCTGCCACAGGCGTTGGCGATCATGGCCCTCCATTTGCATCCATCCCTTGTTGCTGCAAGCACATCTTCCATCCTCTCTGTCCTCAGCCACTCTGCAAGTCCGTCCAATATTTTTCCATGGGTCTACCTGGTGCTCTCTTTCCCTCCAGCTTTCCTGTTGTGACCAGGTGTTCTAATTCCCCTTTCCTCATAAAATGGCCTATAAATGTTGCCTGTCATTTCCTAATCTTCCCTTTTCAATAGTTTTCTTGTGTCTGCCTCCTTCAAGATTGTCTCGTTTGTTTTCTTTGCTGTCCATGGAACTCTCAAATCTTTTTCTGTTAGTAGTATATACACTGTATGCATACGGGTAGTAGGCCTACATATTTCATTGTTTTGTTTTCCGGTGAATACTTTCCTAACTGTTTGTTCGATAGTACAGTTACATTTCCGTTGATGTTGCTTTTGATTTCATCTCTGTGAAAGTCGTTATTGATCTTCTGTTTCCATGCATGTGGAAGGGAGTTAACAAGCGTATTGTATTCAAAGGGCTGGGACCCGTGTTCTGCACTGTATCTCTGTAAGTCAACTTGTTTCCGTTTTGCCAGAGACCTTGCATAAAAAGAAAACCAGCTGTACTCCAATGAAAGAAACATTTATAGCTTTGCTCTGTAAAGTATATTTCCGTTGTCCCACAAAGGTTCTGTTTTATTTTCCTATCAATCTATAAGATGGAAATTCAGTTGACCAGATTTCATGGATACGTTACTAACACTTCTAACTTCATGTTTTGTTGTTTCCAGCCAAATATCTTCTGATTGAGAAATTTCGAATTGTTCTACTATGTTAACAGCTGTCTGGATGTCGTTTTCATTCTTTAGTGTTAATGTATCACTTGCAAATTGTTTGATTTTGCTATAATGTATCAGTTTGATTCCTTGTATGTCTTTTGTTATGACGTGTTCGAATAGCAAGGATTTCAACTGCACGACGAAAAGAAGGGGGCTAAGTGTACAACCTTGTCGAACTGCTCTTTCAGTTGGAAACCAAGCTTGTGGTGAGTTAAAAGATTCATTTTTATGCCTTCGTGTAGTAACACAAGGGGTGGAATTTTGGCATCCCACACATCTGGATAGACTGTTTCTCTCCAGCAGAATCAAGACATAACACGACTGGTTCGTCCTCTCGTTTGCTAACCTCTGGTGTCACTATTTACTGGTGCTTTGTCGTTTACCCCACGATGCCTCATCTCATTTGTCCATAATGGGTAGTTTTGGTAGGCCTACCTATCTGGCTGAAGATGTCCTCTGTAATGAGTTCTGTGTGCGCGTACATAATTTTCAAGACCTGGAATTTGCTCAGTCATAGATTTGATCAAAGATGATGGTGGTTGTGATGATGATGATGATGGTGGTGATAGATGACGACGACAATAATGCTAATGGTGATTATGATGACGACCTATGACTGTATATTTCAGTGTTCAGGTCATCTCTGATATGAACTGACACAGACTTGAGACGTGAACTTGATGCACACCTTATTTGGCAGTTAATGTGCCTATAAACGCACACATTTCTTGGCAGTGAATGTTCTTATACCTCAGTGATATACCTTGTGGGCAAGAGATAGACAGAGATAGTTATTGAACTTATGATGTGATCCTTACATTTTTGATCAGGAGCGGGCCATTTTCTTGCTGGTGAAGATGAGCTGCTTTAGTGACAGCAATGGACATTTTTGTGAAATGGATAGAGCTTGTATTGAGTGGGACCAGTACTGGGGATGCGCATCTTCATTCTTGGATGACAACGAACAGATGGATACTGCAATACACAGTAATACTTATAACTTACATTAGAACATGTAAGTTTGGCAAGATCGTGTCAATGTATGTGTAGGGATTATGTTAAACAGAAGCAGACAGAATCTCAATTTTTTGCCAGTGCCTTTTCCTTCAGGTTTGAATGATACCATGTATGACAATGATGGAGGTTTCACTTTTACACAGTTTGGGGTTCCACACTCAAATGGATATAGTCCTTTCTGTCTCGAAGAACCCAACAGGTGATGACTGAAGGGATCTTCTCATCATCGGCACCAGTTACATCTGGCATGCCACAAGACACTGTGCTAGGGCCCTTGCTGTTCTTAACCCTTTGACTTTCTGCATTGTCAACCATGCAAGCAAAGCAGAAATTTAATCCTTTGACTCCCTCACCCTATCCACCAGCTTCCTGCTGGTAGACAGTGTGAGTCAATGGGTCACGTTTTTTACAGTTGGTGGAGAGGGTGAGGTGGTCAAAGGGTTCAGTTTTTGGAGTTGGTGGATAGAATGCGAGAGTCGAAAGATTAATCTATACAAATAATCTCCCACAAACTGTCAAACACTTCAAGGTCAAACTTTTTTTTTTTACGGCGACAGCCTCCTAAACAGGAAAGCTGTGAATCTGCAGGTCCAGATGCTGCTTCAAGAAGACCTAGATGCTCTAGAGAATTGTGAGAAAACTTGACTCATGGAATTCAACCCAAGCAAGTGTACTGCCATCCACATTCGGCTAAGTGAGACCAAGCATCTCCTAACATACACTTACCATCTTTACAGACAGACACTGGAAACACTAAAGGAGAGCAAAGACCTGTGTGTAACCATCACTGATAGCCTCTCCTGTATTAGCTATGTCAACAATGTTTCTGCCAAAAGCAACAGAATAGTTAGCTTCCTAAGACAGCTTCCTAAGATGAAACTGCAAGGAATTCACCCTGAAGTTAAAGCAGCAACTTACAATACCATGGTCTACTTCAACCTCGAATATATGTCCACAGTCTGGGATCTCCACAAAAAGTAGAATAAAATCCTGCTTGAAGCAGTCCAGAGACAAGAAGCCAGATCTATAGGTTAACAGCAACTACAGAGACAAAGATCCTGGCACTGTCACCACCATGCTAAAAAATTTGGGACAGACCAACCTGGAAGAGAGAATAAGAAACAACTGGCTGACCATGCTATACAAGATCAATAATAACACAGTAGACATTAAATTGTCTGACTTTTTCAAGTGTTGCTCTCACCCAAGAATCCGAAAGGCACCTATGAAACACTGACAATACAAGTGGAACATTAAGATTTTGAATTTTGACCTTAAAACATGGAACTAAACTCAAGAGACACTAGATATTGAGTCAATGGCTCCATCAAAAACGCCAGTGAGCATGAGGGTGAAGGGAGGGGGGAGAGAGAGAGAGAGAGAGAGAGAGAGAGAGAGAGAGAGAGAGAGAGAGAGAGAGAGAGAGAGAGAGAGAGAGAGAGAGAGAGAGAGAGAGAGAGAGAATAATAACAAAATAATCAGTAAACGTATTCAACAAAATGTGGATAAGGTATGTTACAGCTTATGACACAATTTTTTTATTTACATACTGGAAAACGATACATTATTTAATCACTGTGACTCAATTTGGTTGACTGTATGTTAACACAAATTTATGTTAACACAAGATACACTAAGGCAAATACATAGTTATTATGTTAACACAAGATACACTAAGGCAAATACATAGTTATTAAATATTCAATATACATTCCATGAATTTAAAATATTTCACTGTATTTACAAGATCAGGGAAATCTTCATAGTTTTGTCACCAAGTCTTCCATTCCTCTTCTGACAACCATAAACAATCCACAATATCTGTGATCAAGGGCTTTAAGTCATCAGTTTAAATTAGTCTATGATACAAATACCCTGAACAGAACTTTGTAACCCTGACGGATTTTTTAAAGATCACCTGAAATGGTTCAGACCTACTGAATGGTCTTAAAAAAATAGAAAAAAATTGCTTCATTGAGAGCAATCTACCAACTGCTTTAATCATGAGAACCAGCCTGTAATTTCTGTACACTAATCATGAAAAACAAACAAACATAAAAAACAAACAAACAAACAAAAAGAGGTAACGGAAGGGGGGAGAGTGACTTTGACAGTTGGTCCATTCATTAGTAAGGCTACTTAGACAAGAAGATACTATGTCCTGCTTATGGGACCTTGGTTTATCATCTCATCTGAAAGACTAACCAATGGGCCATGATTTTCATCTTGTCTCTCTAGTGTCTCTCAGTCCGCCAGCAACCTACTTTTGTCTCCTTCAAGTCCGCTCTCAAAACTCACCTTTTCTCCTCTGCATAAAATCCTAACCTCACTCAACCCCCCTCTGCAGCCTGTCTCCGCTCGGAGGGAAATCACTTTGTTATAATATATAATTGTATATGATATGCTCTCTATAATTTTCCATTGCTTTTATTCTTGCTTTTATTGCTTTTATTCTTTCTCCCCATTTATAGCCATGCGTGGTGTGTGTGTGTGTGTGTGTGTGTTTTGTGTTGTGTGTGTGTGTTGGTGTGTGTGTGTGTGTGTGTGTGCTGTTGGCGTTACGTGCGTGCGTGTGTGTCTGTTTCAGCGCTTAGATTTGATTTTGTCGAGATTTTGCGCTATATAAATATTGTAATTATTATTAATTATTATTATTATTATGTCCATTCATTAGTAAGGTCTTTTAGACAAGAGGATACTATGTGACCAGTTATATGACACACACTTCTCTGTGTGTGTGTGCAATCTGTGTGTGTGAACTCACACAAACATCCCAAAACATGCATGCACACGCATGAAAACATGCACTCGCGCAAACACACTGGAGTGTGTGATTTTGTGATCAAAGCACTAAGTTAAGCTGTGAGAAACATGGGTCCGAATTATGGGCTGGATCAGGATTTTTCTCCCAGCTACACTACTTCTTAAATGGAGATCTAGGTGTTAGTCTTTAGGATAAGATGAAAATCATGGCCCATTGGTTAGTCTTTCAGATGAGATGATAAACCAAGGTCCCATAAGCAGTATGCACTCAATGCATGTTCCATATCACTAGGTAACAAAGGACTTGTCCCTGGCAAAAATCTACACAAAAATGCTCTGTTATAGGCAAAGAGGACTAAAAGAAAAAAAAAAGGGTTGAGCTGTACAAGGGCAACATACTCTTTCCTGGGACAGCAGTCCAAATTTGTAAATCCATTCTGATAAAAAAGAAATACAACACAAGTATTTATTCTGTTTTCATAGACAACTAAATCATAAAAATCAGTTGAGTAGTTTTAAAGATACAGGGAGCTGTAATTACCAGGTATACCATCCCCTGTTTTAAGAAATTGAGCATTCAAGATGTTAAGTCGAATTTACATATATGAATATGATGAAGTCCTTAGCAAGCCTTGAAACAAGCCTTTCTAATCAAAACAAAGCAGGGTAATGAGAGTTGGCACAATATTCTATACTATAATCAAAACAAAATAGAACAATGAGAGCTGACACAATACTCTATTCTAAACA
The DNA here is from genome assembly GCA_030674185.1 of Monoplex corrugatus. Classification (NCBI taxonomy): domain Eukaryota; kingdom Metazoa; phylum Mollusca; class Gastropoda; order Littorinimorpha; family Ranellidae; genus Monoplex; species Monoplex corrugatus. The sequence goes on along the minus strand of CM060306.1, from coordinate 6,298,287 downwards.
CTTTTAGCAAGCAAAATCAAGATTACACTTTAGAGTTTTGGTGTTATGTCAGGTATATATAATACACCCAAAATATACAAATAATAAAATATGCATTACTCTTTTGCGAGAAATGCATATCACCTTCATCAATAGTTCTGACAGATGAAATAGAACAAATAATGGCTAGTACTAGTAGTAGCAATGCAAATTATTTCAATAAGCTGCAACACTTTCTGTTTTTGGATCTTTATTGCTTCAGCAATGAACTGGCAAGTTCATTTAGCCTACATGGCATTTTGGTTAGTTTATGTCCATTTTTACCAGACAGAAGATAGAAAATATGTCTAAGAAATTAACTGTTTGCAGTTTCCATATTCATCTTAACAGATTCATAGACAGTACAGTGGAATAAAAAGGGTAATTTACCTTCTGATTTGTTACTACATGGTGAACCACCACCAGCAGTTCTGAAGTGCACTTACTCTAAGATGGAATCATTTAAGATATGTCTATGCCATTTTATTGTGATAAATGACAAATATACCATTTCTAAATGATCAACATGAGCACAAGCATACTCATTAATACTTCAATTTCAGAAAAATAATTACACATAACATGGCGTTATAATATAAAATTATTATACTTTTATAAGACGAATCTCCTGTCAATCTGACAGATGAATAAGCATACTGGTCCTTCTATCCCCTGGTATGGGTCTTCATATGTGATACAAGACCTATCTTGGAGGTGTATCTTCTGCAGGTGCTGCATGGGTCATCCTGTGGCCCTGAGCTCTGCTTTCACCGGTTCCTGTTCTGTTGAACAGCAGCTGTTCTGCACTGTTCAAACGTAACTGTGCCCTGCAAGCACTCTTATCGCCAGCTAATTAGGATGCGAGCAATATCTTCCCAGCTTGTAGTGTTGATACCACAACTGATGAGGTAGTGTTGATGCCACAGCTGATGAGGTAGTGTTGATGGGGCTGATTGGGTGTTGATTGTTCATGGCGTTGATTGGGTTTCAGAATATCCTTTTATCGCTTATAGTGGTCTTTCCTGGTCAGGGTATCCTTGTTTAAAATCTCTGTACTGAAGTATCTTTGGGATGTGGATTTCTTCCATACAGACAAAGTGTCCTGTCCAACAAAGCTGCCCTTTGGCGAGTAAATACTCTATACTTTGGCAGGCCTCTTCAGAATTTGAAAGTTGGACACCTGAATTTGCCACATGACGTCGCAGATCTTGTGCAGACATCTTTGGTGGAACTGTTCCAGCTGTCACATGCACTGTCCTTTGGTAGTTCAGGTATCCCAGAAGTGCAGTGGGGCACTTAAGACAACTGCTCTGTGCACAGTAGTCTTTACGACAAGCCTGGAGCCATGGTCTAGCAATCTGGTCAACCTTCCAAAGGCAGAGCAAGTCTTGAAAATACACAACACCACACCAGAGATTCATGCAGCTCACAGTACTGCCCAAACAGCAAAATTTGACTACATCTCCTGGTTGTTTGTTGATGGCAACATGAGGTGACAGAAGTCTGAGATGATGTTAACTGAAACATAGCCTGTGTCTTGCAGGGGCTAATTGTACAGCCAAAGTGTTGGTAGGCCACCGCAAATTGGTCAGTAGTTAAGTTCCAGTATGAAGATTGGATGAGTGTGTGGATAATTATCAGTATGCATAGATAATGGTCGTTAGAGTATAATCTTTCTTTTCAGTCATCACACATCTTTTTGTTTGACACTTACTTTGAAAAAACATCCACATAGTTTTACATTTGTAAGCACTATTAGGGAGGAGCATACAGCATAGAAGAGGCAAGCTGAAAAATATGTAATATTGTTTTAAATTTTGTTCCCAAAATGAAATGAAAAACAACAACCCACCACCCATGTTACAATAAATATGTGACTACATGACTTGAGACCAAACGGTCGTAAAGATGTAGATTTGAACATGGGTGAAAAAATGTTTGCATCAAAAAATATTTGGTCTTTGTCATTCTATTCAATGAGTTGTATGTCATATACACTTAAATTTATGCATCTACAACTCCTTATGAGTGGGATCCAATAAAATATCAGCCTGGCAAAAATATGTCCATGAACATCTGAAAAATAATTGTCAACATGTTTGCTTGAAGTTACACAGGGTAATTTGACTGAATCCCCATCACCTTCCCCCAACATTTTTTTCTGAGGTACTGAAAAAATGCTCAGCTGTATTGAGTGTATTCAGAAAAAAAAATATAATATGTAATTTGGGACTGGATCCTTTATTGTGGACTATGTGGCATATACTGGTGGAGGCATGCTGGTTGAAAAACCGACGATAACATCAGGAAAGGTGCTACGCAAACTGGTCGTATCCTTCTTGTCACGGAGACTACTGGCCAGCAATCTGAGGGAATTTCTGTAATACTGACATGAAGCACAACATTGTCTGACTTGTCCTTTCAACCATTCGTTATGTTCATGATCTTCACTGCACCATTTTCTACAAAACATTAGAAAATTTGTGTCCAAAATGGAACCAGAACCGACTTTAATGTTATCCACAGACCATCTTTTATCACAGTGAAGACACAACTCAGCAATGGTATCCAGTTCCGGTGATGATCCTGCCAAATCAAGCCAGCTTGATGCTACAGCACTAAGACCTTCCGTTTCCTTTCCAATAAGGCAGTCAATATTTCCCACAGAGTCGTCACAACCAGTGGAATAAGGTAGTCTTGTCCTAGAGTGATTTTTCCTTGTCCTTTCAGTATAACTGTCGGAGACAGCCTGGACAAACTGGACCACCTGGGATTTAAAGGCCAGCACCGTCATAAGCTGTGACATAATGGTATCAACCATCGTTTCTTCAGGCATCGCTGAACATTCTTTCTTTTCCGAAGCAGACACAGACGCTTTGTTTTCTTTCAGCCCATCTGTTTTGTTATTCCGAAAAGCAGCATCAGTGGGTTGTGGAACCTCTTTTGGGGATTCCAGCATGGCGAAATGGGAAAAGGAAGGAGCAGAAGTTAGGTCCTGAAGAACAGCAGGGATTGTATGCAGATTGGGCAGCAGACCAGTTGTATGCAGATTGGACAGCAGACCAGGTGTCAGTCCAGAAGAGGCAAGAGTACAAGCAGTGTTGGCAATCAGCACACTGGATCCAGCCAAAGCCATCACTCCTACACAGTACACTGCAGCACTGATGATGATCACCTGAAACACACAATAACTTATGTTTTACTCACAGATAACACTAAGGCATTAAATACGTATTAATAATCTTGGAAAACAAAGGTGATCCCCAAGCTCAAAAATAATTAAAAAAAACAACACCAATACACACGCTAGGAATCATGACAAATGACCATTTTCATTCTATAAAAAGCAGACTTTGCACCGATTCTTGTACTGTGGCACACTGGCAAAATTTTCATGATTTGTTCACTACTACAACAATACACTGCATAAAATGCATTATGACACTGGCCAGCTTTCTTTCCATTTGATTAAATCTCTTCTCTCTTATGCAGTCTGAGTGGTTCTTCTGACAGAGCCATGGACTCAGGATCTGACATTTTGAGTTCAATCCCTGCCTGCAACATTACAGATTGGCCTGTTTGCTGCCAGTCTTTATTGTTTCCATCATTCTGGTGGTATCAGTTTGGTGTTTCCCAAGTCTTCCCCTCCCTTCCCCTTTCTGCTTCTCAGTTCGCGGCTTTGCCTGAGTAAAGGGTTTTGCGCAGATCAGGAAGTCTGCCAGGCAATTGCCGATAGGTTTGGGTGCAGCGCATATGGAATTGTCTGAGTGTGATGAATTCCTCTTGAACAAACTCCAAATTCCAGACAGATCTTTCCTCTTAAGCCAAATCCTGTTACTTAGATGAAAAGATGAGAAATGGCTTGGCCACACACACACACACATGCCACACACAATACGTAATACACACCAGAGAGAGAGAGAGAGAGAGAGAGAGAGTGTGGTGCATATTTACTTAATTATTTTCAATCACATCTTAATAACTCACTCTGCCCTGGGCGATTGTGTCAGTCAACAACCTTTCTGCCCTGGCTGTTTGGAAGGGTTACTAATAAAATTGTAAAAAAAAAGTTTTGGAGTTAAAGACTTGAAACTTTCTGGTATTGCTAACATAAGAACAAACTAACTTTTGTGCAAGTATAAAGGTGATCTTTTGTTGATTTTTATTTTAATTGAATTTTGAAAAAAATGACACTTTTTCAAAAGTTTGCACGGGGGGGGTACCAATACATGCTAAGAATAAAAAACCCACAAATTTAGACTTTTGATATCAAAAACACTTCTAGACAGTTGCAATATGACTGGGCATTATGTTTACCAAGTATCATGAACTAGCTGCAAGTCTTTCTTTGTCAACAAACAATTTGAAGTATGCAAATTTTAAATTGTACACACACACACAGACAACAATGGCCATTCATACTAAATATACAAAAAAAATCATAAAAAATCAGAGGAAAGATAGACAGATTTGAAAGTTTCTGATGATACTAACATGGTTACAAACCAGCTTTTGTGTAAGTATGAAAGAGTTGACTTGTTTGGTACTATTTTTTTTAAATTTTGAGATGAATTATTTTATTTTAAAAGTTTCCGCGGGAGGGGGTACCAATATGCAAAGAATAAAAAACTCACAAATTCAGCTTTCTGATATCAAAAACACTTTTAGGCAGTTGCAATATGATCAGGTATTATGTGTACTAAGTATCAGAAACAAACACCAACTCTTTCTTTGTGATCAAGTAATGTTTATTATGTCAATATCATAATGTGCACACACGCACAGAGACAATAATAGCCATTCACATTACATAAACAAAAAAAAATCATAAAAAATCATAGGAAAGATATATAAAGTTGAAAGTTTCTGGAGATACTAACATAATTACAAACCAATGTTTGTGCAAGTATGAAGGTGTTGAGTTGTCTCCTGCCATTTTTTTTTTATTTATTGATTTTTTTTTAAATTGCGCGGCAGGGGGGTGGGGGATACCATATATGAAAAGAATAAAAAACCCACAATTTAAGATTATTGAAATCAAAAAACACTCTAGACAGTTGTAATATGATTGGATATTATGGGCACCAAGTTTCAGAAAACCAGCTGTAAGTCTTTCTATGTAAACAAGCAATGTTCATTATATCAATATTATAATGTACACACACACCCACAGACGACAATGGCAATTCAGACACATTAAAAAAAAAAAAAATTAAAAATCATAGGAAAAACAGACAGACTTGAAAGTTCCTGATGATACTAACATGGTTATAAACTGACTTCTGAGCAAGAATGAAATTGTTCACTTGTTTGGTACTATTTTTTTTTAATTTTGAAGTAAATTATTTTGTTTTTAAAGTTTGCGCAGGGGGGTACCAATACATGCAAAGAATAAAAAAACCCTACATTTAGCTTTTTGATATCAAACACACTTCAAGACAGTTGTAATATGATTCAGTATTATGTGAACAAAGTTTCAGAATCCAGCTGCAAGTCTTTCTATGTAAACAAGCAATGTTCCTTATGTCAATGATATATACACACACGCACAGACACAGCTATGGCCATTCACACTTCATGAATGAAAATAATCATAAAAAATCATAGGAAAGACAGACAGACTTGAAAGTTTCTAGTGATACTTACATGGTTACAAACTGAATTTTGTGCAAGAATGAAACAGTTGACATGTTTGATACAGTTTTTAGAAATTTTACTGTAAATTATTTTGTCAAAAGTTTGTGCTGGGGGGTATCAATACATGCAAAGAATAAAAAAACCCACAATTTTAGCTCTATGATATCAAAACACTTCTAGACAGTTGCAATATGATTGGGCACAATGTGTACCAAGTTTCAGAAACCAGATGTAAGTCTTTCAATGAAAACAAGCAATGATTATTAGGTCAATGTTGTAATGTACACACATGCCCAAAGACAACAACAGCAATTCAGACTACATCATAAAAAAAATCATAGGAAAGACAGATAGACTTGAAAGTTTCTGGTGATACTAACATGGTTATAAACTTTTGAGCAAGTATGAAAGTGTTCATATGCCTTCTACTATTTTTTTTAATTTTGAAGCAAATTATTTTGTTTCAAAAGTTTGCGCAGGGGGTACCTATATATCCAAAGAATAATAATAAAAAAAAAGTTAGCTTTTTGAAATCAAAAACACTTCTACACAGTTGATATTAACTGGGCATTATGTGTACCAAGTATAAGAACCTAGCAGTAACTCTTTCTTTGTCAAGAGGCAATGTGTAGTATATGTTATACTTTACAAACACACACACACTGACAACAAATTACAATGGTCATTTGCATTAGGTAAAGAAAAAAAATCATACATAATCACAAGAAATATTGAGACTAGAAAGTTTGCAATCATGTACACAATAAAAGTGTACAAGAGCAAAAAAGCAAGCTTGAAATCATGTTTCAGTGATTCATTCTGAATTGAAAATAAGAAAACAAACGTTTTGGGGGGTAGTTTGAGCTTAAATCAAGTTATCAGACAGTCATTATATATTCTGGTCCATGCAGTATTCTCTGCACATGTTTTGTAACACAGATTTACTCCTGTTCCTGAATCCAACATCAGTCCTGAATCCAACAAGGGGGGTGGGGTGGGGGGGGGGGGGCGTGGTTCTGCACATGCTCGACATGCAGACCACTCTCTTTGTCCTCAGTGAAATTGCTGATCACAGGGAAGAATGTGAAGTTCTCGTTCCATGGTTTTAGAAAAATGTCCAGAAATGCTTCAGTGTTCTCTTCACCACCCACTTCCATCTCCTCAGCACTGTCATCGTCAGCAGGCATCGCTTCGTCTGACTCTGTGTCATACTCGGTACCGAGTTGAAAGACCGAGTCTTGGTCACTGGAAGTGTCACTGAGTTGAGGGCCGACATCCCAGTCTATCGCAACAAACTCACTACACATCGAGTCATCTTCTTCTTCAACGTCTGAGCCTTCAGTCTGAAGCTGTTCGAATCGTTCAAGCATTTCTGGTGCCGTGTAGCCACGAGTTTGTCTGCTTCGCTTTGTTGACGTCGAAGGCGCCGCCATTTTGATAACACGCAGCAGGCTGACATGGAGCTACTACCCTTACACATTCGCGTACAGCACAGACAATGAAGCCTTGCTGCTCGAGGGAATGGTGCAGATGCACTCATAAATGAATGAACTAGAGGCCTGTAGTGCTTAGTTTCGTACACAGTCGAGCTCCGGCGAATGAAAAATGCAGAAATCAAAAGTACCGAACTCGGTACGTTCGGGCTGAAACGTTGTGCGAGCAGGGTACCGATATCGGTACGTTCGGCTCTAAGAGTTAAACAGGAATAGACTGTGTAAAGATGTAACTGAAGAGAGATGGTGAAGCAAACATGCACACATTTATTCCATTCTTTTTAATCACATCTTAACTGCAGACAGACTATGTGTAGATGAAACTGATGAGATGGTGTAGACTTGTAATATATGACCTACCTTCAGCCATTCCATTCCTATGTGGGACAGAGACAGGTCCTCCAGTAAAAGGCAGAGGTCCGTGTAGGAGAACCAGCCCCTCTTCAGACCTTCTTTCAGGGCAATGCTAACATACAGGAAAAGAGCACATATGTCATGATCTCAAATAATCTTAACCTCCCTTACTCTATTCAACAGTTTCCTGTATGACTGGTAGATTAAGTAAGAAAGTGAAAGGGTTAAAACTACAAAAACAATCAAATAACCAAAAATGAAAGAAAAACAAAGATAAAATGCTCAAGCAACTGATACGGCAAGTGCTTTTCATTCACTTCAATCAATTTAATTCTGTAACTTCTGCAAATCTACTCAACTTTACAAATACACAAAACAAAGTATATATTTCTATATATTAAATCACATCAAATAATAAACAAAACTATCTGCGTATTTCTATACCTGTAAATATATTAAATCACAGAAAATAATACCCAAAACTAAGCGTGTATTTCTATGCCTGTAAAATGCTCAATCACAGAAAATGACCTTAATATCATGGTATCATAGGAGTGCAAGACCTCAGGACAACATCACTGTAATTCAATATTGGGAAGTGCCATCCCTTTATAACACATCACATATACCGTCATTAACCAAAATCTTCAGAAAATGATCCATGATTATTACATTAATAAACTAATAGCATATTGTTAGCCAAATTATTATTGTTCAATGTATGAGGATCATCCAACAAATAGTCAGAATATGTCCATTAAATTGCAAAAAATAAGACCATTTTTAAATTTAAAAATTTTTCTTCTGAACTTGATGGGTCTTGGAGAGGTTGGACTGTGCCATTAAGGTGACTGACTCTTTAATTCTGGCTCACAGCTTCAAACTCATGTTTTGTTCATGTCAACTATCCGATTTAAAAAGCGGTCACCTTGATTTCTGTGCCTGATTTTGATCTTCAGTATGGCAGTGCAGGACCCATCTGGCTGCAACAGGTCTCATTCCAAATTTACATGTTCAAATTGCATGAATTAATCCTTGACTGATTCCATAGTCATGAGCGAGCTCTTCACACATTATTTGCCAGTCTTCATTCAAAATGTCAGAAACTTTTTTAAACATTCTTCTTGTCAGCAGCTTCAACTGGTCTGCCCAGTCTATGCTCGCATTTAATGTCATTTCATCTAACTTTAAAGCACTGCGACAACCACTTTTTAAGTTATTAACCCTTTGACTCCCGTACCCTATCAAACAACTGCAAAAACTTAACCTTTAGACTCCCTCACTCTATCCACCAGCTTCCTGTTGGAAGCTGGCAGACAGGGTGAGAAAGTCAGAGGGTTAAGATTTTGCTTTGCTAGCACAGTTGACAATGAAGAATGCTGATAGATAGAGTGCGGGAGTCAAAGGGTTAAGATATTCTTGCTATTTGTTGGATGATCCTTGTGTTTCTAAAATTGCTGAGATTTATTCTGATTAAAATGAACAAATATGCTTAACCTTGCTATATCTTTTATGTCACATTAACCCTTTGACCCCCTCACCCTATCTGCCAGCTTTCTGCATTGTCAACCAGGACAGCAAAACACAAACTTAACCCTTTCACTTCCTCACCCTAGTCACCAGCTTCCTGCATGAAACTGGTGTATAGGGCGAGAGAGTGAAAGGGTTAAATTTTTGCAGCTGGTGGATTGGGTGCAGGAGTGAAAGGGTAAAAATCAGTACTTACTTCTTTTCTACGGACAGCATGGCCTGCTCAAAGTCTTCCTTCCGAATGAATAACTCCCACTCCTGAAACACAGACGGTAAATTGATTCCTTCAATTAAATCATATCACCCAGACATTCCATAAGTTGATGTGTACATATGAATCCAGAAAATAGTATATTTTATAGAAAACATTTTACTTTTTTCCTGATCTATTAGTTTGACTTGTTCCCTGCTTACAAGATGACGATTGATCTGTTCTCACCTACTTCTTGTGCACATGTCAGTAAGACGGGTCAACTCATTTGGGAGGTTCCTGACAGGGCTTCAAATACATACCAGTCAAGGATATATCATCTTATGAATATACACAAAGGAAGCTCTTATTATCAGGAAACATGGTCTCAAGGAGCATTGCAAAATATATTCCCCATTTTTTTTTCAACCAAAACAACTTGACTGCGTTATACGGTTATTACCCTTTGGCAGTGAAAGAGTTAACCCCTTCAGTGCCAAGTACATAGTTTTGCTAGTGTATGCTATTTGCAAAGTGATTTTTGCATGGGTAGGGTAATAATTAACAAAAAATCTTAGCATGTAAATTATTGCATGAAAGTAATCATAACCTTTTTTTCTGAAAGGGAAATGAAAAGACTATCTCTTTATGATAGTTTTAACTGTATTTGACACTTTGGTTAGTGAAGAATAGGCCGTAAAATTGACATAAATAAATTTGACACAATTTATTGTTATACATTATCAATTAGTAATCTAAAAAACAAAACATCCTAAGAAAACTTACATATAAAAGTATTTGACATATGTCTCCTAACCCTGTGTGCCTATAAAGTACTGAATAGGAACATGCGCTCTCACACAAACACCCACATACACTCACTCAATCTCACACCTGCCATGCCCACCACTTTCTGTTTATTTCCTCCCAAACGACAGAAAACTCAACAATTTTGATAACCACATGTTGCACTGGGCTTTTGTGTTTGAGCTGATCATGGAACACACACTTATTGCGAGCTTCACTGACTAAATGTGCTGGTACAATAGCTGAAAACTGTAAACAGAACCTCCATGTCCTCATCACTCTCCCCCTTCCCCCGCCCCCTCCCCTGTTACCCAGTCTGAAGTGTGGGTCAGTCAGAGTTCACCTACAGCATGTCCCAGTATGTGCTGTGATGAAATAGCTAAAACCTTTGGCAACACGCTGTTTCTCCCACAGCACTTGGCCCAGTTGAAACATCATCATCAGGCATTGTGGAAGAAAGGTCAAAATCTCTGAGGGGTTAGTTACGAATCCCGCAGTGCAGTGGCCATAGCAAAGTGTGATTGGCTGCTGACCTCATGCATAATTCATACAGATGGACAGAGCTTTCTGATTCCTGTGAATTGGGAATCCCCAGCTTAAACATGGAGGTAGAAAAATTCTTGATGTGATGTGAACATACATATATGTCGTTGGCAAATGAGATACACATTATTGTAATGTATATATCCGTGACACTGAAGAGGTTAATGTATACACAGTATTTATATATCACTCTGTAGCTGTTTTGCACACTACTGTCATTCTGGATGCACACACACAGTTTTTATTTTCGGTACTTAATGTCACTATGTAGCAGTTCTGCATACTGTCATCATTCAGTTTAATCCACACAAAAAAATTTCACTGAAGTATTCCACTTTTTCTGACTGTTTGTTTAACTCATTTTGGCAATGATGTTGCAAACAAGTGTGTGCTACATTCCCCGCTGATGTCGAAGGACTAGTTTGGAAGACTCGCAATTCTTTACTTTCAGAGAAAGAGACCACCATATTTTGCACATGGTATGTGGAATCCTTAAACTACTTTCTGCGCTGTTTTTTTCCTTTCTGCTACAAGATTGATTTTTATTGGCATTTTGACAACATTTTGTGTGTGTGTGTGTGTGTGTGTGTGTGTGTGTGTGTGTGTGTGTGTGTGTGCGTGCGTGCGTGCGTGCGTGCGTGCGCGCGTGCGTGCGTGCGCGCACGTGCGTGCATGCGTGTGTGTGTGTGCGTGTGTGCGTGCGTGCGTGCGTGTGTGTGCGTGCGTGTGTGTGCATGTGTGTGTGTGTTATGGGGAAGTTACAATGAAGCAAGAAAGCACTGTTTACGGACTGAATTTGTTCAAGAGGGACTTATAATAATAATAATATATTTTATTTATATAGCGCAAAATCTTGACAAAATCAAATCTAAGCGCTGAGCGTATACATGCATACATACCTACATACATATGAGCGTATACATGCATACATACATGCTTACATACTTACATACATAAAATGATAAATCTAAGCTGAGCGTATACATGCATACATACATACATACATAAATCTAAGCGTATACATACATACATACATACATACGTACATACGTACGCACATGCATACATAATAATTACAATATTTATATAGCGCAAATCTCGACAAAATCAAATCCAAGCGCCGAAAAGACACACACGCACACACGCACGCACGCACGCACACACACACACACACACACACACACACACACACACACACATGCATGGCCACAAATGGGGAGAAAAGAATAAAAGCAATAAAAGCAAGAATAAAACCAATGGAAAACCACAGAGAGCACATCATATACAATTATATATTAAAACAAAGTGATTCCCCTCCGAGCGGAGACAGGCTGCAGAGGGGGGTTGAGTGAGGTTAGGATTTTATGCAGAGGAGAAAAGGTGAGTTTTGAGAGCGGACTTGAAGGAGGCAAAAGTAGGTTGCTGACGGACTGAGAGAGGAAGTTTGTTCCAGGAGAGTGGACCAGAAACAGAGAAGGCTCGTGGACCATAGGTATTGAGCTTAGTGCGTGGGAAAGCGAAAAGTCAGAGGATCGGAGGCAGAGCGGAGGGTACGTGAGGGAACATAGGTCTCAAGTAGGCTTGACAGGTAATCGGGGGCTGCGTTATTGAGGCTTTTGTAGCACATGGTGCCTAGTTTGTACTGTATGCGCTTTGATACAGGGAGCCAGTGAAGTTGTGCCAGGAGAGGAGATATGTGGTCAGCTTTTTTCTTTTTGAGTACAAGGCGTACAGCATTGTTTTGAATGCGCTGTAGGATGTGAATGGTGGAGGCAGGAAGACCAGACAGGAGTGAATTGCAATAGTCAATGCGAGACATTATGAAGGAGAGAACGAGTTTTGCAGTTGTTTCGACAGAGAGATACTTCCTGATCAGGCTTATACGATGGAGATGATAGTAGCAAGATCTGGCAGTTTGAGAAACAAAGTTGTTCATGGACAGGGTAGAGTCAATGCAGACACCAAGGTTTTTAGCTGAATCAGAAATTGGGACTGATGTGTTACATAATGGGAGAGAAAGAGGAGGCAGCTGGGAAAGTTTCTGACGGGTGCCAATGAGGATAGCTTCTGTCTTGTCGTCATTAAGCTGAAGTCTATTGTGTGTCATCCAGTTCTTAATGTCCGAGTAACACTCAGTGGTGCGAGTCAACAGGCGCTGTATATTATCAGGTGAGTCACTATCTTGAAGTTGGGTGTCATCAGCATAGAAGTGGTGTTTTAAAGAGTGGGAGTTGATGATGGTAGACAGGGGGGAGGTATAAAGAGTGAAAAGAACAGGGCCAAGGACAGATCCTTGTGGAACACCACAGGTCAGGTATGCAGGTTGAGAGTAAGTGCCATTGATGAGAACAGTTTGTTTTCTGTTTGATAGGTATGAAGTGAACCAGGACAGAGCAATGTCAGAGATGCCAAAAGTATGATGAAGTCTAGAAAGGAGAATACCATGGTCAATGGTATCGAAAGCTGCAGACAGATCAAGGAGTGTGAGGAGAGAGACTTTGCCAGTATCAGTTGCAAGGAGGAGATTGTTGAGAATGTGTAGTAGGGCAGTTTCAGTGCTATGGCACTGGCGGTAGGCTGACTGGAAAGGATTGAGGAGATTGTTGGCAGACAGGTGAGAGTTCAGCTGGTTGAGGACGACTTTTTCAAGGAGTTTTGACAAGAAAGAGAGATTAGAGATAGGCCTGTAATTTTTCAGTTCATTTGGGTCTAAATTGTGTTTCTTGAGGAGAGGGTGAACAGTAGCAGACTTGAAAGAATCTGGGACAGTTCCAGTTTGAAAAGAAGTGTTGATGATGTCAGTGATGAATGGGAGGAGAGTAGGGAGACAATCGGAGTAGAGAGAACCTGGAAGAGGATCCAGTTCGCAGGTTTTGAACGACATGGATCTGATTGTGTTGAAAATTTCTTCTTGTGAGACTGGGGTAAAGTAGTGAGAGGTGTGCCAGAGAAGGAAGGGTCAGGTGGGCATGGTTGACAGGGTGTCCTGTCAAGCCTGTCACGAAGAGTTTGTATTTTGGTGGTGAAATACTTAGAGAATACAGATGGGAGTTCTTCATTTGTATGTTTTGTTGGGAGAGGTAAGTCTTTTCGTGTGCCAAGGAGATGATTCATGGTTGTAAAGAGTTCTTTTGAAGAAGAGGCATTCAGGATTTTGGTTTGGAAATAGCTTGTTTTTGCAGATGCAATGAGGGTGGATACTTTTGTTTTAGAGGCTTGGAAAAGTTGCCTGTGTACAGTGAGTTTGGATTTGCGCCAGCGGCGCTCTGCTCTGCGGCGGGCACGTTTTGCACAGGCAATCTCATGAGTGAGCCAGGGGGTAGGGGGGCGGTCAGGTAAAAGACGGGTTGTGGCTGGAGCATGAGTGTCCAGAAGATGGTGGAGAGTAGTATAGAATTCATCGGCAAGGTTATGTGACTTTTCAGAAAGGAGACGGGAGGCATCAGATGAAAATGTGGAGAGGTCGATAGATTTGAGATTGCGTCGAGTCACTGTGCGCGTGGTACGGGAAGGAGGAGAAATGTCAAGAGAACAGAGAATTGCAGAGTGGTCAGATGGAAGGGCTGAAGTTAGACGGGTAGAAAGAACTAAGCAGTTGTTAGTAGCTGAATTGTGGTGATCACGAGAAATGATCCAGTCAAGAATGTGACCTTTTTGATGGGTTGGTTCAGAAATGTGTTGAGTCATATTGTGATTGGACAGAGAGTTGATGATATGTCTTGTGTCATAACGGTGAGTGTTGTCATAGTGGACATTGATGTCACCTAGAATGATGAGATTTCCAGGTAAGAGGCAGTAGTGGTCGAGCAGTTGGTCAAAGTCAGAGAGAAACGTGGATGTGGTGAGTTTGTTGGCAGAGCTAGGTGGAGGTCGATGGACACAGGAGAAGGTGATGGGGTGAGGGGTGGATTGGAAGGATACTTCAACGTGCTCGAAAGAAGGATGGGAGAAAGGCAGAGACTGCGAGAAAGATAGGCGGGAATGGAGTGAGTCGTTGTAGAGGATGGCGACACCGCCACCTCGAGATGAGCGATGGACAATTTTACATGCACTCCATCCTAATCTACCAGTTATAATCTGGCAGATTCTCTCAAACAGGAGAAAATGACACACAATGTTAATGCCACCAGAATGATTCAGAGCATTACAAAGGTCAGACACAAAGCCAGTCTTTATGTTACAGGCTGGGACTGATCTCGAGACATCAAATGCTAGGTCCGTGAATCAAATGAGCCACACAACCCACACTACAATTTACAGCTTGAATTCAACTTACCAAAGCATCCAGAAAGTCAAGTTCCATCTTGTTGATCTCTTCTTTGTCCACACCTGCATTTTCAGCCCATTCATCATTGAACACCTCCTCATCTACACCTTCATCATACAGGTACTTTGATGCCATCATCTACACAGAAAAAAAGACGAGTTATGATGGACGCAACTTGTCTTGTGCAAAATCTAAAACAAAAAAGAAAACAAATGTACTGTGACATTAATGAATAGCACACAAGAGTCTCCTCTCAATCCTGTGCCAACACACAAGAGTCTCCTCTCAATCCTGTGCCAACAATCACAACAGATGTGTCACTTTTATTTGCCTATTTTTTTCTTCTTTTTTTCCCCCCACTGCCCACCTTAATGTTTCCATCATTCTGGTGGGGTCAGTTTAATCTGTCACTGGTCCCTTCTCCATCCCCTCTATTCCCACTTCAAGACCTTGCCAACTTACAGGGTTTTGCAATGGCTCAGGGAGTCTGCCAGATAACTGCTGGCAGATTTGGACAGACTGCATATCTGGGATAGTCCGAGTGCGAAGAGTCCCTCTCAAACAAACTCTAAACTCCAGGACAAAACACATCATCGATACATATCTGAACACTTCTTCAAATGGAAGAGACATTATCTAGTGATGAACTTTTTCACCGTTTTGTGTCTTCGGCATATTTGTGAAAATCCCATTCATGTAGAGCAATCATATCAGACAAGGGATGTGAATATACTGTAAACAAAACACATCCAAGAACAGAACACTGAGGTACACAATACATGAGAGGGCAAGGAGTAGACAGATTATCATACATGACAGGGCAAGGAGTAGACAGATTATCATACATGACAGGGCAAGGAGTAGACAAGACTACCACTTACAATGACAGATCAGCAGCGCTCAGTGACATAAGACACGAACAACTCAAAAGTCACACATTTCATATACTAAAATTATCTATGTATCTTGGGGAGGGGGGGGGGGGGGTGGCCTGTGCAAGTACTGAACGAAGGCAAGACCTTGCACTTGCTGAAGATATAACTTTGTTCTGCTGAACATTTGACTTCAAACAAGTGGACAGAATATTTCATATAAATACTGAAATGTAACATCATATCAATACAACAAACAGGCTCATCTACTGGACAGCAAACAATTAATGTTGTGTCTTACCATGGAAATCAGAAAGAGATCTGAAGAAGACAACTTTCTGGAGCGATCCGGCTGTTTGTGCTGCAGTCGTCTGGCGTAAATCATGCTCATTACCATGGATGCTGGTGACACTGTCTCTTGACTGCAATGTTAAAACACTTTCTTTTTTATATTCATACTGAGTATTGTGACTTTTTTCCCAGCCAGAAAATGTACAACAAATCGGTTTAGCTTATCTAAAATATTTTTTCTTTCTTTCTTGTTACAGCAGATCTACCACATGAAATTGAGGCTGCTCTCCCTAGGGAGAGAACATTATGGCAGTGTAGTGCCAACCTTTTCACTTTTCTGTTTGCATTGTTCTTTTGTTTATTCATAAAGTAATGAGGATTTTCTGCTGAACTTTGCCAGAGACAACTCTTTTGTTGCCGTGGGTTCTTTTACATACACTAAGTGTGTACTGTACATTTGACCTCAGTATCACTATCTCATCTAACATACTTTCTGTGCAAATTGAAAAACATTTAAGAGTGAAAAATACATCCACAAAATTAAGCACTGTATAATCTGATATCAATAACAGAAAACAGACCATCACATAATCAGTGCATGGGTAATCCATTTAAAAAGTTAATAGTGAGAATGATCAGCACCTTTCTATATTCCTTTGATTTAACATCCCTCTTCCTGAATGACTGATTCCTATCTGCTGGGAACGTCCAAAATGTCAGCTGCTAGGCAAACAGAGTTGAGACATTGTACCTGCTTACTTGGCCAACTCCACTTCAAAGTCATCTAAGTCAGATGTGTACACTGTAGAGGGTTCTTTCAACTTGGGGAACAGACCAAAGTCTGTGGGACTGGAGAATAGACAGGGTGTGGCACAGCAACCCGCTGATACCACACTGTAAGTGATGTTACCCTCACTCCTTTGTGATAAGATGTATTTTCATGTAATATCAATGGCAAATGATTTAACAGTATTTCACATTTCTTTTGGGTAGCAGGTTTTAGTATTTACATCACAAAAATCCTGAACAATCTTGAATAACAGTATGTCCCACTGGAATTCTGTGTTGTCAACACACCTTGTTATCACAGGCATATACAACCATAATCTTGAAATTTCCCTGCTTTCCTCTGAAACTGATACAGTGATAGGTCTTGCAGAGGTGATAGTGTACCACACTGATGATGTGTTTTTTAATTCTGGCTCATATCTCTAAACCAGGTTTCATCGATGGCAACAACCTGATTTATAAAGCTGTCACCTTCATTTTCATACCTATTTAACAGAGTCTCTGCAACAGTGACCTTCTGAAAGGCAATACTGGATCCATCAATAGCAATGTCATGAGCAATCTTGTGAAGCATTATTCGCCTGTCTTCATTCAAAATGTCTCTAACTTTTAGACATTTTTTTCTAGGCAGTAACTTCAACAGCCCCTCCCCCACTTCCACACTACGCTTGCCTTTAAATTCTTTCAAAGAATGAAACCAACCTATAAAGTGCAGCCAGCAAAAGTGCTTGCCTGTAAAGTGCAGCCAGCAAAAGTGCTTGCCTGTAAAGTGCAGCCAGCAAAAGTGCTTGCCTATAAAGTGCAGCCAGCAAAAGTGCTTGCCTATAAAGTGCAGCCAGCAAAAGTGCTTGCCTATAAAGTGCAGCCAGCAAAAGTGCTTGCCTATAAAAGTACTTGCCTATAAAGTGCAGCCAGCAAAAAGTGCTTGCCTATAAAGTGCAAAAGTGCATGAGTCCCACAGACACTCTGCAGCGTTCTTAATATAACTGCACAGGACCAATGCCAGCCCTCAGCTGCTTGACACGAAAGATACATGAATGGAATTTTGTCTTGTACAACTGTAAAATTATACAAATAGGCTATGGTAGAAGACAAATGACTACCTGGAAACAGTGGAGGCAGTCTCAAGATCCACATGGTCAGAATCATCGGGAGACAGGTCCTGATAAAACTCAACTACCAATTCTGAAACAAAAATGGAGAAAATGCTGATGAAGTGAATGTTAGTTGGAAAATAAGTGCATGTATGCTGGAGTGATATCAATAACAACACCATCAAATTATCAAGTTGTATGAATACAGAAACAACAATGCAGAAAAATGTCAAGAAAAAGTAACAATTTCTACATCTGAGCAAGAAATTTTCAATCGAAAACAAAGCACACTACACAATTATTAAAGCAGAGATAAAACACAACTGTAAAATAGCTATCGAATTTGAATGCTTACTGTTAAATTATTTTATCCCTTCTCTTTAAAATGAAGAAATGGAAAAGACAGCTGGAGAATGGTGAAAAATGTCACACTGTTTGTGTGTGTCTTTGCTGCATGTTGTCTGTATGTCTTCACATTTGTTGTGATATTTACCTGCTTATTGTTTTGTTTTGTCTTCTTTTGTGTCTGTCTGGGTTGGGATGTGTGTTTATGTGTATGTGTGTGTTTTCTTTCTTGCTTTGTTTTATTTGGTTTTGCTGCAGAATATTCACTGTATTATTTTCTGGCATTGTGATGTGTGAGTATATAAGTACATACATGTGCATATGGTGTGTGTGTGTGTGTGTGTGTGTGTGTGTGTGTGTGTGTGTGTGTGTGTGTGTGTGTGTGTGTGTGTGTGTGTGTGTGTGTTGTGTGTGTGTGTGTGTGTGTGTGTAAGCACGTGTGTGTGTGTTGTTAAGTACTGCAAATTTCTGATCTATGTTATTATCTACCTATTTCTTTTCTTTTTTTTCCCCTTTCTTGATGAAGAAGGAGGACAATAGACCAAAGGATTACGATAAAGGAGACTATATTTTCAATATGCTAATGCTAGTAATAGGCAACGGAGGTTATGTGTAGTATTCACCTGGGGGGGGGGGGGGGGGCCAGCTTTACATGATATGAAACAAGTGGATGGTTGTCCCTTTCTTTTTCTTTTTTTGAGGAATGGAGGAAAGGGGAGAGGCAGAGAGATAGAGAGGGCAGAGAGCAGGAGAAGGAGAAAGGAGAGAGAGAAAGTGAGAGAGAGAGAGAGAGAGGGGGAGAGAGAGAAAGAGAGAGAGAGAGAAGAGAGAGAGAAGAAAGAGAGAGAGAGAGAGAAAGAGAATGAAAGTGAAAATGACTTTGTAGCAATTTATACATTTTGGAATTTATAATGACTGACCTGTGAGAGCAAGTGGGCTGTGTTCTGAATCCAGTTCGCCTGAGCACAACGTTTGCTGTTGGCGTTTACGAAAGTTCTGATCCATGATATCTTCAAGTCTAAAACAACACACAGAATAAAAACAAATGTTTTCTTGTATAACATTTGGGGTAAAAACTAAATACTGGCATGATTACATACAAAAGTGAACAAGTTTGGCTCTGGAAAAAGAAATGAATTCCTGAACCCATCTGGAATGACTATCTCATTATAGTTAACATTCTTGGCCCATGCTAGAAATCCAGACAATGACTTTCGCACTCTTCTTACAAGTTCTAAGTTCTTCATATTGTCTGGTTAAAACCAAACACTGCATCCTATTCCTATGCAACGACATATTGAAATAAAAAAAATCTAGGATCAAAAAGAGAATGATATAATTTTCCAGGACTGATAGAGTGACACAAGGCAGTGAATGAGGTGATCAATGACCCAAGCCCTGTACTCTCTGGCTCAAAATTAAAATAATGACAACAGAAGACTACACATTCTATAAAAAATCGTCACATTCTGAAGACTCTGAAATTGCAGAAAACCCCTAAGCCCAGTTTCCTCAGTAAAAGTTAAATTTGCTGCTTAACATACTGTCAAATGTGACTCAGACACCCAGAAGTAGATCTTAAAAAGAGCTTTTACTACAATTGCTGATAAACTGCTGGGATAACAGATTAATACAAAATTTTACAGGTCATCTGCAGTACATCTACAAAGCTGTAAATCTACAAATTAAATCTACAAATATTTGGATTTGTCTGTATGAGTTTATGTATCAGTGCGTGTGTGCGAGCAAGAGAAAGAAAGATTCAGATTCAGGTGGTTCATTCATAAAAGCCATAGCCCCTCAGATGGGAGTAACATAAAAACATAAAAATTGGACATTCATGAATGATGAATACACACAATGATAACATTTTAACAACATTTTACATTTTCAAATGCCATGTATAAATGAATTCCAAATCTTAAACAGTTTTTATATTTTTGTTTTTGTGGTATCAATGCTTTTCTGACATTCTTTAAAATTGGCCACGATTTACATGACTTCAGTCTTCTTGCTATTGAGCTCAAGCCCTTTTCTTTTTCTATTAAATTCACAAGGTTTTGCAGGTCTTTTTCGTTTTCTGCAATTAGCACAGTGTCACCTGTATAATGAATGTTTTTATTTGTCTTCCCCAAACCTTTATCTGAGGGCACTACCCCAGGTCTCCCATGACAGTTTCGCTGTAAGTGTAAAGT
The DNA here is from genome assembly GCA_030674185.1 of Monoplex corrugatus. NCBI lineage: Eukaryota > Metazoa > Mollusca > Gastropoda > Littorinimorpha > Ranellidae > Monoplex > Monoplex corrugatus. Next base: position 6,277,862 of record CM060306.1, on the reverse strand, counting down.
GAAAACAAATCCAGTGACAGAACACAACTCTGCCTGACCCCTCTTTTGATATTTTGGAAACAGCTTACATCATTTTCTATTCTCATTGCTGCTGTTTGTCCCAACATCAACATGTATTTGAATTAGGCCTATTCTGAATTCTTTTCCATCAATATTGTGCCTTTCAAGTTGATTGACCAAAACGATACTGGGCTTTTTTTTTCCCTATTCACTTTCACACATACGCTGATACACAAACATGATAATGACATAGTAAGAAATGTGCAGACCGAAAGACTAATACTGAATATTTACATATTATATATCATATTATGATATTATTATATTATATAATTAGCAGGCCTAGGCCTAGAGTCTAAGAGTCTAGATTCAGCTAGAGACAGGGATACAGAACTCGTACGATTATAAGAACGGAAGAAGATGGCTAGACAACATTTCATTCTGCATCAGATCCGTGAGTTTGTATTAATCCAATTTTGAAAAATAATACAAGACACGACAAACAACCTATCGACAAACAAACTCACCAACAAGCACCACAAGACGGCTGTTTGCTGAAGTTGCACCCTCCCCTTCCTGCGTGGCTTCCTGAGGGTAACTCCGGTGTTGCAACTTTCCCGGAAGTTCTCGCGAGACTTAGGTGTGGTGGTGCTCTCCAAAATGGCGATTTGGAATCAATGGACTATTATCATGTAATGGTGTGAAGTTCCATTTCTCGTCACTCATCGTAAAATCATGGCTACTGCAGAAGTAGACGTTGCATCTTTACCTGACGATGTCAGAGAAAAACTCGCCGAGCTCGATCTTGAGCTTTCGGAAGGTAAGCAAGGAAGAAGTCCAGTCTGTTTCCTTGTCATTTTCATATCATTATCTTGATACTACGATGCCCAACGATTAAGATACTGGCAACCGCGATAATATTTGGTTTTGTTCACAAGAGCCTCTGCTTTTACTTTTCATTATAAACTTCAAGAGAGAGTGGGAGGCAAAATAAACACAAACCGTTTACTGTGTGAGTTAACTATACGTACACAACGTCATCGTGAGTGCGACAGTCTCAATTGTCACGAACTGATAACAAAAACTTAAAAGACTAGATCTAATATTGTTAAAATATTGATTGTGAGTCACACGCACGCACACACCTACACACACACACACACACACACACACACACACACACACACACGGTATCAGATATATGGTCACACACACACACACACACACCACACACACACACACACACACACACACACCCCACACACACAGTGACACACAGTGATGGACACACACACACACACACACACACACACACACACACACACACACACACACACACACAACCATTGGCCATAGACACACACTAAAACATTAGGCCTATGATTATGATGAAGGTTCTATGGTTACAGGGACACTGCACATTGTTGATATATACTTCATTCACATAGTCATAGATCTACCACATCTTCCATAAGGCTGCACCCCCATTCCACCCCCACTGTTTCTCTCTCTCGCTCTCTTTCTCTCACATACCACATACCACATACAACAACAACAACAACAACAACAGCAATACACACACACACACACACACACACACACACACACACACACACACACACTTACTATCAACATTTTTCAGTGGAACGCACGTTCCATTGTTAAAAACATCTCATATTTGAGTAACTATCTCTCTTCTAAAAACGTCCATGTCATGCTCCTACAATCGCTGAATACCATCAAAACCAAATTACCTAAAATATCCGGTTTTTATTATCCACCAATATGTGACTCTGTAAATGACGGTGGCCGTATACAAACAGCTATATACATTCGTGAAGGACTGAACTATTGTGAACGATCATCGCCAGTACCTAAATCTACCGCATTTATTTCATCATGTGCAATCATTATAAAATTTTCCTCATCGTTAGTTGTGAATATGGCCTCTGTATACTTACCAAGAGGCCCAGACTCTGTGAACACTGAATGGTTAAAACACTTTCAAGATCAGGACGACAAGTGGATAATTGGAGGTGATTTTAATGCACATGCCCCATTTTGGGAAAAGTATTGTACAAACATAACAAGCAACAGGTTGATTGAAAATATTGTAGATTCCAATTTATATTTACTTAACAACGGACACGTTACCCGGATCCCCGATATACCAACCCACAGACCCACAGCTATCGACCTTACTTTAATCTCACCATCCCTAGCCCCAAACGCCACATGGCAAACAGAGGATGACTTGTTGGGATCAGATCACATCCCCATACGTCTTACCCTAAACCATACTACAGAAATAGACGCCATACCACAAGATAGTTTACCCAAGTTTAATTATAAAAACGCTGACTGGATCAGTTTTAAGGCAATCCTTGAAAAGACAAGAACAGATCTATCTGAAGCATTGAACATAAACGAAACGTACGAAGTTTTCTGTAACTCACTCTTAAGGGCTGCTAACATTTCAATTCCAAAACTTACAGTGTCAAAAATAGGAAAACATCATGGAAATGTCTGGTGGAATGAGGACTGTCAAAAGGCAGTGAACGAAAAGAAAGAAAAATACAAAATTTATTTAGCAAACAGGTCACCTGAAAATCATACAGCGATGAAAAGTGCCAACATTAAGTGTAACAGAATCATAGAGCAAGCCAAAGAACAACACTGGACATCTTTTTGTAAATGTGAAGTAAATAACCACAAAGACACGATAAAGATTTGGGAAAAACTAAAATTAATGAAAAACGGGATTAAGTTGCCATCAATTCCAGTAAAGCTAGAAAATAACCCTATTCCTAGCTCATTGGAAAAAGCAGAAGCTTTTGCAGACGTGTTTGCTGAGGCCTGTCGTGTAGAAGGACTCCCTGTCTCTGATAGAAATTATAGGGAACGAGATGAAAAGAAAGATGTATATAAGGACCCTGCCTCTGACAATACTCACTACATAAATGCATCACTCACACTTCAAGAATTAAAAGATGCCATTCAGTCCCTTCCAAGTAAAAAAACGTCAGTTGGACTAGATGCAATTTCCAATGAGATGCTGAAAAATTTACCAGAAAATTTTATAATCTTGCTACATGACATATTTCAAAAATGCTGGAATAGTGGGATAATGCCTAACAACTGGAAAGAAACAATAGTGGTTCCTGTATTAAAACCAGGTAAATGTAATACCGATTTGAAAAACTACAGGCCAATTGCATTAACATCACATGTATGTAAATTAATGGAGAAAATAATCTTAAAGAGACTGATGCACTATTGTGAAAACTGAAAAGAATAAAATAATACCAGTAAATCAGGCAGGATTTCGAAAAGGCAGGTCACCAGTAGAGATCCTAACAAAGCTAACTACTAATATAAAACAACAATTTGCAAGACGTCAATGTGTTTTAGCTACATTTTTTGATATAACGAAAGCATACGATCAAGTGTGGCACTCCCGATTGTTATTCAAATTTAAAAGTATTGGGCTGACAGGTCACATTTTTGGCTATGTTAAGTGTTTCTTAGAAAACAGAGTATTTCAAACGAGGATTGAAAATGTATATTCCACGAAACGAATTCTTCAAATGGGTATCCCTCAGGGATCCGTTATAGCTCCCCTTCTTTTCATGATATTAATGCATGACTTACCCAGTAAAGTATCTAAGCATGTAGTTTTAGCTCAATATGCTGACGATTTATGCATGTGGATGCAGGTAAATATGAAAAAGAAAACTCCTTTGCGCTGTATCAATTATACACGCAAATGCTACCAATTAGAACTTGATAAAATAGCGCGATACATGGTAGAAAATGGGTTACATCTATCCCTGGAAAAAACAAAAATAGTTTTATTTAATAATGGAGCTAACCCAGTAAATATTCCCACTTTCAAACTGGGAGATACTCTTCTTCAGTTTAACGAGTCGATTAAATTCTTAGGAGTTTTCCTTACAGCAAAATTATCTTGGAATCAGCATATTGAATACTTATTAACCAAAGCTCAAAAAAGTTTAAATTTCATAAAAATAGTTCGCAAACAGACATGGGGTCAAGATTCATCAACACTTGTTCATCTTTGTAAATCGCTTGTTAGATCTAAATTAACCTATGCTCAAGAAATCTTCTTCAGTGCACCGAAACACTTACTAAAAAAACTGCAGAGCATAGATTGTAAAGGTTTCAAACTTGCACTGGGTCTTCCAATGCATGCTTCCTGTCTTCGGACATATAATGAAATCAAACTGTTGCCACTTGATGAGCAAAGGAAAGTCGCTTCTACTAAATTTTTGTTAAGAAACACTACCGTAGAAAACATCTCAGAAACAGAAATTAAACTGAGATCAGATACCGACTTTCCAAAACGAGCTAAATCAATATCTTCACAGGTCACACTTGCAACATACACATCTGACGTCATGAAAGGCTCAGGAATTGATCTAGACGTAGATCCTGTATCTATACGACCTTCCTTTTCGACAGTACCCAGTTGGGAACTCCAAAGAGCACGATTTGACGTACACCACACTAATTTAAAAAAAGGAGACAATATAAACTTACTGGCAAGTCAGGTTAAATGTCATATAAACGACGTATATTCTGATCATTTGAAAATTTACACTGATGGGTCAGTAATTGAAAGAAAAGCAGGCTCAGCGTTTTTAATACCTGCTCTCAAAATTGAAAAATCTTTCTACATAGGACTTGATAAATCTATCTTTACAGCTGAACTCTTTGCAATATTAATGGCTTTAAACTTTCTGATAAGTCTTCCTAGGACAATTTTTCAGATACTTCTTTGCGTTGATTCAAAATCAGTACTTCAGGCTCTTGAATTATCAAAATTACAAACAAGATCAGAAATGATTCTGGAAATAAGTCACTTGATTCATAATTTATCTTTAAGAGGCACTGATATTACTTTCTGCTGGATACCTTCTCATAGTTCTTTTAGTTATAATAATAAAGTTGACAGGGCTGCCAAACGGGGAGCTAATAACTCACCAGATTCAAACAATATCCAGCTTTCTCTCTCGTTGCACGAGAATTACACTTTAGTGGACAACTACGTCTGGAAGCAGTTCCAATTAAAACAGAAAAAGTATGATAAATGTCACATGAACTTTGAAGTTAGCAAAATACTTAAGCAGCTTCATGCCAGCAGAACTATACAGTCCCTTATGTACAGATGGAAACTTGATGCATTCAAAACAAAATATACCAATAACATAGTGTGTCTGTGTGGAAAGAAGATAACACATAGTCATATTCTTTCTTGCGTTAGGGTAAAACGACATATTCCAACACTATCTGTGAGTACAGTTTCTGACATATTTGCCTCATCATCATTACTGTATGAATTTTTTGTTAGCCTGTCAAAAAGTCCTATAGCGAATTACCTTTAAAATGTTATTTGACTTGTTCATTGTTGTGGTTAGTCAATTATTAGTTTTACTTTTTATTCATTTCTTCCGGATATTTACTAATTTTGTTTGTCAGTTTGTTTGTTTAAATCGATAATTATGGTAACATTATTTGTTAGTTTTACCTTCCCCTCTTCAAAACAGTTGTTTTCTGGATCATCTTTTCTCAAATTCAAAATTGACAATTTTCAAATATCTTCTTCACTCCTCCTCTATCACTCCCCCCCCCCCCCTTTTTTTTTGTTTTTTTTTGTGTCTAAAATCACTTTAGTGAATAGACATTAAATCAAAGACCACCACCACCACACACACACACACACACACACACACACAGAGGCCTGTTGATATAAATCAAGACAGTTTGAAAAGTCACATTATGATGGCTTAAAAGTTAGGGTTAGAGTAACCTAGATAACAGCAAATTTGACCACATATCAGAAACCTTTCTGATGACTGAGTTAGTCAGTCACCATATCACTTTATCAGCCAATTAGTGGCTGAGAATCATACAGGTGACTGTAACTGTATTAGTGTTGTAAACTGTGTTTTGAAAATAAATGATTACATGACAGATTTATGCTTTCATTTATATACATGCATGAATATGTGCCACTCACTCATTAGTTCATGAGCCTTTTATCATTTATAGAATTATAGCCTGTTTTATATTAGTAGGCACTGTATGTGTTTGTGTATGTGTTTGTAAATTGTATACGTACTATGTGTTTATGTGTGTGTGTGTGTGTTTGTGGGTGTGTGTTACTGTGTATGTTGGTTGTGTTTGAAATGCCTTTAGATAATTTTTTCCCCAGTTTTTTATCTGTTTGTTTTGTTTTTCTTTTGGTTATATAATGAGTTTTGTTACTGCTGTATTTGTTGCTGTTTTGTTTCTAAAGTGAACTCAGTTTGTTCATTTTTTTTAACCTTTTATTTAATACTCTGTTGCAATTTGAATGTTGGCTTGGTGTTGTCTGTTCCATGTTCATCAGCTGCCAGGCCCTGAAGTTATTGGACTGAAAGCATTGGAAGTTTAGTATTTATTTATAACTTAAATTATGCAAGCTGACACTCAGTGACTCATCAGTGTCCAAACATTACAGCTGGTTTTTGTTTTTTGTTTTTGTGCCTCTGTCACAGAAGGATCATTGGCATTTACTGATTAAATTAAGCAGCCTATATAGTATATTAAATTAAGTTGCCTAATATTAATAGTATTACTATTTAAATCAGGAAAAGCAGTGTGTGTTTCACCATCGCTAAAAACACTGTTGCATAATTAGTATCTATACATCCTACAATAAGCTCTGTAATATACATTTTATGTATACATGTATATCATGTTATTGTACAGACAGATAATTTTCCTGGTTTATCAACTTTCAGTTTCAGTGTTCTAAATTTCCTTCATGACATTGACAATAGCTTGAATTTGAAGTGTGCAGAAGTTTCAAGCAGTAAGCATTTTGTGATGTTAACTTAGGGAGTGTTTGGTCACAACTGGTGGTCTTGCCCGTCAGAGAATTTACACTTTTTATATTAATTATTAGTATTATTATTTTATAGTTGTTTGAAAAACTACATCTACATGTATGACATAGGAAGTGAACAGATTTTTCCGACATAAAAACTGTAAAGTCATAGAGTTAACAACCCATGGTAGATTTTTGTTTTACTTCGCTATGTTGAACACTTATTTAGGTCTTATTATTAATGATCAATAATTGATAATTCAGTTAATGGCAGTAATGCTGCATTCTCATGACAGAAACATAAATGAAAATTAACTACCCAGTTTGAGCTGGTCGTATGTGAGTATTGTTGTTATTACTTAAATAATTAAGGTTTACTTTTTTGTGTAGACTTTATCATGTTTATGAATAATAATTTTCTGTAGACTAGGTATTGCCCAAACATTTGATCAAGCCTTATTCAGTGATTGGAATGGAGATAGAAAGATAGAACAGAAACTAGTAATGCCTTCCACGAGTCAGACTGCATGTTTTTCTGTCTTGGATTAGACATAAACATGCAGTGGTTTGCCCACTCTGCTTTGATTGAATGGGTGTCAAACCATGCTAAGGTTTGAAACAAAATGAAACAAAACAAAACAAAACAAACAAACAAACAAACAAACAAACCCCCGAAAAAAACAAACAAACAAAAACCACACACACCCAACCTCTCAGGATTTAAATCTCTACCCAGCTACCACACAGAAACCACAACACACCAAATCGACACTGGAGAAGACAAGTTGACAAAATCAAGTCAGTTTTTATTTAACAACAATAACACACAATAACTGAATAAGACAGATAAAAACTTAAAGAAAAGAAAAATGAACAATATAGCGCTTTACAGTAATTATACACAAGGTCAGAAGGTTACTTGCAGTTGCACATCTATACCCAGTAAATCATCAAATGAGTCAATTCATTTTCCCTCATACTCATAGTACTTGGTAGTAATACTAGTGGTAGTAGTAGTAGTACTAGCCTACACTATTTTATATGATACTTATCAATATCAATCTAATCATAAATGTTTTGGATATATATGATATAATGTAATTCATACATTAGATATTACAGCAACCACAGCAAGTGAAGTCTGATATTCTATCTTTCACATAAAGTCTGAACATAATAAAGAAATGAGACAGTATCCTTTGTTATTTATGATAAAATATATTATATGTATAGCCTCCTGCACTTGTAGAGCTTGTGCACACTTTAGCATGTAAATTTGTCTCTTTAATGAAATACACGCATACAGCTAACAAAATCAATGCTTACACATCAGTGCTCTGTTTGTGTTCAGTTTCTGTACTTTAGGCAAACACAAAAATTTCCATACATGTGGACAAACTCTATTGACACAGGTATAGCTTTGAATCAAGTACATGATAGGCGTTACACTTCTGATCAAAACAGCAGCTGATGAATGATTTGCACACTTGCGCAACAGTATGATGTGAACAGACAAACACACGAAATATTAATGAATCTGCATGACGAACATGACATAGACTATCATAACAACTAACAGAATATATTTCCAACCTCTTACAGAAAGCAAGAATTATAGATGACTGCTTAACAATGAAGTTGATACCTTGTGAAGACTTGAACACAGGATAAGGCAAACATGACTGGAAGCATTATATTAATTAATATAAACATATAATTTTACTTTTCTGATCTCGCGTTATGTGTTGTTTGTATTCCATAGTATTTGGAAAGCAATGAAATAAACAACATAGGAATTATGGGCAAAATTTGACATGTGCAGGGACATGTATGGGTTCTATGCATGAGTCGTAAGTAAGTAAGTACTACATACAACCTGGGCTTTCTGTTAGACTAACTTATCAACAGCAGCCCCTAGGTGCTCGCATGCGCACACATGGCCTAACTTTGCTGTGACCAGTAGCCAGTGTTTATAACTATAGATCATTTATGATTTAAGCTTCTAGACCTGAACTCAGTTCAAACCAGATATGATACTAAATCCACAAGGTACCTGTGAACATGTAACATGAAGAGATCAACATAAAACATAGCTCTAAGAGGGTGGCCAAATGCAGATGCATGTACATGTATTCACCAACACATCTAATGATCTATACAGAGACACACAAATGTGCACACACATCCACACATCCATGCACATATAATGTATACATGTATGTACCAATACGCGCAGTAACTGAACTGCACACACACTGTAGTGCAAGCAGCTAACCAGGCAACCATGAACCAATTGTCTAAACTTAATAGGTGACAAGATAGCATCAAATTGAATCCTATCCCATGTATGTGTGTTACATTAGTACTTGATTTGGTCAAGGTTGGAACAAAGAAGAAAGCAGTGACATGAGAATCCAAGAGTTGACTGGAGACGAGAGTGAAAAAGTCTGTGCTGCTTCTCACCAATGTGGCATAGGGATTGAACTGTTTTTGTGTTTCTATTTCCCCCCCCTTTATTTGATTAGTCTATAGTTTTTAAACATTTTATTCAAGTAATGCCTGTTGTTGTTTTTTTTTAATGCTGTGGTATCCAGAACACTGCATTCTAACTTGAAGGCTTGACAGGTGTCCATTTCTCTGGGGTAAACACTGAAGATTTTTGTTTGTTTGCCTTTTGTTAACCACATTTATAATGAACTTTTTAAAATATACTGTGCTTTGTGACCAAGTCTAATCATGGAAACAATTAAAAAAAAGGCTTGCAGATTTGAATGTAGTCTATGTTCTTTCTCGGTCCTTTGCAAAAGTTTGTTCATTTGAGTTTAACGACTTAAGATAGGGCACAGTGAATAACTGAATTGGCTTTCAGTTTCAGTGATATTGTTTCTATTATTGATACATAATTCATTGAATTTGAAATCTTTGATCCATTGATGTATCTAAAGTTATATGACACACAGAGGTATCCCTATAACTAGTATTTATAAGCAAGCATGATGGGAGAAAGTGAAATTCTATACCATATTTTACAAATTTGCATATAGTCACATGAGAATGATTACCGTATTATGATTATGTTTGTAGTATTTGACCTATACTTAGTCATGAAATCACAGAATTATTTTACTACTTGTGTTGAAAAGGAATGAAGGATAATATGAGTTCATGTATGCTTCATCCTCCCCCAATCTACTACCCGATGTCCCATTTTTGAAACTACAAAGCAAGAGTAGTGTTTGACAAGTAACTGCAGTGTTTATTGACTTTCCTTGATTGGGAATGATGCAACAGGAATTGTGTTGCATAAAACAAAAACAACAAAAACAGTCCTGTACTTAGTTCCTTTGAGCTTCATTTTTTCTTCTTTTATAGGTCTGTTTCTTTCTTGTATTTTTCTTCATCTTCTTCTCTTCCTCTCTTACATATTTGGCTGAGTGGTCTTTTCATGGCGATGCTTGTGTATTAATCATTGAATCCTTTGACAGGCTAATGGAATGCTGTTTAACCTTTCACAAATAGGGATGATGCACCAATAGTTAGGCAGAAAAGAGAGTCCTGTTCTGATGAACTGATAGCCTAATTTTCTCTTAGGCTGTAAGAAAAGCTAGATTTTCGATCGTCCGTTAGATCATTATACAAGAAAAAGAAATGAGGATAAAGAACAAACTAACTGTGTAGCAGAGCTGTTTGTATTCAGCTTGCATAGATATGAATCTTGTCAGAATGTGGCATATGGCGTGGTCTGATCTAGATAACAGTCACAGACGATGCACAATTAGTGCAGCAATTATGCATTCTCTTCATTGAATGTTCTGTTCATGACAGTGTTTGTGTTATTTCCTGTCTGTGTTTTGCTGTGGAATTTTTCTGGAGTTAGTGTACAGACTGATTGCATTGCAGCAAGGATTGCTTAGACAAAGTAAGCTCAAAGAGATTTTGTGATAATCATTGCTAAAACTAAAGATTTTGTGATAAGCATTGCTAAAACTTTTTTTTTTTAAAAGAAGAGATGTTATGACAGCTTCATATGTCAGTTTAATTATGGGAACTTGTTTTCACATTTGTGTACCTTTAGAAGAGACCAACAGATGAATTGAAATATATGTGATTATCATTATGTTTTATCACTTGAAGGTACTGCCTGTATTAGTTTTGTACTGTGGGAAGGAATGAGCAATGCTGCAAGGATAGTACTACTAGCAGTATAATTTTGACACGTGTGAACTCCTGTCATGAAATCAGTTCAAATTTTGTTACCAACTGCTAGAACTTTATGAAGAATATATTGTGTAAGTCCATGTTTCCAGATATAGATCTACATGATACAAACAGCAAGTGTCCTACTCCTAGACCTAGTCAGTGTTTTATATTTTTATGAGTTAAATGATACAGCGTGATCACTAATACTGTAGTAGAATGGAACATGAAGGAAAAAATAATAATATGGACAGTGATGTCCAGCTGTGGAGAAAAAGGAATTGGGAAACAAGACTAGGTTTCCCCATCATGAATTTAATGAGTTGTGAACCTGATCTTCCAGAGACATGAAGTTGTTGAACAAAGGCAGTAATAATGGGGGGGGGGGGGGGGGGGGGGGGGGAGGCTGGCAGTTTTATGGTGGGAAGATGGTGAGAGACCCACCAAACAGGTTTCACCAAGGTCAGTGTCACCTCACTAACATCCATAGACAGTTTTCATTACAGTAGTGGTATAAAGGATTGAGTAGCCATTGTCTCTTTTGACTTTGTTTTCATACACAGACGTAGCTGATTATTTTAGTTTGAGCTAGTTTTAAGATTATTGGCTGATTATTTTAGTTTCATTTAGTTTTATGAAAATGCATGGTAGATTGGGTAAATATCCTGTTAATTTCTTAAAGTGTATAATATTATTTGTAGAACGTTTTGTTAGACCAAACACAGGCCATTGTTAAAAGTTGTAGTCTTGTATTAATTGTGATTTTTATTTATTTTCTTTTTTGTGTGAAAGTTTCAAGCAATAATTATTTATTTTGTTTGGTTGTTTGGTTGTTTGTTTGGCTGTTTGCTTGTTGAGTTTTACAGAATATTTGTAACACATTTGTCTCAGATTTTTAAAAGAATTTAATGTTGAAGGAAGCTCTGTCTGTTACTGTACAAAAGTTCTAAAAAGTTTCCACAAACAGGTTGATAGAAAAACGATGGCTCATTGGATGAATCTTTTTTCAGTCAGGATAGAAATGAATACCTGCCCCTCAAACACATTACCCCTCCCCCTCCTCACCACCACCACCACACACAGACTGACACAGAAAGGATAATTTGTGTGTGTGTGTGTGTGTGTGTGTGTGTGTGTGTGTGTGTGTGTGTACTTTGTTAGTTTGTATTCTTTAGATTGAACAGAGATATAGAGCTTCACCAGATAGGGGGCAATATTTTACAACATGATTAACATAAATAAACTTTATTAGCCACTTTTCCAGGCCACTGAGAGTGAGACCTATAAATAGAACACACCAATAGTTTGGCCTGGATTTTGAAATGGCAATTTGATTGTGACATAAATATCGTTTATTCTGCAGTTATTGGTCTTTTGTTTCTTTTTTCCAAGTTTCAGATTCAATGGTTTACTTCTTTGGTTTGCTTTGTTTTTGTTTCTTTGATTGTTTTTGCTTCTTTTCTGGCATGTTGTTATGTGGCCGTGAGGAGAAAAGCGCAAGTCAGGAAGAATGGGGTGGGGGCAGAAATTATGTAACTGCTTTCATAGAACAACTACTTTAATACTGAAGAGTGATTTGGTAACATCTTGGAAAACAGATAATAGAAATGATGAGGTGAAGACAGTGAACAGAAATGGAACCTGTACAGAGGTAGACTTGATCACCTGTGTGTATAATGCTTTTTTCTAAGTAGATTCCATCACCTGTGTGTTTATAATGCCTTTTTCTAGGTAGATTCCATCACCTGTGTGTATTAGTCATTGAAACCTTGCCTGATTCACCATTTCCCACAGTGATATTGGTAATGCTAACAGTTCATTCAGTCTGGGGTTGGTGGTTTGGATAGTTGATTTTCCTGTTTGACCCTTGGTGTTCATGTCACATCATGATTCCATCAGAAGGAGGGCTCAGTTTATGACTCATGAACACATTGAGCTGGGAGTGGGGTGGGGAATGGCAGCTTATGCTAGTTACAGTTACGGCACTTGTCAGAGGCATACTTGCACGTATAGTCACATGCAAAGTGTGATAGACCCAGACACAACTGTTTTGAAACGTTTTTCAAATACGGGTAAATACTGCATACATATGTGTGTGTCACTGTTTGTGCATGTGCATGCGCTCTCTCTCTCTGTCACACACACACACACATATGTATGTATACGTGTGCACACACACACATGCACACACACACACACACATGCGCACACACACACACACACACACACACACACACAACACACATACACACACACACACACACACACACACACACACACACACACACACACACACACACACACACACTCTCTTTTCTCACATTTGCTCAGTCTCTGTCTCTCACTCTCATTTGCTCACTCTTTCACTGTCTTTCTCTCTCTAATTTTCTATTTCTGTCAGTCTGTCTTTCTGTCAGTCTCTCTTTCTCACCTCTCTCTCTCTCTCTCTCTCCTCTCTCCTCTCTCCTCTCCTCTCTCCCCTCTCCTCTCTCTCCTCTCTATGTCTCTCTCTCTCTCTCTCACACACACACATGCCACACGAACATACACACACAGACACACACACACATGCCACATGAACACACACACGAACACACACACACACACACACACACACACACACACACACACACACACACACACACACACACACACACAGAGTTTTGTCCAGTGGAGGGATGGGAGGGTATGTAAAGAAGACCAAGTAGAAGAAAGAGTGGTGATGGATAAGGGAGATTTGTCGGGAGGTGTCACTTGAATTAGTTGAACTAGTTAAACCTATTTTGGAGACATAATTTTGCGGTATCTTGAAAAGAGGAAGCTTTCCTGTAACAGTCTTGATGCTGTAGGTATTTAATGATTAGAATCCACTTTTTTGTTTTATTTGTTTGTTTGTTTGTTTGTTTGTCATGAGTTGGCAGTTCTATTCGCAGACTTTGCGGCTGCCCTGGCAGTTGGTCGGTTTCACCCATTTGTGCAAAATGATATTTTATTTTATCAGCCTTCTGCAGTATGATCAATTTAGGTTGAAAACAGTTTTGGGGAGATTGCGAGGAGGAGGGAAATATCGTATAACAGCGTTTTCTGTTTTTCCATGTTAATTTAAAGGATAAATAAGGGAAGATTAGTGTCATTGAGAGCTATGCTGTTTGTCACTCTTGTGAGTCTCCTCTTTGTGTGTGTGTGTTGTGTGTTGTGTGTGAGGAGGGGGGGACAGTTGTGATGGTGGTGTTTGTGTGTGTTTGTGATGCATGTGTATTACTGTATGTGTATGCTTGGAAATTAGGAAATCTGCTGTGGGAGAGATTTTTGAGTTAGTGTGAATCACAGGATGGCTAGCATTGTGTATGCATAATTTATTGACTGATTGAATTATTCTTGTTTGAATTGCAGGATGGCTAGCACTGTGTATGCACAATTAACAAACATTGACTGATTGAATTATTCTTGACTGTGATTGTGAAGTGGATTTTTTTTTAAAACTGAAGTTTAATGAACTTATAATTTACTGCTGACAGCAGAGTGTGTCTAACCATGTGGAAGTGCAGGATTATATTATCTTGGCTTTGAGCAGTTAGTTTATCTCATGTCTGTCAAATATAGCCTGGGGAATTAAGCCTTTCTTAAGGGCCTGTTCCTAAGCGTGAACTCCATGTGGTGGGGTTTCTTGAATTTGGCAAGGTCTGAAGAGTTTGTGGACATTATTAAAAGGGGGAGGGGAACATAGCATGCTCATGAATGTGTTTGGATCTCAGTTGTGTTGTGAATTTGTTTACATTTTAAAGGATTTGAGTTTTCTTTTTGAAAACCGCTGAGCTTGGTTTTTGAATTATATTTGTTACAAAGAAAGATGCACTTTAGGCCATACATGTTGGATCAGAGAAAGCGTGAGTAACTTCACTCAAAAGAAGGGAATGAGAAATAAATCATTGAAAGACAGTTGATGACATAAACTAACAAACTACAAAGACAAGAAAAAAGCAAGTAAATTAAGAAATAATTATGCTAGGGTAAACAGTAAAATTTGGCCAGTATTTGCAGTTGGCATAAAATTTTTGTTTCTAGTTATTGTTGTTTACTCAAGAAAGTTTCACAGTGGGCTGATATTCCTTATCTCATAAATGCTGTCCATATATATATTAAAAAGTATTTCTTCTACTGTAGTGTAATTCCCCTTGCTGTTTTTCTTTTTTTTTTTTACCACATTGTTCAGTGTCTTCATCCATTAAGGAAGAATTTGTGTTTTATTTTCATGTGCTCTGAAATTCTATAACTGGACAAGTTTGAAAAGATTGATTGCTGGCTACTCTTTGATTCTGACAAAGAAAGAAGAGTACCCAGAGACTCTCAAACTCATAGTATCATACTAAAGCTGTCAGTTAGCTGTTATCAGTCAGACCTAGTGTATGGAATTTTGAAACAAGTTGTTAAGAATGATGAGATTGATTGGTAGTATTGCTATCTTCTTTTCATTTTCTTCTTCCTTGTGATTTTTTTCTTTCGTTTGTTTTTCCTTTTCTTTTGTCTTCTTTTGGTATGTTTTTTTTTTTCTTTTTCTGTGTTTTTCTTACCCCTTTATTTTTGTTGAAAATCAAACTCCCTTTTTTTCAAGGGAAATTATTTCCTACAGACTGGAGAGGCGCTTGTCTGTCTGTGACAAAAATGTGTGGACACAATTATCTCAGCTCTTTATGGTTTGATATTTACCTGATTTTGGCCTCAGCAGTCAAGAGAGTATCTCCAGAGTCTCAAAAATCTGGTTTTGAGCATTTCCCAGTCCCTACAGAAGCTGAGTTTTAGCAGATTGATAGACACATTGAAAGGAAAATTTAGGTTATGCTGTTGGAAATTTTGATTCTTACATTACATGTATTGAATACCACTTCCTTGAACTTTTAATCAATTTATTCCATGATCAGAATAAACTTCAGTTTCTTTGCTTTTCAAGTACCCTTTTCAGAAGACCTAACAATGTGTGATGTAAAGAATCTCAGCGATGTAATATTATGTATGCACAGATATTCCAATCCAGATCAGTCAAAGAAATGTAACAGAAGTGTGTGTGCATGCATGCTTGTGTGTGTGTGTGTGTGTTGTGTTGTGTGTGTGTGTGTGTGTGTGTGTGTGTGTGTGTGTGTGTGTGTGTGTGTGTGTGTGTGTGTGTGTGCGCGCGCGGTGTGTGCGCACGTGTAAACAGTAAGAAAGAGAGAGAGAGAGGGGGGGGGGGGAGCAACTTAAAGCTGCTGTTTTGACATAAAAGGTTTGGTCCAACCTTGCAGTATGTATTGGAATACTCCTTGCATCATATAGGGATGTTGACAGCCTGTTCAGGTAACTGAGGCTATTTAGTCTGCTATCAAAGTTTTCGAGGGGGGAGGGGTGTGTGTGTTTTGGGACTCTCCTTAAGTAGTCTTTCTTGTGGAATTTAGAAAATAATTCCAAAAAAGTAAGCAATAGATTCCATACATTAGGTAGATCCTCAAGATCTTGCCAGTACATAGGTTTATGTGCAGCCTTGTAGCATAATATATCTGTGGTTGTTGTCTTGGATCCTTTCTAATCGCTATGCGTTTGTGATGTTTGTGTGTATGGAATCACGTGAGCACTGCAGTACCATCTTAAGAAAATGAAACTGAACTTTTACAATTAATGTTGAATAATAAATCCAGGAACAATATTGCAACCATGATGACATAAATAAATAGAATATTAATTCTCTTCTGACGTGTCTACATGGAAGCAATAGCAGCCAGTGTCATAAGGAAGACAAAACGGAATGACACAGTACACATGATATAATTGATTTTTGTGCATGGCAAAGCTAGACAGAAAATATTGAAAAGAATTTAAGGTCAGGATGCGCTGATTCTCTCTTTTCATCTTACAAAATAAATGGACATATATGTATTCTACACATACTTAAGCATTAATACACACACACACACACACAAACACGCATGCGAATGCGTATACACTTAGTTGACTTACACACCCTTAACTCTGTCACAGTCTGTGTCTCCTTTTGTCTTGCTCTCTCTCTCTCTCTCTCTCTTTCGCTCTCTGTGTCTCCTTTCTCTCTCTGTCTCATGCTCTCTCTCCCTCTCGCTCTCTCTCTCTCTCAGACACACACACACACACACACACACACACACCACACACACACACACACACACACACACAACACACACACACACACACACACCACACCACACACTATTTCATTCATTTCTTCCACTGGAAAAGCACTTACAATGATGTTCAGTGTGTGTGTTTGGGGGGAGGGAGCGTGTGTTTGTGCTCAAGATGAAAAAGGAAGGTTATTAAAACACACACGCATACACACACACACCACACACACATCACACACACACACACACACACACACACACACACAACACACACACACACACACACACACACACACACACACACACCACACACCGTTTACAATCTGTTACCGCCACCACCTCCAGCACTTTCACAATCACCACCAACAAGAAAACAAGAGTGTTAACAACCTCCAGCCAGTTACCCAGTCACTGTTTACAAAAATCTGTGTTGTGTGTGTGTGTGTGTGTGTGTGTGTGTGTGTGTGTGTGTGTGTGTGTGTGTGTGTGTGTGTGTGTCACTGTGTGTGATACTGATAATAATATTCACATGAACATTGCTTTTTTCCCTCCCTCCCTTTGAATATATAGATGGTAATTAACTTTTGAAAAACTCAGTTCCTGCAATCCATTGCTGCTAAATGTTTCTGGTAGGGTTGCTGGTGCTGTTGTATTTTACTTTTACCCAGCACTGCATTTTTTGTTTTGTTTTTGTTTTTTGTTTTTTGTTTTTGTTTTTGAGGAAGTATGGGAAGAAGAAGTGTTCTGGCACAAAGTCAACCTTGTTTTCAAAGTTTGTCAGTTTTCTTTAGTGAAAAGGGGTTGGTGGTCTTTTGAAAAAGCTCTTTCCAGTCTGTTGTTTGTTTTATGTGGATATGCGGATCTTTTTCAGCCAAGCTTCATGACTGAACGGTTATTGTCATTGGCAAGGGGCTTAGTACTATAGTAGGCAGTGTCCTTAGTAAGTTGGATAAAAAAAAACATGCTGAGCTCTGTCAAAGCCACGCAGCAGCAATGCAGTGGTGCCTGGCCATGACAGCTTGGTGTTGCTGACTCCCAGGGAATTCCTGGTACTGAGACTAAATAACTGAATGAACTTCGGGCTGGTGATGTGTTAGGGAAGCTGGAATGAGTGGCCTGGGATCAACACCACTGACATGGTGCGAAAGTTGTGACTGAAGATATTTTTCATCGAGTGTTTTTCACAAGTGTTTGTGAATGAGAGTTAAAGCACAAGTCAAGTTTCAAAGAAGTTAACAAAGAGTTTAGTACTTTTCTTCCATTTCTGGTGATATTAGACTCTGATCTGATTTTGATCACAGGGTAACTTGTCCAAAAGATACGGTTTCCTTTAAAAATATTTTTTGTTTTAGTTTTAGCTTACTTGTTATTGCGTTGTAGTTTTGTGTATTTGTTACACAGAAACTTGTATTACGAATAGAATATATGTTAAACTGCAGTGGAAATATCAAAAATGGCTTTGACTCCTGCACCCTGTCCACAAGCATCCTGCATTGTCAACCATGCGAGCAAAGCAAAAACATAATCCTTTGATTCCCTCACCCTATCCACCAGTTTTCTGCAGGAAGCTGGTGGATTGGCTGAGGTAATCAAAGTGTTATGTTTTTGCTATTGATGGATAGGGTGCGGGAGTCGAAGGGTTAAAGATCCTGTGGGTCTTGTCACTGTATGTCAGTATTCAGTGGCTTAGAAAGTTAGATAGAAAAATATGATGCCCTCCAAAGACAGAGTATGTAGACTATGCAGCGATGTCCTGCCTACACAATGCAAGCAAAACAATATGCATCTGAGAAAAATTGAAACATGAAGACAACTAACAAACTACATCAATAACAAGATGGAATGATCTTCATTTTGTGTCTTCTCTTTATGACTTTCCAGATTGCTAGATTATAGACATGGTATCACAAATAAGTGACAAATAGATTACTGACATATCGAAAATAACCGATAAATAGAGATATCATACTTCATAGGATGGAAATCAATCCTCGTAAACAGGTTGCAGAAAAGTATGGCTTGTTGGTTGTCCACAGTGTTAATTGTCACAACAGTTTGGCACGTGGTGTATGATTAATGCTGTTGAACATGTCATTATCTCCTGTATTGTCCTCATACAGATTAAAGATAATGGGTTCAAGTTTGTTTTGTTTGTCAGAGTTTTCCTTCTTTCTTTTTGTTCGTTTTGACTTGTTTAAATTGCAACTTGTTTAGTGATGCTGTAAAGGGAAGACAGACATGTATCATTGTGTAAATTTCCGCCTCAGACCAACATCATCCTTTTTGACCTTCCTGCTTCCTCTGCTCCTTTCTTTGAAACTTAGATGGGAACACACACACAGACGCGCATACAGATAATTTATGAACACACACACACACACACACACACACACACACACACACACACACACACACACACACACACACACACACACACACACACACTCATGCATGCATGCACTCATGCACTCTCACTCACACACACACACACACATCACACACACACACACACACACACACACACACACACACACACACACACACACACACACACACACACACACACACACACACAACACACACACACACACACACACAACACACACACACACACACACACACACACACACACACACAGAGGAATGGATGTTGGGGGAATCTGTCAAGAGAGTAGATAATTCTATTATTAATTCCCTTGACCTGTTATAAACAAGGCAGGAAACAGCAGCTTAAATCAAATGATTCCCATAAAACTCACAAACTGGATAAACTGTAGGTAGTGCTTGAAACTTGAAGCTAGCAAGACGATCATAAAAGAATTATGATATCTGGAGAATGTGTCTATAGAACTATATGAATATCAGAGATTTGCTTTAGTAACTCTTGCTTTTCTGTTTTATGTCATTATCGTTCAGCATTTTATCAGTCAGAAACACAAGGCACAGAAACATATCTCATTAGTTTCTCTATTATTTTCATGAAGAAGTTAAAAGCCTCAGCTTGATACAAAAATAAAGAAAATACAATGAAGCCTATACTGGCGTAATATAATAATTATTATCTTGTATGCATGCCTCTACTTATAGAAAGCAAGCAAATGAACTAAGAAAGGGACTAAAAAGTAAAATTAACACACTGAAGAACTAGTATTCCAGTAGTTTAAATAGCAATTACTGGATTGGGTTCACTTTGCTACAACTTAGTACAAGTCAGATTGATTCTACTGGACAGGAATAAAAGGAGAGAAGAATCAAAGATATCTGCCAATAAAATGACGAAAAACTTTAGTATCATCAGTGAACAGCAACAGATCATGTAAGATCTTAATAACTATAACTGAACTATACAGGAATTCATTTTTCATGAAAACAGTAATAGACTGGAACCATAGATCTGGAAGAAAGAACAGTCACAGTACCATCAGTTGACTGCTCCTGCACCCAGATTAGATCCCTGGCATGCTGTTATATCTAGTGCAGAACCTTTTCTGTCACACTTATGCCAGATGTGGTTTCTGGGTTGTATAGGTCAAGACCAAGATTCATTGATACAGTATTTATTTATTTGCTGTGCACCCACATTTGTTCCCCAACATGCTCTTATATTTAGTGCAGAACACTTTTCTGACACATTTATGTCAGTTGTGGATTCTGGGTTGTATAGGTCAAGACCGAAATTCATTGATAAAGTATTCATTTATTTGATGAGTCTTCAACAAATAGTCTTATCTGCAAAGTTGTACTAGATAATAATTAATATGGGGTCACTTCATCTAAAATTTTAGCTCAAGGAATTGAGGAAGTAGCCTATAACATCAAGACAATGGATCGTATTGCTCAAGGCCTTGACACTGTGTGTTGTTGTGTCTCATCATATCGCTTCATTTTTGCCCTTGACTCAGCTTGTCAGGATGTCAAGCTCACAAGACTTCTTCACATAAAACTTCTTTTAAAATGTTGTCTTGTATAAGTTTGGATAACTTACTTTGTCCTTCTGCTTACAGTTGTACTGTGAAGTGTTGCGGTGAAGCAGGACAGCATGAGTCTTAACCCTTTGGCGCCCACACCCTATCTGCCAACTGCAAAAACTTCATCCTTTGATTCCCTCACCCTATCCACCAGCTTCCTGCAGGAAGCTGATGGAAAGGGTGAGGGAATCAAGGGATGAAGTTTTTGCTTTGCTAGCATGGTTGGCAATGCAAGATGCTGGTGGACAGGGTGCAGGAGGCAAAGGGCTAAAAAAAATGAGTCCATCAGAACAAATTGGGGGGCTACTTCCGGCAGTGAAGTGTTGACAACGTGTGACAAGTCCTCTGATTTACAACGCTTATTCCTGGTTCCAGAGCCTTTACCTGGAGAAGAGAGGAGAGAGAGAGAGAGAGAGAGGAGAGAGAGAGAGAGAGAGAGAGAGAGAGAGAGAGGAGAGAGAGAGAGAGGAGGTGTGTGTGTGTGTGTGTGTGTGTGTGTGTGTGTGTGGTGTGTGTGTGTGTGTGTGTGTGACTAATGAAGTTGAAGATGTTCATCAAATGTTACTCTCTTCTATGCCCTTTTTGTCTTCAGTCGTCCATAAATCATACAAATAAACGGTTCTGCACTTTGGAAATTGATAAATTTCAAAATGTGTTTAGAGAAGATGTTTGAGTTGTGTGCATTCCTCAGCTAAATGCGAGGATTACTTTCAATTTAAAACTGCATTGCATACAAAATTCATTATGCTATAGAGCTACAAATGCAAGTACACGTAGATCACTTCTGTTCTTTAGTAAGAAGAGACAGAATGCTTGTTTTCATCCTGACCCCATCATGCCCCTCATCCCCACTTAGTTTTAAATCTAAGTTAATCATTGTAACCCCTCCCCCACTGTCAGTGTCACTCCAGCTCAATTTTTACAATGTGGAAAAATTTTCTTAATCATCATTTTCTTAATTCAATTTCAAGCTTGATGTTTCTGTTTTTTTTTTTTTTTTTTTTTGGGGGGGGGGGGGGGGGATAAAACTGACTATTTCAGTTTCTAAAGTTCTACTTCTGATTTTGTTACACCACACATACACACAAAAGCAGTGCTAATAGTAATACTAATAAATAACAATAATAATATTTATATTACCATTATTGTATAAATGTGGTATAATGCATTATGGTATAGCACTAATTTTAAAGATTCCAAGGATCATACATGCCTACAACCTGAGACAGAACACCCATTTTGCAAAGATTGTATTTTTTCTCCTTTTGTGTTGATCATATGTCTTATTATTAAAGTAATTAATCAATTAATGATAGTGGAGAGAGGGACTGCATTTTTGCAAAGTCATTAAATTGATTCTGTCCATAATTCCATCATGTTTTTGTCCCTGGGCCTGTACTTATAGAGAGAATTTTAAGATTCTCATAGAGTCGTACAATCAATGACATGACTGATGGAATCAAAGTTTTCATACATGAATGACTTGTGTGACTGAATGTTCTGGATTTCAAAAAGTAACAATAAACTTTTTCTTAACTGACAGCTTTAATGGTTAGCATAGTTCTTAGCTTAGCTTTCTATGCCCAGTCTTCTTGTTTAAAAAAAAGCATCATAGTTTTTGAACTTAAAGTTGTGCATTCTGTGCCTTAGTGCATCTGTCTTTCGTTCAAGTTGATGTCATTGGGCCTAAGTCCTACCTTTAAAAACAATCGTTGTCACACATAATTGTGTGTTTTGTTTCAACTTTCCAAGAATGAGATTTCTAGTTCCTCCTCAGTTTTGTTTTTGTTTTCCATTTCACTATAGATGTATATATATATATATATGAGCATTTAATAAATGATTTATTAGAGAGAGAGAGAGAGAGAGAGGTGTGTGTGTGTGTGTGTGTATGTGTGTGTGTGTGTGTGTGTGTGGTGTGTGTGTGTGTGTGTGTGTGTGTGTGTGTGTGTGTGTGTGTGTGTGTGTGTGTGTGTGTGATGCATACATGCAGTACATGTGCTTGATATGTGTGTGTATGCACATACATATTTGCATGCATAATGTGTTTGTGTGCATGCACGCGCGTGTGTGTGTGTGTGCGCGCATGTGTGCGTGCATGTGTGTGTGTATGCATGTGTGTGTGCATACATGAATATTTTAAGGAAAACTCGTTATCATCAGTATCACTATCAGTAAATATTTTAGAACCCTCTGTTGTCTGTTGCAGGCGACATCACACAGAAAGGCTATGAGAAGAAAAGAGCACGGTTGTTGGGAGCTTACGCGAAACAAACTCCACATGAAAGTAAGTAAAACATTTGCTTGAGAAACTTTAACCTTTACACATGTGATTCTTGTCTTTTCTTTAAACGCCATTATTTTTTTCATGTCCATTCAAATTTATGGCCCATGAATTGAATGATTGTGGTGATTAGGTGAAGGTTCTGCTTGTTGTATGATACTTAAGTATGTTTTCTGCCTCTGTGGGCTATTGAAAAAATACAGACATTTTGCATTCATCTCTTCTTGATGTACTTCTCTAGCTCCCAGCCTCACTGAGCCTGTTCAGAAGAATGTGCAGCAAAATACTGCCCTAGGAGTTGAGCATGGAGGTGTATACTTGTTAAATGGAGCTGACCTTTAGACAGGGGGACTTGTACATAACTGTATCAGACATCATGGCCACTTGTATGACATTCAGCATTTGTGCTGTCTTTTGTCACCATTGATTATGTGTGAGATGTGGACCTGTTTGTAACTTGAATAGGGCAGAGACCTCATTTTTCCTGTTGGCATCCAGCAGGTAACAAGGTCCAGTGGCCTTGTTAAATCAGCCCTCCAGGGAACAGTTGAGAGAGGGAGATGAAGGGGAAGACAAAAAAAAACAACAACCAACAATGATGGATTGAGGATATCGTGGAATGGACACTGAAACCATTTGCCAAGAACCAGGCTTTGGCACACAACTGACATAGCTGGGGGAATCATGTGTATAGTTCTTATATTGTTTTACTCCAATGACTCTTCATGGAGAAGAAGAAGAAGACAATTTGGCTGATGTAATAATTGGATGGCAGTGAATCGTTTTATTTTGCATTGTATGAAAAAAATAGAAATAAAAGAAAATAGGGGCCTACATGTAATCAAGTTATACTTTTAATATTCCCTTTTCAGCATTTTTAGACTATGCTCTAATGGAACTTTGAAAAAAACAAACCAACCTGTCCCATTCATGGTGTCAGTTTGATAATTATGACTCACTAATGATCCAGATTCAGATAGCTTGCTTGTTTCAAAATATTGTTTTAATCACAGAAACACTTGTTGAAAGAACTCAGTTCGTTGTAACTCTCCACCCAGCCTGCTATGTATCCAAACTGAAACTGAAAGGCATTATTGATTAAATTGTGTGACCACAAATGGTAGCTACAAAGTTATGCATTGGTATGATAGTCAAAGGGGTAAAGGGTGGAGAATTTTGTGATCCCCCAGGCATCATGTACATGCAGACCTGTCAGTGCCCAAACTCTCTTTATGTGTATGCATATATGCAGAACATCAAGCTCTGGAAGTCACGTTAGTGCCTGGTGACTTACAGAAACATGAAAATACTCAGCATGCATGCCCACTAAAGACAGTGAGGGCTTGCATAAAACACATATCGTGGGCCACACAGTGTGTATACATACATCTGAGAAAAATTGGAATGGAAAAAGAATAATTGTGTGTGTGTGTATATGTGTGTGCATATATATATATATATATATATATATATATATATATATATATATATATATATATATATATATATATATATATATATATAATATGTATATATCAGTCATATGGTGTTTTTGTTTTTATGGTTCAGTAGTGCAAGGAGAGCTTTGTCTTTGCCATGAAGTTACTTTGTTGTTTCAGTGTTACGCATAGATCTACAGATCCATTTATTGTGGACAGTTAAAGTACTCAGTAACAGTGTACACTGATCAGTTTTTGAGACAGAATTGATTTTTGAACTATTTTTCTCTAGAATTCCGTTTTTCTGGGATATGCTCAGTGTTTACCCACACTGAGCAGGCAATATGTTGTGGCACAGCCTGCATGCTCTGTCTTTGGTGGGCAAGCATACTGAGTGTTTTCATGTTTCCATAAGCCACCAGACACTGACATGACTTACTGGGTCCTTAATGTGCATATTGAATGTTCTCTGTGCATATACATTTAAGTATGGTAGATCTGCACACGTGATTGGCCTGGGAGATCAGAAACATTTACTGGTTTTACCGGTCATATGGGAGTTTAACCAAGGCAGGATCGAACTATGACATTCCAAGATTGGAAGTCCAACATCTTACCCACTTGACTACCATGCCCATCAAAGTTGACATTAAGATTACTGTTTAAAGTGTTCATAAATTCTAATTGGAGAAAAGCTTACTTAAATCTGTAAAGTATGTGTAAGAATTGAAGAAAAGAAAAAGAAAAGAAAGGACATTTTTGATATATAATATATATTATGTGTGTGTATGTGTATAATCCTTGTCAAAAAATATGTATATTTAATTTAATTTTGTCATCTTGAAATTAAATGATCAGGTCATACTAAAAACTTGATTATTGTGCTCATTGTGTGTTCTGTTAGTTTGATTTGACCTCCTGATGAATAAGTGTAATCTGTTAGGAGTTACCGAGGTCAGAGAAAGAGGGGAGGATACTATGTAATGGTGTGGGTCGGGTTGGGTCTGTAGGAAATTATGCCGTCTAGTCTGTTGGAATTTGTTTTCTGGGTCAGTGTCATCACTCAAGTGACAGGTCATTGACACATTTCCGCAGAACATCAGTAGTTGCTTCAATAAGCATAGTATTTTTCGCTTGATGTATGCAGCTAATAACTTCCGTTTGGTCACATCAGATAAGAGGTTTGAAGCCTCAGTAACACTAGTAACAGTGTGTACGGGGCACTTGAGCACATGTATGCTTTGATGGTGTACTCTTCCTGTAGCTGCTGTCGAGTTACCAATCTATTACTAATATTAGGCTTGTTTAGGTTATAAATATGCTTAAGAAGAAATGTATGATCATTGTTAATCATAATGATAATGATAATAATGGTAATAATATTAATAACAATAACAATGGTGATGATGATACTACTACTACTGCTGATGCTACTATACTACTACTAACTATACTAACTACTACTACTACTACTACTATTGCTACTGCTGCTGCTGCTGCACAACACCACCACCACCACCACCACTATAAACTACTGAACTATACACTATGTACCGTCTGCTGTACTCCACCACACCACCATCCACCACCACCACCACCACTGCAGTACAAACACAGTAAGAAAAATACTTTACACCAGTACATCAGTGCAGTGTAAACATTTCTATATATATATCAGTACATCAACTTAATACAGTTGTCTAGGATGGGACCTTGCTTTTAAGTTGTGGCCCAGTTTGTAATGGTGTTACTGTTAGCACATGATGTTACAGTTATAAATTATGTAATTACTGCGTTAGTCACATAGTCTGTGTTAGGTGTTTCTTTACCAAGCTTTTGGCACAGTTCTTTGGTACTTTATTATATCTATCAGTTCTGTATTGTTTCTGTCAGTCATTAATATCTACATCTTCTTGATAAGTCATCCACAACAGTCTAATTGTGTGGTGAATATGAAAGGCAAAAACTAAAAGCAAATGGTGCTAATAAGCCCTGCATTTTCATTTCATGGGAGGGAGGTAGGGTGGAACTGCAAGGGAGTATGCCACAATGCCAGTAAAATCTTGAGGAGCTGGAGCGAAATGATATATTCATTACATAACACATAAGGGCCCTTTATATGTTAAGAACTAGAGGTAGAACAGCAGACCACAAAAAGGAATATATTTAAGTAAATAACTTGCAAAAATAAAAATAAATTTAGTAAAGTTTACAGTCGTATAAGTTATATATGAAATGTCCACAAAAAGCCATAAAAGTAAATAAACAGACCTGCAAAAATAAACACACACACAACACACACACAACACACAACACAACAACAACACACACACACACAACACAACACACACACAACACACACACACAACACAACACAACACAACAACAACACACACACACACACACACACACACACACACCACACACACACACACACACACACACACACAACACACACACACACACATATATGTATCTTCAACATGTAGTGAAATTTACTTAATTTCAAGTCTTTGGAGGATGCTGTCTGTGTTCAGATGGCTCGATTGAAATTTACATTTGAGTCATCAGAGAATGCTGTCTGGATTAATGGTTAAATTCTCATTTCTTATCGGCTGCTTTGAAGATAAACTTAATTGCTGTCCAAATGATGTGCCATGAGGTTGTTAAAAAGTCACAGAGACCAACCTCCATCATTTTAAATGTGCTTATTGCAATTCTATTTTGATATTGTAGTTGTGCTTGTATAGGTGCATGGAATGTCTCTCAGTGGTCACTTTTCTGTATAGGCAAATAAACCATTTTTGAAGAACAATTTTTAAAGGTACAGTTATTTCCCATGCACTTTGTACAGGCTCAACTATTACAGCCAAGACGCCTGGATATTTTTCACTGGTAGTTTGTAGGACATAAAAATTACATAGCTTTGATCGGAGGAATTTGTTATATTGTTTTTATTGGGAAGAGTGCACATGCATACGCACACATAGCTTTTCTTCTACTGATCAGACGCAGCAGTGGATGAGGAAGTATTTGCTTTAAGTTTGTGTCAGTCGACTTGGAAGCAATGTTTTTTGCCTAACTACAGTAGCCCACTATTTGTTCTATGCCTTTCCCACATGGGGGCCAGGCCTGTGTGTGTTGCTAGTCAGGGCTCCTGCTGCACGTTGCTATCCCTCAGTAATGAAAGACACTTGCTCTTCCGCACATTCTGTGGCTGCAGCTGAGCTCTTTCATTATTCTCCCGTAATTAACATTTTTGCTGAATGAAAAGCGATTCTAGATCGATTGGAAGTACTCTGTCAGTCTGTGTGTGTGTGTGTTTTCTTTTTTTGTGGTCTTTCTCCATCTTTGTTTGAGGTTAGCCATGCCTGAGATGAACAGCATGACTGTATATCATATAATTGATTCATGAGTGCAAATTGTGTGTGTGTGTGTGTGTGTGTGTGTGTGTGTGTGTGAGAGAGAGAGAGAGAGAGAGAGAGAGAGAGAGAGAGAGAGAGAGAGAGAGAGAGAATGAAAAATTGAAAACATCATGGGACAGTTGTTTTGTAGTGTTACTGAGTATTACTGAGTATTAGTGAAAAAAGTATGTAAAGAAGAGATCTACAGTCATCCAGCTGTCCATAATTTATCAGTGAAAGTTTGAAATAGCCATATCAGATTTGAGTCAAAGTGAAAATAAGGAACATTGGGTTGTTGGGTGTAAAGCTGATATTGAAATAAAGAATGGACTGGTGGTGTTGGTGTGATTCACCCTGTCTCAGCGTAGGTTCTTTTCATGGAGATGAGAAGCACAGTAGAGGAGGAGTTGTAAAAGACGAGTTCACCTGCGTCAACAAAACTGTGTGCATGCCTATTGAAGCTTCATTGATGTTTCTGTTATTGCCTTGAGCATAATTAAACAATAAACAGTTATTTATAGTTATATTAGTCATATTTTTACATCAAAATAGCTGACTTCAATTTGTTTACATAATGGCGGTCACATTTTCACGTCCAGCTTGTCTGTCCAAAATCAGAGAGTGGAGACAGGCATTATCCACAATTCCTGTCAGCCAACTCCCAAACCTGTCTTGGCTGTAGGCCAGATTGCTGCCAAAAGTGGATCATGACAGCAAGACTTATGCTTTTTGTTCAGTTAGAACACAGAAACTGACATCAGCGCAGGATATGACATAGAAACTAAAAATAGATTTGATTCACAGGATGTGAGATATGCAAAGGATGTATTTGTCTTAGGCTTTTAGTTTTACCAACTAAACATGGCAGTCTGAATTTTTTTTTTCCATAAATATGAATACGATATTTTTTTTATTAGTAAGACTAAGAGATTGTCACCCTCTCACGTTTACAAAACTTTTTCATTCTTAGTTGTTACAGATGGCTAAATCTTTACCAAATTTAGGCTTCAGAAATGGAGTGGGACTGTCTGCCGATTTTTAACAAGTTTATATGACAAAATTTAAGAATATCATGACAGTGAATGATGACTGTATACATTTATACGACTCCCCCCCCCCCCCCCCAGTGTTGCATACAAAACATTGGCAAGGCAAAACATTTGGAGCAGGAAGATTATTGATACGGCTTGACCATCAGACTGTGAAATTTTTGTGCCTTTTTCTGCCCTGACATTTGCGTAGTCGGGTGAGATGTGGTGAAGGGAATTTACAAACAGGAGTTGTTTGATGTCTGACTTTGTTAGAACAGGACATGTGACAGGGAAGGAGGACAGGACCCAAGCTTATCTCTGCCATTTATGACTGTGTGGGTGCATGTGTGTGAGAGAGAACTCGAACTGTTTGATTTGACCCATAACAAGTTCACGCGCCATCTCCTTTGACTTTATCGTATGTGCTCACATTCATAAGCCTGCATGGACATACACACATACATATATATATACATTCACTTATGATGGCATAGAATATACATCTGCACACAGTATTAAAAATCATTCTTGTATAGCACTATTTTCCAATATCATTTGAACTCGGTGTTCATAATATATATATAGACTTTTTAGTAGAGCATGTAGAACTCAGCAGTTAGGTGATCTGACCACATTCCACTGTGTTGTTGCACAGTCTGCATGTTCAGTGAGAGCTGTGTGTTTTCATGTTTCTCTAAGCCAGCCACTGACATGATCTACACTTGATCTTTGTTGTGTTTATATATAACTGATACATTAAGAGGGTTTAAGCACTGGCAGGTCTGCACACATGTTGACCAGGGATATTGGAAAAGCGCATATTATATATATATATATATATATATGAATACATGCATACATAGACATGGCAAGAAATTATTGCTTTTAAAATAGATTTTACAGACGTTAGGCACTAAGTTAAACAAATCAAGTACAGCAGTTGATTTACACAGAGCAACGCCTATAAATTTGCATAATAAATGAACTGTCTGAAATCATGTAGACAGAGTTCATCTCATGTACCCAGTTTTAGAGTGATATCAGACAGATGATTGGTATATTGAAATGGGATATACCTTCATCTCAAGTCATTGAAAGATGTGCAGTAAAAGAATGTATTGATTTCATCTTTTGACTGAGCATTTCACAATGAACAATTTAGCTCATTTAGCTGAATAGTGTTGTATTTCATTTTGAGTGTATGTATCTCAGATACTGCAATTTTGAAACTGATAATAGTCAATACTGTACATGTAGGCCTATCATAAATTTTACTAGGAATTTATTCATTTCATTTAATCAGAGTCATTGTTT
This sequence comes from Monoplex corrugatus, assembly GCA_030674185.1. NCBI lineage: Eukaryota > Metazoa > Mollusca > Gastropoda > Littorinimorpha > Ranellidae > Monoplex > Monoplex corrugatus. Next base: position 6,247,206 of record CM060306.1, on the reverse strand, counting down.
TATATGCCAGTTGTGGTGTACTGTGTTGAGCTCCAAATTTCAGTACCATAAAAAAGGATGGGTTATATTTGTGCAGCAAATAACTTTAAGAAAGTAGATGCAGAAAAAACATTCAGTTTCCACAGTGCCTTAACCCTTTGACTCCTGCACCCTGTCCACCAGCACCTTGCATTGGCAACCATGCTATCAGAGCAAAAACTTAACCCTTTGACTCTCACCCTATCCACCAGCTTCCTGCAGGAAGCTGTGGATAGGGTGAGGGAGTCAAAGAGTTTAGGTTTTGCAGTTGGTGGATAGGGTGTGGGAGTCAAAGGGTTAAATACACTTTGTGTGTGTGTTTTTATGTTGCATTATCATTAAGGGATTTATAAGATGACAAATGTATATTGAAAAGAGAAGGACATGTGTGTGTGTGTGTGTGCGTGCGTGCGTGCGTGCGTGCGTGCGTGCGTGCGTGCGCACGCGTGCGTGCGTGTGTGTGTGTGTGTGAGAGAGAGAGAGAGGTCATTGGTCACACACACACACACACACACACACACACACACACACACACACACACACACCACACCACACCACACACACAATCACCCAACACATACAAACAACAAACAAGCCCAACATTCCTGTCTGCAGTGATTACTAAATTTGACTGTCAATTATGTGTACTAGTGATGGTCACTTTCACATACTTTACAAACCTTACTTCACTGTTGATACATGATATGGCATCTTCTGAAAATGTGTCTGACTGAAACAACGTTAAAACCAGTAAAAGAAAAACAGCCATATTTTGTGTGTTGGTCTGTTCGACATTTTGGTTTAATGTGAAAAACATGTGTTTATTACACATACAGTCTGTTCAGCATTTTGGTTTAATGTAAAAAACATGTTTATCACTCATACATCCATGCAGTATGCATATCTCACACATGCAGATATGTGCACATGCACAATGTGCATGCACACGCACACACGCACGCACAGAGAGACACAGAGAGAGAGAGAGAGAAACACACACACACACACATTCACACACACACATGCATGCGTACTGTATTGATATCTTACTTCAAAAACCTTTTGAAGCAAGAATGAGAAGTGTTGAAATTCATTTTTCAAGTGTATGAATATGGCAGTAAAATAACAGTGATATTTTTCTACTAAGGTCTATCTTAAATCATCAACTTAAATAAGATTATTATGATAGGTAATGGTAATAAGTTAGTATATGTACAGATATGTGCATCAACTTATATAAGATTATTACAGGGCTTAAAACGTTCCACGTCTGGGCGGAATTCTGCGATTTTGGTTTGTCAAAAAACAAACAAACCAAAAACAAACAAAAAATCGAAAGGAGCAAGGCATCCGTGATCGGCTTGCAAGCGTTCATAGCAACGGCGGGCAAGTTATGGCCCCTGATTTGCCCCTGGACCCCCCTAGTTTCAGTGGGTTTTTCCTCCTCCTGTTTTAAGCCCTGTTATTATGATAGGTAATGGTAATAAGTTAGTATATGTACAGATGTATGTAAAAGTTTGCATGCATATCATTTAACCGTTTGACTCCCGCATCCTGTCCACTAGCATCCTGCATTGTCAACCATGCTAGCAAAGCAAAAACTTCATTCTTTGACTTCCTCATCCTATCCACCAGCTTTCTGCAGGAAGTTGGTGGATAAGGTGAGGGAGTCAAAGAGTTAAGTTTTTGTAGTTGGTGGATAGGGTGTGGGATTCAAAGGGTTGAAAAGAATTACCTCATCATTGCCCAGTTGATAAATAGTTATTATGGATTATGAACAGGCCAAGGCCCAGGTGCTCCCAGCCCATCCACTGCAGCCCAGAGGAGAGCTCAAAGGAGGCTGACCCGAGAGGATAACCGGTATCATTCTGGTAAGGGGAATAATCTTCTTGCCTTGGTCTTGGAATCAGCTTCTTGCTTTGATCTTGATTAGGTGGAAAAAGGTGGAGGGGATTGGGGAAAAAGAAAAACAAGATAGTCAAGCTGTTGTGAAATTCTCCCTTTGTATACAAAAATTCTTACAAAAACATTCAGATTTTGTACTTAACCCTTTGACTCTGGCATCCTGTCCACCAGCATCCTGCATTGCCAAACATGCTAGCGAAAGTAAAAGCTTAACCCTTTGATCCCCTCACCCTATCCACCAACTTCCTGGAGGAACTGTACATGTTTTTTTACATATAGATTTCAGAGAAGTTTGTATAATTTAACAGAGTATTTCTCTGCGTTGTCATGTGACAAAAGGCTACACCAGATATGAATCATTTTAGAATTACCCAGCACTGAAATTGGATATAAGTATAACCCCATTTCATCACACATCATCTCAGTCATAGTACTTATCAGTAATATTAACAAGTTCTTCAAAAATTTAAGCTGCAGTTTCTCAAGTAAGTTCAAGTTCTCACACCTACATAATTCACACCCATACACTAGATAACAACAGTGGTAGTATATATATCTTAATAACAACTTTAACGGGCAGATCTTGATTTTTGGATGTCTGCAGTTAGAGGTTCATAGCTTTATGAGCTTGATCATATGCAGGTTTTTTTTCTTTTCTTTTTGTTTTTTTTTGTTTTTTTGTTCTTATAATGTTCATTAGTTCAACAGAATTCTATCCCTAAGTATTTGAAAGTATTTACAATTTCATTGTTTTTCAGTCCACAATGAAAAATGTGGACTATTTTGTCCATTAATTTCATGTAATTTCAGTCATTGTGTAGAGTATCTAAGATTTGTATAAACTTATCTACAGTCTATTAGTAAAAGTGTATCGTCACAATAAAACAGTAGTAGTAACTGAGTGTAATGAATCAGCTCTATATTAAGGACAGCAAAGTCAATATTACATGGTAAACAATTATTGTCTAACAAATATCGCTCAAGATCATTTAGATACAGAGAAAATAGAACAGGTGAAAGATTATCATCTTGTCTAACTCCTGTATAGTGGCTAAAGAAACTATTTTTTGCTTTTCACAAAAACACAAGATTTAATTTGATGGTACATACTGACAACGACTTTAAAAAAACTTGCCATTGATTCCTTCCTTAATGAGTTTAAACCATAACCCTTGTCTCCAGATGGAACCAAAATCTTTTTTTTTTTTTTTTAATCGACAAAGGCATGGTACAGTTTTTATTTTGTGTATGAAAATTCTGATCAGAGATTGCAAAGCAAAAGCATGATCCAATTGGAATTGAATGTCTGGAGCCTTCCTGATTTTCAGACACTTATGTATTATTTCAAGAAATGCACCTGAGTCTCTTACTCAAAACACTTGTGAATAACTTGTCAGTACAATTCAAAAGGTAACAGTTCTGTAGTTATCACAAGAACTGAGAAGTACAGGTAGAATCAAACTGGAAGCCCCTTCTTCAGGAACAGTACCCAAATTGAGGAGTTTGTTCAGTAGTTTACAGTAAACATGATGCAGAACAGGACAGCTACTTTTGATGTATTCATTACATATTTGATCACTTCCTGCAGACTTTACTATTTGTAGGCTTTTGACTGCATATTCAATTTCTTCTTCTGTAATTTCTTCATTTAAAATACCAACTGGTATCAAAGTTCAAATGAGCATCATCAGTTGAACAGAAGTGTTCTTCATCCACTGTGTCTTAATTCAGGTGTTTAAAATGGCAACATAAATCATTTAGGTCAACACAATAGTCTTTTTCCTTTTTACCTTTAATCTTTTTCCAATATTCTCTAGGGCAGATTTTCTGCATTTGGATGCAGTTTCTGTATGCCACAGGATGCTTTTTGGTCCCTCTGTTCTTCATGTAATGTTTTTTATACTACTGATTAATTTCAAATTTTTTCAAGTTAAGGATGTATTGCGCTCTGAAATATTCAGCCTGTTGGTCTGACAGTTTCTATCAAACAAACGTTTACTGTTTTTCTTTATGATGTGTGATTTTTTTAAACCCCAAAAGCATTTTTAGCAGATTTTATAATGAAAGATGTAAGTCTTTCATTGATTTCATTACTGGATCTCTTTATCATCACATGAAGTATTTAATCTATTTGTGTCACATTTTTCTAAGTTTTTAATGCAGACATGGGCTTCATTTGAACACACACATACGCAGGCATATATGCACACACAAACATGTACACACAAACACGTACACAAACACACGTACACACATACACACACACATACACACACACGTACACACACACACACAAACACACACACCACACACCACACACACACACACACACACACACACACACACACACACACACACACACACACACACACACACACACACACACCGCACGCACGCACGCACGCACGCACGCACGCACGCACGCACACACACACACACACACACACATACACACACTATTTAGACTGAAGAGATTAAATGAGAGCAGATAGTGTGAACACAGAGTTTATGGCTGCTGGTTAAGCAGGCATCCCACTTTGAAACATCTTATTTAAACTTGGGCTAGGAGGAAATCCTTATCAACACGAAACCTTTAATCACATGTCGTTGTAGCAAGGATAAGGAAGATAGTGTTAAACAAGATTGTCAAGTCATATTGATGATTTACCTTTACCACATTAGAGAGATACATTTTGCATACTTGAGACCTTGAAAATACACCAATCTTGTCAAAATTTGCAAAGTCACAGATCTTCACTGATATCTGACCCAGATATGGATTGCCGTCTTTGTCCATATTTACAAAATCATAGCTCTTCATGACATCTGAACCAAAATAGGATAAAGTCAGGCATAAACAGCTCACCAATCTTTGGTAATACTTGTATGAGTGATCCTTGTTCAAATTTGCTGTCAGATGCCTTGATTTGGTAAGAATCCATCCACATGGGAAGAGTTGTTTTTGCTGGCACTTTTTGTCTGCATTATGAGACATAGACATATATATGCACATGGAGACAAACAGACATAAAGAGACAGAAAAAGGTGCAGGCCCATGCACACTCACATTCACACACACACACACAGACACACACAGAGACACACACAGAGACACAGACACAGACACACACACACACACACACACACACACACACACACACACACACACACACACACACACACACACACACACACATTTACACACACACACGCACATGCACTCTGGCGCACCACACACACACACACACACACACACAAACACACACACACACACACACACACACACACACACACACACACACACACACACACACACACACACACGCACATGCACGCTGGCGCACCACACACACACACACACACACACACACACACACACACACACACACACACACACACACACACACACACACACACACACACACACACACACACACACACACACACACACAACACACTCATGCATACATACACGCACTCATGCATGCACACACGTACACATGCAAGAATGCATGCATGTGTGCGTGCGTGCATGCATGCGTGCTTGTGTGTGTGTGTATGTTTGTATACTTGTGTATTGAACTGTGTATTTATGTGTGGAGGAATACATCTTATGATGTGTGGTGTTCCACAAGGATCTGTCCTTGGCCCTGTTCTTTTCACTCTTTATACCTCCCCCCTGTCCACCATCATCAACTCCCACTCTATAAAACACCACTTCTATGCTGATGACACCCAACTTCAAGACAGTGACTCACCTGATAATATACAGCGCCTGTTGACTCGCACCACTGAGTGTTACTCGGACATTAAGAACTGGATGACACACAATAGACTTCAGCTTAATGACGACAAGACAGAAGCTATCCTCATTGGCACCCGTCAGAAACTTTCCCAGCTGCCTCCTCTTTCTCTCCCATTATGTAACACATCAGTCCCAATTTCTGATTCAGCTAAAAACCTTGGTGTCTGCATTGACTCTACCCTGTCCATGAACAACTTTGTTTCTCAAACTGCCAGATCTTGCTACTATCATCTCCATCGTATAAGCCTGATCAGGAAGTATCTCTCTGTCGAAACAACTGCAAAACTCGTTCTCTCCTTCATACTGTCTCGCATTGACTATTGCAATTCACTCCTGTCTGGTCTTCCTGCCTCCACCATTCACATCCTACAGCGCATTCAAAACAATGCTGTACGCCTTGTACTCAAAAAGAAAAAAGCTGACCACATATTTCCTCTCCTGGCACAACTTCACTGGCTCCCTGTATCAAAGCGCATACAGTACAAACTAGACACCATGTGCTACAAAAGCCTCAATAACGCAGCCCCCGATTACCTGTCAAGCCTACTTGAGATCTATGTTCCCTCACGTACCCTCCGCTCTGCCTCCGATCCTCTGACTTTTCGCTTTCCACGCACTAAGCTCAATACCTATGGTCCACGAGCCTTCTCCGTTTCTGGTCCGCTGTCCTGGAACAAACTTCCTCTCTCAGTCCGTCAGCAACCTACTTTTGTCTCCTTCAAGTCCGCTCTCAAAACTCACCTTTTCTCCTCTGCATAAAATCCTAACCTCACTCAACCCCCCTCTGCAGCCTGTCTCCGCTCGGAGGGGAATCACTTTGTTTTAATATATAATTGTATATGATGTGCTCTCTGTGGTTTTCCATTGGTTTTATTCTTGCTTTTATTGCTTTTATTCTTTTCTCCCCATTTGTGGCCATGTGTGTGTGTGTGTGTGTGTGTGTGTGTGTGTGTGTGGTGTGTGTGTGTGTGTGTGTGTGTGTGCGCGTGCGTGCGTGCGTGCGTGCGTGCGTGTGCGTGCGTGCGCGTGCGTGCGTGTGTGTGTCTTTTCGGCGCTTGGATTTGATTTTGTCGAGATTTGCGCTATATAAATATTGTAATTATTATGTATGCATGTGCGTACGTATGTATGTATGTATGTATACGCTTAGATTTATGTATGTATGTATGTATGCATGTATACGCTCAGCTTAGATTTATGTATGTAAGTATGTGAGCATGTATGTATGCATGTATACGCTCATATGTATGTAGGTATGTATGCATGTATACGCTCAGCGCTTAGATTTGATTTTATCAAGATTTTGCGCTATATAAATAAAATATATTATTATTATTATTATGTGTATGACTGCATATGCTTGTGCATGATGCTATGAGGTTATGAGAATGCAATAAATACCATGTATAATGGAAGGTTTTGAGTTTTCCTTTCCTTCCACATGAGTTGTAACAGATGCCTACTCCTATGCTTGTGCCTTCTATTCATAATCCAGTAGGCCTGGTTACTCTGACCAAAATAATCTGATTCAACATCTGCTCTTGAGTGGATGTGCTAATGTGGTTATTGATTTCAAACTCCATTCATTTCCAGAAAAAAATATTTGTGTTTGTGAAGGAGGCTGTGTGATTTTAAGTCAGGAAGAGCAATTTGTCTCATTCTGCATTCAGTAGATTGACTTTATTAATTTATGCTGATGTGAGCATGTGTGTGTAGCCCTGAGTTTAGATTGTTTTTGTAGAGCACAAAGTGTGTCTTTTTTGCAATATAGCAAACATTCAAAAGGATTCTGTATGTGTGTTGCAAGAAATTCGCACGGAGGCAGTTATGCAGGCTCTGGCCATGCACAACAACAAGCGTCCAGTCATGCTGCCTTCAAAGAGGACCTCTGGCAACTATCAGGGTCAACATCGACGTGAACGTCAAGGTCAGTTTGTACCATGTACTGTCTGCCTTTGTGTGTCTTTGTACACTCTCTGGTCATTTTGTGATATGCATCTTTTGAGTTAAAAAAATGTAGACTTGTGTTGATGCATTTTATTTGTGTATTACGCATGGGCGCCACTGAACAGTCTTAGCAGCTAAACCAGATGTTGAGTTTTATTTCATCAAACTCGTTTCTGAACTCATACGTACACATAAACCAAACCTCAAAAGAACTAACACCTACAGAAATTTCCTTCTGCATCATCAGTGATCAGTTTTGCTGTGTAATTCTGATGATAAAAGATTTGTGTGTGTGTGTGTGTGTGTGTGTGTGTGTGTGTGTGTGTGTGTGTGTGTTGTGTGTTGTGTGTGTGTGTGTGTGTGTGTGTGTGTGTTGTTGTGTGTGTGTGTGTGTGTGTGTGTGTGTGTGTGTGTGTGTGTGTGTTGTGTTTTCCCGTTGACATGGCCAGACATCTGAGGCATTAGTGCACAACAAGTTATCAGTGAAATCATGATGGACTCAATCACTTATGGAATCTATGATTTATCATAGGCTTTTCTTTTTTTCTTTCTCTCTTTGATATATATTGTATGTCACTTCAAATTTTGTTACTTTTTCAGTCATTTTCTGTTTTTTACCTATGTTTGCATGGCTGATTATTCCGCTTAAATTTCTGTCCATGTCTTTGTTTGGGTGGGATAATAGCATATGGGTAGGCAGTTGTGGTGGTCATGCATGTTTAGAAGTACTTGTCTATTGAACTCTGTGTTTCATTTCATTGGTAGTATATCAATATTGTCAAGCAATGAGTCACACCATAATAACATACCTTTTATATAGTTAATGTTATTGTTATTGTTATTGTCGTTTAAAGCCAGCTGACTGCGTAGAATATAATTAAGCCACTTCAGGGCTACATCTGCTTCAAAACACACAAAACTTCAACAGGAAAAAAGAAAAAGAAAAGAAAATTAAAAATATGTATCAATGCATTCACGCACATAACCAAAGGACATGCCCCTGTTTACTGATCTTCGTTATATATTCATTTAAGATCTCCTTTTGGACGGAGTGAGAATTGGACAATATTCAAATATCACACCATCTGCAAATTTACAACACAAGCTTGCCGCTGCTTTGCAGAAATGTTGTAAATGTATTTTTGACACAAATTTGTGATTTTAAATAGTGTTTTGTTTGTATGCCATACTGCTTCGAAGGCAATGGAGAAATAGAAGAATTATGGGTAAACTGTACATGTATGCCGAGTTGAGTGGCTTAATTATATTCATCTGTTTAAAGCAATTGATTTATTAATTGGACTAGTTTGGTTCATTCGCACTGAACGCCTTCATTCTGCGCCTTTGCCAGTGGGTGCAATTTGAACCTGTCTTACTTGGCCTCAGATGGCATTCTTCAAGCCTATTCTTGTTGAGTACCAGAAATAGCTGTGGTCTTTGAAATAATTGGAAACAGAATACAGAATGGTATCAAGTGTGTGTATGTGAGCGAGTGTGTGCGTGCGCGCGCGCTCATGTGCGCATGTGTGCGTGTGTTATATTGTGAGATAGAGTGCATGCAGTGGCAGTCATTGTCTTTTGCCAGTGACCTTTTTTGACTGATTACACTGTCATAAATGTTACTGTGTAAGCTTTTTCCTGTGTTGGAAAGAACAATACTTTGTGAACTAAATGGAATTTTTTATTTTTTTTATTTCAGCAAGTGTGCTGTGTGAACTAAATGGTGTTTTTGTATTCTATTTTTTTTATTTCAGCAAGTGCACTGTAAGCTAAAATCAAATACATTGCTGATTGAAAACAGAAGTAGTAAAAGTTAAACTGTGCTATTTTAGCTCGGCATGGAAAATAAACTTTAAAACATATGTTCTGTTATTCTTCAGATTCCTCATCAGACGATGACAGCGTATTTGACGAGGAACAACTGCGTGGCTTTCAGCGAGGCGGAGGTGCGCGAGACAGTGGGGCATCCTCGTCCTCCGTGTCAGATCATGGTCAGGGTGCCTCTCCCTTCCATCATGCCAGTTCCACTCCAGGGGGTGGAGCAGACAGGCCGCGTTCTCAGCACTACGCCAACTATGCCATTCCAGGCAACACGGCACGCCATGCGTTGGCTGATGTCATGCAACACGCACAGAATGCCAGACATTGTGAGTAACCTGCAGATTTTGTGCTGTGTTTCACAGAGAACACTTATTGGGTTGTTAACATGGGTGTATGCAGGTATGTCGAGGCCTGGTTGGTGTATTATTATTATTATTATTATGAACATTTAGTACGCCTAATCAAATTAATGCCCTAGGCGTTAACAATGGCAAAACATATAACCGAAATCACAAGCACGCACACACACGCCCACAAACACACACACGCACACACACACACACACACACACGCACACGCACACGCACACACACACACACACACACACACACACACACACACACACACACACACACAGCACGACATGCAAATGCAATGACACATTGACACTAAGACATTATAAAGCCAACATTACGTTACATGGGGGGAGGGGGGCAGAAATTACCAGTTATTTGGGAAACAGATGAGTTTTGAGGGAGCGTTTGAATGTGGACAGAGAGGGTGAGTATCTGAGTGAGCGAGGTAGCTGATTCCAGATAGTTGGAGCTTGATAGGAAAAAGAACGCTGCCCAAACCTTTTAGTGCGGACTATGGGGATACTATAGAGACGGGTGTCGGATGAGGACCGCAAAGCTCGAGATGGCGTGTAGAGATGTAACAGATGGGCGAGATACTCAGGACAGGAAGACTCAATAGATTTGAAGCAGAGACAGGCAATCTTGTAGGATATTCTTTGCTGAACCGGGAGCCAGTGAAGAGAACAGAGCAATGGCGTAACATGGTTAAATTTTGAAGAGCGGAAGATGAGACGGGCAGCATGATTTTGAACTTTCTGAAGTTTGTTAATGAGGTGAGAGGGGGAACCAGACAAAAGAGCATTACAGTAATCAAGACGAGATAGAACAAGTGCACAGACAAGAGTCTTTGTCGTGTCTTCTGAGAGGAGATGGCGGATAGAAGCAATTCGGCGGAGTTCAAGAAAACAAGTCCGACAAACGTTGCTAACATGCAGATGGAAGGACAGGGTTTGGTCAAGAGTTACACCAAGGTTACGGGCAGAATAGGAGAGAGTGATAGACGAGTCAACAAGTGTGATGGAGGTTGGAAGAGAGGGGTGATTTTGGAGTTTGGGTGGGGGTGATCAAGATCAATTCGGATTTCTCTTCATTCAATTTCAGTTTGTTTTCAGTCATCCAATCCTTCAGGTCGGCTACACAAGATTGGGTGTTTTGGATCATGAGGGGAAGGTCAGGGAGAGGCCCAGAGACATACAGCTGATTGTCATCCGAGAAAGAATGATGCTGAAGTAGGTGTTCTTGGACAATAGAGGAGACAGGATAGGTGTAGAGAATGAAAAGTAGGGGGCCCAGAACAGATCCCTGTGGCACTCCATAGGTCAGACAGGAAGCATTAGAAGAAAGACCATTGACAGAAACTACTTGCAGACGATCGGTGATGTAAGAATGAAACCAATTCAAGACAGTATCATGGAGCCCAAAAGAGTGATGCAGACGGGAGAGAAGGATAGAGTGGTCAATAGTGTCAAAGGCAGCAGATAGGTCCAAGAGAGTCAAAAGTGATACATTGTTAGAGTCAAGAGTAGTCAGTAAGTCGTTGCAGATTTTGAGAAGAGCAGTCTCGGTGCTATGTGCAGAACGGTAAGCAGACTGAAGGGGATAGACAAGGTTATTGGAATGAAGTGGTTTAACAGCTGGTTGAGAACAACTTTCTCTAAGACCTTGGAAAGAAATGGAAGATTTGACACAGGTCTATAGTTTTTCAAATTCTCAGGGTCAAGAGTCGTCTTTTTTAGAAGAGGTCTAACAATTGCTGACTTGAAAGAAGAAGGAAAGGAGCCAGTTGAGAGGGAATGGTTGATGATGTTGGTGATGTGAGGAAGAAGAGTATCAAGACAATGGGTGAGGAAAGAAACTGGCAGTGGGTCAAGTTCACAGGTTTTAATGCCGGATTTCATGATGATTTTCTTAACAAAGTCCTCAGAAACGGGTTGGAAGGAAGTAAGGGGGATTCCAGAGAAAGGGGGTTCAGGAAATGTTGCATGAGTGTTCGTCGTGGAATCAAGAGAAAGCTTGAGGTTAGCAATCTTGTTGACAAAATAGTCGGAGAAAGCCTGTGGAAGATCAGATGGTGGCAGGTTAGATGGAAGAGGAGAAGAGCCAGTTTTGCCAAGAAGAGTATTAGTGATATTATACAATTGTTTGGACGTGGAGCAAGCAAGAATTTTGGCATTGTAATAGGCTGATTTAGCGGCGTCTACAAGGCTATTAACAATTTTGTTGGCAGTTTGAAAGATTTGCCTATGCACAGTTAGACTGGACTTGAGCCATTGTCTCTCAGCTTGACGTCTGTCACGCTTGGCATCTTGCAGTTGTGAAGCTATGGAGAGAACCAAGGTGTAGGCGGTCGTTTGGAGACTTGGCGTGTTGTTGATGGAGCATGTTGATCCAGTAGCCCAAGAAGGAGGTTGTTCAGTTCATCAGCAGTACTAGGAGGCGAGGCAGTAAGGAGAGAGTGAAGATCAGCATCGAACACAGACAAGTCAACAGCAGATAGGTGTCTGGCTTGCACAGCTGTTTTCTGAGGAGGAGGACGGGAAAGCAGGAGATCAGAGATGAGGCAGACATGGTCAGAAGGGAGGGTGTGATCAGTGGTGATGGACTTCACGATGGCCTGATCAGCCCTGTGGATAATACCGTCTAGGGTATGCCCCCGTGTGTGTGTAGGCACGTTGACTGTCTGAACCAGACCATATGAGTCCAGTAGATCAATAACTTTAGAAGTAAGAGTGTTGGCAGGATGGTCAAAATGAATGTTGAAGTCCCCGGCGATGATGTAGGAACCACTGAGTGAATTGCAGTAAGACAGAAGGTCAGGCAGTTCGTCAGTGAAGGTAGAGTCAGTCAGACGGTTCTTGGAGTTGGGTGGAGGGCGGTAGAGGCAAAGCAGGTGGAACGTCTGATGAGGGAAAGTAAGGGTGAGTTGGGCCAGTTCAAAGGAGGAGTGACTGAAAGGGAAGGCAGATTTGGTTGAGGCATAAGGTGAAAGTTGATCAGCGACGACAAGGTGTAGAGGTAGAGTTCCCATCTTCGAACCTGACTGTGTAGAATCAAATCAGACGAATGTTACTTTGTGTGTGCAACTTCCAGTCAACCCAGCTGTGAGTGGCCCAGCTGTGAGTGGGTACCGGACCCTGTTCAGGGTGGGAAAAGGTAAAGCTGTGAGGGGAGGAGATAGATGTCGTTATGAGAAAGTTGAGGTCTGTAAGCCCTCACTCTTCTGCTACTTGAGGGTTATTGGACACTGTATAGTTTACCTTACGTTTGTGTAGGTACATAAGAAGTTAGAAATTTGGTGACTTGACCCTTTAACTCCTGCACCCTGTATACCAACAGCAATAATTTAACTCTTTGACCCTCTCACCCTATCCACCAGCTTCCTGCAGGAGGCTGGTGGACAGGATAAGGAAGTCAGAGAGTTAAATTTTTGCTTTGCTGTCATGGTTGACAAAGCATGATGCAAATGGATAGGTTGAGGGAATCAAAGGGTTAAGACAGTTCTCATGAAGAAGGAAAAATCTGAGGGGTAACTAGTTATATTCATTTATGTTTGCCAAGCTAGGAAAATCTGCAGTTAGAGGTTTTGAACTCTACAACTAGTCATTAGTCTTGTGCTAGACCAGAAAGTGTGAGCTTTGTTTGTTTGTTGTGTTTAGAAAAATGAGTCCAAAATGTGTAACTTAAGGAATGAACAGAAACAGTTTCACATTTTTCATCAGTTTGGAGTTTGTTTAGGACAGATTCATCACGCTTGGACAGTTTCACCAATGTCTGCCAGTAATTATTCGACAGAGTCCCTGAGCATATTCAGAACCCTGTGTGCTTACAAAGTCTTGACAGGGAGATAGGGAGAAGGGCCCAGTGAACATTTACTCCACCAGAATGGCAGCAACATTAAGATGGGCAGCAAACAGGCCAGGCCAGTTTTTAATGTTGCTGGCTGGGATTGAACTTGAAATATCAGATCTTGAGTCCAAGGCTCAACCAGAAGAACCAACCAGCTCGTGTTAAATAATTTTTTTGGGTCAGTAATTCTAAAATGAATCAGACACATCTGGTCTTGGTAATATTGTCAATCACTCTTTCTGTTAGATATGAGGTTTTCTGCGTGCATGTGTATGTGTGTGTGTGTGTGTGTGTGTGTGTGTGTGTTGTGTTGTTGTTGTGTTGTGTTGTGTTGTGTTGTGTTGTGTTGTGTTGTGTTGTGTTGTGTTGTGTTGTGTTGTGTTGTGTTGTGTTGTGTTGTGTTGTGTTGTGTGTTGTGTGTGTGTGTGTGTTGTGTGTGTGTGTGTGTGTGTGTGTGTGTGTGTGTATAAAACATGTGATATGGTTTCTTTGCATGTATGAAAAAGCATGGAAGCATACAAGATGACCTCAGGCTGGGCAGAAAGCCGTCCCTCACTGTCAGTACATCAATCATGTTGGGGCAACAGCAGTGACCTGAGTCATAGACTGCATTATTTTAACTTCAGGGCTTTGTTTCAGAAATTCAGGCTTCTGCATTCAGCTTACAACTAATAATGCATGGATGTAGTCATTTTGCATGATTGTCTCAACTGAGTTCAGAGTTTCAACCAAGAGTTTGAAATGTTTGATGTGATTTTCAGCCCATCACATATCGCAGCCCCCTGATGTGACGAACAACCCAAAGACAACACGCCAGGCTGACCGCGTGGGGCGCTATAATCCTTCATCCGTCCGTGTTACTGCCACATGGCATCTCTTCAGGCATGGGTGGGAATGATGCTATGGATTTTGTGCCATACTTTTGTGTTGCTTTTTTAGTGTAAATCACTAGATGGATTAGTGTGTTGTTTTGGACTTTAGACAGCTTAGTAGAATTGCACATTTTGATTTTACAAAAGAAAATTAGAGCCAGAAATAAATGTCAGCAACAAATATGTGCAGACTTTGACTTAGTCCAAACATTATTGTTGTATAATTGACCATGCTGTTTGCAGTTTGTGTTGCCTGTCAGGTCCCCCCATAGGCAGATGGTGTTCTTGTTCATGATATTGTCAGTGGTAGTAATTCAAGTCCTGCTTTTGACATGTTTAGTCTTATTCATAGGTCTGTTCACACAGATAAGATGATAGGACTTGAAAGTGTCTGGCCACTTCTCAGGAATAACAGTCTTAGGCCCAAGGACCTGAAAAATTATAGACCTGTATCAAATCTCTCATTTCTGTCCAGGCTTCTCGAGAAAGTGGTACTAAAACAACTGAATGACATCTTTCCTAAATAATTTCCACCATCTTTGCCAGTTGGCCTGTTGAACAAACCACAATATAGAAACAGCTCTCTTTTACATTATCAGTGAACTTGTTATTGCTTCTGATGCTGTGCCTTTGATACCAGTGACTGCTCTGTCCTCTCTCATCTTGAACATACTTTCAGAATTCATGGCGGTGCTCCTTCTTGGTTCTCCTATGTCTCTAATCACTTTCAGTCAGTTCTCAGCAAAAGTCAGCCTGAGCCTGTTAGGCTTTCTTGCGGTGTTCCTCATGTTTCTGTGCTTGGACTTGCACTGTTCACCCTTTATGCCTCACCCCTAGCCAACACCATCAAACAGCATGACATGAAACATTTATGCAGATGATTTAGAACTTCACAGTAGATAACTCCTGAAAATATCACTTTCCTTATCACAAAAGCATTCAGCTACTCTGCTGATATCCAGAACTGGATTATACAGAGTAAACTGTGATTGATTGGTTATAAAACTGAAGCCATGCTTGTAGGCATCTAAAACAAACTTGCCTCTTTTTCATTGAATACCATCCAGCTAGGTGACAACATCATCCGTCTGTCTGATTCTGTCAAGAACCTGGGTATGACCTTGGACAACACTCTTTCTATGCAAAAATTTCTGACCCAGACCTGCCAATCATACTACTATCAGATTCAGTGCATTGGTTATGTTTGAAAATACTTTTGGGCTGAGGCTGCATCCAAGCTTGTGGCATCTCTCATTATGTCTTACCTTGATTACTGTAATGCTGTCCTTTCTTTTACTACTTTTACCCCAGTCTCACAAGAAGAAATTCTCAACATCAATCAGGTCCATGTCGTTCAAAACCTGCGAACTGGATCCTCTTCCAGGTCTCTCTACTCCAACTGTCTCCCTACTCTCCTCCCATTCATCACTGACATCATCAACACTTCTCTTCAAACTGGAACTGTCCTGGATTCTTTCAAGTCTGCTATCGTTCACCCTTTCCTCAAGAAATACAATTTAGACCCAAATGAACTGAAAAACTACTGGCCTATCTCTAATCTCTCTTTCTTGTCAAAACTCTTTGAGAAAGTTGTCCTCAACCAGCTGAACTCTCACCTGTCTGCCAACAATCTCCTCAATCCTTTCCAATCAGCCTACCGCCAGTGCCATAGCACTGAAACTGCCCTACTACACATTCTCAACAATCTCCTCCTTGCAACTGATACTGGCAACGTCTGTCTCCTCACACTCTTGATCTGTCTGCAGCTTTTGATACCATTGATCATGGTATTCTCTTTCTAGACTCCATCATACTTTTGGCATCTCTGACACTGCTCTCTCCGGTTCACTTCATATCTATCAAACAGAAAACAAACTGTTCTCATCAATGGCACTTACTCTCAACCTGCATACCTGACCTGTGGTGTTCCACAAGGATCTGTCCTTGGCCCTGTTCTTTTCACTCTTTACACCTCCCCCCTGTCCACTATCATCAACTCCTACTCTATAAAACACCACCTCTATGCTGATGACACCCAACTTCAGACAGTGACTCACCTGACAATGTTCAGCGCCTCTTGACTCGCACCACTGAGTACTACTCGGACATTAAGAACTGGATGACATACAATAAACTTCAGCTTAATGACGACAAGACGGAAGCTATCCTCATTGGCACCTGTCAGAAACTTTCTCAGCTGCCCCCTCTTTCTCTCTCATTATGTAACACATCAGTCCCAATTTCTGACTCAGCTAAAAACCTTGGTATCTGCCTTGACTCTACCCTCTCCAGAACAACTTTGTTTCTCAAACTGCCAGATCTTGCTCTGATCAGGAAGTATCTCTCTGTTGAAACAACTGCAAAACTCGTTCTCTCCTTCATAATGTCTCGCATTGACTATTGCAATTCACTCCTGTCTGGTCTTCCTGCCTCCACCATTCACATCCTCAGCGCATTCAAAACAATGCTGTACGCCTTGTATTCAAAAAGAAAAAAGCTGACCACATTTCTCCTCTCCTGGCACAACTTCACTGGCTCCCTGTATCAAAGCGCATACAGTACAAACTAGACACCATGTGCTACAAAAGCCTCAATAACGCAGCCCCCGATTACCTGTCAAGCCTACTTGAGATCTATGTTCCCTCACGTACCCTCCGCTCTGCCTCCGATCCTCTGACTTTTCGCTTTCCACGACTAAGCTCAATACCTACGGTCCACGAGCCTTCTCTGTTTCTGGTCCGCTCTCCTGGAACAAACTTCCTCTCCAGTCCGTCAGCAACCTACTTTTGTCTCCTTCAAGTCTGCTCTCAAAACTCACCTTTTCTCCTCTGCATAAAATCCTGACCTCACTCATCCCCCTCTGTAGCCTGTCTCCGCTCGGAGTGGAATCACATTGTAATATATAATTGTATATAATATGCTCTCTATAATTTTCCATTGCTTTTATTCTTTTTCCCCATTTATAGCCATGTGTGAGTGTGTGTGTGCGCGCGTGTGTATGTGTATGTTCAGCGCTTAGATTTGATTTCTATCAAGATTTTGCGCTATATAAATATTGTAATTATTATTAATTATGTAATTACTACCAGCTTCTTCTCTCCTCTGTCTGCAATGCATACACAACCCAGCTGCTTGTCTTGTCCTCAGAAAGAAAAAGTTTGATCATGTTAGTCCACTCCTTCGCTTTCTGCATTGGTTGCCTGTTAAAAAAAGAATTGAACATATCTGGATATACTTATGCTATAAATATATTCATCAGTGTTCTCCATCCTACCTTTATGACAACATGAATATTTATACACCAATGCGCAGATTGTGCTCAGCTCAGATATTCTTTCCCTTAAGATTTCTAGATTTAAGCTATCATTCATCAGTGATAAATTCATGTGGCACTTTCTTACATGTTGTTCTGTATGCAGTGATACTTGTAATGGACAGCATGACCCAGAACATGCCCTTCACCAAGCCATTGCATTTGTTCTCATGTGTGTGGTTTAAATAATCAGTGAGCATTATACTAAATTTCCATTGCATGTTCCATTTTGGGTGGGGTATTTCTGTACATGAAACAGGTAAATAAAAATGTACAGGGAAAACCACCACCATTATCACCACCACCACCACTAACAACAAAATCTAGAAAATATTTTTAGAAAACATCTTTTCCACTTTAGAGTAGAATGAAGATTGGCAGCCCCCCAAAATGCTTGCAGCAGAAGTTCAGTCTTTGACTCTCATACCTTATCCACCAGTTGCTAAAACCTAACCCTTTGACTCCTTCACCCTACCCACCAGCTTCCTGCAGGAAGCTGGTGGATAGGGTGAGGGAGTCAAAGGGTTAAGTTTTTGCTTTGCTTGCATGGTTGACAATGCAGGATACTGGTGGATAGGGTGAGGGAATCAAAGGGTTAAGTTTTTGCTTTGCAACATGGTTGACAATAGCAGGAAGCTGGTGGATAGGGTTAGGGAATCAAAGGGTTAAGTTTTTGTTTTGGTAGCATGGTTGACAGTGCAGGTAGACAGGGTGCAGGAGTCGAAGGACTTAAAGCAGTTTCTTGTTGGCTTTGTATGGAAGGCAGGCATGTTGTCTCATGCATGTTGTCTCATATTGACTGGCTTGTTACTGCAGCACCTGTCCATGGCAAAGTGTCAGCCAAGATCCAGCAGTTGCTCAACACACTCAAACGACCCAAAAGGAGACCATTACCTGAATATTTTGTGGACGAGGCTGATGCAACTTTGGAAAGTAAGTCAACTTTTTATTGCAGTTATGTAAGCTTTCCTTATCACTTTTTCTTTTGATTGCTTTTGGTTTGTCATGGTTTAGTTTGGTTTTAAATGTAGCGTAGGGAAAAAAGTGTAATGGTCATATCGTGTGTGTGTGTGCGCACGCGTATGTGCGTGCGTGAACGAGAAACAAGTCAATGAGTGAGGGAGAGAAAAAGAGAGAGAGAGAGAGTGAGTGAATGAGAGAGGGAGAGAGATGTCAGAAGAAATTTTGTCACCAAGTTTGTGTCAGAGGTTCATTCTGTTAAAGATATGTGAATGGATAAGTTTTTGTGTAATTGATTACTTCTTTGTACATTTGTGTAATGAAAACTGATGTAAACAACAAACATAACAAAAACATAGAGAAGATTTGTCAAATACAATCAAACAATAAGCAACACAACAAAACGGGACAAATAAATACAATAAAAAAAAATTGAAACAGA
Source organism: Monoplex corrugatus (assembly GCA_030674185.1). Taxonomy (NCBI): domain Eukaryota; kingdom Metazoa; phylum Mollusca; class Gastropoda; order Littorinimorpha; family Ranellidae; genus Monoplex; species Monoplex corrugatus. The sequence goes on along the minus strand of CM060306.1, from coordinate 6,227,921 downwards.
AAACTATGCAGTACATGTTTGCAGCAGTTATGTATGTGTTACAGAATAAGCAAACATCTCATTCATTAGATCAATACAAACATGTCGATATATCATGTATTTCTGTGTGTAACATTTAAGTACATGATGTGGCCGATATGCATTTAAAATATGAGAAAAGCTTAGTTTGAATACGAGGGCGATCCAGTGTAGTCTTTTCACTGGTATTCAAGTCATCCTCAAAAACCTGCACTGGCGTCCTGTTCCTTCAAGCACAAAAACATGATAAACTTTCAACTCTTTGTCACTCTTTTTTCTCTGGAACTGCTTCTCTTTACCTCTTGGATCCTCTGTCTGTGTACTTATCACCAAGACATCTTTGTTTGTCTTCTCGTTCAAATATGGTTCATGTTCTGCATGTTAGGACTAAAACCACTGGAAAACATTCCTTTTTATTTGCAGATCCCAACATCTGGAACTTTCTTGTGAATTAAAAGAAATGTCATAAACTTCATCCTTAACTCTTTCACCGCCAAGTTTCTCCAGAAACGGCACTCCTCAGTGCCAAGTACATTTTGGGCAGCCAAATTTGCAGCACAGTATGCATTTTTAAAAGCTTATATCTCAAAGACTATTAAAGATTTTCACTTACTTTTTTTTACTGTGTAAAGGGTAGATGTATTTATATATGAATGCTTGCTTATGTTTAGGTGCTTGATTGATTATTTCACAAATAATCTTATAAAGAAAAACAAACAATTTTTTTTTCACACTTTTTATTAGTACTACTGACCTTATTTCGTGAGTTGTGCACCAGATATTATAATAAATGAGGAAAAGCAATGGAAAATCTACACACAAAGTCAGCTGTCTGCTTATTCTACTCGGAGTAGTAGACAATGCGTGTCAATTTGCAGCCATTTTGGAGAAAACGCTTCGGAGAAAACATGACGTAAATTCTGACAGATAACAAAGCCACACTTTGGCTTTACTGCTGAAAAACTAGGTCGCTGGGTAAAGTTTAAAAATAGCACAATCGCCTGCATTCACTAGTGGAGCTGACAGAAGCTTTGTACCCGCGTGAAAAGTTATTGTTTAGCATGACCCCTCAAAGTTGCACAAATGCGACCATGGCGGTTGTACGGGAAGTCGCTTGATTGCGACCATGGCGGGAAAAGAGTTCAGAAAAAAAGAAAAGAAAAAAAGAAAGGAGACAATTAGTATAGCTTTATTGACTTGCTTTTTTTTGTTTAGTTTTAGCTGATATGAAATGCTGATATATGAAGGATCATGTGTTATTTTCTTCCTTTTTTGTTGTTGTAAAAGTGCACAGTGTTCAATTGGATTGTTTATTCATGTCACTGGATTGAGTACTGGAATTGAGATATTGTTTCATTATTAGCATGCATTGACAAACTAGTGGTTTTTTTTTTTTATCAATGTGTTATGCACAGACTGTCATTTTTCCCCCTTGCAAATCTATTGTATTCCCTATTCATAGTTTTACCAACCAGTGATGTATTTCAGCGCCACAGGCAGATCCCAATGCACCAAAACCAGAAGGCAGTGAGCTGACACCAGTGATGGGAGACCAGTTAGTGGTGAGTCATGATTGCTTTTCTTCTTCTTGTTTGTGTTGCTGTTGGCATAAGTCTTTGCTCTGTCCTTTTTGTTTGAAATAATGAGTGTGACGTGTTTCTGATTTTATGAACAAATTGGTGATTTATGTAGATATGTTTTGTGTGTTTGCATTTATTGATTGATAAATAAATGTTTTGTATGTTTGCTTGTATTGATATTTAACTAAGTAACTATGTGTAACATGAAAAACTTGATTTATGTGATAGTTCACCTCAAATAAACTGGATAGAAAGTTCACTACAAATAAACTGGATAGAAAGAAGGAAACAAAACAAATATAAGTCAGTGAATGTGGAATTGAATGATGATATTGTTTATGGAAGAAAGGGTGGCAATGTGATAAGACTTCGAATGTAATTACTCAGATTTGTTGAGTTTTGTGAAACAAAACACTTTTTTGCCTATACAGTAAGGTAGTGTTTTCTCTTTTGTTTCTAAGCAAAATTTTGGTTCTGACTGAATACAGATACCATCAGGCCTGCCTCGCAATCTGGAGGCAGCTCTCTTGCGCTATGGATCCTCCAGTTATAAAGCTAATGCCATTACTGTGCTGGATCCAGGTGGGAAGCCCTCGCTCAACCTTTCTTATGGTATGTATGTGGAAATTCTGTCCATCCCTCTCTCTCTCTCTCTCTCTCTCTCTCTCTCTCTCTTCCTCTTCTTTCCTCCCTCCTCCCCACTGTCTTTTTACTGCCATTGTTTTTTAACAGAAGTGGTGTCATCTTAGGGAAACATAGAATTGACATCTTCCTTTGGAAAAGTTGGCTTTCTGGTGTGCAAAACTTGTCAGTGTTCATTATTTAATTAGATTTTTTGTTTTCTTTATATGTGTTTTGTCTGTTTTCAGCTTGTGTGATGGACAGTTGATATAGTTTAGAAAAAAGGGGACAATAGTGAATTGCTTTTTAATGCATGCATAATATAAAGTAGTAATGTTTTTGGATAAGAGTGTATTGTTGGTAGGAATCAGTGGTATAGGATTTAATATTTTCTTTATTTCTGTTGTTTACTTATTTGTTTGATTATTTATTTATTACTTTACTTTTCAGGTAAACTGCTAGGTCGAGCCCAGAAAATAGCATTTTGTTTGCTGTGTAAGGTGGGCCAGAAAGGAGAGGCCATGATTCGACAGGGAGACAGGGTGAGTGGACAGTCTTTCTCTTCAGTGTCTTGTCTTCTTTCTGATCATTTGTTGCTGACAGTTACTTTAACTGTGATCTGCAGTTTACCTGCATCTGGTTCATAACACTTTCATTTCACTCCTTAACCACTTGTCAAGGGAGTGAAAGGATTAAACTGGATTTAGAAGTGCAATGCGTTTTTTTAAACAATCAGAATGCAAGGTACTAAATATGATATGAAGAATTCTGTTCATGGTGCTGAGTTTGTTTAGGTAAGGCCTAGAAGAGTACCTATTATGATTTAGGCAGCAGGGCTTGAACTTTGTGTATTTGTTGTACTTAGGTTATAGTGATCTAGCATTGTCTGAAATGTGGAAATTGTAGTCAGGTTATAGTGATCTAGCATTGTCTGAAATGTGGAAATTGTAGTCAGGTTATAGTGATCTAGCATTGTCTGAAATGTGGAAATTGTAGTCCCCAATCACACACTCAAGTGATGTTTTTTACACCAAGATGACCTCTGTAAGGAGTTGCTTACACATTCTAATTCTTGATTATGTCAACAAAGAGGACATAAAGCATAGTCCCTGAAGTTGAAGATAACTTGAAAGAAAATCAGAATAAAAATCAAGATGCATGTTTATATGAATGGGTTACCATAGAAACAGAGCATGTAGATGTATATTTTTGTAAACAGTGTCATAGACACAAAGCATGAAGATGCATACTTTGTGTGTGAACATGTTGCCATAGAAGTAGAGTATGAAGATGCATGTGTATCTGAACAGATTGCCATAGATCAAGAGTATGAAGATGTGTATTTATGTGAACAGGTTGCCGTAGAAACAGAACATGAAGATGCATGTTTAGTGAACAGGTTGCCGTAGAAACAGAACATGAAGATGCACGTTTATGTGAACAGGTTGCCTTAGAAATTGAACAGGTTGATGCACATTGGTTGAACAGTTTGCCTTAGCAACAGAACAGGTAGATGCACGTTTATGTGAACAGTTTGCCTTAGCAAAAAACATGAAGACATATATTTGTGTGAACAGGTTGCCTTAGTCTACCCCAACAACGACCCCATCTCTTTCATCTGTGCATTTTATGGCTGTGTCATGGCTGGTGTGGTGGCTGTTCCTGTAGAAGTGCCTCTATCTAAACGTGTCGGTGTGGCCCACGTAAGTAAACTTAGAAATTGAAGGGTCTCTTGGAGATTTAGTTGCTGGTCCTTTAGCAGTCAATATTCATGTGCCTTTTCTTAACATTTAAGCATCTAAAAGTTTCCACTTTCCTCTGAAGATGGAATGGGTACTTGTCTGATTGTTAAAGACATAGATGTTCTTCAGGTGTGTGTGTGTGTGTGTGTGTGTGTGTGTGTGTGTGTGTGTGTGTGTGTGTTGTGTGTTGTGTGTGTTGTGTGTGTGTGTGTGTTGTGTGTGTTGTGTGTGTGTGTGTGTGTGTGTGTGGTGCGCGCGTGCGTGCGTGCATGAATTCGTTCTTTTGTTCTTTCGTTCTTTGGTGTCTTTACTCATGAAGCCTAGTTTGGGTGTGTAGACATGTTTAGAACATTTTAAATAATACTTTGTAGAGTGGTAATCATGTGCAGACTTTAAAAGTATATGGTCCAACAGAGATGTATGGTCCAAAAGAGATATAACTTGACCCTGCCCTGTGATTTACATGTTTCTTGATGCGAAGCATGTCTGTGTGCTTGTAATAGTAAAAACCATCATGAACGATGATGTCAGTTTGATGTTTCGCTGTGCAGGATGCTGGTGGTCAGGGAGTGGGCTTTTTGCTGGGTAGCCTCAATGTGTGCTGGGCTCTCACTTCAGAGAACTGCTACAAAGGTCTGCCAAAGTCCAGTAATGGGGAAGTCATCACCTTTAAAGGTAGGACTTTGAAATGTGCAGGGGAAACTGATACTGATATGTTTCCTGTATCTGTGAAGTGATTGCAAAAGAAATTTATTGATGATCATACTTATAAGGGACTGAAAAGAGATCAATGTCTTATACTCAAGAAGCGATTGGAAAGGTGAGTGAACAGTGTCTCATATTTGTGAAGATGTTGCAAAGGAGATTGATCAGTATTTCATGTATGTCAAGTGATTTCGAAGCATACTGTTTAGTGTCACATTTGTTGAATGATTGCGTCATTGAAATTGCAGGTTTTGTGTCTGTATACTCTGATTTCAGAATGAAGGCCAGAAAGTACTCGAACTCTGATTTCAGAATGAAGGCCAGAAAGTACTCGAAGACATTAAGCCTACTGTGGTTTAAAAATTTGAAAAGAATGACAAATAAATGTTAAAGGAAAAACAGTTTCATCAGTAGAGGAAGGACTTTGTTGACATAATTGTGATTGATGACAGTGGTGCGGTCAGGCATGATTGTGATTTCAGGATGGCCCAGGCTGAATTGGTTTGTAACAGAAAACCTCAGCAAACCTCCCAAAGATTGGCAGCCTCCACCACGCCTGTCAGAAGATGTTCCTGCCTACATTGAGGTATAATAAAGTACTGACTGTCTGTCTGCCTCTGTCCGTCTCTGCCTGTTTGTCTGCCTGCCTTTTTGTAACTGTCTTGAGAAGAACAGCACAAAATGAAAGAGATTAAGAAAGATAAGCCAAAATGGATAAATTAGGTGGGGAAATATAATTTGCAGGAAGAAGAGCACAAAGTGAAAGAGACTAGGAAGTATAAACAAAACTAGAATGAATATCAAGGGAAAGAACTTGCAGTTTCTGTGTAAAATACTGATGAAATGTTGAATGCAACGTGACTTAAATGTATTTATACTATTATTCTCATGCAACATACATATGAGTTCAGATTCCGTACATGTAAAACATTTTTTTTCCAGTTGATGAATGTTGCTTACTCAGTATTGGCTGAAAATTATTACTATGGCAGCATAGTGGATTTTGCATATGTGTTGTGTATTTTCAGATTGAAAAGTATTAACACTATGATTGAAATGTAAAACAGGACTATGTAAGTGTTTGTGCAGTGTCCTTTTGATGTATGTGTTTGTGTTCATGATTACTTCTTGTTTCAGCAAGTTGTTTTAGTGAAGACAACAAACAACATATGTCAGTGACTGTGTGTTTCAGTACAGTAACACCCATTATGTCAGTGACTGTGTGTTTCAGTATGGTAACACCCATTACATCAGTGACTGTGTGTTTCAGTACGGTAACACCCAATATGTCAGTGACTGTGTGTTTCAGTATGGTAACACCCATTATATCAGTGACTGTGTGTTTCAGTATGGTAACACCCATTATATCAATGACTGTGTGTTTCAGTACGGTTTGAACAAGGATGGGAGCACAGTTGGGGTGACCACAACACGCAACACCATGTTGTGCCACTGTCGGACATTGACCGTGGCCGCCAACTACACAGAAGGTAACACAGCTGAGATACATTATTTTCTTCTTTCTCTTTTTCTTCTGTCTCATCTTTTTTAATGTATTTAACACAGTTGAGTTGCATTACTTTCTTATTTTACTTCTTCTTCTGTCTCATCTTCTTTAATTTATTTGTTTAACACATCTGTGTTGCATTACTTTCTTATTTTACTTTTTCTTCTGTCTCATCTTCTTTAATGTATTTGTTTAACACATCTGTGTTGTATTACTTTCTTATTTTACTTTTTCTTCTGTCTCATCTTCTTTAATGTATTTGTTTAACACATCTGTGTTGTATTACTTTCTTATTTTACTTCTTCTTCTGTCTCATCTTCTTTAATGTATTTAACATGATTGAGTTGCATTTCATTCTTCTTTTTCTTCTTCTTTTGTCTCATCTTTAATTTATTTAACACAATTGAGTTGCATTTCTTCTTTTTTCTTTTTCTTTTGTCTAATCTTTAATTTATTTAACACAATTGAGTTGCATTTCTTCTTTTTTCTTTTTCTTTTGTCTCATCTTTAATTTATTTAACACAATTGAGTTGCATTTCTTCTTTTTTCTTTTTCTTTTGTCTCATCTTTAATTTATTTAACACAATTGAGTTGCATTGCTTTCTTCTTTTTCTTTTTCTTTTGTCTCATCTTTAATTTATTTAACACAATTGAGTTGCATTTCTTCTTTTTTCTTTTTCTTTTGTCTCATCTTTAATTTATTTAACACAATTGAGTTGCATTTCTTCTTTTTTCTTTTTCTTTTGTCTCATCTTCTTTAAATTTATTTAACACAATTGAGTTGCATTTCTTCTTTTTTCTTTTTCTTTTGTCTCATCTTTAATTTATTTAACACAATTGAGTTGCATTGCTTTCTTCTTTTTTCTTTTTCTTTTGTCTCATCTTTAATTTATTTAACACAATTGAGTTGCATTGCTTTCTTCTTTTTCTTTTTCTTTTGTCTCATCTTTAATTTATTTAACACAATTGAGTTGCATTTCTTCTTTTTTCTTTTTCTTTTGTCTCATCTTTAATTTATTTAACACAATTGAGTTGCATTTCTTCTTTTTTCTTTTTCTTTTGTCTCATCTTCTTTAAATTTATTTAACACAATTGAGTTGCATTTCTTCTTTTTTCTTTTTCTTTTGTCTCATCTTTAATTTATTTAACACAATTGAGTTGCATTGCTTTCTTCTTTTTTCTTTTTCTTTTGTCTCATCTTTAATTTATTTAACACAATTGAGTTGCATTGCTTTCTTCTTTTTCTTCTTCTTCTGTCTCATCTTGTTTAAGTTATTTGTTAGTTTATGATTTATTTTTTTATTTTTTATTTTTTATTTTAAGATCTGCAAATTTTAAGTGACCAGTTTTTGTTGCTGAAAATACGCATGCAACATAACAAATTATGTATTTACATTTATTCAAGAAGGTGTCACTGCTTGTGAATAACACCGTGAGATGTGATAAAGATTTTGCATGACGGTGAACTTTGTGAAATCTGTGTACCTATTTCATTGTGCTTACAACGAAAGTGATTGCACTTTTTTCCTGTGATTTGAATTGAACAACATTTTGTTTGTAGGTGAAGTGATGGTGTGCGTGTTGGATTTCAAACGGGACGTGGGATTGTGGCACGGTATTTTGTGTGTAAGTAATTAATTACAATATTTAATAATTACAATATTTATATAGCATAAAATCTTGATAAAAAATCAAATCTAAGCGCTGAGTACACGTTTTACTTATACTTTGCATGAATGACAGCTTACTGTTTGATGTAGAATGATATTAAATACATATTTAATATACAGTTTACAGTTCATAGACTTGATTTTTTTTCTTGTTAAAAGAAGGGTATTGTTTGACTGAACTTGGCATCACAATTGGTGGATACACAATAATTATTGTTGTTGGACTGAAGGTGGCATTGTGGTTGATGTTTGCACAGTAATTATTGTTGTAGGACTGAAGTGGCGTTGTAACTGATGTATGTACAAAAATTATTGTTGTAAGACAGAAATTGGCATCATAATTGATGTATACGCAATACTTATAAACAGAGTTTTACTGTGTGTCTGTAAGGAAAAGTTTTCTTTCATTTAGGAGCATGACTTACTTTGAAATGCTATACATAATTTAAGAATGTGATGTTATGTGATTACATACCTACTTTGAAAATTATGTCTAAATAACTTAGAAATCTGAGGTAACATTATAATGTGGTAAGTGTAGTACTTGAAGGGACTCAACAGTCTAGCCTACAAATTCTGCTGGGAAAGCAGCAAATATTGGTATGGTTTTTAATTGGTATAGGTTTTGCTCTTTTGATGTAGATTTTAGTGTTCAAGATTTCAATTGTTGTGACATGTATGTGTGCAGAGTGTCTTCAATGGGATGCATACAATATTTATCCCATATTCCTTGATGAAGGTAGACCCTGCTTCTTGGATGAAAATGGTTACCAAGTACAAAGGTAATAATATGAATCTTGTCACTACCTCTTATTCTGTCTGTCTTGCTGATGGCAGTTAGTCTTGTGTTTCCTGTGTCACTGTTTCTTGGTACTTTCATCTAATCTTGTTCATTGATTATTTTTATCTGTTTGTCAGAAATAAAGACATGCATACAAACTATGATTTTCCCCATTTCTCAGGACTGTGCATTGCAGGAAAGAGGATGGTAGTCTGATGCCACCAGAATTATTGAAACATTAAATGAGCAGCGAACAGACAGGTTTTTATGTTGCAATCTGAGACTGAACTCAGTATATTAAATCTTGAGGCCACAGCTCTATCAAAAGAACCATTATCTTTGCAGTAGCAGTGTAGCACTTTGACCTATTGAGCAAGCAGACCACTTTTTTCTTTTTTTTTTAAATGATGGGAGAAGAGGTTTACTTTTCAAAATATGATTCACAAAATATTTGTTTGGCCAGTTGGATGATGGAATTATTGAATTAATTTATTTTCTCATCAGTTGTTGACCTTTTCTCCAGCTGTCTGTGTTGTCTGTGTGTTAGTCAGTCTCCTATTTTTGTTTCATGTGATTACTTCCATCCTTTGCCCATCCTTCCTTTTCTGTCATCCTTTCCTTCCATCTTGTCCCTATCCTTCCTTTTGTACAGGTTCATTCACAATTTGTGTTGATTCTGTTGAAAGCTTGGCACTAGAGCTTACATGACATGTGAAGGAACATGTTTCAGCGTCAGTGGCTGTGGTGAAGTCGAGGGACATGCACTGGGGCCTGCTGGCACAGAAAGATCACAAAGACATCAACTTCACTTCCCTTCGTCTCCTACTTATTGCTGATGGGGCCAACCCATGTGAGTTACTTCAAGATCAACACTGTCAAATTTGATTTGTAAACTTGGTCTTCTTATCATGAAATGACAGTAGTATTCATGAAGACCATTTTCTGCCCTTGCCATTAAAAATTTATTATTTTCCCTTTATGGTCACCAGTGACAGTGTTGACCAAATGTATAGGCTTTGAAGGTAACAAATTCCTCATTATTAATAATACAATACCAGTATCTGTTTTAACTTTTGTGTACTTAAGTTTTAATACAACACATGACTTATTTGGTAGAGAAGATAACATTAACCCCTTGACTGCCGACACTTTTTGAGGTCAGTTTTCCATATATATGTCAAGGAAAATGTACATTATTACCATGTACACCAGAAGTACTGTAGCTGCCATATCTATGGTAATCTATGCATGAAATTACACAGAATGATGCATCAAACTTAAGACTTCAGATTTACGAGAACATTAGGCATAACAACTTCTACTTCCAGATGATTTGTTGAAATATTTTCTTTGTCAGAATTATCTTCTTGAATCATTGTACAATCAATCCTGATTTCTTCAAACACCTCAAGTGCTGTCAAATGTCAAAAACATGCTCAATTGTGAAACAGCCCTGGCATCGCCGTTTGATGAAAACCTGTTTTGATTTTTGGAAAAAAAAAAACCAATTTGTTGAGAGCTGAAGAGATCACCAAATCATCTATGCTAAGCAAAACACTTCATGAATCCTCTCAGATAGTGGTAATATCAGTCAGCAGTTTTCTTTCATTTACATTATGTTTACACCAATGACAAACTACCGTTGTTAATTTTGTTTGTATGCATCACACAAGGCTTTGTGAGCGCCGTAGTTTTTATGTTGAAGGCAGTCAAGGGGTTAAAGTTCTCTGCATTTTGAATGTTTGTGTCTGTTCTGTTTATGCAGTGATCTTGTAGCTAGCACTGCTGGTTGCACCCTGTCTGTATTTCTGTGCTATGTATATTAACAGTTTTCAATCCTTTGTATGTGGCAGGGTCCTTGACTTCCTGTGATTCATTCCTAAGTGCTTTCCAATCCAAGGGGCTTCGGCCAGAGGCCATCTGCCCTTGTGCCAGCTCTTCTGATGCTCTCACTGTCTCCATACGAAGGTAGTGTCAGAGAGCTGAAAAAGAGAAAGATGAAGTGTGTGTGGGTGTGTGTTTGTGTGTGTATGTGTTTGTGTGTTTGTGCATGTGTGTGTATGCATGCATGCGTGTGTGTAAATGCATGCATGTGATGAGTGAGTAAGTGTCCAAATTGAAACTTCGTTTGTTTTAGAAAATACAAGATACTCATCAAGAAAAAAAAGTTTCATGTTCAGAGACGTGAAGAACAAGAGAAACGATGGGAGCAACATCTGTACCCCAACGTATTCATCAGCAGAGAATTAAATGGTTTGGTCAACTAACCAAAATGCAATCCCACCAGCTGGCTTAACAAGCATGTAAACACAAAAAGATATCTGGATTGAAAGGAAGAGGCAGACCAAGAAAGGTTTCGGTTGATGATGTTCATGGGGATCTTGACATCGCATGTCTTTTCTCTTGTTCAGGCCTTCCAGCACATTGCTGTCAGCTTTGTTTCCCTGTAACACCCATGATGAGAAAAGAAGAAGAAGAAAGGATACTTACAAGAATCTGCTTCAATTTCGGCCCACATGGAATTGAATCTGATTCTAAGAAGGTCTTTTAATTATTGAAGACGGTATAATATGTTCTTTTATTTTAGAGGAAAGAAAAACAACCAAAAGCTCAATTCATGATGTTGGAAAAAATGATCCCTTACAGCAAGCCAGTCTGTCATGGTATCGCTTGAAATAATTTGACTTGGCTTCAGTAAGTATATAGCAAACACAGCAAGCCAGTCTGAAAAGGTATCACTTGAATACTTTTTGGCTTTGGTAAGTATATTGTTAAACAGGTAGTTAAACAAAAATACTGCTTTTTGTTAATGTCATATTTTCTTTTTTGTATGTCTGATAATTGTGTGTACTGTTGCAGGCCGGGGAAGAGCAGCAGTAGTGCCACAGGGCGAGGCATCCTGTCCATGCAGGGTCTGAGTTATGGTGTGGTAAGGGTGGACAACGAGAACAGTCTCACCTCCCTCACTCTGCAAGACTGTGGACAGGTCATGCCTGGAGGTCAGTTCTAACTCTTTGACTTTGTCAGCTTATTGACCAGCTTCCTACAGGAAAGCTGGTGTCAAAGGGTTTAAACAGACTTTGTCAGCTTATTCACCAGCTTCCTACAGGAAAGCTGGTGTCAAAGGGTTAAACAGGTTTCAGTTAACCTTGGTATTTTCCCCAGCCATGTGAACTTGATACTTTGTGGTTGTTTGATATTCAGTGTTTTTCTTTTAATACTAATACACAGTAAACATCTTCTTTATTCAGTTTTTCCATCTTATCTACCTTGTGATCTGAATCATGTGAAGCCCACCAAAATTTACTAACAAGCAAATGGATGCCCATCAGACATCCAACAAACATTTGCAGTATGCAACAGACAGCTGATACACAACCAGTAGGCAATCAGCCAACAACCATTTGAACCATCCAAAGACTGAGTTATTCTGTTCAATTATTTGACAGTTTTTGATAAAATGCCCATGCAGACACCCGCTAGTAAGAAAATTGGTTAATATGAATTGAGGTAACATATTAAAAATAGAGAGATGGTCATTACCAAGACCATGTTCATACAGCGTCCTGACTTGTCATGCTTCTGTTTGAATATCAGGACCATGTTCATATGATCTGTTTCATGGCCATCATATTTATATCTAAATACCAAAACCGGATTCAACAGGCACAGTAGCCAAGTCGTTTGGTCATTTGACCAATCTCTTAGGTCAACATACATGCAGAACTGCTAGTTCCTGAGCCTCCTGCATGTGTATACGTGTACTCAGTGTCAAACTAGTATATTCACCTGTCTGACCTGTCGGCGTCACCGGGTTTGGTGTTGGCCGCTGCACATCTGGATGTCACCATCTCCCTCCAGGCCGTTGTCTTGACTTTTGTGGACAATTTCTTGAATATTTAGGCCACTGATGTTGGTTATGTTCTTTATGTATGAGATTGGAGGTTTGCCTTTCTTCTAGTATATTAAAGATCCAGCAAAATATTTCAGTGGGTGATGGTTTATGGGAGTATGAAAATACTCATACTCAGTATGCACATTTTCTGAAAAAGAAATGTCATTGCCTTCATAGATACACATCCACTGAAGATCAAGTATGCAAACTGTGCAGCAGATTTGGACAGTGTGGGCCAGATGCCTTAAACATTGATAAGAACAACACACACACACACACACACCACACACACCACACACCACACAACACACACAACACACACCACACACACCCACACACACCACACCACACACACCACACACACCACACACACACACACACACACACACACACACACACACACACACAACACACACACACACACACACAACACACACACACACACACACACACACACACACACACACACACACACCACACACACACACACACACACACACACACACACAACACACACAACACACACACCACACACACACACACACACACACACACACCACACACACACACACACACACACACCACACACACACCACACACACACACACACACACACACACACACACACACACACACCACACACACACACACACCACACACACACACACACACACACACACACACACACCACACACACACACACACACACACACACACACACACACCACACACACACACACACACACACACACACACACACACACACACACACACACACACCACACACACACACACACACACACACACACCCACCACACGCCCCGACACCGCACACCACACCACACGCGCACACACACGCACACGCGCGCGCACCACGCACACGCACATCGCCCACGCGCACACACACGCACACGCACACGCACACACACGCACACGCACATCGCCCGCACGCACCGACACGCACCGCACAGACACACGCACAGCGCGCACACGCACCACACGCACACAGCACGCACACAGCACACACACACCACACCACCACACACCACCACAGCACACACACCACGACACACGACACACACAACACACAGCAATTGACACAACTACACCCCCTTACCTGTTTTACCTTTTTATCGTCAGCTCTGATGGTGGTGATCAAACTGGAGGGACCCCCCTACCTGTGCAAGACAGATGAAGTGGGAGAACTGTGTGTGTGTTCCGGGTACACAGGCACCAGTTACTGGGGCCTGCAAGGCATCACCATCACCACCTTCCAGGTCCAGCCTCTCATGGCTGAAGGCAGACCTCTCGGGGATAAGCTTTATGTCAGGACGGGGCTTATTGGATTCCTTGGACCAGTGAGTTTTGGAGTGTATGTGTGTATAAGCGTGTGTGTGCGTATGGGTGCATGCGTGCGTGGGTGCGTGTGTGTGTGTATGGGGGAGAGAGGGAGAGAGAGAGAGAGAGAGCTCATTAGGTTCCTGCAAATGGAGTTCAAGGTTGATAGGTTTGGTGTGTGTGTGGTGTGGAATAAGAGCAGTATTTGTGTGTGTGTGTGGTGAGAAGTAGGAGCAGTATTGTTTGAGTGTAGATATGTGAGAGAGAGAGGGGAGAGAGAGAGGGGGGGAAGAGAAAATACAATGCTACTTTCATTGTGCATACATTGTGTCACATTTTATGAGTTACTTGATGAAGTAAACTTATGTATGTCTCTGAGTGTATGCGCGAATGTGCATAATACATATATATGTTTTTTTTTCTTTTTTTCCTTCTCTGAATGTTCCTGTAAATAGATACTCTTTGCTGTCTGGTTGCTGTGTTAACAGCACGTCCATATCGAGGTTGTATGTTGCAGGGTGGCCTGGTGTTTGTGTGTGGAAGCAAAGAGGGACTGATGCAGGTGGCAAATCGACGTCACAACACAGATGACATCATCGCCACAGTGCTGGCAGTGGAGCCCATGAAGTTTATTTACAGAGGAAGGCAAGTCATTGTTGCAACTGCCTCCTGAATTATTGTAATAAATGTATTTGGGGGACAGGGGGGGGGGGGTATAGAGTGTCAGCATGCCAGCATCTAAAGGGGGCAAATTGGCTGGCTTTGCAAAGCAGCGTTCTTTGATGTACTGAATATGTTTTTTTCAGATGTGCTCTGAGTTGAGGCTCTGACTTACTGTAATTTGTTCTTGCAGGATTGCTGTATTTTCCATCCGTGTGTTGAGAGATGAGAGAATCTGTATCATTGCTGAACAGCGACCAGACTGCACAGAAGAGGAGGTAATTGTGCGTGTGTGCTGTGCGTGCGTGCGTGCGTGCATGCGTGTGTGTGTGTGTGTGTGTTGAGAGAGAGAGAGAGAGAGAGTGGAGGAGGAGAGTGGAGTGAGTGTGAGTTGGAGTGTGATGAGGAGAGAATGAGGGAGTGTGAGGAGTGGGAGCGAGATGAGGAGAGAGGCGAGATTGTTCGGGCGGTGGGTATAGTGTGTGTGTGATGTGTGTGTGTACTGCATCCTTGTGTATATATATATATGAGTGGTGGTGGAGTGAGTGAGTGATGGTGGTGATGCATGCGCATGACACGCGCTTTGTATGTATTTGTGTGGTGGTGTGTGTGTGTGTGTGCTTGTGGTGTGTGTGTACATGCTCTTGATTGTATTTGTGGGTGTGGTGTGTGGTGCGTGTGTGAGTGAGTGAGTGAGAGAGAGAGTGTGTGTGTGTGTGGGGGGGGGGGGGGGGGTGGTGCGAGATCAATTGTGCACTTTTTTCACTGTGATATATGCCTAGATGATTGTGTATCAGAAAACGGACAGACTAGACAGTATACAAATGAAGTAAACATTAACAGATTGTATGAGTTGCCATGTTTGTAAGGTGTAATTCAGTAATTGTAAAATATTGTGCCATTTGTGTTCAGAGCTTCCAGTGGATGAGTCGGGTGCTGCAGGCTGTGGACAGCATTCACCAAGTGGGCGTCTACTGTCTGGCTCTCGTCCCTCCCAACTACTTGCCCAAGGTACTCAAAAGTTGGTTTGGTTGACACTTGAACTGTGTAGATTGTGTTGTGTCTGAGTTTATATGATCAGTTTTTGGGCTTATAGGATTGACGATTATCTGTGATTTTACATGTTTATTCATTCAAAACAAGTGTGACTACCTGCGTTCAAGCAAACAGGTACCAGAAAAACGCACGAAAAAAAAAAAAATCAAAGCGTGTATTTAATACAACCAGACAGTTGCAAATTTTTGGCCAGTGGCTTTTGTCAAGCGTAGATGTAAGATCACAAACACTTAACAAAGGCAAGTTGGCAGAAAATTTGCGCCTGTCTTGTTCAGTTGTTCATTCATTCATATTCATTCATTCATTCATTCGTTTGTTTGTTCGCTTCATTCATTCATTCATTCATTCATTTTATTTGTGTGTATGTGTTTGTATATATGTGTTTTTTGTATATTGTGTGTGTTGTGTGTATGTGTGTGTGTGTGTGTGTGTGTGTGTCTGTATAACTGGTAGTTACATTTGGAAAGTAAACTAGCACTGAAGCCATGACATTTTGTTTGCAGCAAAAAAGTGCTGAACAGCATCTGCTCAATACAGCTGAATCTGTTTGTAAGATATCACTGTTCTGTTTGTAAGATATCAGTGTTCTTCTTCTTTCTTCTTTTTTATTTTTTGTTTTAAAAATATTGTGTTTAAAATGCAGTATTTAACAGTAATTTATACTTATATGACTTAAGGTTTGCTGTATATTATAACCTGAATTTGTTCTGTGTTGCAGACCCCATTAGGAGGCATCCACCTGCATGAGACCAAAAAGAAGTTCATGGATGGTTCTTTGCACCTGCTAACGTGCTCATGTGTCCTCATACCTGTGTTACAAACCTCCCCAAACCCAGAGAAGTCCATCCAGGTAAAGGCAGACGA
The DNA here is from genome assembly GCA_030674185.1 of Monoplex corrugatus. NCBI lineage: Eukaryota > Metazoa > Mollusca > Gastropoda > Littorinimorpha > Ranellidae > Monoplex > Monoplex corrugatus. The sequence continues at coordinate 6,211,484 of CM060306.1, read as the reverse complement.
TAGATCTGATTTGTGGTCAATCTTCTTTTATTCTTGCTATTGCAGTTCATTCATTTTGAATGAAGATGTGTTCCTTAGGATTAGAAAAGTGCACATTGACAGTGATTCGTACCACATTTAGTTCATGTACACTTCATAATGGTTCCCCTGTGGGGATACCAGGGGCTCTGTGCTAGATATGTCATTCCCATCACTCTGTTTCTGTCTTGCTCCTTTGCTTTTGATTGCTCGGTCCTATGATTTTCTGCCTTGGTGGCCCATTTACCTGTGTGCTTTCCATAAAGCCTTTGATACTTTGTCTTAGGATTGATAATAGGATACTTATATTAACTGCTTATTTTGCTCAAAGGAAATGTGATGTACAGAAGTAGTTTTAGGGAATTAGGGAAATTAGGCCATTTTTGTTTAGTATACTAGGGTATGTTTATATATTTGTATTCAGGTTTTTAAAAAAAATTCTCTGGTGATAAAGTGAATGGAGTGGTCAATGCCAGAGACATGATATCTTTAGATTATGTGCGCAAATGCCTTAATATGTGTGTACCTAATTTTCTTTTGCAGTGTTTGTTTTTCAAGTTTAAAGAGGTGCTGAGATGGTTATAGCCCTGACTTGGCTCTGAGCAGTTGGCTTAGCTTTAAATAGTGATAATGATGACGACGATGATGATGATGATAATGATGATGATGAGGACAATGATGATGATGATGATACTAATAATTTGAACAACAACAACAATGATACTACTACTGCTGCTGCTGCTGCCGCTGCTGCTGCCGCCACCACCACCACCACCACCACCACCACCACCACCACCACCACACCACCACCACCACTAATGATAGTAATAATAATGATAATGATAGTAATAATAATAACTTTATAATGGGGGTCATTCAGTTGGTGGTTCCAGGCTTCACACTGAGCTTATAGCACACTCACTGTGTTCAGTAGTTTTTATCACAATTGAAACATTTGCAATACAGGGATTGAAACGACTCTTGTCATGTATTACATAGAAATGGTTTGTATTGTTTTGCAAGATTAGCCTTTGCCTTAAATGTGTTCATAAGTGTCTTGAACCATATTGAAGAAATATGTATGCATGCATTAATTCCATTTATTGTTAATGTATGCTGGAATTGCAGATATCAAGCCTTCAGCAGTACATGTGGGCAACATTGTCCAAGGAGCACGCATGGCGTGGGCACAGGGTCGTGATCTGGGACTGTCAGATGAAGAATCTGAAAGCAGAAAGGTAAGTCATGTCCTCACTATGAGATATAGTTGTAAATACCGAAGTTATGATTACACAGAGAAGGGAAGAGTGTGTGTGTTGTGTGTGTGTGTGTGTGTGTGTGTGTGTGTGTGTGGTGTGGTGTGGTGTGTGTGTGGGTGTGTGCGTGCGTGCGTGCGTGCGTGCGGTGCGTGCGTGTTTATTTGTTACAGCTTTTTGTTGCATTTTTTGGGTCAGTTTGGCGTTATTCATGGTTTTTAGTTTTGAAATCTAAATAGATTGTGTCATTACGTTTTTCTATAACCGGATGTGGTTATTTTATTTTTGTTAAATGTGGCACTTTCTGGGTAAGCCATTTGTTTTAAAAAGAAGTGTGTAAATGAAGAGAGGAGGTGCATGGCCAGGATCAGTGATCTTATATTAAATTAACTTATCAGATTCAGAGTATTTTTGTCATTAGGACACACATAGATCTTCAAGATAGCTGTATTTGAAAACTCCAAATATCCATGTTTTAGAGGTAAAACTAAGTTAAAAACAAGAAAAGAAGTAAAGAAACAAGTAAAGCTGAAAATAAACTCATGTAGACTTATAATTTTGAAACAGTAAATGATTTCTGATACAGAATATGGTGTGACTTGTTATTCTAAAACGGTAAATGATTTCTGATACTGAATTTTAGACTTATAATTTTGAAATTGTAAATGATTTCTGATACTGAATATAGTGTAACATATATGATTTCTGATACTGATTATGTGTGACTTTAAGTTGCTGAATCATGTGATTGACTTTTTGACAGCACCAGTTCCTGACAGAGATCCTGAGGTGGAGAGCACAAACCACACCTGACCATGTCCTCTTCACCATGCTAAACGCAAGGGTCAGTCAGTTGCAATTTATTCCTATGTGTTCCTTCTGTTGTTCTAAATATTAGCCTTAATGATGATGGTAAATTTTAAAAGATTTCATGTGGTTAGGAGAGGTCTCATCAGAGTCACAATCTTTACAGAAGAAGGAATATTACACATTAAGCTTATTTATAAGTAGACAGTTGATTATATGTATTTTACCAATTGTTTGTGTCTTTGGGGGGAAACAAGAAAAAATGAAGTAAAAACAAAAAGACAGATTTTGAAAATAACCAACAGAGGAAGATGCGAAGCACAAAACAAGAACAATAACAAAAAACAACACCCTAAAGCCTCACAAACCAACAGAAATGATAACAACAACAAAAATCAAGTAAACTCCTAAAACATGGTGATGTTTTTATCTGAATGCAACTGAAATCTATTAATCCATTTACAGAACAGTTTTTAACAGAGACATGCTTTATACTTTTTTGTTTGTATGTTTGTTTTTTGGTTGAGAGGGAGGAGATGAACATTGTTAACTGTCTGCTGTTGTGCCGATGCTAGCACATCAACACTCAGATTTCCCCTGGTGACTTGCTGATACACTTGCATCTGTTATTTTCTATTTTTACTACAAATAGGCAGTGCTTTAAGGGAAGCAACTCAGGCATTGTTCGGAAAGCAGAATGTCAATGCTGTTACTCCCCTGTGCCTAACACACTAGCTGTGCTTCTACACTTTGTGATTTTCAAAGCGGAAGAAATAGAGAGTTGGATCAACAGATGTGGAATGTCTTCATACAAAAAGGTCAAGACTTCTTCAAGTAGACAGCAATCTGATACTTTCAGGATTGTGTCCAAAAAGATCAAGACTTCTTCAAGTAGACAGCATATCTGGATACTTTGAGTGTTTGTGTCCAAAAAGATCAAGACTTCTTCAAGTAGACAGCATATCTGGATACTTTGAGTGTTTGTGTCCAAAAAGATCAAGACTTCTTCAAGTAGACAGCATATCTGATACTTCAGGGATGTGTCCAAAAGATCAAGACTTCTTCAAGTAGACAACATATCTGATACTTTCAGTGATTGTGTCCAGGGACCTTATCTAATGTATTACTTTGCAATGTTAGTGACTTAAATGTGGGCAGTCACACTTGGTTTGGATAATGTGAGTGTCTGTTCAGCTGAAAATTTTAGTTTCTTTTCATGGATAAAGTTGAACACCACATTGTCAGTACAAAACGCTTGTTAGCAGCTTGACTGTTGACTTTACATAAATGTAGCATGTCTTATCATCTGGAAAATGTAAGTTTCAAACTTGACAAAAATGTATGATCTTTTTTGTGAGTTGAAACCTTTTTTTATTGCAATTTTGTAAAAGTAGTCTAAAATTATGGGTCACCAGGATATTTCCATCAAAGATCATTGTGTCTGAAAAAAGTTAAATTGTTTTTGAAACACATCGCATTATATCCAGTTGATTCTGCACAGCATTATATCCATTGTGTTGTGAACCTGTTTCAGAACCAAGCCCAGCAGTCATTGTCATGCTCGCAGCTCCACAAGCGTGCAGAACGAATTGGTTGTATGCTGATGGACAAAGGCAAACTCAATACCGGAGATCATGTTGCACTTATCTTTCATCCAGGTTGGTAGTTTATGCATATTGTATTCGTCATGTGTGTCTGGGAGGATGGTTACAAGGGCATGGCTAAATGGTGTATAGAAAATGTGACACATAGGCAGCAATATGGAGCACCTGTCTATGGAAGAATATTGTGCAAACCAAACAACAGGACAAAAACCCTGACATGATCCAACTTGCAAGTCACTCAGACATTTAGTACTCCTTTAGATAGATGAAATGAGGTGTTCCATAGTACATGATATCACACAGTGTCACAGACTTTGAGAAGGAACAGATACTTTCCTTAAAACAATGTGAACATTGTCAAGCTCGCTAATGCTTGAACTAGAGTAGAAAGACAGAAACAGACCTATCAGCTCTAACACCCCCTTCCACTAAATAAGAAAATAAGGAAAACTTTGAACAAGTAAATTCATACAAATTTTATTTAATCACAAACAATACAACATGACGCAGCATACATACATATCATAAACATAAATATAGCACCACTCGAGGTGGCATGAAGGAAACCGACATTGCATTACACAAAAAAACAGCCTCAAGAAGCCCTTGGAACAACAAAACAAAACAAAAAAAAACCCAATCAAGATCAATGTAAGCAATGAATAAATGCGTTTAACGACGTAATTTTTTTCAATTGCTCCCGTCCACTGCTTCACATGTGTATCAACCCTCATAAGGAGGAAAACACGTTCATAACATAGACCCACAAAGGGTGGCACTCGCTGTTTCACACAAACGTTCCGATACTATGATTTAAAATTTTACTTGAGTCTCATAGAGGAATGAATGGTGAACAGGTGTTGACTGAATGATTTATGAATGTAGACAGGAGACTTACGAATCAGTAGAATGATGTAACCCAAGCAGGACGATGATGAGGGATGAACTGAGAGGAAAATGGCTGGGCAGAAGGCTAGTAGCGTGGTGAGTACTGGCTCGCCATCCCACGCCCTGGCGACCGTTGCAGGGGCAACAAGTCAGCACTTAAGTGTCGAATCCTGCAGGAAGTTGCGTTTGGAAGCGCTCATCAACCGTGCTTGCTGAAGACCGGTGATAGCGATGGGGCAGTGGACACTGGAGACTGAAGAGACCCAAGGGCTGCAGCGTGCCTGTGGTCTGACTCGCCACCCACACTCCTTTGGGACTGTCTCAGGAGCAGAGAGCCAACAGGAAGGCAGGAAGTTGCTGCCAGAAACGCCCACCAGCCGTACTTGCTCCGCATGTTCGTCACCGTTACAACAGCTCGGACACATTCGCCTTTCTCATAGAGCCTTGGGCCAAACATGGACATAAACGACAACTGTGGTGCAGGACACTACTGATCTTAACCCACCACACAGACGAAATAGAGAGGCAACCTACCCCTTCCGATCGGAAGGTATATGGAAGGCTACACATTAAACAAAAACACGCAGAAACTCTTCCACTTCTAAGACACAAAGTCCAACTACGAGTGAACACTGACCAGAGACTGGCCCTAACCACCCTAAGTGCAAACCGACTGTAGCAGATGGGCACCAGACGTCAACTCTCTTCTCTTTACTCAAAGTCCTGCCTTAAACACCAGACACACAGAAACTTTTCCACTTCTAGGACACAACGTCCAACTACAAGTGAACACTGACAGAGACTGGCCCTAACAACCCTAACTGCAAACCGACTGTAGCAGAAGGGACCAGACTCCTGGTTACACATTTTACACAGACACACAGACACTCTTCCACTTCTAGGACACCAGGCCCATCTACAAGTGAAACGCTGACCAGGGACTGGCCCTAACCGCCCTAACTACAATTTGACTGTAGCAGAAGGGGGCCAGACACCAACTGGCAACTCTTTACTTATCCAGCCAACACAATAAGTTGACAGAACAACTGTTCACAAAAAACAGCCCAAAAAGCACCCAAAAATTCACGCACACAGGCCCACGTAAACCATAAGTTAGGACACCAACACAAGTTGACAGAACAACTGTTCACAAACACAGCGCAAAAAGCACGCGAAAAACACACGCATAGGTCCAGGTAAACCAGGCATGCTGATCTGATAGAACACTCCTGTCCTTAAACGAGAAGTAAAGGGGGAAAAAATAAAAAGATGGACAAAACTGTTGTAACAGCATATCCAGTTGGTACATCTCTGTCTCTGTCCTCTCTCTCTCTCTCTCTCTCTCTCTCTCTCTCTCTCTCTCTCTCTCTCTCTCTCTCTCTCTCTCTCTCTCTCTCTCTCTCTCTCTGTTATGCCTACCACTTTCTTTTCATTTCCCCCAGCAGACAGGAACACTGACAATATACGGTAGTGTGAGCAGTTTTCACTCTGAAATCTAAGTAATATCTTTGGCAACAGGCTGCCTTTCTCACAGCTCTTGGTCTGGTCAAAGCTTTGTTGTCAGCCATTTTAGAAGCAATTTCAAAATCTCCGAAGGGGTAGTTACGAATGCTGCAGTGCAGTGACCATAGCAAAGTGTCATTGGCTGCTGGCCTCACGTTTAATGTAGATGGACAGCACTTTTTGATTCATTCAAATTGGAAATCCCTGGCTTAGAAATGGAGTTAGGAAAATTTCTGATGTGATGCGTAGGTACATATACGTCTGGTAAATGAGGTGACACGTAATGTTGATGTATGTGTATGTTGTTGGCACTCTAAAGGTTAACATTGTACTACAGCCTCCTCTAGAAAGCAAAACATACCATCAGACCATCTGTCATATGAAATAAGAAGAATCAAATGCCACACATGACAGTTTCTTTTTACAAGAACTGTAGCTTACTATATTCAATAAAAGTCTCAAGTACATAACTTCACAACATACTAGGAGTGAATCTCCATTTTCTTCAGGAAGACAGTAATTATGTTTATGAAATCCTCAAAAAGGGATACAGGGGATCGTGTAGCATGTTCTGATACAGTTGATACATGAGGGGGGAAAGCTGGCTGTTCTATAGAATGTTCATAACGGTTGATAACTTCACTACAGTCACAAACTAACATCGTTCTACAATGTTATGCTGTAAAGCAGAAAATGGCATCAGCAGAAAATGGCATCAAACCATCTGTCATTTGAAATAATAAGAACTAAATGTCTCACATGAAAGTCACTTTCTTTTTTATGTGAACTGCTGTGACTTGGCAAATTCAGTAAAGATCTCTCTCTTTGGTACACAACTTCTGAACATTCTGAGAGAGAATCTTCCTTTTCTTCAGAAAACAGTAAATGTATTGATCAATTTTCAGGAAAACAGGTATGAAAAAGCTATATAGACTGTACCTGCATGTTTTGAATATATCTGGGATTAATGAAAAGTTTTTAAGAAAAGAAAGCAGTTTGTTCTGTAAAATGTTCATATGCAGTAACTGACATCTTTCACGAACTGCAGGCTGAAAAGCATAAGCCATTGTGATAAATAATTTTAACAGCACATAACGTAACCATATCTTATCAGCGCATAAGCTCAGCAAATATGAGACACCATACTAACTGCAGAATACTCATTTTAACAGATTTAATATTAGTATCATAAGAATTAGCATCAGTATTAATATTGTGTTCATAACTTCACAAAAGCGAGACCATGCAGATACTGATGTGATGTTATGTACATCATGAAAGAACGCAGCATTGGTTAAAAATCATTATAAAGCCTGAAATAATTACTGATGCAATCCATGAGCAACAGCCTGTCGACAATTATCTTTTTTTTTAAAGATTATTCTCAATCAAAACTGCTTTTGTGTACAACTGTTTGGTTTGATGTGATTTTCATTGCTGTGAAGTTATGCACTGACCCATCAATAACAAGACCAGCTCATGCAGGGACCAAACATAACTAACAGCATTCAGTTTATATTTCAAACAAAATAATTTTCACTTTGCTGTTAAACGTGCATTGAGTAGTAACCATGGTTGATTACAAGCTAACCATTAGAAATATCAGTTTATCATATTTCTTCTTATGTGTTTTTTTTTTATTTGTAGGTGGGGATTTGATTGCTGCCTTCTATGGATGCCTGTATGTTGGTGAGTAGTTTTGCTTTTATTTTATATAGTGAAGGTTTTACAAGAACAAAAAATTCTGTAGCAAAATCTGCTTTCATAGGTAAACGAAAATAGTCAAATACCTGCATATAGAATGGAAATAAGGCGGGCACTGTGCTGTGTTGACGAGCTCTCCCTAGTAAGAGCAAACCAAATTTATTGTCACAAAAGCCATGTCGAGAACCACGCACACGCACGCACGCACGCACGCACACACGCACCACCACACACAACCACACCACACACACACACCAACACACAGAGTACAGATGAACTATATCTCTGTAAAGAGAAAGAAATAGAAATAGAAAGAAACAAAACAACAAACAAAAGACTATAAAGAAAACAGATGAAGTACACCTCTTTCTGACAATCTTGTCACTGTGATTTTTCTGTTCATCCCTGAACTCACTCAGGTCGCAATCAAAGGGGCTCAACTTTTCACTCAAATCGCACAATTTTGACACAAGCATAAAAACATATATGGGTGGTTCTCAAAAACATGTTATTTCTGTGACACAGAGACCCCAAAATAAATTTCACTGTAGATATATGTCTTTGTGTCACACAGTACAGCATTTCAATACACATCATATTCTAAAAAGGAAAAGATGATCTGTCAATTCATCTTCTTGTAATAGATGATTAAAAAATCATTTTTTGGTTGTGTTACGGTTGTGACGTGGAACCCAAAAAAAGTGCTTTGAAGTGTTTAAAAACAGCATGCTTTGTAAAATCTGGTCCAATTTATTTGTAATCAAAGGAAAGAAAAGTTCCCATGTAAAAAGAACTTTCAGAATGACTGGGAGGGAGATTTTTCTGTAATTTTTAAGTTGACCATTAATCCTCCATTCTCGCAGCAACTTCACATTCTCATGTCTCCATGATTATTGAAGTATACAGCTCAAGTCAGGCATGCAGTATTTCATATCCTTGCACTCAAAAGGTACAAAGCAGATTTTCAAGCCGATGTACTATTTATTGTCTTTCATTATATAATAAAAACAATGTGTTACAGTTGTGACATGGAGTCCGTTACAGTTGTGACATGGAATCTAATTCTACAAAACAACTTAAACCAACTATGGACATGGCAAACATGAGCCAAAAAGGAAACAACTGACATTAGAACAACCAAAATTAAGAAAATAGAAAGGATTTGAAGTCAAATCACTGATAAATGTTATCTATTTGGAGTCTGTTACGGTTGTGACGTGGAATCCAACTCTGCGAAATAGAGAGAAATCTACACGTACATGGCAAATATGAGCCAAGGATAAAACAGCTGAAAATAGAACAATTCAATTCAGGAAAATAAAACAAGTGTAACAATTTAAGCATTATATATACATTTGTCAACTACACTGATGGAGACGGATGATGTCAACTACTAAAAGTGTAGTGACCACGGCCATCGATCCATGGGTCGCCCAGTACTCGTGTAATTTCCTGGATCTTGACCCAGGACAAATCGGTATGATCTGGCCATGTGTAATAGCAGCCTGAGGGATGGTGTTTCAGGTAGCTGACAGCGATGTCCTCATCTGCTGCGTCAATGGTTTTAATCTGCAATTAAAAGCAACAATAGAATTATTACCCAATGGCAGAAATTAGGAGTGTTAGTAATAACCGCACTATATCTAATTATACTATTGGCTCTATTAATACTACCATCACCATTAGTGAAGCATTTGGACCCTTTGGCTGGTAATTGTCACCTAATGGCAAAAATTAGTTGTGTTAGTAATAACCGAGCTGTTTCTATTATTGATCCTCTTAATACTGCCATCTTCATCCTCTTAATACTGCCATCTTCATCAGTGAAGAATTTGGACCTACTGGTTGGTAAATTTTGCTTAATGTTAAACAAATTGATTTGATTTTGTGTTCTCAAAGAAGTGTCTTACCTTTCCAATATAATGTTCCATCTTCTGTCCACTCTTCCTTGGAAAGGCCACTTCCACATAATGATTAACTTTCAGATGACTGCAACACAGAAAATTACAATGTCATTAGTAACATTTGTGTCACACACAATATATTAATGCAATGAAGAATAGATTGACATAGTAACTTTCAGTCTAATACTTTCAGGATGCATGTATGATTATTGTTCATATTTGTTTTGTATCATTTGGGCATACAATATAAAACTACAATTTGGCTATCATTGAACACACACACACGCACGCACGCACGCACGCACGCACGCACGCACGCACACACGCACGCACAACGCACGCACGCACCACACACACACACACACACACACACACACACACACACACACACACACACACACACACACACACACACACAGAGCTGTAGCATTAATGTTACAAACACACCAGTGGACAATGACACTAATATCAAAGTAATTAGATTTTCCAATGAGTTACCTGATTTTCAAAGGTTGAGTCTTCTCAGTCACCAAAGTTTCTGGATCAGGAGAGGGTGGCTGACTGGAGCATTTGAGGATGTCGCGGTATTTCTGGCCTTCCCATCAAGGATTTGTTGTTTGCCCAATCTGGGTAACTGAAAATATAACGTAACAATGAAAAGCAACATCTCTCTTTTTAACACGTGGTGTGGTGTGTGTATGTGTGATGTATGGTATGGTGTGTTGTGTGTGTGTGTGAGGTGATGTCATACGGTGTTTAAAAGTTACATTACAATCATTTTCCAATGCAAAATTATGTGTAATACATGACATGGAAACAAGACATTAATTTTTAAAATAAATTAGTGAAGTTAGTCAAATAGCCAATTAATAAATTACTTTAATGAAATGAATGAAGACTGTTGGGAGAAAAAAGGTTGGAAGACAACAACTTGTCCTCAGTGATACATACATTAAAGATCAGTGAAACACCACACACACACACACACACACACACACACACACACACACACACACACACACACACACACACACACAGAGTTTCTCATCACAACTTAACTGAAATCGACCAATATGCTCTGTATTTACTTAAGTCAAGCTCAGCATTTGTTAGTTTTTAAGTTTATTAGATCCTGACACAGCAACAAAGGTTGGGGTTGGATGAGAGTGATGTATGGATACAGTAGAGCAAAATCTCATTGTAGTCAGAGTTCACTGCCTGGTTTCCATGTCACAACCGTTCACTTTTTTTTAAATGACAAAGTATGCACTGGTTTTGCACACAAACTAATTTCATTGGCGAGACGAAATTCTTAGCTAAAAAGTGAATCACGTCAATCTTAAGTAAAATCACGCGGAAGAAGGTGGGGAAGGGAGATGAGTAGAGACACGTTTCGTGTGACGAGAAACTCGGAACAGTGTGTTCCGCGAGCGACCGTACATACTTCTGACGAAGATTACAGTAGAAGTAACAAACCATCGTTACTGGCAAAAAAAAGATGAGGAAGCACGGGTTTAATGGCAACATTATAATTCTGTTCCTTTCACCGAATCAACAGTGGGAATATGTGATGTATGAAAAGGAGAAATACCATGACGAGGCATTTCGGTCGGTAAAAGAAACCATGTAGATTTCATTTCCCGTCGCGACCAACACATCGGTAAATCTTTATTCCGCCAGTGACAGATAAAAATAGCAGTAATAGAAACGCAGACTGTAAATTTTGTTTTTAGTAACCGATCCATTGATAAACAAACATGCAAAGAAGCAACTGACAGGCAAGTACTTCATTTTCTCGTTTTCCGGATCTAACAGTCGCGACAAGAAAACAGGCGTCATAGTTTCCTGTCGCAACTGTAACACTCTGCCTGACATTTACAGACACAGAGGAAAATAAACCCACAATCAAAAGTTCGAAAATCATATTCAGTATTTACTATACAGATATGTTTGGTTATTTACATTAATGAAGTAAAGAAAAACATCAATGACACACAGAAGAAAAACTTTTCCTAAAATTCGGTCGGTCGGCCGAAGAAACTATGGCTCTTTCCTCTCTTGTCGCGACCGACACGCAACTCACAAACAAATCTATTTATTTAGATTATGCTTTAAAATTTCACCCCACACAGGAACGGTCGCTTTCTTTAATCAAAGTGTATGTCTCCTGATGACATTTTCTACCTCTGTAAGCATCCTGTCTTTATAAAAAAAAAGACTAAGTTCTTTGGAATTGATTAGCAAAACCAAATCATCGATAAAGATGCACTCTTAGAGAACATCCGAAATTATTAAATTTTTCGTCTTAAACACTGATTTACATTATTTTATGCCATGATTGAAGTTGATAATGTAACAATATTCTTTTTTTCCAAAGAACTACTCATAATTAAACGATCAAAAACGATGAAACAAACCAGTACACCCACTTTCAATGATGTAGTCGCAGGAGGCTGGCACGGTCGTGACGTTTCCAAAGAGGATGGAAGACAAAGGAACCAAAGTGTAAAATGTACTCATAAAGGTGATACGGCGGGAAAAACCAGCATGCCAGAGATGTTTCAGGTCAAGGCTAAGTGCCTGACTTGGAATCTCGTCAACTGACCTTAGTCTCAGAGTTCACAGAGGTTTTCCGTTGTACGGTCACAACCGTGAAAAATGGAAACGATGCCGGGTGACATAATATGCGATATGACGTAAGAGGACAGGAACTGCAGTTTGTATGCACCAATTGTTCCTACTGTCGTGCAATGTTTTCTTCATCAGTTTTTGTAGAAAAGCATTCTCAGGAATGCTGAATAGTTTTGTGCATGAAACATTAAGACAGACTCGAAAGTGGAAACCATGCGTCACGACCGTAACAAAAATATCATATGCCCATATATAATTAATATCAAGATACAGCTAAGATTTTGTTTAGTGCAAAGATACATAGATATCTGTACAGCTGTTTGATGTTGTTTTTGTTTCAAAAAACACTTCTTAAAGAATCTTAAAAATGATCAGTTTACAGTGTGTTTTTTCATGTCACAAATCCGCCATATTGTTTTGTGTGTGTTTTTTGTATTTAATGCTCAATGTACAGCAAGAAAGATGAAGACATGCAATAATTTTTTTAGACTTTATTTTTTCAATACAAACACTACCAAAATACAACAAGCATCACAAGCATCCACAAACAGAAAACAAATTTCAAGTGTTTCAAGTGAGTTACCCCTATGCCACACATGTTTCTGAGAACAACCTATATCAGAAATCAACCACAGACAGCACAGACATGAAACAAACACCACTGGAAAATGCAAGAAATGAATGTTGAAATAATGTAACTTGAAGTGAATATTCGTGACAATCATAAGTAATTCAAAAAAGTATGGATAGGCCAAAAAGCAAAAATGTACTGTCACACTATAATTCGCTTCCATAAAATATGCCATCATACCACACAGGTTTAATATCACATGCGTTCATTTTTTCTGCTTTACGGGGAATAATAACACAACACTATGAAACTTTTACATGTAAATCAGTATGTGGAAATGTATATAGTTCTGGGACTTGGTTGCAGAGGATCAGTTCAAATGCATATCAAAAGGCTATATGTGATAAAATAATTTTCAAAGGAAAGAACTGCTGCAAAACTGCCTGAGGGTCCCCTGAACAGGGTTAATTCCTTTTGATTTATATCAGTACATGCAAGAAGATATCACAAAAATCTTGTGCCAAAATGTAGGCAGAACAGCTTTGACACTAAAGTTATGCTGCATCTAAATCTAGGCGTTACAGCTGGATTGAAGTGTCTGAGTCTGATTCTCTTTCCCTTGCCACATTTTGCCTTGTCACTCTATCTGTCTGCCTACCATTTTCAGTGTTAAAAACTGTGTGTGCTAGGTTGTGTGCCTGTCACCATCCGACCGCCTCACCCGCAGAATGTAGCGTCCACTCTGCCTACCGTGCGTATGATTGTGGAGGTCAGCAAATCTGTGGCCATTCTCACCACCTCTGTTGTCATCAAACTTCTCCGCTCCAAGGTCTGTGCCTGTGTGTGTGTGTGTGTGTGTGTGTGTGTGTGTGTGTGTGTGTGTGTGTGTGTGTGTGTGTGTGTGTGTGTGTGTGTGTGTGTGTGTGTCTGTGTATGTGAGTCTGTGCATGTGTATGTGCATGTTTGTGTGCCATGCATGCATGAATGTGTGTGTGTGTGTGTGCATATGTATGTGTGCACGCATGCTTATATGCATGTGTTTTATATTTTTGTGTGGCACTAATGACTCCAAAATCTGATTGCATCATGCTGATTATTTTTTTGTTTTGTGTTTTTTCAAAGAAGTTACCTGTTTTTTTCATCTTTCATATAAAATATCATATCTGTTTTAGAATGGGAGATGATAGCATATCGGTCTTCTGTATAAATGTTTAAAATTGCCTCAGAATAGAATTCATTCATTGTTTTAGAATAGAATTCATTCATTTCTTCAGAATAAAATTCATTCATTTCTTAAAAATAGAATTTTTTCAGAGGAACACTGTCTGATAGCTTGTGCATCAGGGACATATAACTACTAAATAAGAAAAATCAAATTTAAGGACAGAAAGATCAAGCACTGAAAAGGGCGCGACTTCAACGAAGACGAAGCTGGTCCATTGAAACATGTTCGTTTGCAGTGATGGCAGCCAAACGAATGGAATAGGGCTTGTTCCAGGTCATGTGCATGCTGGGAGCTAGACCATGATGCCATACATGAGATAACTTTTGATTGAAACCAGTATTAGCCTTTACTAAGTTTGGGCCAAGACAGTGCAACGTGCTGGTGCCATGATGCAGACAAGCTAAGCGCATAGGTACTAAACATGTATTTAGATAGAAAACACTGCTTTTTGTATAAGAACACAATATTTTTCTGCATTAGGAACGAATGCCATAAAAAAAATCACATATGTATGTGTGCAGGAGTCGGCAGCCATTGTGGACCCGAAGCACTGGGTGCAGCTGTTGGACACGGATGAGGCATCCAAGAAACACCTGGCAGCCATCTACAGAGCTCCCACACCTGAGATGATGTGTTACCTGGACTTCTCTGTCTCTACTACTGGCATGCTGGCTGGTGTCAAGGTCAGTGACCTGGGAGCATGTGCCTCTCATATGACTTCCTACTCTGAGAGGTCTCACAAGGCCTGTCTGTCCAACATCATGGGGAGTGTTGTTTTTCTACTGTTCTTTCAATTTTGGGAGTGTTGTTTTTCTACTATTCTTTCAATTTTGGGAGTGTTGTTTTTCTACTGTTCTTTCAATTTTGGGAGTGTTGTTTTTCTACTGTCCTTTCAATTTTGGGAGTTCTTTTTCTACTGTTCTTTCAATTTTGGGAGTGTTGTTTTTCTACTGTCCTTTCAATTTTAGTCTCAAAACTCCTCTGTCTACCATTATTTTTAACTGTAGATTTAAACTGTTGCTTCGTTATGTTACATGATCTGTCAGCTACCGATCATCCCTATATAGGTGTTTACATTGTGTTGATGCCTAAAGCTTAATGCATTATGGTTTGATACTTATGATTACACTTAAAGGGGCACCAGGACTCTATAAGGCGGGAAGTAGATCGGAAGTCACTTGAATTCAAACGTTTGCCGAAGCAACACCGGCTGTGCTCTTGAGTTAATTGCAGATTTCGGACGCTGTCGGAGAGCTACCTGGCTCATATTTGTCACACAGTACAATCTCAATCCCTGCTTTTAAACTGTTGTTATATTTTTATCGAAAAATGTGCGTATATGCATTTATTAGAATTTAAAATCTGAATTGGACGAACTAAGGCGGGGCTACAAAACATGACGAGACAATCTGACAGCACACCATCCAAAAATAGAAAAGCACGTGAAAAAACACAAGGCATGTTGTCGCAAACACACACACACACACACACACACACACATCACACACACACACAAAGCCTACAATATAACGCAACTCTGAAATTAAACGACAGCATTAATGGAGGATGACAAAAACAGCACAGCAATACAGCCACACACAACTCGCACACACACCACACACACACACACACACACACACACACACACACACACACACACACACACACACACACACCACACACACACAACACACACACACACACACACACACACACACACAGCACTACAACAACACGACGTAGCACACACTTAGCAGTACCTACCGATCAGCTTACACATCACACATTGGCATTTCACGACTGTCACACACATTCACTACACATCACGCCACACAATACATCTCCACTCACATAGCTGATGCTCCACCACCAACACATGTCAACATCACACACACACACTCACCACACACACACAACAAAGAGCACATCAACCAACATGCCTGTACAACTAGTCCAATTACCCCTCAGCCACCTCTGCATTTTAGGCGTAACACATCATCTCACATAAAACAAAATTGGGATCTGCATTTACAACTGCATGCCCTGTATACTGTTTCTAAGTCATAACTCAACTGTGCACAGCATGAGACACGCATAACACGCTCACCACTGGCATGCCTACTAACTGCATGGCTGTAGCCAACTGAAAAGTTACATACGTGGTATCTACACAGGAGATGTTGGAACACACACACCGAACTACTTCAGACTGACACTGTCAGCTTCATGATTGTAACTTGTGAAAGCACTTCACATTTTCCACTCCCAACCATCACCCGCTTTCAAACAGTTGTCTTACAGCCTCCTTCTTTTCTTCGTTTATATCCAGCAATAATAAATTAAAATTCATTATTTTGTCAAGGACAAGCTCTCTCAAACTAGACGTGTGCGTTTTCAGTAGAACCCAGAGAGAATGAGCGCGCAAATTTGCTTATAGACAATGATAGGTCTGACCACAGATTTCTGGCGCTATTTCTTTCACGCCCTGAGAGAGGCCAAGCATGGGATAGCAGTCATGCAGTTTCCATTAACACCATCCTTTCCTTCTCATCTTTTGTTCTCATTCTCAGCAAGGTTCAAGTAACTTACATCTACCGGATCTCCTAGTCAAGGCCTCAGTTACCGCGTGGCAGCAGACGACAAACTCAGCAGGGTTCTGCGTTAGTGACCGGAGTGTAATCAACTGTTTAGGGTGAAGGGATGAGGTTATCAATCTGTAATTTAGATCTGCGCACGAAGTCAGGGGCTTTCAACAGTAATAATGCAGCGTGTGTGTATGACACACTGTCGAAACATACAAAGACTTCTGATCAAGTGTTCATACTATTTGATAAGTAGTCTTGAACACAAACTGATGTCCCCCTGTCCAAACTTTGGTTATGCCCCAGGCAGGAGACAGACAAGACTGCGGAGATAGTGTGGGGTGTACTGATTTCCAGTGAGGGGAGACCAAGCTATAATTTCTCTAAAACTACATCATGCTTTTCCAGTAAGAAAAGTCAATGGAAAGCATTAGTTGACTACCTTCACCCCCTAAAATGAACGTGCAAAACCCATTTCCTCATATAGGCTACGCCCGTTTCAAGTATTTTTCCCTCTTCCTTTCTTTCAAAATTTTGCGGGCAAATCAAACTCTGTGGGAAGTTAGTTTGCCGCCTGGTGTTACCAGAGTAGGTTGTATTTGGTTCATTCTCGAAAAAAAAATGGAAGATATTACAAATCATGCTAAACGGAAGTACACTAAGGATTCTGAGGAAGCAGTAAAACGACGGAACAGTGCCAGAACTGAAAGAAAACCAGCAGGAGCTGTGAATTTTATGGCTGATTCCAAGGAGGATATTGAAAAAGTTCATTCCCTTTTTAATATAATAAAATCATTTTTGGGAGAAGGAAACCCGAATAGAATTGCGAGCAGAAAAGCTCTGGAAGAAATTTTTAAATTTTACATTTGTAAAAACATTGAAGGTGCAGGTGATGGTGGTGATGGTGTGTGTGATGAGGGGAACAATCAAGCTGACTTAGATACATCATCATCATCACACTTTAGTGACTGTTCATTTTCGCAGTGTGAGGACATAACAAGAAGCCAGCAGCAACTTTTTGTTTGTGCTGAATCATGTGTGGACAAACTGGTTGACAGAGTGTCTAACCACGCTCTGTCTTGCCAATGCCCTCTTCAAAAAACAGAACTAAACATGTTGGGTCATGTGGCCACCGTGTACTTCGAATGTGACAGTGGGCATAAGTTACTTTGGCCATCTTCACCCTATCTAGGCAGGAAATACCTGGTCAACTGCAGGATGGCCCATGGCTATTTTCTGTCTGGTATCTTGCCCAACCAGTACACAAGAGTTGCAGAGGCTGCTGGAATTGGACGGCTAAAGGATGCGTATCTGTCAGAAATGTTTAATGACTATGAACAGTGTGTGAAAACAATCACAGAAAAGATCATGTAAAGACGCTCTTTACGAAGAAATAGTTGCATATCCAGAAATGGATGGCATAAACATTCTGACAGATGCGCGTCATGACACTCGAAAAAATTCAAAGTACACAGAGGTGGTGTGTATCGGTGAGCGAAGCAGGAAAGTCCTGCACGTGGAAACTGTCACCCGAAATGACGACCCCTGCACTCAACGCCACGAACTGTTAGGGACACAGAAAATCTACAAGCATTTAGAAGAGCAGGAAAACGGCAGTGTGGCTATTAGAGTCCACTGCCATGACAGAAACACTAGTGTAAACAAGTGGATTAGAGACAACAAGCCTGACACAGAAACCACCAACGACACATGGCACGCATCCAAAAACATCAGAAAACAGATTCGCAATGTATGTACAGGACCCAGACACTTACAAGGAAAAACCTGGCATCCTCAGCTCTCTGACAAAGCAGCAAGCATCAAAACCCACATGTACTGGTCCATGAAAAATTGTGAACACAACACAGATCAACTCAAGACAAACATCATGAACATCGTAGAACATTACAAAGACAATCACAACAACTGTCATCATACATCAAGATGCAAGACTGACCCAGCTTATGAGTGCAGTAAAGTCATCATTGACGACCCACAAGCTGAACAACTTCTCAGACAAGCACTCCAAAGAACACTCATTTACAAACAGTCACATGATTTTATTCATTGCATGGACACGTTCTTAGTAGAATCATTCAACAATTGTTTACTTCAATACCATGACAAACGCACAGCAGCACAGTTTAACGTACACACCTACAAGTTCCGGACACTCCTAGCAGTGCTGGACTGGAATGAACACATAAACAGTCGAGTGGCAACATCAGTGCAGGCAGTGCAGGATTCGAAAAACCCACGGAGACAGACTGACAGCCGTGTGTTACGCAGGAAAACATTCGAGTTCTGGGGAGCTGTGTGGACGGAATTTGCGTCAATTTCTCTCCAGTAACTAAGAAGTAAGTGTCTGTTTTGTTCGTCACTGTTGGCGTGTTTGTTTACTACCCTCTGCCACGTGCTTTTCTTTATTTAGTTTAGTCCCGCCCATGCTTACTGCGCATGCGTCCCGATCCATTGGATCGGCAGTTACCCCTTTAAGCTTTTGCATATTGTATGATATGTGATATATGTGTAGTTTTTTACTTTAGTTTTGTATGTTCTCTGTTTTCACTTTTAGATGTCTCATGCCAGTGCCACAGCGTTGTGTCGAGCCCAAAAGTTGCAGTGTGAGCTGTATCCGTCCCGTGTGGTGTCTCTGTGCCTGGACCCTTACAATGGTCTGGGCTTTGTCCTCTGGTGTCTTAGCAGGTGAGATTTCTCTCCTTCCCTCCTTTTTTGTTGTTGTTGTTGTTGTAAAGGGTGTTAGGGATTATTTCGTGTTAACCAGGAGGGATGTGTGTGCCTCTGTGTGTGTTCGTTCGTTCGTTATTTCTTTTAACGTCTATTCACATGCGTGCTTTTAGACGGGGGGGGGGGGGGCTGTTTTGCTAAGGATAATTTTGCTCTTGGGATATGTGGTCATAATCTTGTCCACGGCTTTCATTAGTTTTTCAGAGACAATTCCGGGTTCACTGGTCTTCAAATCGAACAGTCCACAATGTATGACAAAACAATCAAATTGAGCAGTAGACGATTCTTTCAGGAACTGAGAAATGTTGTCTATAGAAGAAGTTTTCTTTGTTTCAACAGTGAAACCATATGAATTACCAAATCTGTGACCGTATACACCATTTAATATTGTGTCGTGTAGAAGGAGAACTGATGGTAGAGCAGTGTTGACTTTTTCTTTTTGTGTGTTTTTGGATGTGATGCAAGAGGCAGCTTTCCCGTCCATGTGTTGTTTTGATATCTTTTTCGTCATTGGCTTGACGTCATTTTCCTTGCACGTGATTTTGTTCCCCATGTCGTTAGATTTGTTTGATCGTTGTTTTGTTGATTTTGATGTTTTTGTAGGGTTTGGTGGAGTTGCAGATGTTGGTGGTGGGGTGACTGATGTTGTAGTCACCTGTTTAGCTGCCTCTGCATAAGAGATGGGCAGCGGTGACGGACGTGGTTTGTCTCTGTGTGTGTGTGCGTGTGTGCGTGCGTGCGTGCGTGCATGCGCGCGGGGCTGTGTGTGAATGCGTGTGGTGTGTGTGTGTGAGAGAGATATTGTGCATGGTATGTGCATGCTTTGTGTGTGTGTGTGTGTGACCAAAACATGTTATCAAGATTTTCCCAGCTGTTTGTCATTGGATCTTCACCAGTTTTTGGTTGAAGGTTTATTCCATTGAGGAGTCATGAATACCTAAGTTTGGAGGACACTGTGAGCTTGAGAAGAACAACATGTGGACTCTGTTATAATGGTTTTACAAGAAAGGAGACTGACAGACTAGTTTGACTGTCTTTTTTCTCTTTTCCTAACTGAATTTTGGTCCTTTATTATCTTGCATCCTGTTTATTTTGAACGCTGATGCTCAGTCTGTTTGGTGTTTTGCCTATTTTCATCTTGTATAAATGTGCAGAATTACACGTGAATGTGGGTGTCCATACTCTCATATATATATATATATATATATATATATATATATATATATATATATATATATATATATATATATATATATATATATATATATATATATATATATTGGCTGGCATAAAATTCTCTTTTTCTGTTGAGTGTTTAACCCTCTGGCTCGGGCATCCTGTCCACCAGCATCCAGCGTTATCAACTATGCTAACAAGGCAAAAACTTAACCCTTTGACTCCCTCACCCTATCTACCAGCTTCCTGCGGGATGCTGGTGGATAGGTTGAGTGAGTCAAATGGTTAAGTTTTTGCAGCTGATGGATATGGCGTTAGAGTCATAGGATTAAAGGTAAGTGACTCAATGATTTAATGGTTGTATTTGTGTGTTTCAGTGTGTACTCAGGTCACCATTCTATCCTGGTGCCCCCAGCAGAAGTGGAGGCAAACCCTGCTGTCTGGTTGACCTCTGTCAGTACATACAATGGTCAGTGTCTCTTGGATGTGGTATCTATTGGCTGTAAACCATCAGCATTGTAATCTGTGTTGTGGTACATTGGTCTGTGTTGTTTTTTGGTGGTATCTCTTTTTTCTTTTTGTTATGTTGTCACTGTTACACAGCAGAACCATATGTGCACTGCTCTATTCTTGGATCCATTTTTTTTTTGATAGACAGTTAGTTGAATCACTTATTTATTGATACCATACAGTTAAAGTAGATATAACATTATAATTTTGTAGTGCAAAGGCTGTGTTTATCTCAATATGAGCTCTATTTTATCTCAATACAAATTGAAAGGTATTTACTTGAAACAGTTTAGCATGCACTAACGGCAACAGTAAGATCAACTGTCGTAAAAGCAATGTTGTTTACGAGATAGAGTGCACCTCTTGCGGGGATACGTATATAGGTGAGACAAGCAGAGCAGCGAGAATAAGAGCCAATGAACACCATAACCAATACATCAAGAAAGATAAAGACTCAGTCCTTTACAGACACACTACTGAAAAACACAGTGTCAAAAATGTTCAGTGGAAATTTAGAATAGCAGGACAATACAAATACGCCTTGACACGTCAGACAGCTGAGGCAATAAAAATAAAAGAGTTCACGCCTAGTGCCCTGATCAACAACAGAGCAGAATTCATGCATAATGGTCTGGTGAGCTGTAGTCTCACCAGGACATAGAAGGCGAAGCAAGGAGATACAGCGCACTTGACAAGGGCCGGTGTGGCCGAAACGTTGTGCGTTTTTAAAGTGAGTGATTTTGTCCTATTTGTGTGTGGTGCATAATTTTTGTATATATATTTTTCAAGAAAAATGAAGAGTATTTCCAACACCACAATGGCAAAGATATTCCATATTGTGAATTCTAAAAGTTTGACCAACCCGGATTTCAAAGGGCATACAATGCCATGAGACACATCACAAAACAAACCACAAGATTGCTGAAAGCACAAAGCGTCTGTGACTTATTCACCTTCCTGACGATTCATAGTATCACCCTGAACACTGTACATTCGTTATGCAAGAAACTGTGTAAATCAGGTGACACCCGAAGAATTAAACAAATGGAGAACTTCGTCATGCTACAAAAATATATAGATGCCAAAATGGTACTCAAACAAGAGAAAAGAAGGACTACCAAAGTTTGGCGCAAAAACAGAAACATACTTAAACAGTTTCGAGTAATCGATGAATTCTGCGGTGTTCTGCATGAAGAAAAACGGTTACAAAAGAAACACCTAGATCAGCAAAGGAGAAAAGATAACTTTTACTTTTCAAAGTTGCAAAAAATAAACGGAAAACCTGCTTACACCAACTACAGGTAATCACAACAACAAAGTAGCAGGAGTTAGTTTCGCAGATAAATATCTTCCTAACACCTTCAATTCGAATCCGCGGATATACAGAAACGCGAAGATTTCTGAGGACGAAGAAAACTTACTGCAACTTCCTCCTAAATTCAGTGTCTACCGCAGGGTGAGCAAAACGGACTGTCAGATTGAAGTTGAGAAATGCCTGACCAAATTCCGATGGGAATTAAGGAAAGAACAAGAATGTGAACATGCGAGTAAGTTGTCAAACACTGGTGTCGTAGAACAAGAATGCGAACATGTGAGTAAGTTGGCAAACACTGGTGCCGTAAATATGAGATCCACACTAGCTGCTTATTCTAATGGCGATATCAACCGTAGCCAGATCCCCTCATCACAGTTACAGCCACTTGCCTCTCATGCTCGGACCGAGCCCACCCCTGCCCACGCTCCTGTTC
Source organism: Monoplex corrugatus (assembly GCA_030674185.1). Taxonomy (NCBI): domain Eukaryota; kingdom Metazoa; phylum Mollusca; class Gastropoda; order Littorinimorpha; family Ranellidae; genus Monoplex; species Monoplex corrugatus. Next base: position 6,188,609 of record CM060306.1, on the reverse strand, counting down.
CTACTGCTATGTCTCATACGCTTACCCCTACTGTTGCTGGGTCTAAAGGAAGTTGTGGAAATGTAAACAGTGAAGATAGAGGTGGCGGCATCAACAGTGACTACGAACCTACTATAGAACCTAAAGACTGTATGAATGACAACAGTAATGTGCATATAGACGATGGTGTAGATACTTCTATGGACCCAGGTGGAAGTGTGGGAGTGAATAGGCACGGTGAGAATGTGGTGCCCAGTGAGACAGAAAAGGAAAGAGATTATCATTATGACGAAGACAATGCAACTTTCGATTTTAGAAACCTGAGACCAACTGATCTTCCTAACAACAAAAGGGTGTTTCTGCCAGAGCCGGGTGAGCAGGAGATGGAACTAAGAATAAATCTCCTTAAACAAAACCTTGAAAAGGCCACAGACCAATATCTTTCAGGCAGAAAACTTGAGTGTAACCTCAGTGATAGCCAACAAAAAGAACTAAAAAGATTAAATAAAAGAGATGATATTGTGATTTTTCAAACTGACAAATCAGCACGCTTTTCGATAGACACTAAAGATAACTACATTGAAGCTTGTAATGTCCATATTGAAAATGACAGTAACATTGATGAAAGCACATACAAATCCATGCAAAAAGAGATGAACGCCCATGCTCACATGTGGTGCAAGATACTGAAAACCGGAGAATTGGCAGGAACTAATGTGGAACAAAGGATAAAACATAATATGCTCAATGAGGAAAATGACCCACCGCCTTTGTATGCCCTCAGGAAAGACCACAAACAATGTAAAAACTCTAAAGGCCCCCCTACCAGACCAGTCTGCGGAGCCACCAGCGCATACAATAGCCATTTATCTCATTTGCTTAGCCTTATTTTGAAAGAAATAGATAAACCCTACTCTTGCAATAACACTGAAGATTTACTATCAGAGATAGAAATAGTTAACCAGACCCACCATAACCAAAAACTCATGGTTGGATCCATGGATGTCAAAGCCCTTTATCCAAGCCCCGATATTGATGCAAGTGCTAAGATTGTTGGAGAAGAGTTTTACAAATCGGAAACAAATATCGAACCTAGTAGCATTGACACTTATGAACTAGGCCTCTACCTTACTCTTAACCTGTCTGTAGAAGAACTCCAAACATCAGGGTTGAGTAAGCTATGCCCAGAAAGGAGAAATAACAAGGGTAGAAGACCTACTATCACAGGCCAAGCCAACACCAATCTAGAGAAACGTAATAAAGTCTGGAAACCGCCCAGAAATAAGAAACCTACCAATGACGAAATCAAAATGATGATTTCTAAAGCACTAGAGGTAGGAGTGAAACAAGTCATGAAAAATCATGTATACAAATTCAACAATACACTGAAGAAACAGAAAGAAGGAGGTGCTATAGGTTTGGAACTTACTGGGGAGGTGGCTGGCGTGTTCATGTCATGGTGGGATAAACAGATGATGTATAAAATGAAAAATGAGAATATCAAATGTTTACTGTACAAAAGGTATGTAGATGATATCAATGTAGTAATTGAGAGTAAGGGGAGAAACAGAGAAAAAGACAATGTGATGATGAACAAGCTCAAACAAATGGGAGAAGAAATACATGATTCAATCAAATTAGAAGTTGACTACCCATCGAACCACCCAGACAACAAAGTCCCCATTTTAGATGTAAAAGTTTGGGTTGATAAGGGTAACATTCTCCATGAGTTTTAGTGTAAAGAGGTCTCCTCTAAGAACGTGGTGCACCAGAAATCTGCTATGCCCATGAAAGACAAAAGAGTGATACTAACCCAAGACCTACTAAGAGTCATACTCAGATGTAGTCCATTACTACCCTGGAATAAAATAGTTGAACATGCAGAAAATTACATCCTAAGACTCCAGTCCTCTGGAAGGCAGATTCTTGAGTCAGCATTAAGTGCTTATGAAAAGATAAAGAGGCAAGCAGAGAACGGGGAAAGACCAATGTATAGGAGTAAACACTGGAGGACAAAGATCAGACAAAAAGAAAAAAGGCAAAAGATAACTGGCTGGTTTAAGAATAAAAAAGACACTAGAACTAACTACCAATCAGTGCTGTTTGTTCAGGCGACACCAAATTCAGAGTTGAAAACAATGTATCAAAAAGAAATTGAAAAATCAGAGCTGAAGATAAAAGTAGTGGAAAAGCAGGAACTAAGATTAAAGACTTGGTACAAAAATCTTATCCATTTAGACCCCAGAAATGCACTGATAACTGTTTTGCATGCACTAACGGCAACAGTAAGATCAACTGTCGTAAAAGCAATGTTGTTTACGAGATAGAGTGCACCTCTTGCGGGGATACGTATATAGGTGAGACAAGCAGAGCAGTGAGAATAAGAGCCAATGAACACCATAACCAATACATCAAGAAAGATAAAGACTCAGTCCTTTACAGACACACTACTGAAAAACACAGTGGCAAAAATGTTCAGTGGAAATTTAGAATAGCAGGACAATACAAATACGCCTTGACACGTCAGACAGCTGAGGCAATAAAAATAAAAGAGTTCACGCCTAGTGCCCTGATCAACAACAGAGCAGAATTCATGCATAATGGTCTGGTGAGCTGTAGTCTCACCAGGACATAGAAGGCGAAGCAAGGAGATACAGCGCACTTGACAAGGGCCGGTGTGGCCGAAACGTTGTGCGTTTTTAAAGTGAGTGGTTTTGTCCTATTTGTGTGTGGTGCATAATTTTTGTATATATATTTTTCAAGAAAAATGAAGAGTTTAGAAATGGCAGCCTGACTGACAACTTTTTGATCAGCTTTTGAACACATATGCAGCAAGCATAGTCAGTTTATCAAATATGACAACAGACAGTACAGTAACAAAGCATAAAATGAAAAATGAGGCTGTCCATAAGTGGCTACTGTCTGTCCTTTTGTTTTACCTGTTACACTGGTAAAATGTTGTTTGTACCAAAATGAGCATTGTTAAATCAGATGTGATTAGGTTACAGTTTTGTCAGCTTCATGCCCCTCTTTCCTGTTATTAGAATTTATTAGTAGTAGGAATGTACACACATACATGTTAGTTAAGAGAGTTCAGTGGTGTTACTTTAAGTTGAGAAGTGTGCCTAGTGTGAACTGATCAGTTAGTGGTTGTATTGTGCAGTGCGGGACACATTCTGTTCATATGGTGTCATGGAACTATGCACAAGGGGACTGGGCACCTCCACCGCAGCACTCAAGGTCAGCAATACTTCTTCTTTTCACAGTTTTCTCTTTTTTTGTATTTGATAACTTGTTTCAAAAGACAGTACTATACTACTTAATTCCATTTCTTCAGATTTATTTTGTTTCGTCTGTCCATATGTTTCTGTGTGTTTGTGCATTTATTATCAGTTGAAGTAGTGTGTGCTTGTTTTTTTTTACATACACTAAGTGGTCCCCAAAAGTCGGTCATAGTTCATCATCTCATCATCTCGTGAACCTATCAATCATCATCATTTGTCCTCCTCTTTCCCATTCTCTCTGAGATTGTTATCTCCGTCAACCATATGACCTGATGTGGTGGGTGCTGATGTAAAACCTCAAACAAACAAACGGTTGGTCACAGTTGACAGCTGTAGACTAACAATGTCACTCCAGTGTATGCCACATTTACCACATGAGTTGACAGTGGTTTGTGGCATATAAGATGATTCTGATATGTTCAGCTTATCCTGTTATTTTGTTAACCCTTTCACTAACTGCAAAAACTTAACCATTTGACTCCCTCACCATATCCACCAGCTTCCTGCAGGAAGCTGGTGGATAGGGTGAGGGAGTCAAAGGGTTAAGTTTTTGCTTGGCTAGCATGATTGAGAATGCAGGATGCTGATAAACAGGGTGCAGGAGTCAAAGGGTTAAGATATTTTCAAAGGTTAGTATCAAATAGTATATTACATTAAAGATTTGTAATCAGTGTTGAAAAATATCAAATGAGCTTGGCTGATTGTTTCAGGCAAAGGGAGTGAACCTGGCCTGTGTGCGGGCATGTGTGGTGGTGGCGGAAGAACGACCTCGCATCAGCCTGACCACGTCTTTCACCAAACTGTTTGCCTCTCTGGGCCTGGCTCCCCGTGCAGTGTCCACCAGTTTTGGCTGTAGAGTCAACTTGGGCATCTCCCTGCAGGTGGGTAGTGTTGACTTCAATATTGAATGTTGTACGGCTTGTACTTGACTCTGCTCCTGAAAGAGGTGTGGTTTAGGCTTTGTTATCTTTCTTTGTCTTGCTGCCATTAACTTTTGCAAATGCATTGTACACAATTATGAGATATGTTGTTATGCTTCCACATGTAGAAATATGTGTATGTATGCACTGACATGCACAGGCATGCATGTGTGCACTCACCCAGATACAGGCAGACAGATGCAGACATGCACGCACACATGCGCGCACGTACACTTATGGTATAACAGTTTTCTGAACCTGTGCTGTGTGGATCAGCAAAACAACAACCCCTTGACTGTTGTCAACATAAAAACTACAGAGCTTACAAAGCCCTTGGTGACACACATAGGTAGAATTAATGGAGGTAGTTTGTCACACATTTCAGCATGATGTGGATGGAAGAGAACCACTGACTGATGTGGCCAGTCTCAGTGAGGGTTCATAAAAATAATGTTTTGATTCCCCAACATGGCTTAGTGACCTCTTCAACTCTCAACAAATTTGTATTATTTTTCTGAAAATCGAAACTGGCTTTCACTGAAATGGCAATGCCAGGATGATCTTGCAGTTGTGCTCATTTTCCACGTTTGACAGCACTGTAAGTGGTTGAAGAAAGTATGACTTTGTACAGTGATTCAGAAGACAATTCTAACAAAGAAGAGATTCAGTTACTGGTGTGAAATGTGTGTCATACAGAGCAGACATTGAAAGTCGATCTGCATACAGTCCATTTACGAAGAGTTTGCAACCCCAGTTGGTTCTGACTACCGGTCAACAATATTAAAATGTGATAAACAGTCTCGCTAGTCATAGCACTGGTAGTGAGAACTGCTCTCAGACAGGCGGATTATATTTCAAGTGCAGAGATTGGAATTTTCCGTCTAAATATGGAATTCTATATTTTTGAGAGGCCCACATGTCCTCGTGAATTGTGCAAATCCGCTGAGAAAATTTGAGGGCATGTATTAGTGCATGAATTCCAAAGCTCATTTGCCATCGATCGGTGTATTGTTCCTAAACAATTTATATCTTCAAATGAATTAACCTCCTTTGTTGAATTCAACTGAACAAGAATAAGGACTCGGCTTCATTCTGGTTGAAGATTTGTGTTCACTTGGCATTCTCTCTTGTCTCTTGAACTGAGTGGTCACATGGTAAAGAGAAAGGCAGTCATGTTTTGGAAGCTTGCCCGTGACGAAAAGGCACTTGCTTGTGATATTGATAAAGATGGTGGTGTAGGAAACTCTCTTTCCATTCTGACATTCCCACCTCATCATGTGTAAAGGGGAGGAATAGAGTGATGGTGGGGATGTGGCAGTGGAAAGGGGGTGGGGAGATGTGACCCAGTCAAGCTGTTCTGTGTACTAGTAATAGGCTCTATTTTTTAGCACAGCACTCTGTGGTTGGACCATGCCTGGTCGTTTATAGTTTATAAACACTTTCAGAATTTATCAAGACGGCTGTAGCTCCTTTATTTTGTTTCTGTGGCGAGTGCTTAAGAGAGTTTCAAAAAAAAAATTCAAATAATGTAGATATTGAGTAATTTCAAGAAATTACCAGCAGATCATCTGAAAGTAGAACTTGTTACACCTAATGCTAGATTCTGTGTATGTATCTGTGTATGTGCATGCACATGTTTGTGTGTGCATTCTTTCATAATATGTGTAGAGTACATGATTCCGAATATTTACATTTCTTATGAGTTTAGAATGCATCAGATAGTACAACAAAACCAGTGGAATGCATTGATTGTTGGGTATTCATTAAACAAAAACCAACTATATATCTAATTGTGTGTGTGTTTAGGGTGCCTCCTGTCCAGAACCGTCCACTGTGTACGTGGATACACAGGCACTGAGGAATGATCGAGTCACGCTGGTAGAGAAAGGCAGTCCTAACAGTCTCTGTCTCATTGAATCAGGCAAGGTAAGACATGGTTGAACACTGGGCATAGTGCTGATGGAACCATTAACTTAATGCTTTTGTTATGAAATGAACATAGACATTATGCTCTGGGTATTTATATGATGAACTAAGGGTGAAACTCAGTACATTGAGCAAGAAGTCTAAAACAAAGAAATTACCATCTCCATTCAAACAAATAGGATTTAGAAAAACGTGGAGATGTGATCAGAATGTGTATTTAATATAACAGACAAGTTGGGCACAAATTTTTGGCCAAGTGGCCTTTGTCATCAGTACACAAAAGACAACAAAGAATAAATCCACAAAATTTAGGGGAAAACCAGCCAATCTTCTCTGGTTACTCATTGAGCAGGAGACCTGACCTGCTTAGCAAAACATCAGGAAGTTTGGCTTGTTTTTCCCTTTAATTTTGTGTATTTGTTTTTTGTTGTGTTAAGTGTATGCTTAGTAGGCTGTTAATGTGCTTCTTTCATGTCTGGTTCTGTTAAATTCACATATTGATTGTGTTATTGTTTTTCTGATTCCTACATAAAACAAGGTAAACAATACATTTAACCCTTTGACTCCCGCACCCTGTCCACCAGTGTCCCGCATTGTCAAGCATGCCAACAAAGCAAAAACTTAACCCTCTGACTCCCTCACCCTATCCACCAGCTTTCTGCAGGAAGCTGGTGGATAGGGTGATGGAGTCATAGGGTTAAGTTTTTGCAGTTGGTGTACAGGGTGTGGGAGTCAAAGGGTTAAAGGACAATTTTTTGAAACTTATATGGTGAATAAGATAGAATGATTGTGATATTTTCATTCACAATCAAAATAACGCTCCCAAGAGAATTTTGCAAGTTGTGACAGTTGCTGTCTCTGGTTGTTGCAGTTGTGCAGTGTTAACATTAATACTGATGTTACAAGATGTGTGTACATATGTTCAGATAATTCAGATGTCACGTATCGATCTTGAGAGATGGTAGAATTGCACGCTTGGGTGGGTTGCAGGTTTAACTCGTGGTTTTGCTCTCCTCATGCTGTTGCCTAGCACCTTTCAGCCCAGCTCCTTCTGGCTTCACTTTTGATATGATTTTACATCTTGAGTGTGTTTTTCTTCCATTGCCTTTTAGACTTGCAAGGTTGTTGGTGAGCATGGTTTTCAACTGTTGTCTTTTATCTTAGCCTGATGTGGCTCTAGTAGTCGGCTGGGAACCTGGTTGTCGTTTTTGATGTGGTGTTAGCCCTGATGTGGCTCTAGTAGTCGGCTGGGAACCTGGTTGTCGTTTTTGATGTGGTGTTAGCCCTGATGTGGCTCTAGTAGTCGGCTGGGCTAAAAGCAATATTTCTTGTCTGCAACAAGTCATTGGTGCAGTCCTCCCAGAGACATGTGCAGACATTAGCATTCATGTTAATGTGACATTTATTTGTACAGATGTTGATGTGACAGTTGTATGATGTTGATGGTGATGTGTGCTGTGACAGTTGCTGCCAGGTGTACGTGTGTCCATTGCCAATCCAGAGACCAAGGGACAATGTGCTGACTCTCACCTGGGAGAGGTAAGACCCATCCATCTCACCTTCCCTGTCTTTACCTCTTCATTTCATGCTTTTGACGTATCAAAGTTTGATACATGTCTGCCCTCGTTGACACATGACAGATTCCACTTAACCAGTTATAACCTTTTTAGTCATATATTTGTGTGTGTGTGTGTGTGTGTGTGTGTGTGTGTGTGTGTGTGTGTGTGTGTGTGTGTGTGTGTGTGTGTGTGTGTGTGTGTTTGTGTGTGTTTGTGTGTGTCTCTGTCTCTGTGTGTGTCTGTGTATGTGCGTTTGAGAGCATGATTGAGAGAGTAATTGGTATGAACATGTTTTCAATTGAGTAATTAGTATGAATAATGTTTTTCATCACGCAAAATTGATGATAATGTTACAATAATAACATCATTAAATTATGACAGTATTATATGTGTTTGATAATATGATTGTGTGAGCAATGAATATGAAGTGTTTTTCATCAGTCTAAGTTGATGATGATGTTACAATGATAACACTGCTAACTAATGATGACAGTATTTATGAAAAAAAAATGTGTGTGTATGTGTGTGTGTGTGTTATTAATTTGAACAGTTCTTTTCATTTTCGTAAGATGATATTGTTACAATAATAACACAATTATGACAGTATGACCCCTGTGTGTGTATGTGTGTGTGTGTATGTGTGTGTGTGTGTGTGATAGATCTGGGTGAACAGCCCTCACAATGCGAGCGGTTATTTCACAATCTATGGAGATGAGTCACTGCACCACGATCACTTTGAGTCCAGCCTGGCCACAGGAGACATCCACACTCCTTATGCACGCACAGGATTCCTGGGCTTCATACGCCGTACAGAACTCACTCAGAGTGATGGGGGTAAGAATAGTTGTATGTATTGTATATTATGTGTGATTGTAATTTTTTTGTGTGACTGTGTGTGGTGTGTGTGATGATGAGACCATTTTGGTTGTTGACAGTTTGATGATTTGATGTCTTAAAAAGCATTCAACCCAATGAAGAGTGGGGCTCATTTCTAGATAAACAAGAATAACATTGAAAATAACAAAATTCAGTTAGAGACATGTTAACCAAGATGTTTGTAGACGCACTGGAATAAAGGTTGAACATGCTGCATATTTCATCATCATCGTCGTCATGTAGCCTGCCGCATGGCGTTGGCGATCATGGCCCTCCATACAAATCTATCTCTTGTTGCTGCAAGTACATTTCCTACCCTCTCTGTCCTCAGCCATCGTGCAAGTCCGTCCAGTATTTTTTCTCTGGATCTACCTGGTGTTCTCTTTCCCTCTAGCTTTCCTGTTTTGACTGGGTGCTCTAATTTCTCTTTCCTCATAACATAAAATGTCCTATAAATGTTGCTTGTCTTTTTTTAATATTCTTTATTAATGATATTCTTGTGCCTGCCTCCTTCAAGACTGTCTTGTTTGTTTTCTCTGCTGCCCATGGAACTCGCAACATTCGTCTTGTAAACCACATTTTATTTGCCTCAATTTTGTTCTGACTTTGCATGTTGACTGTCCACGCCTCTCAACTGTACAACCGTATCGGTTCTATTTAACACTCAGGAACTCTCTTCCTGATGTTACTTGATAGGTATTTGCTGGTATGAATGCTTTTCATCTTCTTGAATGCTGTTTTGACTTGACCGATTCTACTGGCTGTTTCTGATGTGCATCTGCCTTCTGGTGAGATGACTGTTCCCAGATACTTAAAGTTATAAACCTGTCTCAGTGATAAAGTTATAAACCTGTCTCATTGATAAAGTTATAAACCTGTCTCAGTGATAAAGTTATAAACCTGTCTCAGTAATAAAGTTATAAACCTGTCTCAGTGATAAAGTTATAAACCTGTCTCAGTGATAAAGTTATAAACCTGTCTCAGTGATAAAGTTATAAACCTGTCTCAGTGATAAAGTTATAAACCTGTCTCAGTGATGTGCTTTGCTGTTATTTTCTTTCTTTTTTTTTTTTTTACTGATTACCATGACTTCAGTCCTCTTGCTATTAGTTCCAGCCCTGTATTTTTGTTTTCTGTTTCTATTATATTCACATGGTTTTGTAGTTCTTTTTCATTTTCTGCAGTTAGCGCGGTGTCATCTGTGCATATGTGTCTGTGAGAGAGAAACAGGCCCGTGAGTGCAGAATTTCCTATGCTTGTATTTTTATTTACTTCTTTTATCATCTGTCCACATATGCGCTTTTGGAAAAATGTGTGTGTGTGTGTGTGTGCGTGCGTGCGTGTGTGTGTGTGTGAAAATAAACTCAGGAGAGAGAGGATGGATTGATTGATTTGATGAGGTACAATTTAGAATGAAACTTTGCCTCTTTCAGAACGCCATGATGCAATCTTTGTGGTTGGAGCGCTGGATGAGACGGTCATGTTGCGCGGAATGCGCTACCATCCCATTGATGTGGAAACCAGTGTGCTGAGAAGCCATAAAAAGATCTGTGAATGGTGAGTAAATGCTTCCTTTAATCTCTCTTGATCTTTGTCAGGTAACTTGCATTGCTGGAATAAATAAAAATGTATGAGAGAAAAGCCAAAAAAAATGATAGTGTGTCTATTAAAAAAAAACTGAAGTGTCGAATGGGTGAAGCCACTCCAGCATTCAGCAAGCAATCAAAGATCTGGAACAACAAGAAAATCTCTTTCAGCCTAAAATTCTGTTTCTGCAACTCCAGTACTATATCAGCTTTCCTGTACAACTATGAAAGATGGCACCTAAAAACAAGCTAGACAAATGATGAAGTTAGATCAAAAGGCAAACAGATCCCTGTTACAAACATCATTTACAAGCGTTGGATAAGTTGGCTGGGTCATGCCATTTGACTGCTGTCTTCCAGACCTGTCAGCCAAGTCCTGAACTGGAATCCACGAGGACAGCGAAAGAGTGGAAGACCCAAAATGAATTAGCACTAGATGGTTTACAGGACCTACAACTAGGTGGATAGATGCTGGAGCGATGTCCTAAGTTTCTCTGCTAGCTCTCGCATGACGCAGGAACTTCTAAGTTAATAAGAAAATATGTTTGTCATGATTCCCAGTAAATATTGCATATCTTCCATTTATTCTTGATATTGTTTTGTAATTGGCAAATCAATGCACAGTAGTGGTAGAGAGAATGGGGTGAGCTGGGGAGGAATGAGATGGATGAGGGTGGGTAAATGAAAATCAGCATGTGTGTTTTGCATGGTTGTTGCATATGTAAACTGGTGCTGTGTCATGTGTGTGTTATGGTATGGTATGTGGAATATTATGTCTTGATATATTGTGTGTGTGTCACACTGTAGAGATTTCATGTAATTCATTGTGTTAATGCCCCCAGTGCCATGTTCACGTGGACCAACTTGCTGGTAGTGGTGGTAGAGCTGGACGGACAGGAGAACGAAGCCTTGGACCTGGTGCCTCTTGTCACTAACGTTGTGCTGGAGGAACACTTCCTCATTGTTGGTGTTGTGGTCGTCGTTGATCCCGGGGTCATACCCATCAACTCGCGCGGAGAAAAACAACGTATGCATTTGCGAGACGGTTTCCTGGCTGATCAGTTAGACCCCATCTATGTGGCTTACAACATGTGAGGAGGTGGCTGTGTAGGCACCTTCATACAATGGAGACATGCTGTGATTTGTACAAGACTTCCATCCTTAAATACCTTGTGCCCCAGATGTGGTTGACTCAGGAGTATGATCAGGAGTATGATCACACCTTATGGAGTTCACAACACAAGACTTGTTACTTGTGACCATTTCACGTCAGTCAAACACAACCCTGTCTTTTCTTTCTGTGTCTGTGCAAGCTGTGAATCAGAACTCTTTCAGCCCGGTCACTGAAAAGGCATCTCAGTTCCGGGTATGTGCCTGCATTCACAATGATATATGCTGAACTCTTTTAGTACTTGTGTCTACTCTTGACACTTGAGGTCATAAAACTGACTTGTATCTAAAGCAAGAGCTGTGAAACTTTATGTAAAACTGCTAAATTCTTGGACCTGAGTTTGAGCGTTGGATGAAAACAACATGGCTTTGGGCATTCCTGCAAGGTACTACAAAGGGAAAAGCTTGAACAAACCAAGCTGTGGAACATTTCTTGGGAACAAATGTGCAAAGTACAAGCACAGACTGGAAAGATGATAGGGCTCCATGTGATTTTCACCTTATTTGACTCTGTGAGTGTAAAACAGCAAACAGTTGTTGGGGTGGCTTATTTCAAAGTGTGGCCACAACTACAAGAGACTCCAGAATGATGTTGGAAGTACAATTCACACTGAAGATATAGAATAAATACTAAAGAGTATGTCTGTGAAATGCAATATGTCTGAACAGAGAATATCTTGAAAGTAAGATCAGATTCTTTCGACAGAAAGGAAAGAATCTATGTAGATTACACATTGATTATTTCCATTAAATGGAAGTGTCTGCTGTGCAATCATCCCTAAACAATATTTTGCTTGGGGCAAGAGATGACTTTTTTCTTTCTTGTGAACTGCGCCGTGGAAGTGTCTGCAGCATATGATGAGGACATATAAGGTGTGTATCTGTTGAATGAATGTTTGCTTTTATATTCCTGGTTGTGGGTTGAACGTTCTAATCTGAAGCAGTTTGTATAAATCTGCCAGTTCAAGACTGTTTGGTCTCCTGTCATGTTGTGCATTCTGACAGTCCATTTTTCCAGTCATAATTATTCACCATAGTTACTTTGTCCTGTGTATGAATATTGGCTTTAAAAGGTAAGAAATATTTTAAATTTGGATCGTGGGTTTAAAACTGTAATAATTATCGTATCATTTTTGTTGTGCTTCTTCAGCAGTGTTGTATCAAGAAAGTGTAAATAAAGAAAATAACTGGAAAATAGGCATGCTCTAGTATCATCACTCCAAAACAGATGACAGGTAGATAGTGATTTATTTTTGATGGAGAGGGGGAGAGAAGATGGAGGGAGTAGAGGGAATTTTCCTGTTAATTTCAAGAGGAAAAATGGCAAGAGAAAGGGATGTTTTTCGATAAGTTTTAAAAGGAAAAAAATGACAAGAGAAAATTATAAAGTGGGGGAAAAAAGGTGAGACATGTGCAAGAGAAAATTATAACATGAGAAAAGCAGGGGAGATAAATGGATTAAACAATACTTTTTGCAATACTTTAAAATTCTGAAATTGTTGAAGTTAGTTGTGTCATTTTACACTGTAAACAGGCCTGATCCTTTAAGATTTTCTCATTAAATGAAAAAAAAAAGAAAAAAGAAAAAAGGGAGAGAATAGTTTAAATTGATCTGAGAAGAGGCTGTGATTAGCTGTTGATGTCTCTGGAGACAATTATACAAATATATGTTTTGTTTGGGATTGTTAGTAGATGGTTTTTGACCATATGTGGCTTAGTCCAGCCAATTTTGGATTTGTAAGATATGCATAAAGGAACAAAAATATGCTGGACTGGATGAAATGAAAATAATGTTGGACTGGACCTGGCTTAGTGATTGAGGAATTATAACCTAAACTATGGAAGTATGTTGGTTTGGGCTTGGGTGTCAGAAGTTGAAGTCTTTACAGAAGAGGACTCAAAACACACAAAAATAGAATGAGAAGGCAATGAAAGAAACAAGATAGGCACAATTTTTGCCAACTGGCCTTTTGTCAAGCGTGACCTGGCAGGGAACTGCATCAGTCTTAAACATTTTAATGCCACACCTTCTATCATGTACCTCATGGCATCTTGGATTGGCACATCTTGACTGAAAGATGAGAAAGAGAGAACTCAACTTTACTCAGTTCCATTTAGTTCATATTCATACATTTTCAGTGACCTTTTCCCCCCCCCCCCCCCCCCCTTCTTTTGAAAGTATGATTGTTAGAAACATTTCAGAAATGTTGAAAAGCTGATTCAACAGTTAACTATTTTCGGTATGTGATGTTGATAATTACTTGGACCGTTTGCTCAGAACTGTTTAAAAAAAAGATCTTTGTGAGTTGGTAAAAAGAAATGGTACAGCACAAAAATATTTTACAGAAACATCACAGCACAAATGTTTACATTCTAGTCTGTTTTGCAGCAATTGCCATCTCTTTTAAAGGTAATAAATAGGCTCTGCAAGTGCAAGTGTATAAAACTGGTGGGGGAGGGGGGTGGTATGATCAAGCTACATGAACAATCCCCCTTTTTTCTGTAGAAACCAAACTGTCAGGACAAAAAAGGTAGGGAGGTGGAGTGTTATTACAAAACAGTTACTTTCCTTCTAGGTTTATTTTAGTAATCTTTTGACTCCCTCAGCATATCCACTGTTATTCTCTTTCTTGTCAATATGGAACAGTCTTCTCTACTTTTGAAGGGATATTTATTTAAAAGAAGATAGTCTTGTCTTTTGTCCATCTTGTTCAAAGTGACTTTGTTAGATAATGTGCGCATGATCATGTGTGTCCTCAAACATCTGCCTTACTCTCTCCTTCCTCTTGTATACATGTATTTACATATATTTATATAATTTTATCATTTTTCTATGGGAGACATCTGAATTTGAAAGTGGATACATGTTTAAACTAAAGCTGCTACAAGAAGGGGTGTGTGTGTGTGTGTGTGCGTGCGTGCGTGCGTGCGTGCGTGTGCGCACGCGCACGCGATGTGTGTGTTTGGGTAAGCATGTGCATGCATAAGAGCATGCATGCAGTGTAGATGTGCATACATGAATACATGTACATTGCATGTTCACAGACCCCTCATACAGATTTGCCCATGAAGTCAGTGACACCAAAAGTGTACCTGTTTACATGTATGTTTATGAGTGACCACCTGGTAAAAATTAAAAGTAAAAATGCTACGTCTGCAGGCACTTTTTAGCCTAGCTAAGCATGTTTATGTAATTTAATTATTTATATTTTTGTTCTTCTGTCTACGAAAACTCTTTAGCTTAACTCAACATTTTTTTTCATTTATTTATGGTTATTCTTCTTTCTACAGGTACTCTTTAGCTCAGCTCAGCAGTTTTATTTAAATTTATGTATACTTTTTAATTTTTCTTTATATGCTTCTTTTCCCTGGCGTTCACAGTGTTGGCCACTTCTCAAGCACAAATGTCCATAATCATTTCACGATTATGTTCTGCTTAGTACTTGTTAGGGAAAAGACATTTTGTCCATTTTATCGATTCAGTTTAATTCACTTCACTTTATTATCTGTAAAAGAGAAATTTAATACAGTATAGTTCATTCTAGAGGGATTCATTGCACGCAGATAATTTCAAATGTGCCAGCAATTATGTGGAAGATTTCCTGAGCCTGCACAAAGGTGTGTGTGATTGCAAGTTCATGAAATGGGAGGGGGGGGGGGGCAAGGGGAAGAAGAGAAGGAGCCTGTTAGACACTAAGCTTACTCCGGCAGCAAGATGGAAATGTATTAAAATGGGCAGCCCACAGGCCAGTTTTTAATGTTGTGGGCTGAGATTAAATTCGACGTATCAGATGATCTTGAGTCCATGGATCTGTCAAAAGAATCAGCCAGCCCATGCAGTGCTGCTGCCTTAGTGCCAGTCACAACGATAAAGTTTATAAAGATATAATCACTCCTTCCCCCTCCTCTGAACTGTACACGAATACACTCCATTGTCACCTGTGGTATATATCCATGCATGACTGACTCATTTGTTTTAGAAGCATGACCGACTTTGGCACAAAATTACTTTTTGTTCTTTTCAACTTTACTTTTACTAGTTTAGTGCACAAAATCTATAGCCTGATGGAAAGAGTTAACGTGCAAGGATGTGACTGCTGTCCAAAGCCATGGAAATTGTACCTCTCACCTTTTATACAACCAGAAAAGACTGTCTTGCTTCTTTCCCACAATCTTATTTATATATCATCAGTTTAACTCACTCGGGACAGTTTTTCTCCTTGCTTTTCCCTACAGACGGCCCATTTTGAAGGGTTAGGGAAAAAGTCACAAAAAATACAAAACATAAAGGAACAAAATGAAACTTTCAGATTGAATATTTACTGCTGGGTTAGTTTATGCCAAAATATTGAAGTTCTTCCTTGAATATTTCTTCTTCATGTGCCATGTTGAAAATGTACCCCAAATTTTATGGTCAGGATCACCGTACAGTCACACACTTTGATCAGCTCCCATGAACACACAGTCAAAGGTGAGAAGGTCTTTGTATGCACAAAATAACATGAATAAAGTAGACTTTGCTCAGGGTAAAAAAAAAATTATTAGTGACATTACATAAATGAATGTTTCAAGTTGTTACACAGGGGAAATTGGAAAAAAAGGAGCATACCGGATGCTTCAGTCCCTATGCAGTTTCCCTAATAATCGGTGTAGTTCTGCACTGAGTGATACAGTTGGAAGCAGGTGATGGTCTTGTTGGGCTAGCATAGTTTGTCACAGAGGGCAACCCCACACTTTTTACACCAGTTGGGAGTTTGCCGCAATTGAACCTCCGGTTTCTCCTGCTGCCAGCACTACACACATGGCACTTCCTATAGTTCTTCCTGCCATTGGGGATGGGTGGCAGAGGGCAGGAGAAGTGCTCATTCTGCTTGCCACTAAGTTCTCTTATGCATATCTGTTTATCACAACAGAATTTAGAAAGTCTTCTGTCACAGACTGATTGAAGAAATCAATGGGAGCGTGGCACTCAGCTGGGCATGCAGGCCACAAGAGCCAGAGAACAGAGGCAAAGTGGGGGAAAAACTAAAATCTTCATGCCAGTCACACATAAGAAAGTCAAAGAAATCTTCATCAGACATGTGACTCACTGTACATAGCCCACTGACCACTCTCCTCTCGTGATGTGTACGCCCACCTCCCTCCCCCATTTCACTGTCGTCTGAAACTGGGTCACTGTCAGTACCTTTTTTGCTGGCAGCTTCCATCACTTAAACACTTTCACCATCATCTTCATCGTACTCCTCGATGTCCAATCCTTCAGTCTGAAGCAGTTCAGTCACTTTCAGCAGCAGTAAAACACTGTCGTCATGATCTTCTTTGCTCCAAAACTCGTACTCACCTGTGATGCCATTTTCGACACGAATGCAGATTAGCCAGTCGTGTGGGGTGCTGAAGTCAATCGTTTCCCGACGAGTGTATTGCTACGCAATCTCACGAAGTAACTTTCCACTTGACCCTTGACACGTTTGTGGAGACCAGTGTAGCTTCGGTTGTCATGCCATGTCACAAGGGAATGTCAAATCTTTAAGTATCAAAACCGCTATCACGTTCCGTCGTATGAAACCGTGCCTTACGTCACGAACGCTATAGCATTCCGTCGTACGGAGAGGGTTAATCGTAAAATTTATACTGATAGATTGGAAACAGAGACGCTAGCCAAGATAATGACTGGAAACTGAAATACTAGGTCAACTCAGTCAAGACGGTGACTTCTGATGTAAAGTGAAATGGAAAGCATTGTTTATCATCTCACTGACTGTTCTCATTTAGTCATCATGATCATAACAAATAACTTTAAGTACATGTATATGGGCAAGGAAGAACTGACACAGTGACAGTCCATATGACAAAGAATCTAGTGATACCATGGTGACGCTACAATATGGAAAAGACTGGTTATGGCAGTTTGCTAAGGATGTTAGGAGTAACTGTAAATGGTTCTGAAACTACAGTCCTTGTTATAAGATATTTTTGTCATTTACTACATTAGGATTTTTAACTAGTTAATCTGACAATAATTAGTCATGAAATTGTTTATTGGGCTTAAAAAGTTTGGTAAATTGGTTGTAGGCTGATACTGGTCAGCTTCTGTGTGGATTGTTTTCAAGACATAGACTATGATGATATAGTTAAGAACTACTTGAAACTGTCAAGTGAGGTTTTGAGGGACCAAAAGTAAACAAGATTAAACACAATAATGTTGACAATGTACTGATTTAGACAAATCTTTGAAAATTACTAAACCGTAAATTTCAAGAGGCGTTTGGTCCTGGCACATCTCAGATTGTTGTTTTGTTTGTGTGTATGTATTCTTATGTCATATATTATACATATGCATGAAGGCTTTTGTAGTTGCTCTTTAACAGGTGCGATTTGGGGAGTGGGGAGCATTTTCATTTATTTTCGTTCATTTTTACTAACAAGTGAGCAAGGACTAACTGGTTGGATACGTGCGGATGTCTGTCTGTCTGTCTGTTTTTTTTTTTCACAACTAATATGAGAAAGTATGTTGGTATTGCTTAGCATGTGGACATTTATGTATCAGTTTGACATTTTAAAAATTCATGTATTTATTGACTGTATTGTTTGTGTATCGTTTATATGAGTCGTTATATTTTTTTCAATATACTTATATGATAGACAACATTAACAGTATCTGTTCTGAAAGTGTATTTGTGTAACAGTTTTGTGTATTTATGAATTTATTTGTTGTTTTGTTGTTGTTGAAAGAACCACACCATGTCAGATCAGTCGGCAAGATCAAACAACTCATTTTGACATTTTTTACATTATATCAGCTTGGAGTAAAATTTAATTGATGATATGCTGAGCTGTTCAAAGATCTATAGACATTCTTCTGGTTGCAGATTTAATAAATTTTAAAAGTTGTGCTACATGCACTATATATTTTGTATTCTTCATCGGTTTATACTGTAGAATTTAGCCAAACCTTGAAAAGGTGAACAAGATTTGAATAAACTCATGTGAGTGGGAAAAAGTTACAACATACCTTTGAAAATTTACTAGAAATTTGGATTTCAGCTGCAGAATTATAAAGATATATAGCTAATTCTTTGTATCCATTAGAACAGGTACTTCTGCTGTTGTTACATTTAAAGGATTTCTGATATGATAGACTTTACTTTGGATAGAAATATAAAATAGTTGTGATCGTTATTTCCTTAATTTCCTGTTTGCATCATTTGTCACAGGATATGTAACATTTTATATACCTGATATGAAAATGACCTCTATTGGTGCTGACCATTGTTTCTCTCTTTTCTTGATGGCTTGTGTGATATGTTTTCATGGACAAAGGATTTGTTGATTATAATTTATATTGACTGTAGAAAATGTGAGTGAATTTGTTTTATTTCGTTTTTTGAAAATTTGATTGTCAGTGTTCATCTTATTCACTTGGAGATGGAATTAGAATAAATATGTGTATTATGCCTTTGAAAGTTATGGTAGAATAATTATGTATAGATATAATGCCTTTAAAAGTTATGGATCTCAAGCTGTCTGGTTCTTAGTATGGTCAAAATCAGTACCGAATAATTAAATGAATTGTTGTGTGTCGCTTTTCTTCTTTTTTTGCAAGATAGTTGATTGGTCTAGATTGTGTTCATTGAACTGTAGTTTGTTTGACATTTTATTATCTTCCTAAGCTTAAATGAGGAGCACCATTTAATTTGTGTTAAATTAAGCAGAGGATTTATTTGGAGTTTAGTTTTGTGGAGCCTGCTCGTGAGGAAGTGTCCGTATGTTGGTAAAATGGTAACATGTTATTACTAATAGTAGTTTGTAAAGTTTTCTATGTAAACAATACATGAAGAAAAAGACTTTGTTGCACAAGGAGTTTATTTCATTCTCAGTTTGCCAAGAGCTTTCTGATCTCTTTACTTTTGAAGTTTGTTATGTATAACTATAATTAGACTGGGCTTTCTACTACTTTTTGAAAAAAATTGTTATTGTGTGTAAGGTGTAGTGGCTAGTACTTGTACATTTATAATAATAATAATAATAATAAATGGTTATTTATGAGCGCTTTCCACTTGCACAAAGCGCTTTACAACAACAATAAAAAGTAAAACAAGCACACGAACTCACAGACACACACCAACACACACACAAACACGCACAGACACACACACACAAACCACACACACACGCACGCACACAAACACACACGCGCACGCATTCACACCCAAAAACACGCACATCAAGAATACAGAGCGGCAGAAAGAGGGTCTACAAGAAATGTTGCTGGAAGAGAAAAGTCTTCAGACTAGTTTTAAAGGAGGGAAATGAAGGGCTGTGATGGAGATTGTGAGGCAAGGAGTTCCACATCTGCACAGCAGATGATGAAAAAGCTCGACCACCATGCCTCTCTCGTTTATATTTTGGAACGCGGAATGTTCTATCATCGGTAGCAGAGCGAAGAGATCTGGGTGGTACATAGATCGTAAAGATGTCAGAAAGGTATTTAGGCGCAGTGCCAATTATGACTTGGTAGCAGAGACAAGAAGCTTTGTATTCCCTGTGGTAGCATGACATTTGTACCTGAGATCACAATTATATTGAACTGGTTGCAGGTCAGGTCACTCCCTTTGTTGCTGTAACCAAACTTCAGTAACAGACTTCATACAAAAAGTCTGGTTTTCTTGAAAGGTGTCATCACCATCCACATTACTGGGAACAGCTTTCTGTGTGTTTTAGCAGTGTGACTGTCATTTAAAATTTTTTGCTGTTACAAGAGCTCCTAGAAGTGATTGAAACTGAAGAACATGTGTGGTTTGTGAGCATTTTTACGTGAGTAACATCTCAGTTGAGTAGGTAAAGTTGCCTGAAGTATAGACGTATAAAGTGCAAACAGTAGAGCAGGATATGTATAATACATACAGTAGTTCAGGGTGTGGCTAAATCATTTCAGAATTAAAATATGTAGCTTACTAGAAATAGCTTAAAGTATATCTTCTCCGATCAACTTGCGTAGTTTATTGACTTATTTGCCTGCTTCTTTCCCTCTCAAAGATATTTTGAATGTTTGTTATGGTCGTGTAGTCGAGGGCAAATACAAATTTCTATTTTTTGTGTACAGAGTTAATTCAAGATTTATCTAAAAGTAGTGAAGGGCATCTATATCATCTTAATGAATTAAATAGCTTATGGGATTGCTTAGTTTGTTTTCAAAGGTTCAACTTCGAAGTAATATCAGCAACACTTGAGTGAATTAGCCAGACTGAAAATACATTAATTTTATTTACAAGAGTGTAGTTATTAGCCAGACTGAAAATACATTAATTTTATTTACAAGAGTGTAGTTCAGGTATCAGGAAAGTAGAAGCTGTTTTTTATATAATATATATATATATTTTTACAACAAATGATTCACATGGGTTTTAGTAGGTAGTGTACTTACTATACTATGTAGAAAAAATACTTGAAGGACAAAAATGATAAAAACTGGGTTAGGGTAAATAATGATTTAAAATATTCAAACTGTTGATCTGAATGAGAGGTTGTTGTCATATTGGTCACTGAGTGGTGATACTTTCTTAAACAATAACGGAGTACCTTCTTCTTGAAAAAATTGAATGAAATATAATGTGATTATCAATGTTTGTGTGCAGTGTGAAAAAAATGTGAGCCAGTTTGCTACAAGGATTAACAGTTACCAGTTAAGTCTGTTTTAGTTTGATACGTAGATTTATTTATGTACTGTGGCCTTTCTAGGATGGAAATTAGTAATGTTCAGGCTCTTATCTCTTACACCAGATGAAACCATAGTACATTTTGGAGGATGACCTATCAGAACGGTGTATCACATAAGGACTAAAGAAGGTAGTTACACAGTTCTGGCAGGTAAACCTCAAATTGCTTCGTACAAATTAGATTAGTGAAAGTCACAGTAAAGAACTAGAGCCATTTCTTTTTGTGTGATTTTCACATTAATTGGTAAAGAGTGCAGGATTGGCATACATCTGTTAAAAGACCTAGCTTAAAATACTAGATGAAATATGATAAAGTACACACTGCTTGATCTTCATATGAAGGTAGTATTTCAAGCCTGTACAGTGTGGTGAAAGACATAAGCAGTGTTGGTATGTCATGCAGGCATTTGCCATACATCGTGGCTATGCCTTGGGTTAATTATCATGAAACATGGCTGTTGTATCCTGAACATTACAGGTTTATGTGGTGTGGTGTAATTGCGAAGTATCATTTTGCAAAGGGAAGTGTTGTGACCAAGTCTTCTTCAGAGCATCAGTGTTCTTTGGTTGCAAACTGATGCTGTGGGAAGTTGGGATGTAAATCCCATATTATTTCATGCGATCAATCTGTAGATCTTTATGTGTTGTACGTGTAACATGATGACAAGTAGTGTTTATGGTTAATGAAGATCTGTTCAGAGAGTGCATTTTCATAGTGCTTACATACTGCATGGCATTTGATGGGGTTAAAGCTCCACTCATTGTGTCTGCATTGTTTCATACTTTGTACATAAATATTGTTCGGAGCTAATGACTGATGAAGTGATGTATTGCTCACTTTTATATCAGTGCATTATGTTTTGTTGTGGCTGAAGGAGATTGGTTGATACCTTTTGCCTCCCCTGGAGTGAACAGGATTGAGTGAGTGATTTTCTTCCCTGTGCAGCATCCATAGTATTGAAGTGACAATGTGTGCAAGTGTGTCTGTATGAAGAGAATCTGTCTTGAAAGCTTGGCTACAGATGTGTGTGTGTGCTTGCGCGTGTATGCATGTGCATGCGCATAAGCGTACATGTGTCTTAACAGTTGCCTTTTTCATCATTTTGGATTTACATATAAGGAAATTGTAGTTTTTGTATTTCAGTGGGAGCTGTAGTTCATGATGAAATGAATCCACCCATTTATGTGCTCTGACATAAGAAAAATGAGAATATGGAGTTCGATTCTCATTCTTTTGCTTCTAGCATGGAATGTTAAGAATGCTACTCATTTTCTTTTCAATGCTTTATATTAGCACAGCATGAATTACCATCAAAGAGCTGTAAGTAGTAGGAGCAGCAGAGTAGCAGCACAGTGTGTGTGTGCGCGCGCGCGTGTGTGTGTGTGTGTGTGTGTGTGTGTGTGTGTGTGTGTGTGTGTGTGTGTGTGTGTGTGTGTCTCTCTCTCTCTTTTCAGTGAAGCCCTTGCATTAGGAAAATTGAACAGAGGGAGTTTGTCATATATTCATGTTTTGCTATGCATGCAAGTTAGCTTCTGTAGATATTAACATAATGTATATAATAAATACTTAATACCAAGCTAATCAGTTTGTTGTGCAAGTTTGTTTTTTTAAAACTTTTTATGTTCATTACTAACTAGTTTCTGTAAAATAAATTTATAAAGAGTTGTTGGGTTTTTAAAGAGATTTTTTTTAAATGATTATTATTAATACTTAAATTTGTTGTCCAAAATATTGTATTTTAAAATGTGTGATCTTTGGTTCTGCTGTTGTTATGGATGTACAAGCTTATATGCATGAAAATTAAAATGGTCATAAGGTTTGAGGGTTGTGTGTGTATGTGTGTCAGAGTATGTTTTGTGAATATGCCTGCATGATGCAGACTTGTACATATATGTAAGTGAGAATAAGAGAGAAGTATTTTTATTCGTCTGTGTATACTTTATTGTGTCTTTTATTTATTTATTTCTTTGTTAGGTTTAGTGAATGTAACTTGTGGAAGGTATTGTCCCACTGAGAGACTTTCAATTTTTCATAGCAATATTGTAAGCATGAACAGTATACAAATTCATAAAATAAATGCTTGCATCATGAAAAAACAACTTAGAATAATGGGAAAAAAATTTGAAAAGGGGGGGTGGGGGGTAGGCAGACAAGATACATAGTACAGCAATTTACAGATTTATAACCAAGTATCACATGCTTTTATTTTTAGAACATACACACAAGCGCACGCACACACGCACAAAACATACATAAGTACTCAAAAAAAAAAAGGGAATGAAGATGACACATTTGATATGGTATTGACTTATGGACTGATTGTATTTAGTACTATGTTGATTGTACACTCTGGGGGATGGTTGCACTCTTCTGCTCTGTTATTGTGATGCTTTATTTTCAATTTTAAAATGAGATTTGTGATGCTTTCAGTTTGTGAGGATTGCATCATGCCGCTCCTATCCCTCCTATTTCCTATGCTTTTGAATCCTGCCTGTATTACTACTTTTGTGTTTTTGTTTTGTTTGTTTCTATTTTTATGTGCCAATTGCTGAACTCAAAAATCTTTTTAAAATAAAAGACACAGAAGCAATTTGTGGATGAGTTTTAACTGTGGATGGCTTGCACAATGTTGGTAGTTATTCACGATTTTTCCTCTCTCAACCACACACACACATGCATGCATGGCACACACATAAACAAGCTTAATTATGCATCAAATACACAAACGAACATGCTTTATTATAAATCAGATATACTGAATACCCAATTAGTGAAGTAACAAGCAATAAGTAGAGTAAAACTGTTGAAATTAATCAAGTACAACTGGGGGTTTTTTTGGATACATTTATCCATGCAAATTTCTTTCTTGTACACATACACAGTTTCCTACAGTTGAATGGACCATGAACAGATTCCATGCATACACCAATACAGAGCTGAAAACCACTTTGCACAAACATCATCTAAGAGCATATCACAATCAAACAAGTCTGATGAATACTACTTCAGAAAAATGTTTCAGTCCACTCTCAGACTGGAGAACTCTCCATCAAGAAAACGTTGAAACGGGACACCAGTGAAGGATGCTAGTCAGCTTCAAATCTCTGCTCCATGCACCCAGCTCCATGCACCCAGCCCCATTTCAAACTTAACCCTTTGACTCCCGCACCCTATCTACCAACTACAAAAACTTAATCCTTTGATTCCCTCACCCTATCCACCAGCTTCCTGCAAGAAGCTGGTGGATGGGTGAGGGAATCAAATAAGGGTTAATTTTTTTCTTTGCTAGCATGGTTGACAATGCAGGATGCTGGTGGACAGGGTGCGGGAGTCAAAGGGTTAAGACTTTTAGATGTTTGAACATTTCTCTTGACTACTATGCTATGTCAACAATTTTGTATTTGTAGATATTTAAACATTTCTCTTTACAGCTACTTCTACAGTTGTTTTACAATTTATCCAATGTCCACATTTTTCCTCATACTTATCATCCTAGAATGTTTTTAACCAAGAACACACCCAAGTTATATATCTCCCTGTTTATACAAAAATCCACTCTAAAACAAAACTGTCTCTGACACTGGCTGGTCTGAGGAGGGTTCTCCAGCCTGTTATACTGCTGGTTACTCAGAAAGAAACACACAATACACACGTCAGTAACTCACAAGGCTTAATGTACTGTTGGTCATAAATCCTACATGTAAGCTGTTGGCATGGTGATGGCACTTGGGACAAATGTAAAACAATGAGATACACTCATATCTGTGTAAATTGATGGGTACCCGATAGGCATGAATTTGTTGGCCAATTTCATTTTTGACACAATCCATAGTACAGCACAGTCAAACTGGTAGCTACTGTTTGGGGAATGCTGTAGGGGGAAATGGACAAGTTTCATTCCCTATTTCTGAATATTACAGTGTCTTTTGGCTGAGTTATTAAGAAGCTAAAGCATGACTCATGAAACTTGCAATGTATGATCGCCATTCATCGGCACAATTCTTTCTCAAGTCAAATGAAATAACATCTAAACAAATGTTGTCCCATCATAACATCAGGAGCCATATTTGTTGTGCTGCCTTGTGAGCAGTTGGTTATGTATGACATCTTATTTAAAGTGATATAAATCCAAGTGATCTTTTATCTTTTTTTTTCTCATCAGCACTTCTTGCATGAGTTTGCTCTAAGCATCAATCTCATGTTTGTCTTCTCTAATGGTTGTTCATCTCGGGGTGGTAGAAGTGTGTGTGTGTATGTGTGTGTGTGTGACTGTGTGTGTTTTTGTGTATGTGTTGTGTTGTGTGTGTGTGTGTGTGTGTGTGTGGTGTGTGTGTGTGTTGTGTGTGTGTGTGTGTGTGTGTGTGTGTGTGATGCCAGTAGAAGTTAAGAATGATTTAATCCAAGATGTTACCTCAAATAGTCCTGATGGAATGATCTCTGCCAGCCATGTAAATTACCCATTTGTCAAACATCCAAAGTATCACACTACCTATACAATTACAGACACATACACCTATATAAAAAACACATCAAAGCATGCATCTTCCAAGTTTAACCTCCTTTGGAAACAAAGAAAAACAAGTTTCAAAAATACTGTTACAGCATACCATTGGTTAACAACATATTTGTGGTTAATCTACCAATGTACCATAAAGTAATTCCCAGGAAAGATTTTCGTCAAAAAAATTTCAACAACAAAGAAACCTGACCTAAATCTGGGAAGCCCAACAACATTTCCTATGAGTCCAAGAAAGATAAGTCGATGACAGAAAATGCTACTACCGATTTTGAACTGAGAAAGCAAGTTGCTCTAAATCAATGGTGCCGATCATTCTGTCCACAACTATTCGATCCCACTGCATGAACACACACACACACACACACAGAGCAAAAACAAACAGGCTGCATCTGAAGAAATAGTTTTCTAAAATGTTAGTTTCCTTTTTCATTCAAAAAAATTATCATATTTGTAAGTGCAGATAATAGAGATTGTTTTACAATAAGAAAATTTAATGGCCTTTCAATAATTTACTGAGGGGGAAAGAAACAAAATGATGAGAAAAATAAACAGAAACATATAATTAACAAAGAGGGTTCAGATGCTCTATTCGATTAAATCCAATATTCAAAAGAAAAATGTATACAAGTGATAAACTGAATAAACTAAATATTGAACAACCAGATGAAGACTGGAAAGAGACCCAGAAAACAAGTGAGGTTTAGCCTTCCATTGGCTCTACCCCCTGTCAAAACAACAACAAAAAATGCATAATGATTATAATTAAAAAGATATCAATTAATGATATGTGTACAACTTCAAAATCTTCCCACCGAGGTAAAAAAAATCACCAGGAGAGCCACAGCACTGTGCTGCAAACATTGTTGTTATGTTGAACATGAGAAATAAATCAATTCTGTTCCTTCTTTCATTCCAAGCGATGCTTTCTCAGATGTTTGTGTTAGCATGTTGTTTTAGTTGTTTGACCCACACTGAGCAGGCATTATGTCGCTGCACAGTGTGCTCACTCCATCTTCATTGGGTTACTGCACAATGTAGGTAGTCATACATAGCTTGCTGTTTTAGTTGTTTGGTGCACACTATGCAGGCATTACATTGCTGCACAATGTGCACTCTCAGTCTTCAG
Source organism: Monoplex corrugatus (assembly GCA_030674185.1). Lineage (NCBI taxonomy): Eukaryota > Metazoa > Mollusca > Gastropoda > Littorinimorpha > Ranellidae > Monoplex > Monoplex corrugatus. The sequence continues at coordinate 6,161,947 of CM060306.1, read as the reverse complement.
TGGGTTAGGCAGTAACATTCCTGTTTTAGGGTGTGCATGCTGGTTATTTCTGTTTCCATAAGCAACTAAATACAGACATGGCTTATAGGATCTTTAACATGCATATTTTGATGTTCTGCATGCAAATACGCAGGGAGGTGGAGGGGGCAAGGGGGGGGGGGAGGGCTCAGGCACTAGTAGGTCTGCACATAACTATGCTGAATTGAGATCAGAAAAATCTTTCCCTTTAACCACTCAGTGCTAGATCCCGACAGGGTCGACTCATAACTTCTGACCGGAAATTGATGTCCTAACCAACTTGGCTATTGCGGCTGTCAAAACAGACATGACCCATTCCAACAGCATATCCACTGTTAAGACTAAGATAGGACCAAAGACAGAAACCCATTCGTCTGCAACATCACCTCTACATGGTTCAAAAGTGTATGTAACATGCTGCCAATTCTCTATCAATTAATCCATACAACAATGTCTTGTTCACAACTCGAGAGGGGAAAGGCTGCATGCTGGAGAAAATGTCCAGAGTAATGTGAAATGGGAGAGAGTGAAGTAAAAAGATTGAGATGGGGATTACAGATATCTGCTTGAAAAAATGAGGAGATACAAGACTTGTCTTCAGAGAAATAATGGTATCAAAATTTAGGGATGGTTGGGTTGGGTGCATGACTAAGAAAATGTTTTAAAAGCTCACACCTGAAAAAGTAAAACAGCAAATCAAAGATGATGCAAAATCTGATCTTTCATAGGATCTAGACAAAAACTGGGTCAAACAGATCATGTAAATGTATGTCAAGCACATACTTCCCCTGTATGAAGTGCATGCTGCATTTCCAGCCATTTTAGTTATCAGGTCTCTGTGCAGTAAGTGAAATGATTCGAAATGTTTAACTGTTTCAAAAAAATCAGACTTTGATAAATTTCTGTCTGGCTCTGTTTTCATCCAAGTCTAAACCAATGATAACAACAGATCCTAAAATAAGAATATGTCCTGTCTAGTAACATTATTATTTTGGAAGCGGTATTTAAACAGATGGATAACTACCAAAAACTGCCACTTGTGGAACATTTAAAACTGAACTCTCTTTTATAACAACAATAACAGACAGACACGTACATACACATTAACAGGAAAAAGTATTTTGCTTAAAAGCTAAAGTATACATTTCCTCTACAAAATTGCATTATCACCGAGAAGTTTGAATCAAATATTTACATTTCAATGACATCAAAGGACAATAATCACAGATATGAATCGATCAAAGAGGAAACTCAAACACCTTAACCCATCCCACCAACTGCAAAACCTTAACCCTTTGACTCCCTCACCCTATCTACCAGCCTCTTGCAGGAAGCTGGTAGAATGGGTGAGGGAGTCAAAGGGTTAATTTTTTGCTTTGCTAGCATGATTGACAAAGCAGGATGTTGATGGACAGGGTGCAGGAGTCAAAGGGTTAAAGAAGAAGAATCCCAATCAAATGAAGGAAGAGGAACAAAAAACCAAACACCTCAAAGAAGAACCCTCTGTATCAGAACTCTCCTACATTAACTCTAGGTCAACAGGGGGGTAAGAAGGGACTCAAGTGTTTTTGGGGTTCAACCTGTCAGTGGAAGGGGACAATATTCTATGGCTTCTTTTTCAAACAAGTTTTATCACAAGTACTACTCATACACACACTGTGTGGTATCGCTTAAAAGTTCACTGCAAGAACAAACGAATTCAGGTCTAGTGGCATGACACCATTAGTGGTGTAGTTTTCTTTCCCTTACGGCTGCGCACAACTGCCACAACTCCAGTTTTGACACTGAATGTTTATTACTGGAATAAGTAAAAATTATACAAAATAGAATGAAGTAAGATAACAAAATACTCATCATCAAATTCTTATGCACAACTACAGATTCAGAAAAGCAATCACAGAAACAGAAAGGAGCACACTTTGGAAGATCAATGCCAAACGAATGTAAACAGATAATAAAACCAAACAATAAAACATGGTATTTTTTATGTGCATTCTTTTTAAAACATGTACAGACTGCAAAATGTCCCAAATTAACATGTAGGCCTAATTAATCACAAAACATCAAAATGTACTGTAATGGGTATAAAGCACCAAATCATTAGCTACTTTTATTTCTACATGTGTCTGTATGCCTATTCTCATTTGTGGATGAATGCATTTAGGTCAATATTTTCTCCAAGAAATGACCTGAATATTTAACATTATGCTCTGTAAATGGAACAGAACAAAACAAGTTTGATCAAGAGGCATTCCATATGTGCTCTAACCAAACTGGCCAGTGGTGATCTGGAAGACGGAGCTTACACACTTCTCTGTGTGCTGGCAAGGTCTTAAAATAGAGCGGTACCTTGATTTTATGCAAACAAGTATGCTGCCACATCACCACAATAACTGGCATATTGTTAATATATGCAGTGAACAGGTCAAATTTCAAGAGGAAGGGCAAGTACAGGGGTGGTGATATTTGCTGGAGATACACAGTAAAACAGAAGGGAAAAAAGTGGACATCTTATGTATATTACGCACACACTGCAAACACGTATTCATCCACTGGCACACAACATGAGTCTATTTACATAAACCTACAATTCAACTTGCAAGTTCAAAGGAAACCTTTTAGTTTTTGCAAAGGTGGAAAAAGTACTCAATAATAAATCAGCAACATTAAGAAGAACATAGTAACTATACATTTTTTAAAGCCATTTATATTTTGATGTGCAGGTTGACTGTGAAAGAAATTACTGTGCAAACAACAACAAAAACACAAAAAAACATAAAGAAAAGAAATAAAAACAAACTTAACAAGACAGTCAAGCCATTGTAACAATCACGCTTTTTCACATTTGTTTTCAGAAATCCTCTGGTAATAAATTGGACGGAATGGTGAATGCCAGGGGGATATCCTTAAGATTATGTGCATGAATGCATTGATATGTATACTTATTTGTTTGTTTTTTTCCAACTGGAAAGCCCTAATATGGCTCTGTGCAGTTGGCTGGGCTTTAAACAATAAGAACAGGAAATGGAATCACCCCTTTTATATAAAAATTATTACAGAAAATCCAGATTTTGCACTTATCATGGTTACCAAGACCTTGAAGAAGCATCAGATGAAAAAAATTTAAGTGAGAAAAATAGCAGACAGTCACAACACTGAATACAGAATGTATAACTGTTAGAAATGCTCTTCACATCCTCATTTCAGGCACTTTTTGCTCTGTGTGTGTCCTTGATCTTACTGCCATAACTTCCACACTTCTACGTTCATGACTCCTCAACAGTTTGTATCTTTCATCCAAACTTGGTAAAGATCCATCATGAAACAGCTGAGAAAATATTGCTACCACATTTTATCACAGACACACAGACGCATATCTCTCTCCAGCTGATAAGAAACAATGTCTTACTGATATATGGTTCCTAAAAAGGGAAATTTTTTTAAAAAGGGGCGGCCAATATACACCATCAGTCTTCATTTTAGTGTACCTATGAATGATGAAAACGAGTCATGTGCATTCAACAACCACCAGTGCCTAATGAACTAGACATTGCACAAACTGGCAAAGGTCCATTCGTAAACATCCCAGACATCCATTTAATACTTTGTCCAACCACACACTGGCTACTGACCATTGGTCTTACACGTCAAGACAGTCTCTAACTCTCAAACAAATGACCAACGTTTCACCCAGACAATTACATTGAAACAAACAGAAAACAAAGAAAGAAACAAACACACACCACAGCCAAGACAAGAATCAACAAAGTCAAATTTGCAGTCATGACACTTGTCAAGCATCAGCCAAGTATTACTACAGTGCCAGTTTTACAATTTTTACAACTTATCGCTGCACAATTTCAGTAAAAGATCTATCCATAAACACAGAGAAATTCTTACTGACACTAATCTTTCTTTACAGACAGGCTCACTCTCTCTCAAATACACACACAATGGCTTCATGTATACTGCAATCACAATTGTTACACTGGCTTCATGAAACTGCAATCACTTTTCATTTATTATTTTCCTTTTGTTTTTTATAAAGGAAACTGAAAAATACAGGACTATGAACTGAAAAATATGGGACTATGGAGAGAGAAATATTGACACAATGCAGGAGGGTACATACATCTGGAACAGAATTTGTAGGCAACACAAAAAACAAATCATGATAATCATATCTCAAAACTAGTAAATCCACCAAGAAATGGATGGGGGTAAAAAGAAAAAGAAAATGAAGGCACAAGTAGTCCTTAATCTAAGTTCCCTTCTGAGTATGTTTACATAAATTATTCACACATCCATACTTGTCTTTAGTTTAAGTTCTCTTCTGAAGACAATTACAAAGATTATTCGTACATGCATAATTGTCATTAGTCTATGTTGCCTTCTGAGATTATTCATACATGCATACTTCTTCCTGCATTTATATCATTGCATTTAACAATAATGGCATATTATGATAATTGTGGTTGATGTGTAAAAAAACAAAAAACATCTGGACAATCAAGTATGGTAAATCAATGAAACAATTTGCATACATTTAGACCATGAAGAAACAGCGTTATGTTATATAAAGTCATAAATAGTCTTGTTATATAAAGTCATAGTTTTGTTATATAAAGTCATAAACAGTCTTGTAACATAAAGTCATAAATAATCTTGTCTTGCAACAGCTTATTACAAGAGCAGGAAGCATAGTTTGAGAGCTCATGATTTTTATATTTATCAACACGTGAGCTGGAGTATTAGACATGATGTATTTATACATCAGTGCATGACATAGCAATCACACCAAGAGGTCATGTGGAGATGTTGATGGCGTAATGTGCAGTGGTGGTATTGTGGTCACACTGTCTGCCAAGGATATGAGAAACGTGAGTCTGAACCACCACTGTAAGGACAGTACACTATGGCATGGCTTTATGCTGATTACTTACCTCTGATAATGACGAATCTCAAGGGAAAAAAGGGTTTATACGTCGCATGTAGCCAGTGTGTGCTAAACATCCCAGGTACCAGAGGAGTAGCCATGAGGTGAAAAGTAACAAGCTCTTTGAACATGATATCCTACCAAACCCAAAGCCTTTGGTTTAAGTCCTGAACAAGGAATAGGAATGTTTTCATATAAGACTCCCTGAGCAAGAAAGGGGAAGATGTGATTCCTTAACAGCAATCACACAGTGAAACGCTGAGCTAACACCAGCCATGGTTGGCCACCAGTTCAACAACTGTGCCTGTCACCTTTTCTCCTACAACTGAATATTATTGAAGTGAAGCCCTCTGTCACATTGATGTCATCTAAAACACTGCTCTGGCAGCTGACATAATATCAAACATTATCCCATTACTGTTAGAAAAAAAAAAGTGGAATTGTCCACTTGTTAAAAAGAAAAGAAAAGAAAAAAAAAAAAGAAAAGAAAAGAAAAACATGATCAGCAAAACCCTTAATGCGCACAGAGCTAGAAAGAAAAAAGTGTGGAGTCATTTTATTTTTATACATAGTCTACTTGGCAGGGTACAACAGCAACCTAATGTTAAAAGCAGTTCCAATGAATAAATGTTACAACAATTCATAAGCAACGTACAATATTACCCAACAGTTCAGGAATGAAATTAGATGCTGGCTTGGCAGGTAGTTGTCCAAATGGCTACCAGGACTCTAACACCGACGTTGAGCATTGTTCTGAGGGACAAAATGGTACCTGTGACATGACCATCCAAACTACACATGCAGAAACAGCTAGACTACCAGTGACCTGGCACAGTTAATGATAGTCTTATACATCAGCTACAGTACGGCCCTCCTCATCTGACACAGAGCCTGGGGTGGCACTTAAATCAATGGAGTCCACAGAATCCATGGAATCCATCCGAGCCTCTTGTCCAGTCACACCAACAGCATCTGGAACATCTTCACTGAAGGGTTTTCCATTTATCACCGTGACTGCTGGAACTTCCTCCCAGGTTCTTCGTACCTCCTGATTTTCTTCTGCCTTTCTTTCTAATTGTCTTCTCATTTCTGCCTCTCTCTCCACCTCCTCTTGTATGGTCTCCATCGCCCCAGGATCCACAAACGGCGGCTGTGCTGACTGTGGGAATGCTCTTCTACAACACAAGCAAGGTCTGATATCTAGCTTTTTGCACTTACCTGTCTCAAGGAAAGATTCCAATGTCATAGCAACTCATACGTGAGTCCACCTACAATGAAGGTGCCAACAACGAATTTCCAGTGATGATGTACTCTTATTTCCTTGCTCTTTTCTTCTCTTTTTCTCTTGTAAAATATGTCTGTAATACAATTACTACTAATAAACAAAATTACTATCTATAATAAACAAAATTACTATTGCATATAACAAATTCCTCTTTGTACGAATGAAGTGCTGTTTCTCAAAGGCCAAGCTCGCTATGCGTAGTCTTGCCCTACGATTACTCATGACTGGTGCAACAATTAGCATTGTACACTTCATGTATAGTGCAGCAATCAGTGCACTGGTCTACATTTCTTCAGGTGCCATTGAAAACTGTGTCAGTTACCTTGTCATACCAATGATGTGACACCAGCAATAAATATGCCACATGGTGTGTGTGTGTTGTGTGTGTGTGTGTGTGTGGTGCGTGTTTTCTTTTTCTCTCTTCTCTTTTTTTGATACTCCATGACTGAGCCATAACACTGACTGATACACATCATTATGATGATGTACAAAATAGAGAACGCTGTGAATAACATCTGAAATCTACAGTAAGGCAACAAACATTCAGCGCTGTGTACGGTCACTGATTCTTCCTACTTGTAGCTACTATGATTATTGCTATGATGAACACATTGCTATGATGAACACATATCCACCTCCCTTGGATTTCAGTGTACATGGACTCCACTGTATGTTTTAGTTAGCTGGCATATGTTCTTAACTACAAGACGTTTTCACAGCATAATACAAAAATTTACACAAAAAAAGTTTCTTACTAACCTGATATGTAATCACAACTGTGATCTTCTACAATCTGAACAGGATTAACTTTTTAGATGGTCTACCTCAATGTTTTTTAAAAAACAAAATCAACTTAATGGTTTTGAATAGGACCTGCAAAAATACACTGTTTTGAATCATCTGTCATAAACTCTTTTATCACTGTACAATGTTACGAAATGAACATGGAAGCTGGAACATGGCTACATGCATTAGTAAACAAGGACGTTGTTTTTATGGTTCATTCAATTAACAGCTTTATAACTGTGCCTGAGAAAGAAAGTATATTGTCTGATATGGATCTGAAAGCTGTTGAGAACAATGGACATAATAAAAAAAACACATTGAAAGACCAAAAACACACACAAAAAACCAACACTCTACTCTTGCTATACAAACAATGTCAATATTTTGCACATATTTTCAGTATTCTCTCTATCTTTTAACCTGTCTCATTTTTAAGAAATCAAAATGAAAGCAGCATTAGAAAATGCATAACAATTTTTCAAGTGATCAAAAAAAAAAAAAAAACAAAGAAAAGAAAGAATGAAAAGAAAAGAGAACAGGAACGCTTTCTGGCACAATTAACAGGACACAGAAACCAGTGTATAACCAAGTACTCATTCTTTGGAATGTCTCAGGGAAGGGGAACACTTTGGATTAGCGTTCAAAACTCTTAAAACAATGATAACGCAACAGTACTTCTCTTAATCAAAGATAACTGAGGGAATGGATCCTTACAAACAAGAAAGTTTCCAAGTAATAGCAAAGAAGCAAACAATATCATGCAAATCATAAAAACAAAAATGCAATATAAAAAAACACTACCAATGTAACAACCACCAAGTAAACAAACAAACAAACAAAAAATCATAATGACTAAGAGCCCATACAACAATGAATGAAACTGGCAGTGATATCCTCACCTCTCTGCATCCTGAGTGGTGTTCATAATGCTGTGGTGATGAAATGGTACACACACTTCCATCACATCAGTGTTCACAACATACAACAGTCACAATACAGCATTTCCAAGATCAACAGCACACTATTAGTACTCACAGCATGCTTTCCAAAAACACATTCAACAAATCAAAGTGACGAAACTCCTTTAACTGCACAACAATGTACTACTGCACAAACAAAACTGAAGCTTGGATAAATTCCCACAAACAACGTTTTTTAAAATGGGACAAGTAGATAACTCAAATTTATAAAGCAGTGAAAATCTATCAAACATACTCTTGTAAGCACAAAACAGTACCAGTCAACACAATCAAAAATCTAAGAATGAAACTATACCTTGCAAAGCCTGGTTATCAGGGTAGATATTAAGCTTTGGGACTGATCTAGCAAACTTTCACATGGTGTGAGTACTTGTCTATGATGGGAAACAATTCATATTTAGTACTCTGCTGAGTGATGAGCCCACGTACAGGCAAGCATTCCCAGCAAAGCAATCAGAGCAAAGTGGGTTTCACTACACAAACACCATTTGATGAAAGTCTCCATCACAAACACTGACAACTTGGAATCTGACAACTTGGAATTCTAACCGAAATATACTCCACAGAGATCCTAAAAATAACTTTCACATCCTACTACCATACAAACAGATACTGATCTAACATCAAGCTAGTAACCTCTTTGGTTGCAATGCACACGCCATAGGCAAATTCATGCATAATGAAAGATGCTGCCTATGCAAAAGGCAGAACTGAAGATCAACAACCAAAAATTTTGTATTTGCATAATTACTGCCAATGTGCACCAGCTTCTGATTTCACACAGAAATGAACATTCTTAAATTTGATCCACATAACTGCTTTTACGTGCACACCTTCGAAATATGGGATAAAACTTGACACAATCAAAAAATAAATCAAACAAACACATTTTTCTGTCAAAATTGGCTTCATGTTACTACATTAAAAATCTGTAAATCTTTTGATACATTTACTTGTGCTACAGGATAGTCAGCACACTGCTGGTAAATATCAATGGACAATTTACAAATGTCAATACTGAAATGATTAACCTGCTCTCTGTGAAGGACTGAATGAAGAAATATGACAAATACGCATGCCATAACAGTCATAACTGAAGTCATGGTGATCAGTAAAAAACACGAAATCCCATCATGCAAAATAACAGCAAACAGCACAACCTTGAGACAGGTTGATAAGTTTAAACACCTGGGAACGATCATTTCACCAGATGGCAGACGCACATCAGAAATAGTCAGCAGAATCGGCCAAGCCAAAACAGCATTCAAGATGATGAAAAGCATTCTTACCAACAAATGCCTATCAATTAACATCAGGAAGAGAGTTCTTGAATGTTATATAGAACCAATACTGTTATATGGTTGTGAGGCGTGGACAGTCAACAAGCAAAGCCAGAACAAGATTGAGGCAGCCGAGATGTGGTTTCTAAGAATGTTGAGAGTTCCATGGAGAGCAAAGAAAAATGAGACAGTCTTGATGGAGGCAGACACAAGAAGATTATTCATAAGGAAAAGACAGGCAACATTTATAGGCCATTTTATGAGGAAAGGGGAATTGGAACACCTGGTCACAACGGGAAAGCTGGAGGGAAAGAGAGCACCAGGTAGACCCAGGAAGAAGATACTAGACGGACTTGCGGAGTGGCTGGGGACAGGGAAGGTGGAAGAGATGCTTGAGGCAACAAAAGACAGAGACAGATGGAAGTTCATAATCACCAACGCCATGCAGCAAGGCACCTGATGATGATCTTAACAGTCTATGAATGATCCATAAACAGATGACTTAGGGTCAAATGACATATTATCTTAAAACCATCTTTCTTTTATAACAATGTCCTTTTCAAATTCTTTTATTCCTTTCTTCTGCACAAAAAAAATTTAAAAATCTGTACTGTGAAGAGAGAAAAGCAAAGAACTTGAGCAGTATGTAGTCAAGCTGTCCAACGAATGGTTCGCATAATGAGTGCACACATTTACAAGCTCCTGCCCTAAAGAACCAAGACAACCCTTTACCACCAGTTCTTCATCTTTCAGTCATGATTTAGTTTTTTTTGTTTTTAACAATAATTCTGTACAGAGATAGTCCTTAAGCTATCCATGCTAGTTCACACTTGTGAGACATGGTACAGTATATGCAATGACACTACTGTTTAACTTTTAGTCCGATTACCAAAACTATTAGAAACTTGTCCACCATTCTGGCTTTAAGTGACAAACACAAATAATATCTTTAACAGATGTTGAGACATGTCACTGCACCAAGCATTCTGGTTAACTGCAACACTCAACATAAAAATCTGAAACGGTAACTGGCACGAAAGGGGTTAATTGTATCAATGAGTAACAGATCATCAAAAATTCCAAATTTATCACGAAGTCCCTGATTCCACTAAAAATCACAATAAAACAATTGTACAGAGTTCAAAAAAAAAAAATCCAAATTTATCACCAAGTCACTGATTCCACTAAAAACCACAATAAAACAATTGTATAGAAGTTCAACAGGCCAGACCATAGCAAAGGGAGAAAAAAAAGCAAATAATGATCAGGGTAATACACATGTCCTGGAAATGATCGACTTTTCGAATTAAGATTCTACACAACTTGATTAAGGTATACGACTGCTCTTGATTTCCAATACATACATGTATATAATTACCATGTCAATCATATAGATTTATCCAACTTACACAATTCATTATTATGCTTAAATGTTAGAATCAGTAGCACACATACACACACACAACAAACACACACACACTCTCAAGCCATCACAGTCATTCAACATTAATGCACCATAGGTGTAACAGACATATTATCTGTACAAAAAGAAACCATGGCTATACATACTGTTTGTGGCTTTTGTGGTTCTTTTTACTTTGGTGGTAAAGCAGTAAACCAATTCATCACAACATGCTTAAAAATCTATGCATTACTTCTACCATTTTCCACAGATGCATAAAAACTCACATCTTTTAAATCGTACATCAACTGTTCGTCAAATATCAATGCTGCAATCACTCTGTTAAGACCCGTTAATCAGTCACAATATGTAAACCTGTCAAAAAAGTACTTCTGCATGTTCATCAAATACCAGCACTTGTTCCTTTCTATGATCCAACCAGCCATGACTAGTGCATCGGGAAGCTTTTCCAACAATCTGTCAAATACTGACACTGCACTCATGTGATGACTGATTAACCACTTATGATTTATAACCATGGCAGAAAGTTACTTCTGTATTCCATTTCAAAGTGAATCAAAGTACTCACAACCAAGAACTGCATACAGGTCATCTATCACAAAAAAAAAGCAATGAAACTTTCCCACACCACAATCAGGCCTGAACGACAGCAGTATAAATCCTTCCCCACTAAAAAAAAAAAGAAAAAAGAAAAAGAAAAACAAAAAAACACACACAAAAGTCCTGCCAAAAACACACAAAATTGAAGTAAACAACATGCAACAAAACCTTATAAGAAAGATGGGTTCTCAGCAATAGAAAACCAAAGGTTATGCAATCAAAATAGTCCCTCTTCATCTATCCCTCACACAAAAAAGAACAAAACAAAACAAAAAACCCAACTAAACATTAAATAATGAATAAAAATAACAACCGCAAGACAGAGAGAGAAAGGCACAGTATCTGACAACAAACTGAAAGGGATGGGTGGACAAAGAATCCCACTGAAAGCCCTTTAATAATATCCAAACTGTGCACTAAAGTGAAGCACGACAAGGCAGTACTGAACACACCAGCATGAATGACAAATCCAGTGACATTTTATATGAACCCAGACACAGCAAAACAGTCGGTGTGAAGCACACATGTTCAAAATAAAGGTGAAGCCACATCAAATAGCAGACTCCATGTCATCTTCCCCATAGAAATTGGGTGGTGCAGGACCTGACCTTTGGTGGGAATTTCTGCCAGGACCTTGACCTTGTCCAGCAGTGGGAGGCAGACGGGTGAAACGGGAGTTCTTGATGCGGAAGCTGGATAGGTCTTCACGGGACATTCCCAGAATGGTGTTCTGAAATCCAAAAGACTAACAATACAGAATTCAGTGCATGTAATCATTTTGTCTACTTTTGTGTAGTCCTGAAAAATACTTTAAATCAACAAGAATGGTGTTCTGAAATCCAAAAGACTGACGATACAGGATTTTGTGCATGTAATCATTTCGTCTATTTTTGTGTAATCCTGAAAAATACTTTAAATCAACAACAAATCTCTGAAAATACAGATTCGTGTCTGGCCTGACAGTCTTTAAAACATTGTTTCAGTATAAAATTCAGTAGCTGCCTTATAAGTTTGGAAGGTTTCATCTCACTGGTAAGACGTATAGATGAAAATCTACCTGTAGTCTTGCTTTCCCTGAGAATCCCCAGTAGCGAAACAAAGAAAATAAATCAATGAATCACAATAAAGGAGCAGAAATTAAACAGGAAATGTATGAGACTGATCTAGAGGAACAGACAAGCGCTCATGCTGTTCCTTTTCTGTTTGTTTGTTTTTTCCAATTTTACGTTCATTTTGTGGATTCACTGCGAGAAAGATCATGTGTGCTGTACATACCTCTCTGCTTGCCCAGCGCTGTAAGTAATCCTCTTCTTGCACGATTTTTCTCTTGTCCTGAAACAACAAGCATCCATGATGAATTCTCTGCCTGACTGTGCCGGGCAACAAAGTTCACTAAACACAAATGAGTGAAGAATATGGGCAGAAACACACACATTCAGTGACACAAAATGAAAAAGTAGCAATACAAAATGGAAAAACTGTCACAAAACTCTTCTACTGTATCACCATAAGAGCAGATTTCCATCAAGCCTGCACAAAAGATGTGTCACAACTTTTCCTGTGTTGTTTTGAATGTGGCAACAAATAACCTTTCTGTGGAATTTCATATCATTTGAAGATTATCACATAATTATGTACAGACAGCAGTCAAACACAGGGATATTGGTCAGTCAGGCATGTACAAATCAAACATATATAAAATACTGATGGACGGAGCACATGTTGCCAGTTTCTACACCAAGTAACGTAAAAATGTAACATCCAAATTCACCAACTGACTTCTCTTGGCAAAGTGACTGCTATATTATAACCTGAATCATAATTTGTGTTAACAAAATTTATTTGGAAAGTGTTTAATTATTTACCATATTTATCATAAATGTATAACACAACACAATCAGAATGCCAGGATCTCACCATCTAAGCTCAGTCTATCACCAGTAATAATAACAACAATAATAATAATGATAATGATATAATAATAATAATAATACAACAACAATAATAATGTCACTTATATAGTGCAAATGGTCCACATCAAAAGCATGCTCACTGCACTTTACAGGTACACACAACAACACACACACACACACACACACACACACACACACACACACACACACACACACACACACAGGGGATGCTGAGCTAGGAAGCACAATATTACAATAATCTAGTCAGGAATTTATTGTCAAAGAGAAAAATCATGTAGATGCTGTTTCAGACAGATATGGTCTGAAAGAAGCAGTCCCCTAGCAGTAGACAAGAACTATGGCAAATGTTGCTGATATGTTTTTGCATACACAAATTTTGATCAATCTTGAACCAAAGGCATTTCGCAGACGTTTGGAATGACTGGAATGAAATATAAGCACCATCAATATTTTCACACCCAAAGCAAACCAATTCAAATTGAGAAAAACACAGGGGATGACGGGAAAGGAGGGAGTCAGAGAGGAAGAGAGAAAGACAGGGATAGAGAGAAAGACAGGGACAGAGAGAAAGACAGGGATGGAGAGACAGGGACAGAAAGACAGGGACAGAGAAAAAGACAGGGATGGACAGAAAGACAGGGATAGAGAGAAAGACAGGAATAGAGAGAAAGACAGGGATGGAGAGAAAGACAGGGATAGAGAAAAAGACAGGGACAGAGAAAAAGACAGGGATGGACAGAAAGACAGGGACAGAGAGAAAGACAGGGATAGAGAGAAAGACAGGGATGGAGAGAAAGACAGGGATGGAGAGAAAGACAGGGATAGAGAGAAAGACAGGGATAGAGAGAAAGACAGGGATAGAGAGAAAGACAGGGATAGAGAGAAAGACAGGGATAGAGAGAAAGACAGGGATGGAGAGAAAGACAGGGATAGAAAGACAGGGATAGAGAGAAAGACAGGGATGGAGAGAAAGACAGGGATAGAAAGACAGGGATGGAGAGAAAGACAGGGATAGAGAGAAAGACAGGGATAGAGAGAAAGACAGGGATGGAGAGAAAGACAGGGATGGAGAGAAAGACAGGGATGGAGAGAAAGACAGGGATAGAGAGAAAGACAGGGATGGAGAGAAAGACAGGGATAGAGAGAAAGACAGGGATGGAGAGAAAGACAGGGATAGAGAGAAAGACAGGGATGGAGAGAAAGACAGGGATAGAGAGAAAGACAGGGATAAGAGACAGGATAAGAAAAGACAGGGATGGAGAGAAAGACAGGGATAGAGAGAAAAGAACAGGGATAGAGAGAAAGACAGGGATAGAGAGAAAGACAGGGATAGAGAGAAAGACAGGGATAGAGAGAAAGACAGGGATGGACAGGTGAGAAAGACAGGGATGGAGAGAAAGACGGGATAAGACAGGGATAGAGAGAAAGACAGGGATGGAGAGAAAGACAGGGATGGAGAGAAAGACAGGGATGAGAGAAAGACAGGATGAGAAGCAGGTAGAAAAGACAGGGATAGAGAGAAAGACAGGGATGGAGAGAAAGACAGGGATAGAGAGAAAGACAGGGATGGAGAGAAAGACAGGGATGGAGAGAAAGACAGGGATGGAGAGAAAGACAGGGATGGAGAGAAAGACAGGGATAGAGAGAGACAGGGATAGAGAGAAAGACAGGGATAGAGGAAGAGTGAAAGACAGGGATGGAGAGAAAGACAGGGATGAGAGAGAAGTAAAGACAGGGATGAGAGAAAGACAGGGATAGAAGAGACAGGGATAGAGAGAAAGACAGGGATAGAGAGAAAGACAGGGATGGAGAGAAAGACAGGGATGGAGAGAAGACAGGGAGAAAAGAGCAGGGATAGAGAGAAGACAGGGATGGAGAGAAAGACAGGGATAGAGAAAGACAGGGATAGAGAGAAAGACAGGGATAGAGAGAAAGACAGGGATAGAAAGACAGGGATGGAGAGAAAGACAGGGATAGAGAGAAAGACAGGGATAGAGAGACAGGGATGAGAGAAAAACAGAGAAAAGACAGGGATAGAGAGAAAGACAGGGATGGAGAGAAAGACAGGGATAGAGAGAAAGACAGGGATGAGAGAAAGACAGGGATGGAGAGAAGACAGGGACTAGAGAGAAAGACAGGGATGGAGAGAAAAACAGGATGGAGAAAGACAGGGATAAGAGAAAGACAGGGATGAGAGAAAGACAGGGATAGAAAGACAGGGATGGAGAGAAAGACAGGGATAAGAGACAGGATAGAAGACAGGGATAGAGAAAAGACAGGGATGAGAGAAAGACAGGATAGAGAGAAAGACAGGGATAGAGAGACAGGGATAGAGAGAAAGACAGGGATAGAGAGAAAGACAGGGATGAGAGAAAGACAGGGATGGAGAGAAAGACAGGGATAGAAGAGACAGGGATAGAGAAGACAGGGATGAGAGAGAAAGACAGGATAGAAAGACAGGGATAAGAGAAAGACAGGATAGAGAGAAAGACAGGATGGGAAGAAGACAGGATGAAGAAGAGATGACAGGATAGAGAGAAACAGGATAGACAGGATGAGAGAAGACAGGGATGGAGAGAAAGACAGGATGGAGAAAAGACAGGATGGAGAGAAAGACAGGGATAGGAGAGCAGGGATAGGAGAAAGACAGGGATGAGAGGACAGGGAGAGAGAGCAGGGATGAGAGAAAGACAGGGATGGAGAGAAGACAGGTGAGAAAAGCAGGGATGAGAGGACAGGGATAGAGAGAAAGACAGGATGAGAAAGACAGGGATGGAGAGAAAGACAGGGATAGAGAGAAAGACAGGGATGAGAGAAAGACAGGATAGAGGAACAGATAAGGAGACAGGATGGAGAGAAAGACAGGATGGAGAGAAAGACAGGGATAGAGAGAAAGACAGGGATGGAGAGAAAGACAGGGATGGAGAGAAAGACAGGGATAGAGAGAAAGACAGGGATGGAGAGAAAGACAGGGATAGAGAGAAAGACAGGATGGAGAGAAAGACAGGGATAGAGAGAAAGACAGGGATAGAGAAAGACAGGGATGGAGAGAAAGACAGGGATGGAGAAAAGACGGATGGAGAGAAAGAAGGGTAGAGACAGGGATAGAGAGAAAGACAGGGATAGAGAGAAAGACAGGGATGGAGAGAAAGACAGGGATAGAGAGACAGGGATGGAGAGAAAGACAGGGTGGAGAGAAAGACAGGGATAGAAAGACAGGGATAGAGAGAAAGACAGGGATGGAGAGAAAACAGGGATGGAGAGAAAGACAGGGATGGAGAAAAGACAGGGATAAAGAGACAGGGATAGAGAGAAAGACAGGGATAGAGAGAAAGACAGGGATGGAGAGAAAGACAGTAGAGAAAAGACAGGGATGGAGAGAAGACAGGGATAGAGAGAAAGACAGGGATAGAGAGAAAGACAGGGATAGAAGAAAGACAGGGTAGAGAGAAGACAGGGATGGAGAGAAAGACAGGATGGAAGAAAGACAGGATAGAGAGAAAGACAGGGATAGAGAGAAAGACAGGGATAGAGAGAAAGACAGGGATGGAGAGAATGACAGGATGAAGAAGACAGGGAAGGAGAAAGACAGGGATAGAGAGAAAGACAGGGATGGAGAGAACAGATAGAGACAGGATGGAGAAAAAGGATAAGGACAGGGATAGAGAGAACGGGATGAAAGACAGGGATAGAGAGAAAGACAGGGATAGATAGAAAGACAGGGATAGAGAGAAAGACAGGGATAGAAAGACAGGGATAGAGAGAAAGACAGGGATGGAGAGAAAGACAGGGATAGAGAGAAAGACAGGGATGGAGAGAAAACAGGATAGAGTGAAAGACAGGGATAGAGAGAAAGACAGGATAGAGAGAAAGACAGGATGGAGAGAAAGACACATGGACAGACAAAACTAACCACACAGTGACAACCAACTGGCAGGAATCAGATAAGCAATGACAGGACAATGATGGTGCAACAATGTAGTCCGCATCACTTCCACTGGAACAACATACACACATCACACTTCAATTCATAACAACATCATGGTCCCTTTCATCTCATCATAAGACTAGCAAGTACTGATAGTCAAAACTTGACAGGTAAGGTTAAGACCTAGGCACTGAACAACATACACGCACATAACCACTAACCATGGCAAGTATATAATGGACTGATGACTGAGAGGCCTGAGGTTCATATCTCCATCAGTTCATGTTATTGTTTTGTTTGTTTTTGTTTGTTTTGTTTTTGACAGTTTCTATCTCGAGTTGAGCATGTTTTGGTCACTGGGAAAACTTCAGGACCACACAATAAGGTCTCATCCAGTTTATGGACACACAACCAAGGGTACAGCTCAAATTTACGACTAACATCAAAAAAGTTTGCATCTCGCAAGTCTTCCTGATGCTAAGATATACTATGAAAAGAAGTGTTAATCAGTCTCAGTCTGAAATGAAACCCCATAGCATCATCATCATTATCATATCCATTCTCATCCATTATCTTTGTACTGGGAAAAAATTATCCCAGATCTCATGGTAACTTCAGTTTCAATGGGCTTGGAAGTGTGTTGGAGAGTTGAAATGGGCAGCAAGGAGGCAATGACACAGACATGGTGCACATAGGTAAGTAAGGCAGCAAAACAAAACAAACGAATATCATATTTAGCATTTATCTAACCATTACATGATGTTTAATACAGATTAATAGTAACTGACTAAACACTGAAAAATACAGCAAGAATTTCTTTAAACAAGATTCGTTCAGTGACAAAAAGTCATACGTAGTTCTGAATTAAATTAAAATCAATGCAAAATGATGTAACCCAAAGTAATCCTTGTGCTCCATAGAAGAATGTGATATATAACATGTTTAATTTGTTTCATGAACCAAACGATAAACGCACCTGATGTTGCACAAACACAAATCTATCCCACCAAGGTCGTCAGAGAGCCTATCCTCATGCCATATCATGTTTTCTTTGCTATCAGTGTAAGGAGTATACAAGCATGTGTAAGAGCCAGAGTGAGTGCATCTCATAAACATTTCTCACTGCGTCTGGGACATAGAGGGGAAATGATGCAAGAAGACCACCAGTGCTGTGTTTCCTCAGTCTCCTTGGTAAAGCTGCTATCAAAATTTACTTTTCTCCCCTGATCTATCCTGCACCATTACACCACTCCCCCACACTATCACAAATACATGCTTACATAGAAAAAGTGCACAGTCAGACATGTGTACACAGCACAACAGGACACAGCACAACTATAGTGTGTACAAGGTCAACTCAGCCATTCAATCAATCAGAATACTTATATTTTGTGTCTCTGTGGACTTCAAACACTACTTCAGCACCACATGATGGTTTAAGCTGACAATACTAAACAGTAATGAATGAATGAATACAATGATGGCTGGTTT
The DNA here is from genome assembly GCA_030674185.1 of Monoplex corrugatus. Classification (NCBI taxonomy): domain Eukaryota; kingdom Metazoa; phylum Mollusca; class Gastropoda; order Littorinimorpha; family Ranellidae; genus Monoplex; species Monoplex corrugatus. The sequence continues at coordinate 6,143,286 of CM060306.1, read as the reverse complement.
TTTTTTTAAAGTATGCATGTACACACACACACACACACACACACTTACTTCACTGAACTTAGGACAACAGGCATACACATAAAAGACACATAGATCCAAACACATGTTTGCCTGATTCAATATAAAGCAAAAGGAATAATAATTTCAACACTTGTTATTACAATTTCATGTGAAAAAAAAAGACCACCAGAAAACAGAGAAACTGACAGAGACACATGCAAACATCCTAACATAAGCATCTGTTTTCCTGTCAATGTTGACTTTCAGATTATATAATTTCTTACCTAATTTGCTGACAGTCAGAGTCTCGATGAACCTGAAGATACGAAATGCCAGCTGTTGCTCCACTTTAACACATATGCCATTCTGTAAAGCATAAAAAAAAAACCAGTGACCTAAACTGACCATAAATGAACGATTCTGCTCCTTCTTCCTTTCCACGGGCTTTCTGCTGCTGGACGCTGGTGGAAAGCATAAGGAAGTCAAAGGATTAACACAGACTAATATATTAATGAATGCACTTAGTTATTTTGCTATGATACATCTGACTTCATCCCATTCTACCAGAGATAAAAACAATCAGTGAGAACGGGAAGCAAAAGTAATTAATGAATGTGCTCCATGCTATACGACTCAAGTGACAGCATGTGGAAGCACGGCCAAATGGTAAGAGAACCTGCCTACATAATAAGAGACTGCTTCATTATGGACGCAACAGATTTTTCTCCCTCTTCCAGCAGACCTTGATTGGTGGTATAAGCATCAGTCTTTCAGATCAGATAATACAAAATAAAAACTGAACTCTATTGTACAGAATATTTTCATACATGCCAAAGAGCTGGTGGCAACAACAGATTTGCCCTTTACTATATAACAAAGACCAGTTTACTACTACGTAAAGAAAAACAAAAACAAAAATGAAGAAACAAGTGGGCTGTTCAGCTGCCACTTGCTTTGCCAAGGGAGAACAGCCCAAATATCTGACATGATTCTATTTATCACATTAACTACAGTACAGCGTAAAACAACAAAAACTCCAGGATAAACAGGGTGTGATGACAAAATCCTTCTCAGAAATAATGTTACTAAAAAATATATGTGCATGTACAAATGTATATATGCATACTGACACAAACACATAAGCATGCAACCTCCCCCCCAACCCTTCCCCCCCACCCCACAACAAACATGACACTTCATATAATGAAACAATAATACATGAAGGTGACAAAAGCTTTTTTTCAGTGCTTTTTATTTTCTCTATGAGTGTTTGTAGCACAAATAACATGTCAGTTGTGCCTCTGTTGGATCTGTAGCCTGACGGGCAGTCAGATACTTCTTCTTCTATCTTGGGCTTCATCTGTTGAGAATAATCATGTGCAGATTTTTTTCCTTTTCTTTGTGTCATCATGTGCAAATTTTTGGCAAAAATACTTGAGGTGGGTTGCCATTTACCTTCCTCAAGCGCAGTGCACATACTGTGCAGGTGTCCTGGTCATTGTTTCTTTGGAAATCCTCTGCACACGACCGTGAAGCAGAAGCTGATAAAACAATAATATGACCTTAAAAAAAAAAAAAAAGAACTCAACCTATGCTACTCAACTCACATCATTGCAGGATCCCATGCTACAAGTGCGTCCAGGTTGCAGTACCTCTTTTGTGGGCAGACACTCCCCTCTCTTACTGTCTGGCCCTATCTCCGCACAACAACGGCGACACATCGCTGTATCTGCAAACATGTATGTACACTTCACAGCACAAAGTCTTTTTTTTTATCTGCTTTTTCTTTTGGAAAGACATAAGTTTGGAGGAAGGGGGTAGACCTTAATGGGCTGCAAATCCCATGTGCACTCAAATACAATAGTCAGTTTTTACATGTATGTCCTTTTCTTTCTTATCTTTTTTTATTCATTTTTTTTTTATTCTTTATTTATATACATACATAGTTTATTTAGGATCACCCTTTTTTTCCATCCCATTTTCCAAGCCACCTTAATGGCCACAGAAGCTGGCACAGTTTTTACAATGCGATGATGATGATGACGATGAGGACGATAATCATGATGCTATGGAGATCCATTTAGGATTGAGACTGCTTGACAGGGCCATACTCTATGCTTACTAGCATAGTATATCCTGGCATCAACCAGGCCTGAGAAATACACACATCTGTGATACTGGTGAGAAGATTTGAGCAACACCCTCAAAGACGCATCCGTGAAGTGGATGAGACGCGACTGTGTGGTCCCAATCTTCCCGATAAGCCCATATTACAACCAACTCTGGGTAGGAGCCGGTTAGAGCTGAAAAACCCCACAATGATTTTTGAAGGGACTGATAGGGATTCAAACCCACAATATTCCAGTCGGTAGTCTGTTGCGCTAACCACTACACCACGGCGACTGGTTTTCTTTTTATATTCCATCATCAAGGCAGTCATAGTCCGTTTTCCGGGGTGTGCATGCTGGGTGTTTTTATGTTTCCTTATGTCACTGAATGCTGACATGGCTTACAAGATCTTTGACATGCATATCTGATGTTCTGTATGTGCACACATAAGATAGTGGTTCTGCACTGGCAGTTCTGCACATGTTGACTTGGGTATACAATGCGAACTCCATTGCACAATCAATCTGATGGGTCATGTAACAAAAATCCTATTAAGAATAATCATGATGAGGACAAGGAATAGAATCAAAAGAGAAATAGCAGATAAACAGTGTGGATTTGTGGAAGGGAAAGGAACTATTAATGCCATAGACATCCTAAGAACTATCATTGAGAGTTCAATCGAGATGGATAAGGATTTATATTTATGCTTTGTTGATTATACCAAGGCTTTCGATTGGGTAAGACATGAAGAATTGATCAACCAACTAGAAAGACTCAATACTCATGGAAAAGATCTACGAATAATCAGAAATATGTACTGGGAACAAACAGCTGCAATGAGAATTGAAAAAAATATAAGCTCTTTCCAAAACATCAAAAGAGGAGTCAGACAGGGTTGTGTTTTGTCACCAGATCTGTTTTCACTTTACAGCGAAAAAACCATGAGAAACCTAGAGGAAAATCCTGGATTAAAGGTTGGAGGAAAAATGATAACATTCGATATGCAGATGACACTGTGCTAATTGCAGAAAATGAAAGGGACCTACAAAACCTTGTGAATATACTAGAAATAGAAAGCAAAGGTAAAGGGTTGGAACTAAACAGCATGAAGACTAAAGCCATGGTGATCAGTAAAAAACATGAAATCCCCTCATACAAAATAACAGCAAACAGCACAACCTTGAGATAGGTTGATAAGTTTAAATACCTGGGAACAATCATTTCACCAGATGGCAGATGCACATCAGAAATAGTCAGCAGAATCAGCCAAGCCAAAACAGCATTCAAGATGATGAAAAGCATTCTTACCAACAAATGCCTATCAATTAACATCAGGAAGAGAGTTCTTGAATGTTACATAGAACCAATACTGCTGTACAGTTGTGAGGCGTGGACAGTCAACAAGCAAAGCCAGAACAAGATTGAGGCAGCCGAGATGTGGTTTCTAAGAAGAATGTCGAGAGTTCCATGGACTGCAAAGAAAACAAACGAGTCTGTCTTGATGGAGGGAGACACAAGTAGATCATTCATAAGGAAGATTAGGAAAAGACAGGCAACATTTACAGGCCATTTTATGAGGAAAGGGGAATTGGAGCACCTGGTCACAACGGGAAAGCTGGAGGGAAAGAGAGCACCAGGTAGACCCAGGGAGAAGATACTAGACAGACTTGCAGAGTGGCTGAAGACAAGGAGGGTGGAAGACATGCTTGAGGCAACAAGAGATAGAGACAGATGGAAGTCCATGATCGCCAACACCACGCAGCAAGGCACCTGATGATGATGATGACTTGGGTGACAGGATCAACTGCCAATCTTTGCCCATAAAGCGGTACCGAAGCAGGCTAAAATCTAGACCTTACAAATGAAAGATGATCGTGCTAACCATTTGACACCTGTACCCATCACCTTAGAAGGAAGTTCTCATCCTCAAGGCCAAAGTTGATTAGTACAGCTGCTTATTTGGTTAATTTTCATGTAAGAAATATTGTCAATACCACATCTTAATAATAACATTAAATCATTCAGGTGTTCCTTAAGAATGCGTTTCACAAAAAATAATAAAAGCTTAAAAAAAAAAAAAAGAGAGAGAGAGAGAGAGAAAGACAGAGAGAGACAGAGGAGAGAAGAGGGAGGGAGAGAGAGGGAGAGACAGATATTCTATGCGCTTATTCACTGACAATGTATTTCATGCAAAAACCAACTTTAAGAAAACAGAGGAACTGACCTCTAATGCACACCTATTTCATAATTTTATAATACATTGGAATCTATTCTTTTCACAAAATCACCCATGTGTGTATATGACTGTTTTTATGGCAGACATTTAAAATATTACAAAATATGAGTATGTGATCCCATTTCATAACAGAATAATGCAGACCTACCATTCTGAACACATAAGCAAGGAGTCATAATCTTTCCTTGTTTTCTGCCTTCTAGGGTACAGAAATTCAAACACACTCCATTGAAGCACTTTCCCCTGAAACACAAACACACACACACACACACACACACACACACACACACACACACACACACACACACACACACACACAAACACATAGTGTCCAGCACAGCATTCAATGTATCAGTGCACACACACGCACACACACACACCACACACACACAAACAAAATTTAATGCACACAAGAGCATTAATACAGTCCATCATACGATGGAATTTATACAGCAAATAGCATGTGTTTCATGTTCAAATATATTCTGCAGCTCCAAAGACTTCAGACATCAGACTTCATTCTGTAATGAAGACTGAAGACAGCAGCCATGTCTACACACCTATTTAGTATTCTTATGTCTCACTGTGACACACATCTCCACATACTCACTATATCTACAGAAAACACTCTAAAAGAACAAAATCCACATACTCACATATATCTACAGAAAATACTCCAAAAGAACAAAATCCACATACTCACTATATCTACAGAAAACACTCTAACAGAACAAAAACCACATACTCACTATATCTACAGAAAACACTCTAACAGAACAAAATCCACATACTACATCTACAGAAAACACTCTAAAAGAACAAAATCCACATACTCACATATATCTACAGAAAATACTCCAAAAGAACAAAATCCACATACTCACTATATCTATAGAAAACACTCTAACAGAACAAAAACCACATACTCACTATATCTACAGAAAACACTCTAACAGAACAAAATCCACATACTCACATATATCTACAGAAAACACTCTAAAAGAACAAAAACCACATACTCACTATATCTACAGAAAACACTCTAACAGAACAAAAACCACATACTCACTATATCTACAGAAAACACTCTAACAGAGCAAAATCCACATACTCACTATATCTACAGAAAACACTCTAACAGAACAAAAACCACATACTCACTATATCTACAGAAAACACTCTAACAGAACAAAATCCACATACTCACTATATCTACAGAAAACACTCTAAAAGAACAAAATCCACATACTCACTATAGTATATCTACAGAAAACACTCTAACAGAACAAAATCCACATACTCACTATATCTACAGAAAACACTCTAAAAGAACAAAATCCACATACTCACTATATCTACAGAAAACACTCTAAAAGAACAAAATCCACATACTATATCTACAGAAAACACTCTAACAGAACAAAATCCACATACTCACTATATCTACAGAAAACACTCTAAAAGAACAAAATCCACATACTATATCTACAGAAAACACTCTAAAAGAACAAATCCACATACTCACTATATCTACAGAAAACACTCTAAAAGAACAAAATCCACATACTCACTCTATCTACAGAAAACACTCTAAAAGAACAAAATCCACATACTATATCTACAGAAAACACTCTAACAGAACAAAAACCACATACTCACTATATCTACAGAAAACACTCTAACAGAACAAAATCCACATACTCACTCTATCTACAGAAAACACTCTAACAGAGCAAAATCCACATACTACATCTACAGAAAACACTCTAACAGAGCAAAATCCACATACTCACTATATCTACAGAAAACACTCTAACAGAGCAAAATCCACATACTACATCTACAGAAAACACTCTAACAGAGCAAAATCCACATACTCACTATATCTACAGAAAACACTCTAACAGAGCAAAATCCACATACTACATCTACAGAAAACACTCTAACAGAGCAAAATCCACATACTCACTATATCTACAGAAAACACTCTAACAGAACAAAATCCACATACTATATCTACAGAAAACACTCTAACAGAGCAAAATCCACATACTCACTATATCTACAGAAAATACTCTAACAGAGCAAAATCCACATACTCACTATATCTACAGAAAATACTCTAACAGAAAAAAATCCACATACTCACTATATCTACAGAAAACACTCTAACAGAGCAAAATCCACATACACACTACATCAACTGACACTCTAACAGAACAAAATCCACATACTATATCTACAGAAAACACCCAAACAGAACAAAATCCACATACTCACTATATCTACTGACACTCTAACAGAACAAAATCCACATACTCACTGTATCTACAGAAAACACTCTAACAGAACAACAATCTGAGAGATCTATACAAACTCACTTGTCGAGACAGTCTGTATCGTTACGCAGCATGCCTGGCTTTGGGCACTCCAGCTTCTTCCCACTACACCAGGTGTTAAGGCAATTGATGTAATTGAAAATGGACATGCTTCCCATCAACAATGAAGTATATGAAGTAATAAACAGTCTCCAAATAACACGGATACTTTGAATATCAACTGTCAGCTGTCAGCATCACCAGGTTTGGTGTTGGCTGCTGCACATTTTGACACCATCATCTCCCTCCAGGCTACTCTGAATATTTAGGCCACTGGTGTTGGTTATGTTCTCAATTTATGAGATTGGAGGTCTGCCTTTCTTCCTTTTTGCCACTGTTTTTCCTTGAACAATGGTTGCCATGAGGTTTGTGTTCTTGCTGTGTATTTTAGTCTTCTCTTGTTGATGTCTGCTAGTAGTTTTCTGGTGGTGTCAAGTTCTTCCAGGACACTTTCATTAGTTCTTCTATCTGTCCATTTTGACACAGTAGTCTTCGATAAGACCACATCTCTGCTGCCTCAATTCTTCTGCAATCAGTTTTTCTCAAGAGTCCAGGCTTCGCAGCTTTGACTATGACCTGTCTCAATGTCTAAATAATTCCAAACACATAAGTGGTTAGCGCAAGGGACTACTGACAGGGAGGTCATGGTTCTGAGCCCCCATCTGTCCAAAATATATACATTTTTTTTCTAAGGATCATCGCACTCAGGGAGTTACCTTTGTGCTCACCTTTTTTTTCCATCCCATTTTCAACGCCACCTTAATGGCCACAGAAACTGGCACAGCTTTTTACAATGTGATGATGATGATGTCGATGAGGATGATAATCATGATATTGATCACCATAGAATCTGAGAATTTTTTTTTTACAATATCATCTCTTTCACTCCAGCAGCCTTTACAACTTAAAACAAGCTGCAATGTCACACTGCTCTCCCTTCTCTCTGATTCCAGGAAGCTGGTGGATAGGGTGAGGGGTGAAATGGATAAGATTTTACTTTGCTGTCATGGCTGACAATGCATGGTGCTGGCAGACAGGGTGAGGGAGTCAAAGGGTTAAGATGATGACGACAATAGTGAAGGGGAATAACAATCATGATACTATGGAGCTTCATTCTGGATCAGCCATCCACGACAAGACTGTACTGTACACTTGCTTTCATAATATATCTTGGCATTAACCTGGCCTGACAGATATAAACATCTGTAGTGTTAGTCAGGAGACTTTAACAACACCCTCAATAATGCATCTGTGAAGAGGATGAAACCTGACTGTGTGGTCTATGAAGAGGATGAAACCTGACTGTGTGATCTCTGTGAAGAGGATGAAACCTGAATGTGTGGTCTATGAAGAGGATGAAACCTGACTGTGTGGTCTATGGTCTATGAAGAGGATGAAACCTGACTGTGTGGTCTATGAAGATGATAAAACCTGACTGTGTGATCTCTGTAAAGACAATGAAACCTGACTGTGATCTCTGTAAAGAGGATGAAACCTGACTGTGTGGTCTCTGTAAAGAGGATGAAACCTGACTGTGTGATCTCTGTGAAGATGATAAAACCTGACTGTGTGATCTCTGTAAAGAGGATGAAACCTGACTGTGATCTCTGTAAAGAGGATGAAACCTGACTGTGTGGTCTCTGTAAAGAGGATGAAACCTGACTGTGATCTCTGTAAAGAGGATGAAACCTGACTGTGTGGTCTCTGTAAAGAGGATGAAACCTGACTGTGTGATCTCTGTAAAGAGGATGAAACCTGACTGTGATCTCTGTAAAGAGGATGAAACCTGACTGTGTGGTCTCTGTAAAGAGGATGAAACCTGACTGTGTGATCTCTGTGAAGATGATAAAACCTGACTGTGTGATCTCTGTAAAGAGGATGAAACCTGACTGTGATCTCTGTAAAGAGGATGAAACCTGACTGTGTGGTCTCTGTAAAGAGGATGAAACCTGACTGTGTGATCTCTGTGAAGATGATAAAACCTGACTGTGTGATCTCTGTAAAGATGATAAAACCTGACTGTGTGATCTCTGTGAAGATGATAAAACCTGACTGTGTGGTCTGTAAAGAGGATGAAACCTGACTGTGTGATCTCTGTAAAGATGATAAAACCTGACTGTGTGATCTCTGTGAAGATGATAAAACCTGACTGTGTGATCTCTGTGAAGATGATAAAACCTGACTGTGTGATCTCTGTGAAGATGATGAAACCTGACTGTGTGATCTGTGAAGAGGATAAAACCTGACTGTGTGATCTCTGTGAAGATGATAAAACCTGACTGTGTGATCTCTGTGAAATGATAAAACCTGACTGTGTGGTCTGTGAAGAGGATGAAACCTGACTGTGTGGTCTGTGAAGAGGATGAAACCTGACTGTGTGATCTCTGTGAAATGATAAAACCTGACTGTGTGATCTCTGTGAAAATGATAAAACCTGACTGTGTGATCTCTGTGAAAATGATGAAACCTGACTGTGTGGTCTGTGAAGAGGATGAAACCTGACTGTGTGATCTCTGTGAAGATGATGAAACCTGACTGTGTGGTCTGTGAAGAGGATGAAACCTGACTGTGTGATCTCTGTGAAGATGATAAAACCTGACTGTGTGGTCTGTGAAGAGATGAAACCTGACTGTGTGATCTCTGTGAAAATGATAAAACCTGACTGTGTGATCTCTGTGAAAATGATAAAACCTGACTGTGTGATCTCTGTGAAAATGATAAAACCTGACTGTGTGGTCTGTGAAGAGGATGAAACCTGACTGTGTGGTCTGTGAAAATGATAAAACCTGACTGTGTGGTCTGTGAAGAGGATGAAACCTGACTGTGTAATCTCTGTGAAGATGATAAAACCTGACTGTGTGGTCTGTAAAGACAATGAAACCTGACTGTGATCTCTGTGAAGATGATGAAACCTGACTGTGGTTCTGTGAAAATGATAAAACCTGACTGTGTAATCTCTGTGAAAATGATAAAACCTGACTGTGTAATCTCTGTGAAAATGATAAAACCTGACTGTGTAATCTCTGTGAAAATGATAAAACCTGACTGTGTAATCTCTGTGAAAATGATAAAACCTGACTGTGTAATCTCTGTGAAGAGATAAAACCTGACTGTGTGGTCTGTGAAGAGGATAAACCTGACTGGTGATCTCTGTGAAGATGATAAAACCTGACTGTGTGGTCTTGAAGAGGATGAAACCTGACTGTGTGTCTGTGAAAATGATAAAACCTGACTGTGTGGTCTGTGAAATGATATAAAACCTGACTGTGTGGTCTGTGAAGATGATGAAAACCTGACTGTGTGTCTCTGTGAAGAGGATAAAACCTGACTGTGTGGTCTGTGAAAATGATAAAACCTGACTGTGTGGTCTGTGAAGATGATGAAACCTGACTGTGTGGTCTGTGAAGAGGATAAAACCTGACTGTGTGGTCTTGAAAATGATAAAACCTGACTGTGTAATCTCTGTGAAGATGATGAAACCTGACTGTGTGATCTGTGAAGAGGATAAAACCTGACTGTGTGGTCTGTGAAGAGGATAAAACCTGACTGTGTGGTCTGTGAAGAGGATAAAACCTGACTGTGTGTCTCTGTAAAGATGATGAAACCTGACTGTGTGATCTCTGTGAAGAGGATGAAACCTGACAGTGTGGTCCCAATCTTTCTAATGAGCCTGTAGCACACATAACTCTGGTAGAAGCTGGCTGGGGCCAAAATATCCCACAGTGAGTTTAAACCCATGACTTTTTATTGGAGGTCCGCTGCACTTAATTAATAATTGAATAAACGTGAAGCCAAAGCTTTCCAATCCAATACTATCATACATAATTTGAATAAATGTGAAGCCAAAGCTTTCCAATCCAATACTATCATATCATAATTGAATAAATGTGAAGCCAAAGCTTTCAAATCCAATACTATCATATTATAATTTGAACAAATGTGAAGCCAAAGCTTTCAAACCCAATACTATCATATTAATAATCTGAATAAATGTGAAGCCAAAGCATTCCAATCCAATACTATCATATTAATAATCTGAATAAATGTGAAGCCAAAGCTTTCCAATCCAATACTATCATATTAATAATTTGAATAACGTGAAGCCAAAGCTTTCCAATCCAATACTATCACAAAAAAAGTGTTTTTTCTCCTTAAATCTGTGCCCAAACCAAATATTTCCAATACTGTTACAAAAACTACCCACCTTGAAATCCAGACTTACACACCCATCCAACCAAAGTTTCAATCACACATTATCAAGAGCGAAATAATCAATCATGTTTGTGACAGATATATACAAAAGGCAAGCCAGTTCAAAGTTAGGAGCATAAATAACATACAAGCTGCTTCATACAAGTGAATCCAGCTGCAGTGAGCTGCTCACAAAGGATACTCGCAGAAGGACTCGTTTTTGCAAGCCAGTTGATTCTTGGCTTCACACAGAACATCTGTACTGGCGGTCTGACAGTCCTTACAGCATGCATGGTTGAAGTCACTGCAACATCCCAGCCATCACAGACATCATACTATCAGTATCTGTTTCCTATCTATAACTCAGCATGTTTTTGTTGCTTAATCTTACACTGTTGCAACACTTGTCACAAGAAATCAAATCAATGAATATATTCTAAAGACTGATACAAAACTGACAACAACTGCAAAATATACATGCACTTGTTTTCCTGATTTGTCCTGATGAAGGATTTTTATTCTCAAGAACCTCGCTGTAATTCCATATGCATCAGAAAGAATATAACAATCATGGCAAATGCCATAACCCAGCTTATAAACTGTGCATTTGTTGAGAAAGACAATTCAGAAGGAAAAGGAGAAAAAGTGGGGTAAAAAAAAAAAAACAGAAAAAGAGAAAACAGAATGAAAGAGGGGGACAGAGAGGTAGAGAGAGAAGTGGGGAGAGAGACAGAGAGAGAGAGAGAGAGAAAGAGAGAGAGAGAGAAAATGGGAGAGAGAAGGGAGAGAGAGAGGGAGGAAAAGGGGGATAAATAAAGAGACTAACACAGACAAAGACAGAAATGATCCCGCCCAATTACAAACACACTACACACACACACACACTATACACACACACACCACACACACACACACACACACACACACACACACACACACACACACACACACACACCTAAGAAAGTACCTGCACGTTGCCCTAGGTTTCAGCTTACAGTCACTGGTACAGCAGGCATCTTCCTCTCCTTCTTCTGTGAAGCCAATGTCACACTGCTCTCCCTTCTCTATGATTCCATTACCACACAGTCCTTGGTAATCACCCTCCGCTGAAAACCCAATACACCAACCATCATAAACCCAGCTGTCCTCATGTTCTTCAGTATGGCATTATACTGCAAAGGATGCAGCCAAACATCAGTAAAAAAAACGAACTCACCACTACAACGACCACAAAAACTTACCTGTCTAAAGGTACATACTGTCACACTCCAGAATGTGGCAAAGATCTGTTGAAGTTAGATTTATCATGCATACTTTTGTTCAAATCTATACATTTTTTACAACAGATTCACTGAGAGGATAAACAAAATTTGGCAAAGGACAGGCAGGCAATGACCATTTAAAAAAAAAAGGCAATCTGATTCCAAAATCAGTTAATGTTTAGTTAATAACTAAGCTGTTTCTTCTTAACTCTTTGACTTCCTGCACCCTGTCCACCAACATCCTGCATTGCCAACAATGCCAGCAAAGCAAAAACTTAACCCTTTGGTTCCCTCACCCTATCCAATAGCTTCCTGCAGGAAGCTATTGGATAAGATGAGGGAGTCAAAGGGTTGTTTTTGAAGTTGGTGGAGAGGGTGTGGGAGTCAAAGGGTTTTACAGAACTGGCTGACTGGCTTTTTTGATAGAGCCATGGACTAAAGATCTCATGTCTCAAGTTCAATCCCACACAATAACTGGAAAGTTGGTTTGTTCACTGCCCATCCTAATGCTCCAATCAATATTCATTATCAGAGTTTCATAAGTTCTGCTCCCCTCCCCATCTCAAGACTTCGCCAGTGCATGTTGTTCTGAGCAGACTCAAGGAATCTGCTTGATAACTGCTGGTAGACTCACGTGGAGCGCATATGGACTTGTCTAAATGTGATAAATGCCTCTTGCACAAACTCCAGAAAAACAAATTTCATACTTTTGCGGGTTATAACATTATATAAATAGCATGTTATGTGTGTAACTGGTCCAGTTCACATTGCCCTATTTAGAATCACAGAAACTGAGATAAGAGTACCTATTGCAATTACTTTCTATAAGTTAAACGTTTGACGGACATTCCATACACTCTGCCCAATAAATCAGAAAAACCATGATCATTCCAGCACCCTTTCTCCGTAGTACTTAAAAAACTGAGACAAAGGGCCACATCTAAAACCATAGTCCAACTGAGGATTAAACCCACCGCTTCTGCATTATCAGACTGGCATATATTTTTCTGTATGGAATTTATTCTGAGCATGGAAACGCTGTCTTCAGAAAATAAAATTGAACTGCAACTGCAGTACTTAAACTTTTGCCACTACAGCAACTGTAGCAGTGCAGTTCTTACAATATCTGACACCCTGCTCTTAGGCTCTGCAGTCCAAGTCTCTGTTATTACATCACTGTTGTTGTTAGTCCCTCCTTCTGCAGCTCCTATGTCCTGCCATTGTATTAACCCTTTGACTCCTGCACCTTATCCACCACCTGCAAAAACTTAACCCTTTGATTCCCTCACCCTATCCATCAATTTCCTGCAGGATGCTAGTGGACAGGGTGCGGGAGTCAAAGGGTTAAGACAAAGCCAGTCATCCATCTAGTCATCTACTCCTGTCTTCAGTCCAACTTCTCGAGTCTACTGACATGATTTCTGCTACATGTAGAGTCATTACTGCCCTTAAATACTATCATAATTCAACAATAGTTTACCATCTGTTGTACATTAACCCTTTGACTCCCGCACCTGGTCCATCAGCATCCTGCATTGTCAACCATACTAGCAAAGCAAAACTTAATCCTTTGACTCCCTCACCCTATCCACCAGCTTCCTGCAGGAAGCTGGTGGATAGGGTGAGGGAGTCAAAGGGTTATGTTTTTGCAGTTGGTGGATAGGGTGCGGGAGTCAAATGGTTAAATCAGTATGCTTCAAGTATTCATACAGACAGTGTCAAATATAACTGATGTCAAAGAATACCCTTACACTTGAATTTCATTAACAATTTTCATTATTTTACTGTATTTATCTATCACAATGTTTAACATTCTTGCGTCTGCCTCCTTTAACTGCAGACATCTGGCTCACCGTTAACCCTTTGACTCCCACACCCTATTTACCACTTGCAAAAACTTAATCCTTTGACATCCTCACCCTATCCACCAGCTTCCTGCAGGAAGACATGTCTTGCTTTTACAAATAAAAGAAGCTGATGGATAGGGTGAGGGTGTCAAAAGGGTTAAATTTTTGCTTTGCTGGCACGGTTGGCAATACAGGATGCTTGTAGACAGAGTGTGGGAGTCAATGTTAATAAATCTGATTTAGTGACTAAAATCTTTTTTCAGAATGACAAACTACTCTATGCATTACAAAACTACGCTGGTTTAAAACAAACAAAAACAAATCAAACCAAAACCAAACCAAACCAAACCAAAATAAACAAACAAAAATACAGGAGGGTGGTGGACGGAACAGAAAAGACAATCTAAAACTTGCCTAGCTATAAAGTCAGAGAAAAAAATCGGTATGAAAAGTTTTAGACATGTCTTGCTTTAACAAATAAAAGAAGTGGAGATGAGTTAAGCAATACTATAAAAAAACACTATGTTATATGTACAAACACAAGAAATCAGACGTACTGAATACATATATGCATATACCAGAATGAAAATTTGTAACAGCAAGTCCAAATTTTTATCTTACAAAATCGCTTTTACTCTTCTGGGAAAAGAAACCACCCAGCCAAATACCTTGCAATTCAAACGTCTTACTTTATGACTCATCATCATCATCATCATTCTCCTGCCCGTGATGGGCGTAGAGGAGAGATGAGAGACACTCTTGAAGCCAGCCGTCGCCAACCGGTCCTGTCCTCCGCCTGTCGCACCAGCGTGGGGCCATCCAACCTGGTCCATTCTTTGATGTTGTCCATCCAGCATTTGGCTTGTCGTCCCCTTCGTCTGCCGCCTCCCAGTGTACCCTGGAGGACCGTTTTGGGCAGTGAGTTGTGGCGTGTGACATGCCCGAACCACGACAGCTTCCTGTTCTTGACTGTTGCCAGGAGGGGTTCTTGTGGGCCTGCGAGTGTTGTTATTTGGCTCCACACAAAGTCGTTTGTCTTCCGATCTTGCCAAGAGATCCCGAGCAAGCGCCTGAAGCATTTAGTTTCAAACGTCTGGATTCTCTTGGTGGTCTCTGCTGTCATGGTCCAGCTCTCGCATCCATACAGCAGGATGGGGAGCACCAGGGACTTGTACAGCTTCATCTTCGATGGAAAGCCGATCTCTCTGCTCTTCCAGATCTTGTTTAGCTTTACCATCGCTGCTGTTGCGATCGCTAGTCTGGTCTTGATTTCTGTTGTAGAGCGACCGTCTTTGGTGAGAGTGGCGCCAAGGTATTTGAAAGCGTCCACTTCTTCAAGCTGTTGCCCGTTCATGTAGATTTCAGCATGGGTGTTGGTTGTGCTGTTGACCAGGACTTTGCTTTTTTCTGTGCTCACTTCCATTCCGTGTGCACCTGCACTTTCTTCCAGTCTCATGGTCAGGTCTTGTAGTTCTTCGTTGCTGCCTCCCATCAGGTCGATGTCATCTGCGAACCTCAGGTTGTTGATGGTTCTTCCTCCGATGGAGACAGTGGAGTGGAAGTCATGGAGGGCTTCACGCATGATGTTCTCCAGGAAGAGATTGAACAGCACGGGAGAGAGTAGGCAGCCTTGACGGACTCCAACTGTGGTCTTGAAGTAGTCCCCTATCTGGTTGTTGAGGAGAACTGCGCTGCTGGCAGTGTTATACAGCGCCTGGATGGTTTGGACGAGACCTTCCTCAATGCCAAACTTTCTTAGCACCTGCACAAACCCTTATGCCACACCCTGTCGAATGCTTTTTTAAAGTCTATGAAGTTGTGGAACAGGTCTCTCTGATGCTGCAGATGTTTCTCCATCATTATCCGGCAGGTGAAGATCTGTTCTACTGTGCTTCTGCCCGCCCTAAATCCAGCTTGTTCTTCCGCAAGGTGTTCTTCCGCTTCTTTCTTCAGTCGATTCAATATGACTCTGAGCATGATCTTGCTGGTGTGGCTAATGAGACTTATTGTTCTGTAGTTCTGGCATTGGCGCATATTTCCCTTTTTGGGCAGGGGGATGATGAGTGATTGAGTCCATTCTGTGGGCCACTGTTTTGTCTCCCAGATCTTCTGACAAATCGATGTTACACGAGTGACCAAATCATTCCCTCCATGTTTGAGCAGCTCTGCTGGGATATTGTCTGCTCCAGGTGATTTCCCTGCTGGTAGGCTGCGGATGGCTTCTTCCACTTCTTCTCTCATCACTGGTAGCGGTGAGGATTCCCTCAATGGTGTTGAGTCCCCCTGAAACAAACTGTCATCTGGCTGTATTGGGTAGTTGTATAGTTCTTGGCAGTACTGCGTCCATCTGTTCAGAACAGCGGAGCTTTCTGTCAGCAGCTCGCCTGAGGTATCCTCGATGACTGACGATCTGTTTTGCTGCGTCTTGGTAAGGTTTTTCAGTGTGGTGAAGGCATGTTTGCTGTTTCCTTTTTTCATGCCTTTCTCGATGTTCTCACACTGGTTGTTGATCCATTGTTCTTTGGCTTCAATCATTTTCTTCTTTACAAGGTTGTTGGTTTTACGATACTGTGCGGCTTCTTCAGGGCTGGAGTTTTTCGTCTTCTTCAGTGATCTTCTGTTGTCGCAGAGGTCAAGGATGTCATTTGAGATCCATGCTTGGTGTTTCTTCCTCTGTCGCCCCAGTACCTCCTCTGCTGTTTCGCGGACTGCCTCACCAAAGTTGTTTGTGAGGTCGTTGATGTCGCTGTCCAGGAAGTTGAGTGCCGCGAACCGCCCCCCGAGCTGTGCCTGGAATGCCTCTTCTATCTCTGGATCTTTTAGCTTTTCCAGGTCAAACTTGATGCGTGGCTGCGCAGCCTGGTACTTCTTTTTCAATTTGATCTTCATTGTGAGCAGCACGAGGTCGTGGTCGCTGCCTATATCAGCTCCAGGGTATGTCCTCGTCTTTGCTTTATTAATGCTTGATTTGAAGCGCCGCGGTGTGAGGACAAAGTCGATCTGGTTGTGAGTCTTTCCGTTCGGCGCATGCCAGGTTGTTCTTCTTGACAGTTTGTGGGGGTAGAGGGTGTTGGCAATGGTGAGCCGTTGGGTGCAGGCAAACTCCAGAAGGCGAAGTCCCCTGTCATTAGTTTCCCCTGTGCCAAATTGACCCACTGTTCCAGCCCAGTTTTTGTAGGCATCTGGGCCGACTTTGGCGTTGAAGTCCCCCTGAACTATGATGATGTCTTTCCTGGGGGCTTTTCCGATGGTGTCTTCTATTTTCTCATAGAATTCTTCAACCACCTGGTCTTCATGGCTGGTAGTTGGAGCATACACTTGTATGATGGTGATGTTCTTTGGTTTGGCTGACACCCGAATGCTGATGATTCTGCTGTTGACAGGCGTGCAGCTCATGATGCATCCAATGACTTCTTTGCGTACGATGAAAGCTACGCCATTTTCATGTAGTGACTCTTCGCCACTGTACCACATCTTGTGTCCTTCCTCTGTGATTGCTTCTCCGAAGCCTGTCCATCTTACTTCCGATATACCCACAATGTCCCATTGGTAGCGTCTCAGCTCGTGCTCTAGTTCTTTTACTTTGCCGCACTGATGGAGTGTACGGACATTCCAGGTTCCAATGGTAGCTTTTTCCGTTGGCAGTTTGAATGATGTCTTTGCCCCAGTAGCTGACTTTTCACTTCCACCCTGGTGCTTGTCAGTGGTAAGAGCGGTCGTTTGTAACCCGGGCCCCGACCGATCCGGTATGTTGTTGGCTATAGTGTCTCTCATATCTTTTCTGTGGGCTTAGGTTAATCCTTGGTGGCGCCAATCCCCTCTCCAAGTCTCCTGCTGTGACAGGTAGTACTGGGCTACAGCTTGCCAGTAGCAGACCTATTTGTCTGACCTGACTCACTTTATGACTACTGCTTTTCAAAAAATCTTTTTTTCTTTTGTTTTTCTTTTTCTTTTTTCCACAAACTTGCTTTTATACTTAAGGTGATCACAATCGCATGTGCCAGAGAATTAATTCAACAATCAGCTGAAGTGACATGAAGCAGTAAGCGCTGGGGGAAAAAGGTGACAGTCACAGCACCCAGCCAATGGAAGGTCAAATTGCGAAGTGTAAGTTGATGAAAAAAAAAAAACTGGCAAAGAAACAGGAGGGTTTGGCGTTCAAGAATATCAACAACATATAAACTTATTTTTGTGCTTTACCATGACTTACATACATTTTCTTTTCAGTCTGCTTACAATTACAACAACTTTTAAAAACTTCCCAATCAAATTCATCTCCATCATATCTTATCTCAAGATTAAACTTCTATTTTTGTCAACAGTATTCTTTCATGTTTTTATTGGTGTGAAAATGTCGTAATTATAAAAACCAGATACTAATCGTTCACAATTTCTATAAACAGCAACTTAATAAACTGAATATATGGTGACATAACTATGCAATGAGGAAAGTGACGTGTCAAAAAAGCGTGTTAATTTAAGCATTTGTTAAAATGATAAAAATACAGTAAGTAAATTCCAATATGTAATATTTGTACTATGAAATAATTACTGCTACAGAAAAAAAATTCATCACTTTGATCAGAAAACTAACAGTGCAAAGTTGTAATTATGAAAAACAAAGCAAAAACAAACAAACAAACACACAAACAAAAAGAAAAAGAAAACAAACCCAACATGAGGTAACTAGGCAAGATGTTAAGTCATACAAGCAATGAAAGATAACATAAACACTTACCTATGCACACAAACTTCAACTCAAACTATATTCTACTTAAATTTTCAACACAGGTATCTGTTACACTCTACTGTAAAGGATACTGAGTTAATCTAATGACTTTAAGCATGCTATAATGTGCAGACATAGACAGAGATACAGACACACACACACACAATCACAGACAAACACGCATGCACTCACACACACACATACATACCCACACATGCGCGCATACACAGACACAAACAGAGATACAGACACACATACAATCACAGACACACAAGCATGTGCTCTCTCTCTCTCTGTCTCTTTCTCTCTCTCTCACACACACACACACACACACACACACACACACACACACAGAGGAATATGAACATCTCACACACACAACTTTTCACATCATGTATATCGAGTATGCGTTAGTAGAATCATAGGAAATGAAAACAAACAAACAACAAACAAAAAATACTATTTTCAGTCCTAGAAGTTAACTGACTCCATTACACACATTTCCTATCTCTCTAACACCAAAGCTAATTCATACAAAAGCATCAAAAACTATTTCTAAACAACTAGGTAGAGCTACATATATGTTCACAATCAAAATAAATAAACTTACTAGACTTGACGCATTCTGGGCAAAATAAACGAATAAATGTGTACATACACAAAAACAAAAATAAATACATACCAATACAAGTAGGTACACAACAATTTTCATGGAATACAGGCACATGCAAATTATACAGAATGAGGTATGCACTGAAAATGTCCTCAAGTACTCCCACAGCCAAGCAGTATTATCACAAACATAATTCAACTATTGTTATCATCATCATCAGCCACATACACCACTACCTTGCTCACTACCAGAACACACAGTGGACAGTGTTAATATGGATTATGGGTAAACCTCATGGTTACAGGTGAAAAACAAACAAACAAACAAACGAGAAAAAAAAAAAGACAATTTTGCCACCCAAGCAAACTGATATCAATGGATCTGATGTACAGAAAACTGCATAAATATAACCCTGTTCCATTTAAGCAACATGACGCTAATGTACAAAACTAAGTATTTTCAGAGAAAATTACAAAAACAAACAAACTCCCCCCCAAAAAAAAACAACAAACATAAATTTAAAAAAAAAACAAAAAAAAGAAGCAAAAAACAAAACAAAACAAAAGCTACAAGCAGATTTTCAAAAGAAAATGCTTCAAAATATAGGTGGGGTCTGACCAGACAAGGGTAGCTAATATCACTTAAAAACAAAAATCAAATGCCCCCTCCCTCATTAACACTAGGGAGAGAGAAAAGTCACCCTAACCCTCCAAAACACAAAACTCAGTACCCATAATTCGACAGGACCCATCTCTCAGCATATGAAAAGTCTGTGTTGAAATATACTTGTCAAAACAAATGCACAAGCTCCAAAATGATCTGCAACACTTTCTGACCTTTCGCAAGATAGAATTTTGATAATGCGATTGAAAGAAAGAGAATTCAGAACAGAAGCAAGATAGGCTTAAAAATACAAGGGACTGAAGGACAGCGAACTCAGAACGGTCTTATTGTAGAAGGCAATCTAGCCCATTACAGTTTCATCTATTACCATCTTTCTTTTCCTCAGGCATGACTGAAGGAAAGAGACAGGGGAATAGAGAAAAAAAAAAAAGAAAACTAGATAGGACTTGAAGTAAGACAAATGTTCTATCAAAAGCACACAAATACTTGAGTGCTGTTAACTTTTGTGCATAAATATTTGACCTTTTATCCTGTACGTTGTCAGTTCACCTTTCAACTCAACAAAAGCCACAAGAGAATACATATCAGCCAACTGCTTGTTCACTGACAACCTCATACCTGCTCATGTAACACAATATTGGAAAAAATTAAACAAATGTCTAGCAAGCTTGAAACTCTCAAGATATTTGGAATTCCTTACTAAAAGGAAGACATGTATTGCAAAAAAAAAAAAAAAAAAAAAAAAGCAACAACTGCAACATGAATTATCAGAAAGAAATGGGTGAAGGGATGACAAAAGTTAAACAAATGTCTGGCAAGTATTAAACTTTTTGCATAGATAAAGTTCATGCCTGGAAGGACAGATACAGCAAAGAATTAAGACAACTGCAACATGAATTTGGAGAAAGATAAGGATGAGGTTATGACAATTACTTTGATATACTGTTCTTTCATCCGTTTGATTTATTTCACCTATACATTATAACACTCAGCACCAATTTATCCTGTTTTGCATCTGACCCAATGAAAAAAGAAAATCCAAATATAAGGCCATTTCCCTATCCCACTCTGCTTACTAGGATACTTGGGTGGCAAAACCAGAAAAAAACAACAACTGCAGACTGGATACAGATGAGGCATGGGGCTAAGAGAGCATTCTAGAAACAAGACACAAGCATGCATGGCCCCCAGAGACTTACACCCAGAATCAGTCTGGTTGTTGGGATCTACTTTGACAACAAACTCTGCAAAAGAACACCGGCATTTCTGTCAAACACATGCAGGTCAGGTGGTTAAATTCTAACTACGTGTTGTGTGCCCATTAACAAAACTTCCCCACCAAGGATTTAAACATCCATCGCGGAAAGAATTTAGACAGATGTGAGTGCACACACAATCTCAAAACAGAAAGAAAAACATGAAGGAATTTATAGGTAAAGAGAGCACAACATTAATTATAATCAGGGTGCACACTGGGGAGGATGGGGGTGAACACAGAGAAGCTGTACATCTCTGGTTTGTGACGAACAGGTTATAAAAGTTTTCTACTCTGAAAACGTTCAAATCTACATTTCATTTTAAACAAACGAAGCCTTGAAAGAAGTAAACATGGTATATTTTCTAAACCTTTATAAGATGGTGGGAGAACTCTACAACATTATAGTTGTCTATTACCTAGTCTAAGTCAACTACAAAACATTTATAAAAGAAATTCTTTCTAACATATGATTTCTTAATAAATGTACATGAAAATTTCTCCTAGTGACGTTTAAGTAAAACACCTAACTAACAGTGTACAAAGCTATTCAGAAAATAAACCAAGCTTAAAATCAATAGTAAACTTCAACTAAATTTGTTTCAAACAACAATCCTCAATGGCACACCAGCTTCAGCAATACCCAAAGGCATGTTAACAAAATATTTTTGCAGTGGTGGTTACATTCAGCTGGAGTATTCAGCTGTCCAGAACAACATTAATAGCAGACAGCAACTCAGTGACAGTGTTATTGTTAGCAAACTTGCCGCCATTATATTCTATGTGGATTTGCTGTGCACGGTTGAATGTCTAGGGCATTTGAGTTATGGACTTAGATATGAAATATACGCAGTACATATTTCAAACAAATTAGCCCCATAGTACAAGGGATAAATACTGTTAGAACTGTTCTGTCGTTTCCTAATGCATTCCTGAGTGTCACAGAAACAGTGAGAGAGAGAGAAAGAGAGAGAGAGAGAGAGGGAGGGAGAAGAACGGGGAGAGAGAGAGAGGGAGGGGGAAGGAGAATTTATAATGACAGAGAGATAACTGAAAAAAAAGATAAGATATTGAGAGTGGGACTGACAGTGACAGAGCATTAACTTGTACATGTAGAGGGAGAAGTGCGATAATTTCATGAGCATGTCCTTCCTGCAGTGGGGTACTGTGGATACAAAAATAAAGGTCCCCATCTGTTTCAGAACCACATGAATTATTTAGTTCACTTTTAGGTAGTTAAGGGTTCCTCTTTCCTGTCATGTTCACTTTTCCTCACAAGAATCATATTTTTGTGTTCTGGATCATTCACCTGTATTTCTTCCAAATTCTCTCCTCAGTCCTTTGAAGACAGTGCATGACTGCCTGTAACGCAGGACAAAGAATAATCATATATGCAAAAATCTACTCCTTCTTCTAAATAAGCAGGTGTGTATGATTTTACATCCTAAGACAGGGACTACTTGCAGAAGCACAAGCCTGTGTAAGAAAAATAGAAGAATGAGCATATCATACCCTGCAAAGGATACCAACAGCCAAAGTGCTTAATGATACTATACTAACAGCCAACGTGCTTGATTTAGCTGTGCCAAGGGATTTGAAAATATACTAAAATTAGTGGGTCTTTCAGCGGCAAACAATACTTCAGACAGAAAACTATTGTACTGAAAGGTACACATGTGCTCGCTGCATGTGAGAGTCAAGGGGGTGAGACAGCATAGCCAGCCAAGGGGGTGAGATAACATAACCTTTACAGAATTTGTTCCCAAAGGCAGAAGTTAAAGAGGGGTCCAGCATGGATGGTTTGTGCCCTGGCTTGAAAAGACCACTCTAGTCTGCCCAGCTGTAAACAGTACCTGACTCTCTTTAGGATGGGGAAGGTAAAATAGCAAGGGCAAAGGAATGGGCAATGCCCCATATTGCAAACTCTGAGTTGAAATCTCTAACAGCTATCTTTTCAATGATGCTCAGGTTACTATTCCTTGGCCAGATGTGATGTTAACACCTAGAATAAGAGATTATTCAAGAGGGATTTATTGCACTTGGACAATAACAAGTTCTCTTCCCAAATCTGCCAGTGATGAATTCACAAGATTCCTTGATCCTATGCAAACCTTAAGCACTGGCACAATCTTGAAAAAATCTGCCGACAGCACTTGGTGTTCCCAGGTGGTCATCCATCCCAGTGTTAACAGGCACCCAACATTGCTTAGCTTAGATTACTAGATGAGAACCCATGTTTTCACTGTGCATGGCCATTGACATAAACCTTTCCCTCACAGTTAACTTTCTCCAAACCTGAAGACAGGCAGATACCCACTCACTGCTGAGTCAGATGCCCATTCACAGCTGGGTTCAGAATGGAGATGTAGCACAGGCTTTTGTTATATTGTACACATATGTCTTGAATGTGCTGTTTTTGCATGTATACATAAAAAAATATGTGTATACATACCAAGTTTGCATACCTATGTGTTCAAGTGTATAGGAAAGAAGGAAAGCAATTTATACTGGTTACCATTACTTTTCTGTTTTTCTATCTTCACACATCTAAGAAGCCTATTAAAAATTTGTGTCATTGCTACAAAGGAAGTACGTTCAGAGTCTGTACTTTACAGACTGATCATCAATGCTTCATTTCAGAACAGTCAATGACATGATGAGAAAGAAATTTAATGAAATACCATTTTACAATGATGGTGGTAGTAAATACTGATGACAATGATAATAATAATGTTAATGATAAACAAGCATAGAAACAATCTATCAAGCAGGTTACACACCTCAAGATAAATAGTGCTTCTCATGTAATGGGCACACTGTCATTTAATTTGACTCGTTACATGCTTTCAAATATTGCAATGAATTTTAAGAACTACAACAACACCATCTTCAAGAAAATACTATCACTTGTTGTCAGATTATTTTGAAACTGCAAATTTTGTTTCTCTGTTGTTCCACTTTATTCTATATGTGCACAGTGTGTGTGTGTGTATACACACATGTGTGTGGTGTGCGTGTGTGCGCATACGCATGCATTGTTTTGTTTTGTGGGTTTTTTGGGGGGAGTGGGGGGTTGTTCTTGACAAAGACTATAACATTCTCAGTACTAAATCAGCTCACTTCATTTTGAAACAATGTCATTTGCTGTCTATTCGTACATTTTGGATTTGGTGATCTTGCTTCTTTTAAGTTGGTTCGGTAAATCTGATAAAAGGCTGTTAAACTGAAAATAAACAACCTGCAAATCCTGTTTTGATCATTAATATTTTCATGTGCCTACTGTTCTTATTCATACTCTCTTTCACTGAATTCAGATTTAAATATTCTCAAAACATAAAGCCTCTTATTAATCTTTCCTTTTCTGCATAAGAATGTAACTAATATGCATTAATTACATCTTTTCTGCATGATTTTCAGCTCTTTTCTGAACATAAGTAAAACCTGAAATTTAAATTTATATTAATGTTTTCATAATTTGGGTGACATGTATTTTTTTCTTTTTAACAAGTTCAATGTCATTATTGCAATGAACATAAACACACTGTGCATTATTTTTAATATATAACCACACATCCACTGTATTAGATTTGAGTTTACAAACCGTTCAGTTACAATTAATTTTTTTCAAAAAACCTGCCAACTTTCACTTACTCATTAAACTTCAAACTCACTTTTAGTCATTCTACACAGAGTACTCAAAAATTCGAAATGTTCCTTGGTCATTCCCAAAATCTAGAAATAGAGAGAATGCAAAGAACTGGAGAGAATTAGAAATGTGCATGCACTGTCAATTTTTTCAATGACAGACAAACTACATTACAGTACAAGCACAGCTTGGAAGCTACTAATTTTCAGACAAACAGTATTCTGAGAAATACTGTTATGTAGCACAATATAAACAAAAGATTTGGATTGCCTTGGCAAAGCATGCCATGAAACTATGCATAGCTGCAAGTTCTACATTCCATATTCAAAATATGCAAAAATGTACACATTTTAATTGTATTCCCTACTTATAATTTCAGATGTTCTATTTGATGTTCTCTATCAAACAGCAACTAGTTCTACTACACGATGTCAACATTTTTGACAAGTTTTGGAGCTAAAAGAGGCTGAAAAGAACACACACAAAAAAACCAATGTCAAGTCAGAGTGATTAGCAGAAAACTCAGGAGTTAAAAGCAATTACCAAAGCTGGGATGCAAAATCCAAATGGCAAAATGCAAACAGTTTGGTCAGATTTCAGCACTGCACACTGAACATCATTCCATATATTTTGCTTGTCTATTTCCTGGTAAACTTAAAGCACCACATCAACTGTAAGATTATGAAAACCCAAAAAAAGCGGAATTACAAATATGCAGAAAAGCTTGGTCAAGTCTTCTCCCAACCACCTCAAAAAGCACTATCAGTTATAAGATTAAAAGACAAAGTTCACTATAATTTCTACAGCTTTCAATTTTCAAGGCAGTAAGGCAATCTACTAATGCCTTTTTTTTTCTAAAACTTTTCTTTATTTGACTTACCAATAACCAGTCCTTTTCTAAAACTTTTCATTAAACTACTTGTCAAACACGTTAGGTAAAAATATTCCTTTCTGTAACAAAACATTAAAACATGAAATAAAGTCAATATATTAGTACATAATGCACAAACAAAGCAACAACAATAGCATACACTATGAAAATAAACATAATACACTGAAACTGTAACCAAACATACTGAACCATGGAGGGCACAATGAAAATAATCTCCCTGTCTGAAAGAGAAAACAGGACATGAAATAACAGGTGAACAGAATCACTATTCACTGACTTACCCCGAAAACAGAAGGCAGACTTGGACCTCAAAACTGGGGCAATGTATCGCTTACTGCATGGAGAGAAGAACTGTAGAGGAAGACATGCTATATTAATCATACAATATATTATCTTTGGGCAAAAAATGTGTATGTATGTGTGTGTGTGTGTGTGTGTGTGTGTGTGTGTGTGTGTGTGTGTTGTGTGTGTTGTGTGTGTGTGTGTGTGTGTGTGTGTGTGTGTGTGTGTGTGTGTGTGTGTGTGTGTGTGTGTGTGTGTGTGTGTGTGTGTGTGTGTGTGTGTGTGTGTGTGTGTGTGTGTGTGTACTTGTGCATATATGGATACATATTCCTCATTCTCTCTGTCTTACTGAAGGCTACCTAAATGTCAAAATAAAATTGATATGGACTGGTCATGCACAGAGATGGCCTTTCAATCACAAAGCTGAACTAAGTTCCAATGATAAGTTGCAGTGGGTACGCATGCATGACAACTTCAATCTTATTAATCAAGATTTGGTACACAAGCAAACACAGGACAACAAAAAATTGTTATGAATCAAGATTGGTACATAATAAATTAGTCATGCATTATCTTTTGTTGGGTCAGATACACTGTCATGTGAAATATTCTTATGTATGTTTATTTCTGGATTTTTGATTTGCATAGGTCTTATTAGCATTACTGATATATCTTTTCACCATATGACAAGTAATGTACATGAACACATGATGTTTTGAGATGAAAATGTTGTTAATATGTATCTGTTCTATATATTTGTTCTTAGAATACAAAAATAAATCAATCATAAACATTTTTTTTATAGATGCACACCGGTGTACAAAAGTTTACTCATGGATCTAGCATTACGAATATACATGACTGATTTCAAGAAATAGCAATTTCTCCCACAGTCCTGAACATGTACATTAACCACAGTATAACACTTATGCCACCTTAAAATGTTTATTCATTGTATGTTATGAAACCTGGAGCACAATACAAACATAACCACAACAACAAAAATCATCTGACTTCTTGAGGATCAGACAATATCATCCATGTGTCAATGAGAAGATGCAAAATATTCAGTGTCATACTTTTTGTAAGTCAGACATCCTACAATGCAGATGTAATAGATCAAAAACACAGTCAGCTTTCATTTATACTGCAGCTTCCTCTCATGGAAATAAACACACATGTGCAAAACACAAAAAGTACATGCCATCTCCCATCCTCACTTTGCCATGCACACACATGTACAAAGACAAATTTGCACACCAACAGACACATGCACACACAAGCATATGCATACCTGTATGCATGCACATTTTCCTGCACACACACACACACACACACACACACACACACACACACACACACACACACACACACACACACACACACACACACACACACACACACACAACACCTTTCCTATTTATCTATTTTTCATCATCATCATCATGTGTCATGCTGCATGGCGTTGGCAATCACAGCCCTCCATATGAATCTATCTTTTGCTGCTGCAAGTATCATCTACCATTTTTGTCCTCATCCACCTTGCCAAACTGTCTTATATTTTCTCCCTGAGTCTACATGGTACACTTTGTCCCTCTAGCTTTCCTGTTCTGACTAGGTACTCAAATTTTTCTTGCCTTATAAAATGTCCTATGAATGTTGCTTGTCTTAATCTATTTTTCATTAATGTTCTTTTTGTGTTTGCTTCCTTTAAGACTGTTTGATTTCTTTTCTCTGCTGTCCATGGAACTATTAATATTCTTCTCAGGAACCATATTTCAGCTGCCTCAATCATGTCCTTATTTTGCTTAGTTTTTCTTGATGATTGTCCAGGCTTTGTATCCATAGAATATACTGGTTCTATACAACAACAAAGCGCTCTCTTCCTGATGTTAATTGATAGACCTTTGTTCATAAGAATGCTTTTGATGTTCTTGAATGCTGTTTTAGTTTGGCCAGTTCTGCTGGATATTTCCAGTGTGCTTCTGCCATCTTGTGAAATGACCGTTCCCAGATATTTAAACTTATCGACTTGTCTCAATGTTGCGCTATTTGCTATTATTTTATATGAGGGGATTTTTTTGTTTTTTTATAATTAACATGACTTCAGTCTTCTTACTATTAATCTCTAGCCTTTTATTTCTGATTTCTATTACATTCACAAGATTTTTTTTCCAATTTTTGTAATCAGAATGATGTCATCTACAAAATAAAGACTGTTTATCATTTTTCCTCCAACCTGTATCCCAGAGCATTCTTCTAGGTTTCCCATGATGGTTTCACTACCGGATGAAGATGCTCCATTGGAGCCTTATTACATCATTCTCTTTCCTACTGATGTGTCTGGCAATAATGTTTTGGGGATGTTTGGATAGCAGTTTCCTGTTGCCTTCCATCAGTTTTTGTATGGACTCTCTGCTAGGGATAGCAGTTTCCTGTTGCTTCCATCAGTTTTTGTATGGACTCTCTGCTAGGGATAGCAGTTTCCTGTTGCTTCCATCAGTTTTTGTATGGACTCTCTGCTAGGGATAGCAGTTTCCTGTTGCTTCCATCAGTTTTTGTATGGACTCTCTGCTAGGGATAGCAGTTTCCTGTTGCTTCCATCAGTTTTTGTATGGACTCTCTGCTAGGGATAGCAGTTTCCTGTTGCTTCCATCAGTTTTTGTATGGACTCTCTGCTAGGGATAGCAGTTTCCTGTTGCTTCCATCAGTTTTTGTATGGACTCTCTGCTAGGGATAGCAGTTTCCTGTTGCTTCCATCAGTTTTTGTATGGACTCTCTGCTAGCCTTTGTCATTCCCTTGACTGCCCACAAGGCAGTGGGGGCTGATTTTCTGTCAGGGTTTACTTCCTTAATCTTGGTCTCTCCTGAGATAACCACAAAGCAATGGTGCTATTTAACCATAGCTGGGGGTCTGATTCGTGGGTACCAGGGTATGGGCCTGTGTGCAGTAAATCTGGGGGTCAGATCTCCTCCGAGTCCATCAAGACTTCAGCCTGAGTCTGAATCTTTTTTTTTTTTTAAATGTATGGAAACGAGTTTATGGGTTTCTTTTTTCAAAGAAAAAGGCAGACTGTTAGAATGGCTCAACCATCTTGTTTTGAATTACAGTGGTGCTTTGAAAATTTGACAGGAAATCACGTCTTCACACGTACATGCTGACTGTGGCAACAGTAGTTTGACCATTTTAACTACATAAAAAAATAAATATGATACATGAACACAGTCCCAAACTATACACACTTGTTTATCCCCATTCTGAACAGGTACAAGCACAAACCCACATCCCAAAACATTACACACACACATGAACACAGTCCAAAAAACTGTACACATGTTTACCCCCATTCTGAACAGGCACAAACCAAGATCCAAAAACATTACACACATACATGAACACAGTCCCAAACTGTACACATGTTTACCCCCATTCTGAACAGGCACAAACCTACATCCAAAAACATTACACACATACATGAACACAGTCCCAAACTGTACAAACATGTTTATCCCCATTCTGAACAGGCACAAACCTACATCCAAAAACATTACACACATACATGAACACAGTCCCAAACTGTACACACATATTAACCCCATTCTGAACAGGCACAAACCCATATCCAAAAACATTACACACATACATGAACACAGGGCCAAACTGTACAAACATGTTTATCCCCATTCTGAAAAGGCACAAACCTACATCCAAAAACATTACACACATACATGAACACAGTCCCAAACTGTACACACATATTAACCCCATTCTGAACAGGCACAAACCCATATCCAAAAACATTACACACATACATGAACACAGGGCCAAACTGTAAACACATGTTTACCCACATGTTTACCCTCACTCCAAAGAGGCACAAATCCACACCCAAAAGCATTACACACACACACACACCCAAAACCCCACACACACATACACACAGAGTAACGTACATGCTGTCAACCTACTGTCATAATTTGGGCTGTTTAAAGGTGCTGTGTAATGTACTGACCTTATTGTTGTCTTCAAAGCCAGGTACAGCATAGGGCCACATGACATACTTGCCATTGTTACGACTACTGGGGCCACATTCATCTGTATCTGGATCATGCTCTGCGCCCCAGTTGTGGCCTGGTTCATCATCATGTACAGTATCACATCATGGTTCGTCACTTATCATTCCACAACTACTCACGGAGCTGTCACTAATTCAACCTTGCTTGTACTAAAAAGCAAAGCAAAGCTGAAGTTCAAAAGTACATTTAACTGATGATTAAAATAGAAATATCAAGCACACCTCATAGCAGCAGGTATGATAATGACATGATATAACAGAAATATCAAGCACATCCCATAGCAGCAGATATGATAATGATATGACATAACTTATATGTGTATATGTGTACACTTGTATATCATTCTGAAAAAATATCCATGCTTAACCTTTCGCCGTGACAAAACAAAACACACAAAAACTAGCCCAATGAAAAAATCATTATTGCTCCATAAACATGCATAAGCATTTAACTGATCACACTATACTGTCAACAAATGTCCCTGAAATTAACACAAAACTAAACAAAAGTTGCTAGATTCCATAGTAGATAACTCTTTAACAGAATCAAAAACTGCAAATTACTCGAACTAGTAAACAGACATTTTTGATGAAATTTGAATTGCAAATCATTCAAACTAAGCCAGCCATAAAAAAAGAAAAAACAATCTTACAAATACTTTTTTTTAACCATTTCTCTCCATGCTGACTGATGCAAGAAAATAAAATATTACAGAAATCAACCTTGTTCTTTCAATAAACAATCGTAACAAAAACATTTTCATGTTTCCATAAAAGAATAGAAGAATGATTCCAAACTTACCCAATTCTGTGTTGGAAGCAGCATCATACATGCAAAGATAAAACAATTCGTTCAAGTTAATCCAAAATGAATGATATGGTAAATAGTTAACAATTTTATTGTTCTATGAAACACTTGTGTGTGTGTGTGTGTGTGTGTGTGTGTGTGTGTGTGTGTGTGTGTGTGTGTGTGTGTGTGTGTGTGTGTGTGTGTGTGTGTGTGTGTGTGTGTGTGTGTGTGTGTGTGTGTGTGCGTGCGTGCGTGCATGCGTGCGTGCGTGTGTCTGTGTCTGTGTGTCTCTGTGCGTGTGTCTGTGTGTCTGTGTGTCTCTGTGCGTGTGTGTGTGTGTGTGTGTGTGTGTGTGTGTGTGTGTGTGTGTGTGTGTCTGTGTCTGTGTGTGTCTGTGTCTGTGTGTCTGTGTCTGTGTGTGTGTGTTCTTGCTTTTCGTTTTGAAACTAATTAACAGCATATGATCCAGTTATTTCAACATGCGTGAGCATATGTGTGTATGGCTGTAATTTAAGCAAAGTCCATTTGGAAGACAGTTCTCTGCAACTTTTAAGTAGTATCTATTATCATTACAGTATGAAAATGCACTTCTTATCAAACATTAACCAGAAGGCTTAATATTTAACACTAGCTTATTCTACATGAAATGTTAACACTACTGAATGAACATTTAGAAAAATATCAAGCAAATTCAAAATGTGCCTGAGAATGTTAAGTGTATCTGATTTTGCATACAGTTGAAGAGAGAAAAAATATGCATGGAATCTGCCCTACACTTATCTTCTGGGATAAAACCAATGGGTATATATTTTAAGTATTTTTCATCATGTCATCAAAATGTGCAGTTAGTGAATTATCACTAACCATGTGTAGTGACCAGTTCAAACTGCAGGGACAAGACTTGTTGGTTCCTGGTGTTCTTGGCAGAGCTCCAGCCAGTCCTGGGGTATACAGCTTTACCTCGGATCTGGGATGCTTTGAACAGAACAGGGGCGCTTCATTCTGAAGTCTGCCTTTATTCAGGACACATCTACCCATTCCATAACAATAAAAGAATATCCAATAACTCATGCACTCACACACACGTACACACACACACACACCATGCGCACGCACATACACACACATATGCATCATACACATAATTTGCTTAATACTTTTACACCAACACATAGCCAAATATATGGCTCATCACTAGCCAAAATCATCAAACAACCTCCCATCTACCTAGCAAACAAGCAAGCAAGCAACCAATCCTTTTCCTAGACACACAGAAGATCAAACAAATTTGTTAAACTGAAATGGTGTACAACTCATCATCATTATGTGCCCTGCTGAATGGCATTGGCAATCATGGCCCTCCATATGAATCTATCCCTTGTCGCTGCAAGTAACATCTCCCACCCTCTCTGTCCTGCCAAAGCCCTTCCAATATTTTCTCCCGAGTATACCTGGTGCTCTCTTTCCCTCCAGCTTTCCTGTTCTGACCAGGTGTTCTAATTTCTCTTGCCTCATAAAACTTCCTATAAATGTTGCTTGTCTTTTCATAATCTTCTTTATTAATGATCTTTTTGTGTCTGTTCCTTCAAGACTGTCTTGTTTGTTTTATTGCTGTCCATGGAACTCTCAACATTCTTCTTAGAAACCACATCTCAGTTGCCTCAATTTTGTTCTGACTTTGCGTGTTGACTGTCCATGCCTCACAACCATAAAACAGTATCAGTTCTATATAACACTCAAGAACTCTCTTCCTGTGTTAATTGATAGGCATTCGTTGGTAAGAATGCTTTTCATATTCTTGAATGTTCTTTTAGCTTGGCTGATTCTGCTGGCTGTTTCTGATGTCTGGTGAGATGACCCTTCCCAGATATTTAAACTTATCAAGTATGCAACCAAAAGCATGCCATTCAGTCAGCCACCAACACCAAGTTCAAACAACAAAATGACAAAAAAATGTCCCCAACTTACGAACAGAACAGATACCCCCAGCAGAAGCTGCACTCTCTGGTGCAATGAAGGCCAAGCCCAGCACATTATCAGGAAAGGCATAACTAGTGAACAGGTGGGCCAGGCAGAACTGGTTGATGTGTTTGGATCTACTGAAGGCCTGGGCACAACAACATAAGAGAAGCAAACAGTGCTTCATATAACATGTTGAGCTTTTTGTTGTTGTTTCTGTCTGTTAACCCTTTGACTCCCGCACCCTGTGCACCCTGCAGGAAGCTGGTGGATAGGGTGAGGGAATTAAAGGGTTAAGTTTTTGTAGTCGGTGCATAGGATGCGGGTTTAAAGTAGCACTGAACTTTCTTTTTATCACAGTCAATGTCCATTTCCATACAGTCCATTAAATCATTCAGATAATAATAATAATAATTAATAATAATTACAATATTTATATAGCGCAAAATCTTGATAAAATCAAATCTAAGCGCTGAAACACACACACACGCACGCACGCCGCACAACCACGCACCACCACGCACGCACGCACACCACCACCACCACACCACACACACACACACACACCACACACACACGGCTATAAATGGGGAGAAAGAATAAAAGCAATGGAAAATTATAGAGAGCATATTATATACAATTATATATTGCAATGTGATTCCCCTCCGAGTGGAGACAGGCTGCAGAGGGGATTGAGTGAGGTCAGGATTTTATGCAAAGGAGAAAAGGTGAGTTTTGAAAGCGGACTTGAAGGAAACAAAAGTAGGTTGCTGACGGACTGAGAGAGGAAGTTTGTTCCAGGAGAGCGGACCAGAAACAGAGAAGGCTCGTGGACCATAGGTATTGAGCTTAGTGCGTGGAAAGCGAAAAGTCAGAGGATCGGAGGCAGAGCGGAGGGTACGTGAGGGAAATAGATCTCAAGTAGGCTTGACAGGAAATCGGGGGCTGCGTTATTGAGGCTTTTGATAGCACATGGTGTCTAGTTTGTACTGTATGCGCTTTGATACAGGGAGCCAGTGAAGTTGTGCCAGGAGAGGAGATATGTGGTCAGCTTTTTTCTTTTTGAGTACAAGGCGTGCAGCATTGTTTTGAATGCGCTGTAGGATGTGAGTGGTGGAGGCAGGAAGACCGGACAGGAGTGAATTGCAATAGTCAATGCGAGACATTATGAAGGAGAAACGAGTTTTGCAGTTGTTTCCACAGAGAGATACTTCCTGATCAGGCTTATACGATGGAGGTGATAGTAGCAAGATCTGGCAGTTTGAGAAACAAAGTTGTTCATGGAGAGGGTAGAGTCAATGCAGACACCAAGGTTTTTAGCTGAATCAGAAATTGGGACTGATGTGTTACATAATGGGAGAGAAAGAGGAGGCAG
Source organism: Monoplex corrugatus (assembly GCA_030674185.1). Classification (NCBI taxonomy): domain Eukaryota; kingdom Metazoa; phylum Mollusca; class Gastropoda; order Littorinimorpha; family Ranellidae; genus Monoplex; species Monoplex corrugatus. The sequence continues at coordinate 6,109,019 of CM060306.1, read as the reverse complement.
CTGAGAAAGTTTCTGACGGGTGCCAATGAGGATAGCTTCTGTCTTGTCATCATTTAGCTGAAGTTTGTTGTATGTCATCCAATTTTTGATGTCCGAGTAACACTCAGTGGTGCGAGTCAGGAGGCGCTGTATATTGTCAGGTGAGTCACTGTCTTGAAGTTGGGTGTCATCAGCATAGAAGTGGTGTTTTATAGAGTGGGAGTTGATGATGGTGGACAGGGGGGAGGTGTAAAGAGTGAAAAGAACAGGGCCAAGGACAGATCCTTGTGGAACACCACAGGTCAGGTATGCAGGTTGAGAGTAAGTGCCATTGATGAGAACAGTTTGTTTTCTGTTTGATAGATAAGAAGTGAACCAGGAGAGAGCAATGTCAGAGATGCCAAAAGTATGATGAAGTCTAGAAAGGAGAATACCATGATCAATGGTATCAAAGGCTGCAGACAGATCAAGGAGTGTGAGGAGAGAGACTTTGCCAGTATCAGTTGCAAGGAGGAGATTGTTGAGAATGTGTAGCAAGGCAGTTTCAGTGCTATGGCACTGGCGGTAGGCTGACTAGAAAGGATTGAGGAGATTGTTGGCAGACAGGTGAGAGTTCAGTTGGTTGAGGACAACTTTTTCAAGCAGTTTTGACAAGAAAGAGAGATTAGAGATAGGCGGTAATTTTTCAGTTCATTTGGGTCTAAATTGTATTTCTTGAGGAGAGGGTGAACAATAGCAGACTTGAAAGAATCTGGGACAATTCCAGTTTGGACAGAAGTGTTGATGATGTCAGTGATGAATGGGAGGAGAGTAGGGAGACAGTCAGAGTAGAGAGAACCTGGAAGAGGATCCAGATAACTTGTTATACCACATGTATATGCTTGAACAGACTTTCAAAATTTAAAAACAAGTTCATGTATCAAAGGATTATATACATACACAAAAGAAAACATTTGAAATCAATCATTTATACATTTATTTTGTTATACAACAAATAACAACACCATGTTTAAAACCTATGCAAAGTGCTGAACATATGTGCATTTAGAATTAAATGCTAAAAGCAAGATGCGTAATAAGATATAAAGGTTATAATTCAATCACTACTCCTTTTTCTTCTATTTCAAGATAAAATAGTTTAAATTCAATCGGTCATTCACTACTCCTTTTTCTTATATTTAAAACTAATTATAAATACGGTATTTTAGCATCAGTACTCCTCTTCTCACTGCCATGCATACAAACTAAAAAATCTACAACTGTATGTAAATATTATGAGGAAAAGCATACATGAATGCAACTTGAAACTTACATATAATTTTTCATTATAACCCCAGCCCACATCTTCGTTATAATGTCCTGGTGAGTTTGTGGTGAACTGTGTGTGGATCTGCATCTGAAGACATAAACGACCAGGTTACAGTGATACATATAAATTGGTATCCACAGCAATGAAACAATGATACGACTTATTATTTAATTTACAGAAAACTGCACAAAGTAAGATCAAACAACACAGATTGCAAACAAAACTGTTATACAAAGTACAACCATGTTCTACAAAGTACAACCATGTCAATCAAAATGGAACAGTCATGTCACATGTCCTTACAGCAGTTATATTTACTGGGATACAGTTTTGTCAATCTATGTCAATGTGTCATCTTCACACAGTGACCATAATCATATCATTCTTAAATTGTGGTAGTAATTTTGAAAATATAGTGAAGTAGCTGCTTCTCCATTTTTGAAAAGATTTTTCACACCATTTACTCCCTGACAAAATTGTTCTAAGGTCTTAGGATTATTACTTCAATTTATAGATGATGCAAATATTGTCATTAAGCACTGGTAATTACTGAAAAGCATACCAATTTATTACAGTTGCATGAAAATATGATAAAGTACTTACTTCCTCAATCTGAAAACCCATCTGTACATATCCATTGGTAGAATCCCATACTGTTGTCTTGTATGTTGGTTGACATTCTGAACAGCTGCGATCTGCATGCATGCACACATACACAGAATATAATATGTACATCTCTCTCTCTCTCTCAAAGACTAGCTGTAAGACTGGTGAGAACTGTGGAAGTGAAAAAAAAAACAACAACCAGGAAATGTAGTGGGGTCCAGGGGCATGCTCCCCCTTATTTAATGAGAATGTGACTCATTCTCAATTAACAAAATACACAGTAAGCCATTCTCACATACACACACACAGATTTTACAGATATGATAAAACAAATCACTTCTGCCCTTTTCAAGTAACAGTACTTACAGTACTTACTCACAGATACCAGGAATGTTTGAAACCTGACTCTCACTATTTTTGTCTTTTTTCACCAAAATTTTTTTTCATCAGGAATTTTTTTTTTGCTTGGAAGTAAAGCTCTATGAAAAGACTGGTTTTCAGGAAAGAATAAAGAAGGACATATCAACATTACAGGGCATATAAACATACGTTCAGTTGTATCATTCTAAAAACCACAAAGTAATGACTACTTAAAACTAGTCAGTCAATCTGATTAACACAGTGATAGTTTGTATCTCAAATAGTAGAATCAGCTGATAATGCTGCAAACTAATGTACATGTACAGCCACATGGACCTGACTATCACAATTTACCACAATCACAGCTTTATCACTGGTATGAAAAGAACAATCCAAAATATGCATACAAAAATCTAGGCAGTGCTCCTTACACAAACTTGCCCATTACATACAATAAAACAGGTGCACATAATTACATAAATTATAAAATAATCAAATTTCATCCCCTGAGTGCCAAAAAGCGGAATTAGCAATACACATGCGAACAATATGAAATTCAGGTAGAGACAAACGCACAAAAAACTATATTGGACAACAAAGACGCAAAAGACCACAGGGGAAAAAAGGGAATACGCCCACTTTCATTTTCACAATAATGTACTTATAAATGTAGCCTACTTACTAAGAATGAAGCAGTAGTTTCACGTTTACTCTGTCCCATGTCCCTGAAGAACATGTAGTCAGCGACAACCAGCAGAGGGCAAGTATTTTTTGACACAGCTCTTTTGTGTCGTGATTTCCCTGAAACACACCAGAACAACAACCACCATCATCTCCACCACCACCACTATAATCACTATCTTACCCTTTGACTCCCACACCCTGTCCACCAGTATCCTGTATTGCCAACCATTTTAGCAAAGCAAAAACTTAACCCTTTGATTTCATCATCCTATCCACCAGCTTCTTGCTGAATAAACCTCTACACAGTCAGAGCTTTACTTAATAAAACAAGCTGCAGCAGATACATAAATTTAACAAACTGGATCTTCCTGCCATCTTTTCAAATTGCTGTTAAAACGTATGTGAATGTATGCAGAGAACATAGGTACGTAGACAGGATTATGATTACGCCTTAGTGGACAAATGGAAGATATTCGGAATGTGTTTTAATCATTTCTGCATTAGTTTTCAATCTGTTTTATATGTGCATGTCAATACATCCATAAATATTCAACTGATCAAAGACAACAAATAAATATGCCCATGGCATAGCATAATACTCACCAGAAGGACTGGACGCATTTCTGTACGTTCTATCAACACCCTCTGGATTCTCATCCTTGTTTAGTCGTATACCATCTTTCATTTTTGTCCTGTAAATACATACAGCACATATGTAATGTAAGTGTACAATAGTATCCACCTCATCTTCAATAAAAACAAAGTACATCTGAAAAACACATCACTGATATTAAAAAGAATATAGAGGATAGAGGTCAAACCTCCACCTTCCATCCTATATACCATAATTCTGGCTTACAAAGCGCAACATTTCCACTAAACTCAGGCCCCTGCACCTTATCAGTTGCTAACATCTTATGCATGCACAAAACAGAAAAAAAAACCCAGATAGGCCAAAATGTTGAATGGTCATTGTTCCTGTTTTACACTGATAAGTTGTCTCAGGATTTTCATTGACAGAAGACTAGTTGCAAATGGACTGTGCTGTGCCCAAAGCCTACCATCACTGACTTTGTTTTTTTCCCCACTGACTTTGTAGCTTGTAAGTTCTTTCTTTTACTTCATGAATTTAACATATGTGATTGGGAAAGAGCATGATGTTGAATTGCTATGTTTTGTTTAATTTTTTCCCCAGTTATGATTGCCATATCAGATGCATGTGCCTTATCTCTGAACTATTTTTCTTTAATTAGGGGGTGTACCTTATGCACTCTGTTGTCTTACAGGCCAGAAAGTATGATAAACGATACCCCTCCACACCATATCCTACACGTAAATATACAGAGCCGGCTTCATCTATTGGCACTGTGTGGCAAAGTAACTAGCATCAAGTACTTTTATGTATATCAAAATAGTTGAATATTGATTTGTTAACATAATATATTAACTATTGAAATATTAACTTGTCTGTATTTCGGGTACAACTACAGACCTCTTCCCTGTTGTTGGATCAATGGGAAATATTTCCTCCCAGTTGACATCAGACCCACGGTATGTTATCATGGTGTAATTCTCTGATGGTGTATGGTGCCGCCATGCAGGCTGTCAGAGCAAAACGAAGCATGTGTGAGCAGCAATAGGGGGAAACTTTTTCACACTTTCTCATATTTCAAGTATATGCATAACAATTCACATACTAACGCATGCAGGCAAGCATGTGCACACACACAACACACACACAGAGACAGACATACACACACCACCACACACACACACAACACACACACACGCATGCACACACGCATGCACGCACGCACGCATGCACACACACACACACACGCACATACTCCTGATCTAAACTTTAAACTTGAAACAGTTCAGAGAGAAAACATTTTCAAACAGACACAGGCAAACAGTTCATGACTTAAAAAAAAAAAAAGAACAAGGTCAATGAATAATAACTTGTCCAACAAATGTCCAATATTATAATGAAAATCCTCACCTCCACAACATATATGTCATCAGGAAAGCGTATACTTGATGACAAAATTCCATCTTCAAAATGGGCATCTACACGGACAGAACTGTCATCTGGAACATGTATAAAGACATGTTTAAAGACATGTACTGAATTTGAAGTTCAACGTTATGTAAGATCACTTTTGACCCACTCTGACAACAGGATAAGTCTAATATGACTAGGAATTTTCAGGTTAATGAAATTAATTAGTTTTAGTTTCTTAGCTTTCATTTGATATATGACTTACAGCTGTAGCTTTTTCCAAAATTATTTACAGCCATATTAAGTTAAAAACTGATGGTGTGGCCATTCTTAGGAAACAATTGTCAAAGTTGAGAGAGCAGAAATGAACACATCACCCTAGCAATGGGTTTCACAGTTCATTGTATGAGCTGAAGTTTGATAATCATGCTATTTATTCTCTGATTTTTCATTCAGATACAAAAATATATCAAGTTTATGAAGTTTCATCTAATGCAACTTGACAATGATAAGAAGTTTCATCCACTGCAACTGGACAAAAATGACAAAACTTGGTCAATTTCAAGAATGTCTGTAATGCATAAAAACCCCATTACTTTTAGACAAGTCAAAATCTGTTTGAAGGTCTCAATTTAGCTGAAAAATGGTATTAACAAAAAGAATTTTAGATAATGAAAATACTAAAAGCTAAAAATTGAGGTTGTCAGCCCCAACTGATGTTTTGAGCAAACTAAGGAAAGCAAAACAGTTGTATGTTTGACTATGTGTGATTTTTTAACAATTTATTATGACTGAAACACATTTTAATATTCACTGACTGAACTGTCATTTGGAACAAGGCTATCTTCACAGACATCAAAGTTCAATAACAACCCCCCCCCCCCCCCCCCCCCTCAAAGGTCATTTTATTATCTACTGATTGAACTGTCATTTGGAATATGAACATATCTACAGACAACAAAACTCAATACAAAACTCAAGACCAACCTATTATCTCTGAAAAAGAAATCACATCAGACTTCTGATAAAATGGACTCTTGACACAAACTAGGACAAACATGTAGCACTGATAAAATACAATACAGAAACCTTAGACATGGATAAATAAAATGTACTTATGAGTCACACGAAAATTCATCACAATAATACCCAAGCAAACTACTCTCTGTCTCCTGTCTCTGTCTCTCTCCCTCTCTCCCTTTTTTGTCTTCTCACCATTCCACCCTACACACACAATCTCATCAAATGGTGAAAAATTTTGCTGATCTGGGGACAATGCTGGTTTCTTCTGATATCGAAGCATAAATATCTTGAAATGAATTACACTAACAAAACTAAAGACACATTGTATCAATATATATACACAAATATGATGGTTATGCGCCACACACACACACACACACACACACACACACACACACACACACACACACACACACACACACACACACACACACACACAAATACACACACACATGCACACACACTGTGTGTCAGTAGACATAGTGTACATGTGTTTGTGTGTATGTACATGGCACGCATGTGTGTGTCTGTGTAAGCATATGTGTGTGTGTATGCATGTGGATGTATGGTGCACACATACCAAAACTGTCAAAACATCCTGCAACATTAGCAGTGCGTAATTCCTTATCCAGGATCTACCATAGTGGCAGGAAGCTGATCAATTTCCCAACTTCCTCCTATAGTGTCAGGTCAACTGTTATCAGTGCTTTCACCACACCATACATAAACAGCTTCCAGCTGGTGGAAAGGGTGAGGTAGTCAAAAAGTTCAGTTTTGTAGTTCATGGATAGAGTGTGGGAGTCAAAGGGTTTATACGTGTGCAAACTTGTCAGTGATGTATATACATGCAGAACACATCAAGCATACATGTTAAAGAACCTGTAAATCATGTCAGTGTCCATTAGCTTACAGAGACACCAAAACACTCATCATGCATGCCCACCAAAGACGGGATACACAACAGACTGTCCATCAACATACTGTCTGTATAGTGAGGCCAAAACAACATGTACACACGTATATAAGAAAAACCAACTGCTTTTTAACCCTTTGACTCCCGCACCCTGGCCACCAGCATCCTGCATTGTCAACCAATGCCAGCAAAGCAAAAGCTTAACCCTGGACTCCCTCATTCTATCCACCAGCTTCCTGCATGAAGCTGGTCAATAGAGTGAGGAAGTCAAACAGTTAAGCTTTTGCAGGTGGTAGACAGGGTGCGGGAGTCAAAGAGTTAAAAGAAACAACAACTTGGCAGTTTATCTTGTGCTGTTTAACTGTTTCATATTAGACAAAAAGACATGACTTTAGATAAAACATATTTGCTCTCTTAACTTATAAAAAAAAAGGATAAGAATTACTCTGCCTCACAGCTTAATTGTATCATTCACAAATCATCAGCTTAATTGTATCATTCACAAATCATCAACCAGCAATCCATTTATTGTATAAGTTGATGGGACACACCTGCCAGATGTCCAGTGTAGAAGTTGTGTGGGTTGATGTTAAAGGTGTGTGTTCTCCCATCTGGATCCACCGTTTTGGCTTTGAAGTTGGGGCTTAATACTGGAGAGCCAGGGTACAAAACTAAGTTGAATTTCCTGTTACATACAGCATGCAAAATTAATTCTTGTTCCAAAAGATCAAACTTGTAAGCTTGTAGCTCAAAACATAAAACCAAAGATAACAGAGATTTATGCTTAAAAACCAACAACCTACCAAGCAACCAACCACACAACCACCCAACGAACCAAGCAATCGACCAAATAACCAGTCAAGAAACCAAGTAAGTAACCAACCAACCAACTAATATCATCAGTAAGCATCTGAATGTCAATCGTGGCAATGCCTTGAAAGACCTGAAAATTTTCTTTCAACTCTGAAATCCTTGTGACAATGTCAAATATATTCTACACACCATTGACCCACACCTCACTGGAGAAGATAATGTATTTTGAGCTTAAATGTCACAAAAATGTAATCAATTTAGATCTACTTAACTGTTTCTACTGTTCTTTTATTAAACACATAATCAAGCATTCTGGATTATCCCTTGTATGTGCACAAACTCATGAAATTTGTGTCTGAACATACTTAGCACTGTATCTGATCTTCCAAATCTATCTGAAATATACATACAGGAATGAACCACACAGCAAAAACAGATAACTGAATCAATACTGTAAACAAACAAAATAAAAGGCAAAGAAGTGAAAATGAGCTTTCTCTTGCACAAGACAATTCAAACAGATCAATGAAAGGATGTACCTTCCTAATGCTTTGAAGCTGATTTGTTTAGTGTCTGTAACTCTCCCATCAACGCTTCGTTTACTTCTGCTGACAACCTTCAGGTCTAACGACCTCAGAGTTTCAAAGTGTCGCACTTTCTTGTGAAGATCATCTGAAACAGAAACACGAAACTCTTTGCTACTTCAAGATTTGGAGCCATAACAACCTCAAAACTGGAAAACCAAATCATCTGCAGACAAAGATTTTCCAAAAACTTAAGTGGTTTGTCAGAGAGAGAGAAAGAGATAGTAGACTTCAGCTTTTCTTTGGGCTAAATTACAAGGGCAGTGCCTATCTTTCCCTTGTAGCTTTACTTTCCCCCATCCTTAAAGAGGGACAGGAACCCATTTATAGCAGGGTTGTCAGGGATGTGTGTTCATTCTAGCGGAACGAATCTGGTAACCTATGTATGGCAATTATGTTTGACTATGTTTAACTGTAGAAATCACCCATCTTCAGAGATTACTGATCCCACACAACCTGAAACATCTTCAATAATATGACAGAAATCTCTCTCTCTCTCTCTCTCTCTCTCTCACACACACACACACACACACACACACACACACACACACCACACACACACACACACACAACACACACACACACACACACACACACCACACGCAATTTATCAAGTAGAACACAGATAAGCTTTAAGTTCAACCATTTGGTATTTGAAGTGCTCTTAGGATTCAGATTATTTGATAAGACAAGGGCTGACCAAATGCATTGTTAGTTAGGCTGCCGTTTAAGTCTTTACACTTA
>CM060306.1:6085002-6095002 GCA_030674185.1 Monoplex corrugatus | reverse complement strand
AAACAAGTTTAGCAAGTGTCTTCCACTGTGCCATAGAACAGGCATCATGTGCTATCCATGTAAAAATATCCTACGCATTGTGTGAATGCTTGGACATGTCCACCTCAATTCACAAGTGGACTTAAACTTGCAGGTCTACCCCTTTGTTAGACAAAGCCATAGCCCGTTACTGCTCCATGGATCAGTGTGATGACAGGTTGTCAGTGATATGGAGACAAAGATGAACAGCACTCTTTGTCCTAACCATGCAGCACCCTTTTATTTCATGCAGTTGGAATTATTATGTGCGGGCCTGAGCATGTGCATGTGTGTGAATGTCTGCATGTATGTGATGTGTGTACCGTATATGTGTATGTATGCATGCATAAGTATGAGTGTAAGTATGTGTGTGTGTGTGTTGCGTGTATGTGTGTGGTGGTCTTTGATTTAATGGCTATTCACAAAAGTGTATGTGTGTATGAGTGAGTGAGTGAGTGTGTGTGTGTGTGTGTGTGTGTGTGTGTGTGTGTGTGTGTGTGTGTTGTGTGTGTGTGTGTGTGTGTGTGTGTGTGTGTGTGTGTGTGTGTGTGTGTGGGGTGCGTGTGTGTGCATGCATTTTGTTGTTGGCTACCCTATTACTTTTTTTTTTTTTTAGATCACTTCAAATCCCAACTGGTCCTTTACAAAAAAAATGGTCAGATTTCAATTCTCACCAGCCACCCTCAACAGAACCTTCAGTGGTGGTCTGGGTGCAATTTTAAAGCACTCGGAAAGGAGACAGGTGCCACCAAGCTTGAATGAAGCCCACAGACAGGATTGGGATCAAACCTTTTACTTTACTTTCATTGTTGTTTAAAGCCCAGCCGACTGCGCAGAGCCATATCAGGGCTATAACTGCTTCAAAACACAAAACTTCAACAGGAAAAAAAAAAAGAAAAGAAAATTAAGTACACACATCAGTGCATTTGCGCACATAATCTAAGGACATGCCCCCGGCGTAAGACCATCCATCCGATTTATCGCACAGGGGAGATTAAAAAACACCTGAATACAAATATAAGCATACATAAGGACACCAAAACAAATATAAAAACAGGCATAAATTACCTAAAACTGCTTCCGCATATCTCACCTCCTTAGAGCCAAAAATGCACTTAATATATGTACCCAATTATCAATCCGAAGAAAAAGTAAAGACTTTATCGAAAAAATACAGGTGAATGGACCATTAAGGCAGAAAATAAGTAGAAATGACAGAAAGCAAGGCAACAAGGCGGAAACAAAGAGAGTGACAGAAAAGAGGAAATTTCTAGAATGGAATTCATTGACCCTGTCAAGGTAGTTATCAAAAGAGAGACAACTTTGATTTAATCCCAAGAAGTGTCCCCCCAGCCTCGGGTAAATGCCCCCTGATCTTTAAGAAAGGGGCTTGAGCCAGAGGCTAAAAGAGAACAACAAAGCTGCACCTCATGAAGACATTCTACACATGGTAGTCACTGCACCTGCAGAAGTACATGCATCCTCCTCCACACTGTAAAAATTCCGTGTGTTGTCTGGCATACAGACAAGCCAGAACAAAGGAGCTTTCAATCAAAGAAAGCAGCGCCCCTTCCCATTCAGCATCTGAGGAAGAACAGATGCCTCTATGATCGGTCTTGTTTCCCACATGAAGACCATACCAGCCAATAAAGGACCAGTATGCCTTCTCACCTATTGGATCAATGGCAGAGTCCATCATCTGATCAGTGGTACTGCCCCAGTAGAGCTCATTTTGACTCTTCATCACACGACCAAACTCAAGTTCATTCAGGTGATGTCCAAGTGCCAGGAAACCATAACCACCACCACAGTCACCCACCAGATGAGGCTCTGCACTGATGCTAGGTCACCTCAGTGGAGCTCAGTATTGCCTTGTTGTGATCCATCTTAACCCTCTGACTCCAGCACCCTATCAACCAACTGTGAAAACTTAACCCTTTGACTCTCTCACCTATCCACCAGCTTCCTGTGTGGTTGACAATGCAGGATGGTGATGGACAGGGTGCGGGACTCAAAGGACTAAGCAGGTCACAGCCTGATACGCCTCCTATAACAACAGATATTGCTTAATCAGAGCCAGACTGCCTGCCTCCCTGATAAGGCCCACTCACCATCACATTCCTCCATCTACTGCCTATGAACCACAAACATCAAAGATTCCAATGCAAATCTATATCACTTTACCAGGCACAGAAACATCAAAAGAAACTGAAACTGAGACTGCCATGAAATCAGGGCATGAAGAGCCACAGAATCAGGGACAATGTTCAGAATGCTATGATGCTCCATGACAACGGGGATGATATGCTCATATGGACAATAAAGTTCTATTTTGGACCTAGGCTTCATGATAGAACTGAGTCTACTCTTTGGTTTATAATAAATATATCCAGGTGTCCATCAGGTATGTGGCATTTAATGCCGGCAATAAGGACCAGAATACCATAAATACTGATACAAGTTGAATAGGCATGTTATACTGGTACAGGTCCGACTGTACCAGTACACGTGTTATACTGGTACAGGTCCGACTGTACCAGTACACATAATGAATCAAGGAATGGAACTGTGTGAAGAAAACATTAGCCTTTGACACAGCCAGCCACCTTCTAGATCTTCACGAAGTTGTCAAGACAGTGATCAAGAAATCACCAGTCCTACTGGCCTGGAACTTAGTGGAAGTCATGGCAGCAGAAAAGATTGTCAAGTTGTAATGACAAACACGATGGTTAAGTGGTCGTCTGAGAGCAAGCCAAATGCATCCCTGGGGTTGTAATGAAAAACATGATGGTTATGCTGTTGTCTGAGAGCACACCAACTGCATCGCTGGTCTCATCAATGTACAAAAGCCTGACTAATGGATTTTGCTTGGGCATCGCTTTTCTACTAGAGAAGCATGCTCTGAGTGTTTGGTTCATTGCCATGATGAGAAAAACAGCCATGAAAGAGGACCTTGAAGGGAGATACAAAATCTCAATAGGACAGTTGGTTGCACTTGACCCAAGATTCAAATAGCTTTTCTTTCTGCCAGAAGAAAGATGCCACTGAGCAAACAGCAACATCACAGAGGAAGCCACGAGAACTGCTGGACGAACCACTGACATCACGCCTGTGTCTGCAATGAAAAACAAGCCTGGTGCAACTGTGACTCCCGCTCTCTTGGCAAATGCTTGCCATAACTTCTGCCCTCCTGGCACTGCCTGCCATAACTTCTGCCCTCAACGCTCTGCCTGCGTAAACTCCTGCCTTTGAAGTGATCGTCATGAACAAAGAGCAAAGGGATTCCAGAAAACGGACAGGAAACCAACAAGTCTCCTGGACAGTTAACTGATAAAACAGGACTGCATAGTCACTCATTTAGAAGAAGACTGGGGTGAAGGATGTTCACCACAAGTATACGCATACACAGCTGGGCCCAGCTTCAAAACACTGATAGGCCGTCCAACTAGTGGAAGCTTAAATCTTTCCATTTTCCCTGTTTTTCAATGTTAGCCACAGCCCGCTTGTCCACTGCTGCTACAAGCGTGCTGTTGGAGAGGATATTCTCCACAGCTCAAGACAATGTTATGCAGCAGAGTGCATCACTTGTCTAAACACATAGACAAGCTGGTGTTTTTAAAGAAAAATCTAAAACAAATGGCAAGAAAATGAGTTTTCTGCAGATGGTAGCCAAAGTCAAGGTAACACTGTTCAAGTATAGTGCATTATCAAATTTATGTATTTTGTTTATGATTTTCAAAGAAATAAAGTTTCATTTCTTAAAACCATTAGTTTCACAACCACAGAGGGTACTTCTTGAAGAGAGAGAGAGAGAGAGAGAGAGAGAGAGAGAGAGAGAGAGAGAGAGAGAGAGAGAGAGAGAGAGAGGAGAGAGAGAGAGAGAGAGACAGACAGAGAGAGAGAGCATACAGAGAAGAGAGGAAGAAGATGTTTATTACACAAGATATTGGGACAGTTCTGATTCAATAACAGCTGGAAACAGAAAGACAGAACAAAGTAAGCTTTCTTGCAGACAGCTGCCCAAGCACTTTTCTATGTATCAAAAAAAAGAAAGTATAATTCTGAAAATTTTCATGTTATTTTTCTTAACGACACAAAGAGTACTTCAGTGCAGCTGTCATTTTAAAAATTACATTTACTTTACATGACAACTATGGTTTTTAGTTCCTGTATTATATTTTTCATTTCATTAACTCCTTTACTTTCTAAACACTATATTTCTTGTGAACACTTTTTTTTAACTAAAAATAGCGCCAGCTAAGAGGCGACCATGCCTGGACAAGAAGCATACAGGTGAGGGTAGACACTGAGCTACTTGTATCTGTCCTTGGCTAACAAAACAGCATCATTCAGTGAAAACTGCTACATTACTTTGATTTAACCAGGCAGTCACCAAGAATCCTTTTTCATTACGAGTGTACACACAGGCATCACAGTGTTTCTGCATACACCTAAATAACTGTGTTGATCGATATTGTGCAATTTCACTGGTAAACTAGAGATAGACAGGAAGTATACCAGTGCAAAATACCAGTTTGTGATACTAAAATACAGGTATGAATATATGTACTGGTACCATTTCTAACAGAGTTGGTAAGAAAATCTGAGCATGATACTGGCCTGTCTTGTCACAGTCTTCACACTGAGCCATAGCACACTCAGCAGTCAACTCTGGGTAGAACTGTTCATGGCTGAAAGTTCTACTGTAAACTGGATTGATGGGACTTGAAGTTTCCTTCCAACTATTCAGGTGTTGGTCTGTTAGACTAAACACTACGCTGTGTCTGCTGCTCTTGCTGTGTGTTTTTTTTGTGGTATAAAAAAGGATCTGCATGTATGTATTGTTATACTCCTAGTCCATTGCTTCTTCCAGTAATAGAATGAAATGTGATCTGGATAGAAAGGGAAATGAAAAACAGTGGTGATTACAGGAAAGGTTGCTTGAAATATTAATCTGAGTCCAGCAACTGAATAATTGTCTAAAAATGCTAACATTTGGATACCTTAGCTTAATTTCAAGGTCACATTTGCAAGATTTTTTAAAATACATTCATCTTGTAATAATTTATGAGTTCCAACTTACTTATAATTAGAGACTAGAGTGCAAAGTTAAATGACAAGTTCCTATGAAAGTATGATATACTTGACTTTTATTGACCTGAGATAAACATACCAAATTAATATAAGAATGGCTTAACCTTCTTTACCCTCATAAATATTTATGTAAACTAAATACTTTTTTTTTTTTTATACTTTATTTGCCATTGGCTAATTTTCAGTTTACACATTCTCCTTACTTCAGTTAGTTAATAACAATATACAGATCTATCTATTTTGTTGAATAGGATGAATGTTGAAAATCTTTGCTTGGTGACCCTTACCCTTTGAATAATTTGATTTCCAGAGAGTGATTTGCCCAACTAACATGTAACATATCCAAAATAATGCAAAAAATGATGCCATCCCGAATCTTTTTCATGGTTTTCATGATATATTTCAATACAAGAGAAGCAAGCACATATTTAATATTATATGACAAAATAAACTTTTTCTCTGTTTCTTGTTTTTCTTTGAAATATGTGATATGGTGGCAACATAAATGCAAATGATGAAAACAAACATGTATTTCATTTTAATTAGTATGAAGACAGACACTGAAGATGACAAATTACTTTGTTACACATGACTTCATGATTTTGTTGACTGAACTCTGACAAAAAAAAAACGAGAATATGGTCAATTGTCATTCATCCAATGAAATAATCAAGCACTCAAACACATGTACATCTCTGTATATGAATGCACACACGAGCATACACAATTATGCATGCCACACATACACAATCACACAGATAGACACATATTTTCATTTTTCCAACCAAAAAAGTTCTTACTGCAGAGCTTGTGTGAATGTGTGTGATTGAAGCAAACATTTTTATTTTATAAGGTCTATTTCCGTGTTCTGTCAAATATAAACCCACATGAAATTAGAGAGAACATTACTGTTCTGTCAAATATAAACCCACATGAAATTAGAGAGAACATTTCTAATTTGGCAAGTAAGAATGGAGGACTCGCCGGTTGCTATGGCTTCATGATCTGCAAAAAAAACTTTGCCTTTTATTTTTGCAGCAGATTTAGAGAAAATCAATCAACTGTGTCCGATCAGGCCGCAGTCCGATCCAAACCTTTGTGGCGATGGATCAGTCATCAGTATGCTGCCAGATTGTATAAATACGAATAAACACGAATACAACACAATGAAGGGCATGGAGGCGTTACACGGAAGCAAACAAAGAAATTATCGGAAATAACAAGCACACGACTTATTTCAGCAGACGACTTCAGCAGACGACAACGGTGAACACTGTGAACGGACAACTCTCAGTGAAACTTAGATGACTTCCGTATAGAAAACTCACCTGAACCACCGACAACTGCCAAGAAGCAGAATAATAAGGTTAATTGTCTCATGATGCCAGCCGTATTAAGTCTGTTGAAAGCCTGATTGCATATAAACACACAACAACATGGTCGTTAACATTTGGCACTGAAGTTGACCACAAACGGAAGCATTCGGAATCACCGCGGAGAGTTGAGAAGCCTGCTGCGTACGCAGGGTTTCAGCGAAAAGACGTCAGCAGTAGTTTCGCATTATACTTATTCATTCATGCGTAGAAGAATGTACCAGCCTCCGGCTGATGGACACAAACCAAGTCGGAACCGGGTCTCACTCAGATGGAGCAGTGTCAGTGTCTTTTCACGGCCGTCCTTTTATTCGTGCGGAGCTTTAATTAATAATCATATGTCATTCCTCCACATCATTCGGTGTTTTCCGTTGTATCGGTCATACTACTTACTTTCGATGAATAATTTCCTAATTAAAAAAGCATAGGCCTATATTATACACGTGCGCCTGGCACATGACTATCGTCTTGCAGCAACAATGGAGATACAAATATTTGCGCACATATGTCCTGCAGGTGTTTGTTTGTTTGTTTGTTTTTATTTTTTGGAGAGACTGGTTGTGCCTTTGGTTTTGTTAATGGGATCATCGCGCTTGCCGACACAGGCTACTTTATTTGTGCTCACTCCACAGTAATGTATGCAGGGTACATGGATCACCACGATAGAGTTGTTCAGTTTTGTTCGGTTTTGTCAGTGTGTGTGTGTGTGTGTGTGTGTGTGTGTGTGTGTGTGTAGTGTGTGGTGTGGTGTGTGAAAACTCATTCCTGCCACGTTCCATCCAGGAGTGGAATGAAATCTTGACAGAGGCTGCTGTGACATGAGAAACTCTTGACCTATTTAGGGCAAGAGTTTGCAGCCTCCTACAATAATTTTTTCTTATTCTTTTTTTTTTTGCGTCCCCCCCATTAGTGTCAGAATAATCAACTGGTTGATTGTGGACACTGAACGGATGAAGATGAAGTGTGTGTGGTGTGTGTGTGTGTGTGTGTGTGTGTGTGTGTGTGTGTGTGTGTGTGTGTGTGTGTATGTGTGTACGCGCGCGTGTTCTCTGTCTCTGTCTCCCTCCCTCCCCCCCCCTGTGTGTGTGTGTGTGTGTGTGTGTGTGTGCGTGTGTGTCGCTGTCTCTCTCCCTCCCTCGCCCATCTCTCTCTCTCTCTCTGTGAGTGAGTGTGTGTGTGTGCGTGCGTGCGTGCGTGCGTGCGTGTGTGTGTGTGTGTGTGTGTGTGTGTGTGTGCTTCACACGCCTTTCTTCATGGGACCTTTTCCTTTTGTTTTCGTTTTCTTTTATTTTCCTTCCATCTTTCTGTCTCTCTCTCTTTCTCTCTCTCTGTCTCTCTCTGTGTCTCTCTCTCTCTCTGTCTCTCTCTCTCTCTCTCTCTCTCTCTCTCTCTCTCTCTCTCTCTCTCTCTCTCTCTCCTCCCTCCTGTTTTCGTTTTCTTTTTCCTGTAAATGCATGAAATATGAAACACTGAACACAATTTTGAAGAAAAGACAGGAATAAAACAAGGATGTGTGATGTCAGCTTTGCTCTTTAACATGGTCACAGGGTGCATGATGAGGCATCAGATGGTATCTCTTTTCAGCACTGCAAGATACTGACTTTGCACACGACTTGGTAGGCCTACTAGTCTCCCACACTCACCAATGCATACTGAAGAAATTTCTTGTCCCAACATCTTCGCACGGCAAGTAGGCCTAAAGATCAGCTAGACAAGAAAAACATAGGTGATGACTCTGAACACCCAAACCCTTCACCAACCCAAGCAGATGGAACCTACCCCCGTGGGGATGCCGGGGGCTCTTTCAGTATAAATAGTATCCCCACCTTCTGGAAATTCTGTGCTAGAAATTTCCTCTTTTCTGTCACTCTCATTGTTTCTTTCTTCCTCCTTTGCGTTCTGTCATTACTTCCTATCATTTTCTGCTTTGCTGGTCCATTTACCTGCGTGTGTTCGATAAAGTCTTACATACTTTCTCTTAGGATTGATTATTGGGTCATGTACTAAGTGCATTTTGGGCTCTGTGGAAATGAGATATGCGGAAGCAATTTTTTGGTAATTTAGGCCCGTTTTTATATGTTTTTGTGTCCTTAGTTATGTTTAGATTTGTATTCGGATATTTTTTAAATCCCCTGTGCGATAAATTGGACGGAGAGGTCAATGCCAGGGGCATCTCCCTAGATTATGCGCGCGAATGTATTGATATGTGTACTTAATTTTCTTTTCCTTTTTTTTTTTCCCTGTTGAATATTGTATATGTCTTGAAGCGGTTAAACCCTGATATGGCTCTACGCAGTCGGCTGGACTTAAACTCTTTGACTCCCGCACCCCGTCCACCAACTGCAAAAATTTAACCCTTTGACTCTCTCACCTTATCCACCAGCTTCCTGCAGGAAGCTGGTAGATAGGGTGAGGGAGTCAAAGGGTTAAATTTGGTTTGCTAGCATGGTTGACAATGAAGCATGCTGGTGGACAGGGTGCGGGAGTCAAAGGGTTAAACAAAACGAAAACAACAGTAACAGATGGAACCTATCCACAGCTGCAGACTTCACTGTCTAGGCAGTGCAGTCAGCCATGACTTATGAGCGCGGACAATGACATCAAGAGCCATCTCAGTTTCAGCTTCACTATTTTAATCAAGATGGCGTCTCCACACTCAGACTAAATTTCGTATGCACTGACGCCACAGATGCCACGTGATGGATAATACCCAAAATAATCGTGGCTAAAGCCCTATACCTGCGCATATGCCATATGTGTTGGCAAAATCTTGGGGGGGGGGGGGGGAAACTCGCTCACCCGAGGGTCAAATCCAAGACTCTTGCGTCATCAGCATGGCACTCTAACGAACTGACCCGAATAAAAATGAACAAAATGTGATCCTCGTACTGCAAAATTTGAACACCTTCAGAATGCTGAACAACACCTAGGTGAGACGAGACTGTACCCTACTTAATAGCTCAGAAGAATGAAAGAAAGCGACCTCATCAAATTATCATCATTCCACATCAAGAATGGGCATTACCATCATGAAAAAGATGGTGGAGATGGAAAAGACGCATCATTCAAAGAGAGCAGGATAACATCACCCAAACTTCCCTTCATTGGACATCAGATGGAAGATGACGGAAGACACAAGAAAGAGAGAGACCCAAGAATACCTGCCAACAACAAGCAGCAGAGAAAGATTTAAGGACCCAAAATTCACTTTGAGCACTATGCAGAGGTTCAGTGGACCAGAACACACAGTTTCAGTTTGTCAAGATAACGACTCCACGCTTAGAAAAAAAAAATTCATTTGCACTGACGCCATTGATGCCATGTGATGGAGAAGGTCCCAAATGATCATGGTATAAGTCTTGAGTCTGCCCATGAGACTTATTCGTCGGCAAGATTTTAAGGTCCTACCGAACGTAGGGGCTTTATATCGTATCTTTGTATCAGTCTTTTTTTTTTTTCAAACAATATAGGCTACATTGCAGTGAAATGTACATCTCAATCTATAACGAAAAACA
>CM060306.1:6062502-6082502 GCA_030674185.1 Monoplex corrugatus | reverse complement strand
AGCTGACTCAAATCGCATATACGAGCATACAGCAAAAAGATATTAGGATTGGACTATCTTCGACTAAAAATGCATCTATACCATTGAAAAAAAAAAAAAAGGAAAAGAAAAGTAAACAAGCGCATGCATGTATTGCCTCAGAAAATTGAAATCTTTTCATGTTTACAGTGAAATATTCCAAATATTTTACACATCCA
The DNA here is from genome assembly GCA_030674185.1 of Monoplex corrugatus. Lineage (NCBI taxonomy): Eukaryota > Metazoa > Mollusca > Gastropoda > Littorinimorpha > Ranellidae > Monoplex > Monoplex corrugatus. Next base: position 6,082,305 of record CM060306.1, on the reverse strand, counting down.
CAATTTGTAGTATCTTCTCATTTGGTGCAGTGCGTTAGGGTGGGCCCGTGTCTAAATAGAACAAACATGTCCTTGAAAAGATGGTTAGAAAAGTGGGTGGGGTCATCATCATCATCAGGTGCCTTGCCACATGGCGTTGGCGATCATGGCCTTCCATCTGTTTCTATCCCTTGTTGCTTCAAGCACCTCCTCCACCCTCTTTGTCTTCAGCCACTCTGCAAGTCCGTCCCATATCTCCTGCCTGGGTCTGGTACCTGGTGCCCTCTTTCCCCTTCACTTCAGCTTTCCTGTTGTGACCAGGTGCTCCAATTCCCCTTTCCTCATAAAACGTCCTATAAATGTTGCCTGTCTTTTCCTTTGGATGGGGTAGCGGGAAAGAAACAGGACACATGTATGAAGACATGTACACGAAGCAAATGAGAGACTGACAACGAATCTGACAGATCATACCTATCTTCTCCCCAACCTTCACAAGCAGGCCTAGACGTGCAGAAAGAAGCGGAAAATTTTGTTTGTTTTGTTTCTAGCTCCATATGCATAAATGACAAGCTTTAACAAACCTTATATTCCAACAGCCGAACGTACTTTTAACCGTGACATATTTAATGTGTACAGGATTGAAATCTGCTCAACTTGTCATTTTTTAGATCTCCATTCCCCTCCCCCCCATCCGCACTCGTGTGTGTGTGTGTGTGTGTGTGTGTGTGTGTGTGTGTGTGTGTGTGTGTGTGTGTGTGTGTGTGTGTGTGTGGTATGCGTGTGTGTGTGTGTGTGTGTATGTGTGTGTGTGTGTGTGTGTGTGTGTGTGTGGTGTTGAATATACATACCTCAATGCAACTCCGAGACTGATGAGCCAAATGTAATTATATATGGTTCATGTATAATCAAATGATAACTTTGAATAAGATAATACTGTTTCATCGTTCCTGGGTGTTTTCAAGTCACCTGTACTTTTTTTCATCATCTAAATGATACAAAAGGAAAAACAATAAGCATGGCTTGACCATCCTATGACAAAGGGAGATTGTTAGAATGACTCGTTTCTTCTTTTAAAAAGTATTTCTTTTAGATATTACAGTGTGATTTTATAATGGTGTCCTCTCATGGTAAATGGTGGGGTGCTTTTCCAATCTCCCACATCACAATGTCCAGTACATTATGGAAACCTGAAAACACTCAGTATGCAAACCCTTCGAAGACGGATTATGCAGACTGTGCAGCAAGATACCGTCTGCAAAGAGTAGGCCCGAAACATGTGTACATCACATGAGAAAAAAATCGGAACGCTATTAGAAATGATGTTTTTTCTCTTTTCTCCTCTCTTCACTTCTCTCCTCTCTCTCTCTCCTCTCTCTCCTCTCTCTCTCTCTCTCTCTCTCTCTCTCTCTCCTCTCTCTCTCTCTCTCTCTCTCTCTCTCTCTCTCTTCCTTCAAAGTTACTTTATTTAAATACCTGAAGTCAGTGTCGTAGATTACCTCAGTTCAACAATAATGTCAGCTGCCTTTCAACCTATGACATCTAATCTAGTCAATGTGTGTTGTGTGTGTGTGTGTTGTGTGTGTGTGTGTGTGTGGTGTGTGTGTGTGTGTGTGTGTGTGTGTGTGCACAATGATAATGTTTTTTTGTTAATTTTTTTACCATTATTAATACTTTAGCAGTTCAAACAACCAACCAGTATTTCTTTCTGTATTATATGCATTGATTTGTTGATGAATATATGACGTGTTTGTTTCTTCTTGCTTCTTCTTTATTTTCTATTGCTTTTTGTTCATTTTTGTGTTTTGTTTGTTTTGTTTGCTTGCTTGCTCATCTATCTGTTAACCATTGTTTATTAATATTATTACTATTATCATTATCACTGTCATCATCATCATCATTCTTCTTCTTGTTATCATTATTATTATCAACATTAACATCATCATCAGCATCATCATTGATGTTATTAACATTATCTTTATTTATCTATTTATTTACTTATCCATTAAAAAAAATTTATCTACTTGCTCATCTTCTGCCTGTCTGTTTGTCTATCTATCTGTCTGTCTATCTATCGGTCTATCTGTCTTTGTATCTGTCTATCTGTCTGTCAATCTATCTATTTTAAGTGCTGACTGTTTACGTTTCTTGATGTCATTGTAATGTTATCTTAATTTTGGTATTCAACGTGTATCTTTCCTTGAGCAGTACTTGTTGCAGCAAACAAATGTCATGTGTATAGAACAGCAACGGCAAGTTTGAAAAATGGCTTCTAGCCGATAGCTTTTACCATTGGAAAATAAAGAATCACTGTCATTGTCATTGTCATTGTCATTGTCTCTCTCTGTCTGTCTGTCTGTCTCTCTCTCTAAAGGACTGGGAAGGGGGAAGTTGGGGGTTTGGAAGGGTGTGGGTGGGGTCTCATGGACGGAGTTACGACAGACATGATTTGGTCGCCGCAGTTTGTGGATGGTTTGACTGTTGAGGCTATTAAGTATTATATACTACGGTGGATTCATGTTTTAAGTAGATGTGAGATTGCCGAACGGATTGTATGAGTCCAGTGTAGGTACACTGCAATTTCCAAATGGCGCCTGTGTGCGTGTGTGTGTGTGTGTGTGTGTGTGTGCGTGTGTGTGTGTGTGTTTGGTGTGTGTGTGTGTGTGTGTGTGTGTGTGTGTGTGTGTGTGTGTGTGTGTTGGTGTGTTTGTGTGTTGGTGTGTGTGCGTGTGTTGGTGTGTGTGTGCGTGTGTGTGTGTTGGTGTGTGGTGTGTGTGTGTTGGTGTGTGTGTGTGTGTGTGCGTGTATAACGAGAGAGAGAGGGGTATTTTACGCATGTAGGTGTGTGACGCAGTGGCAGCAGCAACAGCAACAAAGTCATAGCATAAAGGCTGATTCCTGATTTTACCTCTCACAACGATCAAAACCTCTTACCCGCAAAGTTACGGAGTTTGCCGACCATAAGCTTTCAACATCATCCCAAGATAAAATGAGTGATCTTTGCTGCATCGAGGTAGGTCTGTGGCCTGTATCTACAGACCTATTATAAGAGGTCTGTGACTGTGTCCTCCACGTGCGCGGGCCCCAGTAGTTCAATTGGTTTGAGCGTCGGAATCACATGTTGTAGATTGTGGGTTCGAATCCCGGGGCGCGTTACATTAAAACTGGCCTTCTCACTGTCCTATCTTAACATCACTGTTGTTCTGGTGGTGTCAGTGTAGGATTAGATACCCCCCCCCCTTCTCCCACTTCCATGGGATGATTATCCACGTTAGTCATATCACCTGAGGTGGGTGTCGACTTAAAAACTGAACCAAATCAATCAAAACCTCTACGTGTCTTCTTCATGTTCTTCTTCTAAATCCCCTAACCAGTGTGGTCATCGGGGGTGGGGGTGGGGGGGGGGACTTGTGGAACGCAGCAGCAGACAGGATCCTCCATCTCTATCTCTTAGGTGCACCAATAAGCAGTTCCGGTACATTGCAGTTGGCCCAGTCTTTGATATGTACTACTCAGCTCTTTCTTTGTCAACTCGGCGATAGTCTCCTTCCAGTAGTTTCAAAGGTACCCTGAGGTATGGTGTCAGACAGTGTGTCTTGGCGGCTGACGTGACCAAACTATGCAAGTTTCATAGTTGCCGGTAGCGGTTCCTCTAGGATTACCAAGTTGCTGATCTTGTTTCGTATGTACTCATTTATCTTAAGATCGAGATAGGGTATCTGAAGAAGTTTCCACAGGCACTTGATGTTTAAGGCTTGATGATTTCTTGTGTCAGTATCACCCGATACGAATATTGCTCCATAGGTATTGGGAAGACGGACCCAACGTCTCTTTTTAAAGATAGACTTGCTGTATGAAATCCAAGGTTTCCAGGATTTTTCTCAGTCCTGGAAAGGTCTTTCCCTAAGCCAAGGACTGGCCACAACCAGATCTCACAAAAATATAAACATCCTGGTTAGGCATTCAGGAGATTGAAATTGGCCAAGCCTCATTAGAAATCGTGCAGCAAAGTCCACGCGCAGGCAGTTATTCATCACACATCCACCAAGTACACGCAAACACACATCCCCCCCCCCCCCCCAACCAGACACACACACACACCAATTTGCTTCTCATTCCGAAGTCCATACTTATCAGCCACATTGTCAACAAAAAGTACTTTTCTTTTACGCATGATGCCAAACTTTATTTGATTGTTTATTTGCAATTTTCGTTCGGTCATACACAGTGTTACCATACATAATACAGGTGACAGTCCAATGATGGCTAAGTGGTTAAAAGCACTTGTCTGCGAAGCAATAAATCATGGAAAGTGCAGGTTTTCAGAGCGTGATCAAGAAGAAATCCCTGCAAGACCTTGAGTGATGGACTGAGGTGAGTCTTTCAGATAAGATAACTTGATGTTTGGTCAGAAATACCCACATTTAGGGCACGTAAAAGAACCCATGGCAACAAAGGAATTATCGCTGGTGAAAGTATGTAGTACAAGAAAATTTAATTTTTACAGCTGAACTGAAACACTTGTAGACATAAAATAAAGGTGCCGCTGAATTGCGGCGATGAGCTCTCACCGGGAAGAGTTGCTTCGAAACACGTACAGGAATAAGTACAGTCACTGGCCTTGTCCTCTTTTCCCCTCAGTGTCACTGCCTGTAAGCCTCACTGGCCTTGTCCTTTTTCCTCGCTGCACTTAAACCCATGTCACAGCCTGTAGGCCTAATTGTTGCCATTCCCAATCGAGTGTGCTGGGCTTCGTGCTGCCTTTCTTGATGCGAACAGCTTCATCCTGGGTGGTTCTGAATCTGTGATCGCCTATGCTTCTTAATATATTATATATATATAAATATATATATATATCTCTCTCTCCTCTCTCTCACACAGACACACATGCACGCACACACACACACAACACACAACACACACACACACACACACACACACACACACACACACACACACACACACACACACACACCTTTTATCAATCAATCAACGTTTGTTTAAAAGAGATACTTTATAAAATCCATTAGAAATAAGCTGTACGAAGCACATGGGACTTTAATATTCCTGAACATCATCCATCTTCCTCATTATTTCCCTTTACATTTCGTTATTTCCTTCTGTGTATAGTCTTTTTTAATAACTACACCTAGTCTCCTGTAAAACCCCAACTGTCAGTACGCTTCGTTCAGACACGCAATCAAACAATTAATAGAAGTAAAGCTGAGAATGCCACAATCATCTTAACCACAACAGAGCACCAACTGGAATGACTGAACGTAGTAGAACCCTGTGATGATGACGTAAATGTGACGTTGCATTGACGTCCTCCCGTAATGCACGTGCAGCTGGAAATGACGTCATCGACGATCGTGAGATTGATGCCTTTCTGGGGACAGCAGAACAGCGAGTTGCCATGGGAACAGGTGTGGCTGGATTCCATTTCTTTGCATTCATCAACCCCTGTCCGGCACTCCGAGTCTGTAATAGTTAAATTTTGTGCATACTAGGAAGTGTACATGGAGGGGACGTGGAAAGGTGGGTGAAAAGGAACACACACACAAAAAAAAAGAAAAAAAAAAAGAGGGAAGGACGGATAAAGAAAGAAAGAAAGAAAGAAGGAGGAAGAAACAGAGAGAGAGAGAGAGAGAGAGAGAGAGAAGAGAGAGAGAGAGAGAGAGAGAGAGAGAGAGAGAGAGAGAGAGAGAGCATTGCTGTGTTCAAAGATATCAACAGCTTCTACTGAAACAACGCAAAGAAAATACACATGTCTGCGCCCAACCTCCCCCCCCACCCCATCACACACACACGCACACACGCACGCACGCACACACACACACACACACATACACACACACACATGTACATACACATACACACACTCACAAAGTTACGCGCTTCATCAGTCTAAAACTTTTTCATGCGTTGTATGCCGTAATTTTGGGGGTGGTGGTAGGATGAGGGTAGAGAACAGGGACAGAAGTATGGGAAGGGGAGGGGGCATAAGATATCACAGAATCAATACGGTCACATGAAATTCAAAAAGTTGGAAATAAAATATTCGTGATCGTGAACAGGTATGCAGACCTATTTTCAATATTGGTAATTGCAGTGACTGTTGGTCTATTAGTCTGGTTGCATACAGTTTCTGGATCCAGAATAAACAACAGGTCTGACATAGAACAGTATTGTAAAGCAATGAGTGAGCTCAGAGCGGTTACGTCCAAGTAAAGAAGAAACAAATTACGTAATGAAATAAACATATCAGAAGAAAATAGATTAAAATTACGCAATAAAAACTCCATCAGAACACACAAATACACACAGACATACACACATACACGTACGCACGCCCATACACAGCGTGCTTGAAGCGACAAGGGATAGATTCGTATGGAGGGCCATGATCGCCAACGTCATGCGGCAGGGCACATGGCGATGATGATGATGATGGTGATGGGGATCTCCGGCTTACCCGGGAAGGGATTGGGGAGATGGGCTTGGAACTCAGTGATTCCTGTCGTTAAGAGTGGACTACTTAGGCAGTGCCAAAAGTACACTGGATCAGAACAGGCACTATAAACCTCCATCGATGTGACCCGACAGTAATGCACAGTCTCCTCCAGTGGGTGGGCCCACGGCAGCTTCACTCCGCTAACTCCCATGGACTCGTTGACTGGGACTTGGACTAAACGAATCTGGGTTAAGCGGTTTGTTATTAAGGAGCCGGAATGAACGGCGTGGGACTGACGTCACTGAAGCCAGGCAGAAGATGGAGCAACATAAACAAAAAGTCAAATACGTATGAATTTTATTTTTAAGATAGCTTCAAATAGAAGAAAACACTAAACTGATTGGCAGATATGGAATCATATTGTATACATATCCTTTGTTTTCGGCATTTGTCAGCTCAGACAGACGAAGTGTAGAATTCATAACCTTTCTGCATTCTGTTCACGCTCACCTTTCGTGGAATTATTCTCTACAGGGTAAGGCCGTTCAGTAGTACACCGTGTACCCAGAAAGCCGTTAGTACAGGTGCACCGAGTGGTGCGGGTGCGCGGGTCGTTGAGTGTCTCCAGGCCACGGCTGCCATAGCAACAGAAGGTGGCTACGTCACTGGGACACTGGGTGCTCGGGTTGTCCTTACAAGCTTCGTTGTAGGAACAGTTCTCCCCTGTTGGCCAAAATCATAATTGTCATCAATGTCATCATTACCATAGACGGGTTCGATCCTGCTTGGGTAGCAGCTCCTGTTAAAGGGTGAAGATTTTGTCTGCTTGTTGAAGGGTGGAGATCTTTTTCTGCCAGTTAAAGGGTGAAGATTTTTTTCTGCCAGTTAAAGGGTGGAGATTTTTTTTCCCCTGCTAGTTATAGGATGGAGATTTTTCTTCTGCCAGTTAAAGGATGGATTTTTTTTTTCCTGCTAGTAAAAGGATGGAGAATTTTTCTGCTAATTAAAGGATGGAGATTTTTTTTCTGTTAGTTAAAGGGTAGAGATTTTCTCTGCTAGTTAAAAGATGGAGATTTTTTTCCTGCCAGTTAAAAGATAGAAATTTTTTTCTGCCAGTTAAAAGGTGGATATCTTTTCTGCTAGTTAAAGGATGCAGATTTTTTACTGCTAGCTAAAGGGTAGATTTTTTTTTCTGCTAGTTAAAAGATATTTTTTCTGCTAGTTTAAAGGTGGAGATTTTTACTGTTAGTTAAAGTATGGAGATTTTCTCTGCTAGTTAAAGGTGGAGATTTTTACTGTTAGTTAAAGTATGGAGATTTTCTCTGCTAGTTAAAGGTGGAGATTTTTACTGTTAGTTAAAGTATGGAGATTTTCTCTGCTAGTTAAAGGTGGAGATTTTTACTGTTAGTTAAAGTATGGAGATTTTCTCTGCTAGTTAAAGGTGGAGATTTTTACTGTTAGTTAAAGTATGGAGATTTTCTCTGCTAGTTAAAGGTGGAGATTTTTACTGTTAGTTAAAGTATGGAGATTTTCTCTGCTAGTTAAAGGTGGAGATTTTTACTGTTAGTTAAAGTATGGAGATTTTCTCTGCTAGTTAAAGGTGGAGATTTTTACTGTTAGTTAAAGTATGGAGATTTTCTCTGCTAGTTTAAAGGTGGAGATTTTTACTGTTAGTTAAAGTATGGAGATTTTCTCTGCTAGTTTAAAGGTGGAGATTTTTACTGTTAGTTAAAGTATGGAGATTTTCTCTGCTAGTTTAAAGGTGGAGATTTTCTCTGCTAGTTAAAGGTGGAGATTTTTACTGTTAGTTAAAGTATGGAGATTTTCTCTGCTAGTTTAAAGGTGGAGATTTTTACTGTTAGTTAAAGTATGGAGATTTTCTCTGCTAGTTTAAAGGTGGAGATTTTTACTGTTAGTTAAAGTATGGAGATTTTCTCTGCTAGTTAAAGGTGGAGATTTTTACTGTTAGTTAAAGTATGGAGATTTTCTCTGCTAGTTAAAGGTGGAGATTTTTACTGTTAGTTAAAGTATGGAGATTTTCTCTGCTAGTTAAAGGTGGAGATTTTTACTGTTAGTTAAAGTATGGAGATTTTCTCTGCTAGTTTAAAGGTGGAGATTTTCTCTGCTAGTTAAAGGTGGAGATTTTTACTGTTAGTTAAAGTATGGAGATTTTTTTCTGCTAGTTAAAGGTGGAGATTTTTACTGTTAGTTAAAGTATGGAGATTTTTTTCTGCTAGTTAAAGGTGGAGATTTTTACTGTTAGTTAAAGTATGGAGATTTTTTTCTGCTAGTTAAAGGTGGAGATTTTTACTGTTAGTTAAAGTATGGAGATTTTCTCTGCTAGTTAAAGGTGGAGATTTTTACTGTTAGTTAAAGTATGGAGATTTTCTCTGCTAGTTTAAAGGTGGAGATTTTTACTGTTAGTTAAAGTATGGAGATTTTCTCTGCTAGTTTAAAGGTGGAGATTTTTACTGTTAGTTAAAGTATGGAGATTTTCTCTGCTAGTTAAAGGTGGAGATTTTTACTGTTAGTTAAAGTATGGAGATTTTCTCTGCTAGTTAAAGGTGGAGATTTTTACTGTTAGTTAAAGTATGGAGATTTTCTCTGCTAGTTAAAGGTGGAGATTTTTACTGTTAGTTAAAGTATGGAGATTTTCTCTGCTAGTTTAAAGGTGGAGATTTTCTCTGCTAGTTAAAGGTGGAGATTTTTACTGTTAGTTAAAGTATGGAGATTTTTTTCTGCTAGTTAAAGGTGGAGATTTTTACTGTTAGTTAAAGTATGGAGATTTTTTTCTGCTAGTTAAAGGTGGAGATTTTTACTGTTAGTTAAAGTATGGAGATTTTTTTCTGCTAGTTAAAGGTGGAGATTTTTACTGTTAGTTAAAGTATGGAGATTTTCTCTGCTAGTTAAAGGTGGAGATTTTTACTGTTAGTTAAAGTATGGAGATTTTCTCTGCTAGTTTAAAGGTGGAGATTTTTTTCTGCCAGCTATAAAGGTGGAGATTTTCTCTGCTAGTTAAAGGTGGAGATTTTTTCTGCTAGTTAAAGGTGGAGATTTTTTCTGCTAGTTAAAGGTGGAGATTTTTTTCTGCTAGTTAAAGGTGGAGATTTTTTTCTGCTAGTTAAAGTATGGAGATTTTTTTCTGCTAGTTAAAGTATGGAGATTTTTTTCTGCTAGTTAAAGGTGGAGATTTTTTTCTGCCAGCTATAAAGGATGGAGATTTTTCTCTGCCAGCTATAAAGGATGGAGATTTTTTTCTGCTAGTTAAAGTATGGAGATTTTTTTCTGCTAGTTAAAGGTGGAGATTTTTACTGTTAGTTAATGTATGGAGATTTTTTTCTGCCAGCTATAAAGGATGGAGATTTTTCTCTGCCAGCTATAAAGGATGGAGATTTTTCTCTGCCAGCTATAAAGGATGGAGATTTTTCTCTGCCAGCTATAAAGGATGGAGATTTTTCTCTGCCAGCTATAAAGGATGGAGATTTTTCTCTGCCAGTTAAAGGTGGAGATTGTCCCAATCTTCCAAGTCAACATAAGTGCAGATCTGTTAGTGTCTAAACACCCTTCGTGTGTTTATATGCACTGAGCATCAAATATGTGTATTAAAGATCCTGTAAGTCAAGTCAGTATCCAGTTACGTTTGGAAACGTGAAACCACCCAGTATGCACGCCCATCGAAGACGGAATATGCAGACTGTGCAGCAGCATACTGCCTGCACAGTGTGGGCAAAACAACGTGCATATACGCATCCGAAAATGTCAGAATGCAATTGCTTTAAATCATTATCATCATTATCATTATCATTTATGAAGAGCATTGCTATAGGAACATTGCTATTGACCCAAGTCATTATGTCATCATCGTCATCATTGTCGTCATCTCATCGTCATCATTATGACCATCATCAATTCAACAGCTCTTTATTGTCAAATTAATTTATTTTGTACTGACATCATCATCATCATCATTGTCGTCATCGTCATCGTCATGATGATGATCATCATCGTCGTCGACATTATTCTTGTTGTCTTCCTCCTTCTTGTAGAAAAACAGTGTTTGTCTGTTTGTCAAAATTACCATTCAAAATCATTATTATTAACAGCAGCATTGCAGAAACAGTGGTCTCCTATCTGCTTGTCTTAATCCCTTTCCTCCTCCTGCTGCTGCTGCTCTTCCTTCTCTTTATGATTAATGGAAATGTGCTCGTCTGCTGGTCAGAATCCTCTCTCGCCCTCTCCAGTTTGTCGTCGTCAGCGTCGTCATTGTCGTCGTCGTCATTGTCGTCGTCATCATCATCATCATCATCATCATCATGCCCGTCTGCTGGTCAGATTCTTCTCTCTCCCTCTCCAGTTTGTCGTCGTCGTCGTCGTCGTTGTAATCATCATCATAATCATGATGATGATGATGATGATGATGAGCATCATCATCATCATCAACATCCTAAGACTGCTACTGCTGCTATTGATGATAATGATAGTGTGATTTCCCATCAACGTGACTGATGCGTGGACATACTGGTCATAGATACTTGGTGTGGGTCTTCATGTGAGATACAAGGCCAATCCTGAAGGCGCCTTTCTTCTTTAAGCACGGCATGGAAAAGAATCCCCCACCCTCGGGTTCTCCTTCCGCTGGTCCCTCTTCTGTTGCATAATCATCATCTGTTCTGCATCGTTGAAATAGGACTGTGCTATGCATGCACTTCTTTCACCAGCATGCTCCTATGCTGGAAGCGTTTTTCCAGTTCTTGGTGGTGGTGATGTCGCGGCTGATGAGGTTGGCCTTCAGAGAATCCTTCTGTCTCTTTAGTGGTTTTCTCTATTCACGGTGTCCTTGTTTCAGCTATCCACAACAGTTAAACTAAATTGGCGTTTGTAAAGGTTGAGGGAAAATGTCCGTGAACTAGACTTTAGGTCTCCACGCTCTTGCAGCCCTGTCAGTGTAGGTTGGTTACAATAGTTTATTTACGTCTGTGCTATTCCTTCTGGCCCTCCCACTCCCAGTCCGCCTATTTTTTACCGTCCTAATGACAGATATCAACAAACTTACACGCCATACAAAAGAAAGAAGCTTAATAACCAACCAGGGACATATATATTCGTATGTTTAATGAAATTATTACACAATTCTGTCCCTGGAAATGGGTAAATCTCATTTAAATTTGTACTTGCATAGGGTGAAAACTGATGAAGATCCATTTAGAAAACACACACACACACACACATACACACACACACACACACACACACACACACACACACACACACCACACACACACACACACACACACACACACACACGCACTAGCACGCACGCACGCACGCACGCACGCACGCACGCACGCAAAAAAACTAAAGAAAACAAACAAAAACAAACACACACACACACACACACACACACACACACACACACACACACACACACACACACACACACACACACACACACACACACACACACACACAGAGGAGACATCATAGCAAAGAGAACAGTACCTGCTCTCTTTGATCACAGTCAGTAGGCAACTGACCTGAAGTTGATGCATTCCCAGTCAGGGGAGGAAAATACCGGTGAGGATTTTCATGCGGGAGCGAACTACCCTGACACCGGCACACCACATGCTCGATACCAAAGTGCCTGATATGCATATACTGGTTGTCTTCCAGGCAACAGAAGGAGTCATTGAAGCCGTCTAGAGTCAGGCTCTCAGCCATGCCTTCACACACTGATCCCTGGTGACACGTCCTAAGACCTGAACATACAACAAACAAGACGTTCAAGCTATGTACGTAGTTTTTGCATGTAAGTGTGACAGAAATGGTATTCAGCAGCAGCAGCAGCAGCAGTAACAGCAGCAGCAGCAGCAGCAGCAGCAGCAGCACAACAACAACAAACGATAAACAACAAACAACAAACAACAACAACAACGACAACGAGGACGATGTCGACGACGACGACAACATCAACAAGAAAAAGAAAGAAGAACAACAACAACGACGACGACGACAATAATGACAACGACAACGACGACAACGATAACAATAACAACAACCACAACAACAACAACGTCGACGACAACGACGACGACGACAACAACACGTCGACGTCAACAACAACAACAACAACAACGACAAGACACGACAACGACAACAACAGCAACAACAACAACAACAACAACAACAACAACAACAACAACAACAACAACAACAACAACAACAACAACAACAACAACAACAACAACAACGACAAGGACAAGGACAACGACAACGACAACAACAGCAACAATAACAATAACAATAACAATAAAAACAGCGACAACAACATCGCAGTACTTTCCGTTTATGATTCGTAAATTTTCTTATCTAGGATAGCTTTAAAGCATAAATGTATGTTCGAAGTTTCTAACAATCGTCTTTTTGTTGATTCTGTCCTATTTCCAATTCTATACAAGAACCAGGAAAAAAAAGGGGAAAAAACAAAAGCAAAAACAAAAACAGAACGCGTATTTAATACAAGACAAGACAGGCGCAAATTTTCAGCCAACTGGCCTTTGTCAAACGTAGACGTAAGATCACAAATGAACAAATAACAAATACACACGGAAAGTACTGGACGAAACAGCAGGAAAGTTTCAGTTTTTTCTCCCAATCTTTGTATTTGGTGTTTGTTCATTTGTCATCTTACGACTACACTTGACAAAGGCCAGTTGGCCGAAAATTTGCGCCTGTCTTGTCTGGTTGTATTGAAAACGCGTTCTGATTTTTTTCGTGTTTTTTTTTTTTTCTTTTTCTTTTTTCTGGTTCCTGTTTGCTTGAACGCGGGCAGTCACACTTGTTTTGGATTTTTCAATTCCGTACAAAACCGAATATACAATTTCTGTGTAAAGTACTTAGATGGATTTAGCAAAAGTACCGGAGGCACACGAGCTTAGACAGCATAGGGAATTTTAAAACTGTTACCTTTCCAAGTGGGATAACTGTTCCTTTGTGATCGAATTTTAAATAATGGTTTACTTTTGAAAATGTTAGGTCATGGTTAATAGTTTCACCGGTTTCCAGGTTTTGGTAAAACCAAATGCCAAGTTTTTTTTTCAAATCAGAAAATAGGGACAGTATATTTTCTGATATGATTTCATACTTTCAAGCCATATTGCTTGTGTTTTATCATTACTTATGTATAAACGTGAAACTGTACCGAACTTGCCAGGTATATGTAAAGATTGCTTGAAAGAGATTTGATCTCCTTGGTTCATCAATGAGGTATAGTCAACGAACTAGGAGATTTTATGTTCTACTCCATGAAGTCCTTTGACGAAATATCCTACTTCATCACAATGGCTTGAACTTCTGCACTAAGATAAACAGATAGGGGAAAATCTGATCTCCATGTCTGCAACAGTTTTCTACATTAAACCAGTGTGAAGTCTGACCATTTACGATAATGACTGATCTTGCATTTCTGTAGGAAGTTTTAAACCAGCAAGAGATGCTATCTCCAATACAACACGCGGTCAGTGCATAAACATAAAAGCTCTTTGTGCATAAACCCTCAGCCTAGCAAATCGAAGCTATTTTCAAAACAAAACAAAAAAAAGTAACCCAGATTCATGTTTACAAAATTAATTCAATCGTGTATCAATCTTACATTGTTTCCTGTATTTCTGTTGACCATAAAACCTGTTTATTCTTTTTCATAATTTTGTGTCGCTAAAAGCCTTTTTTTTTATTCGGTTTGAAGTACATGCAGAACCTATTTGGATTCGACATTTGTTTTTTCGTATTCCTTTGGTTTGTACCCTTCAGGAATGCAAATAATCAAACCTTTCTGCATAATGGGAAAATTTTCTATTTTTGTATGCTTCGTTCAGAGATCTCACGACAAATGGTCCCATTTGTTTCCAAAAGAACTTTCGATCAAAATCAGCATTAAAGCCATCTGAAATAGACTTTTTGTGGAATGTACTAATATTTCCGTGAGGATGCAAGGCCACTGACGTTTGAAGTTCCACATTTACGGTGGCTGCCACCTACAAAAGAGCCTCAGCGGTTGCAGTTTGTTATTCGGATCATCATATTCCTAGCCTCTGACTTAGGAACCCGTTTTAAAGGCATGGGGACATTTATCCGAGTTTGGGACACTTCATCATCATCATCACAAGTGCCCTGCCGCACGGCGTTGGCGATCATGACCCTCCATATGTATCTGTCCCTTGTTGCCGCAAGCACATCTTCCACCCTCTCTGTCCTCAGCCACCCTGCAAGCCCGTCCAATATTTTCTCCTTGGGTCTACCTGGTGCTCTCTTTCCCTCCAGCTTTCTGTTGGGACACTTCGTGTGTTGCAAATCAAAGTTGTCCCTCTTCTAGGTGGACAGGGCTATGTAAAGGGTTTGATCTGAATCCATTATGTAAGCTTGCTGCCAACTTGGTGATACCTATCTCCTTTCCAAGTACTGTGAACTGCACTCGGATCGTCCCTGTGGAGAAAGGTGGGCAGAAGACAAAACTGCCAAATTTTTTTTTTTTTTATAAAAGGACTGGTCGGGATTCGAACTTAAGCGTTCTGAACTTTTTGCCTCCTAGGACGGGTACTTTATCCATGATGCCATAGTCTCCACCTCCAGTTTCACGGCTAGTCCTTGCTATTCTACATATATACAAGCATACACACATAAACGTAAAATGCATTATTTGAAACCCAAAACAAAAACAACAACAACAACAAAACAAACAAACAAACAACAATAATAAAATAATTAAAAAAAAAAAATTGAGCTAAAGTAGACAGGAATCACAGAAATAATACCCCCCCCCCCCCCCCAAATGCACAAAACAGCAGCAACAAAACAAGGACAAGGGTGAAGAGATTTATGACGAAAACGCCGCCTGTATAAATGTCAAATTCATAAATTCGTATGGTCAAACTGCCTTCCATGTCCGGCTACAATAATCTATACCCCATGAGGCTGAAAAAAATGTGGGAAAAAAGATTATGGATGTTTTAAGTTTGGGGAGTAGTAGTAATGATACAGGGAGAGATAAAAAAAAAATTAAAAAAAAGAGAGAGAAGAGAGAGACAGAGACAGATACAGAGAGAGACAGAGACAGAGAGAGAGGAGATTAGTACTTAAATTAACAGAGAAAAAACAACAACTCAGAACTTGACAAAAAGAACTTGAGTGTAGTATTGAAGTTTTTATTAGTATAGTGCTTTAAGCAGAACAATTCGGCTATATGTTATTTCAAGGAATATTTATGAAACTTTGAACCAAATGATAATAATGATAACAACAACAACAACACAATAATGATGATAAGAATATAGTGATAATAATAATAATAATGATAATAGTAAACAAACAAACAAACAAACAAACAAACAAACAAACAACAAAAAACAAACAAACACAAAAACCGTCTTCAGAGATAGATGAAAAAGAAGGAATCTTCAAGTGCATAATTTGTAGAACGTGGAGATGTTAACTGATTTATAACGATAGAGCTCCCCCCTCCCCTCCCCCTCCCCATTTTTTTTTTTTGTGTGCAGCATCACGGGGGGTATAATGTCTACATGCCATCTTTCATAGTACGGTCAGCGTAGGCAATGGCCGCCTGGGCAGTGGTGGCACAATGACACGTCACGTTGCCAGGGGCAACTTGCATCATGTCCACATGATCTGAAGGGTCAGCACAGCAGTAGGTGACGTCATCCACTCTCTTTCCGACTATCTGGCCGTTCTCTACTGGACAGGCTTTGTCCTTGAGACATGGAACACCTGAAACGAGAGAGAAGAAAGAAAACAAACTACACACATATACACATACATACATACATACATACATATCATACATACATACATACATACATACATACATACATACATATCATACATACATGCATATATACACATACATACATACATACATACATACGTACGTACGTACGTACGTACATACATACATACATACATACATACATACATACATACACACATACATACATACATACATACACACATACATACATACATACATGCATGCATGGATACATACATGCATACATACATACATACATACATACATACATACATACATACATACGTACATACAATATCATACATATATACATACACACACACACATACATGCATACATACATACGTACATACATACATACATACAAAATGTACACACATGCATACATTCTTACATACATACATGCATGTATATGTAGATAGACAGAGACAGAGAGACAGACAGACAGACAGACATGACAGACAGACAGACAGATAGATAGATAGATAGATAGATATAGATAGATAGATAGATAGATAGATATAGATAGATAGATAGGTAAGTAGATAGATACATACATACATACATACATACACACATACATACATACATACATACATACATACGCACGCAACTACATACATACATACATACATACATACATACATACATACATACATACATAACTGCAAGGGAAATACAAGACGGGCTGCAATGACTGCGAATTATGTTGTGAAACTAATGAATTCAGTGAATCAGTACGACGAAGAGTTTTGCGTAGAGTTAAACGTAAAGACCACGCACACACGCGCGCGCGCGCGCTGTTAAACGCTTTATTAGCCAACACAAAATAACTAAGGAGTAACTATAATTATATTTCATGAGTGGCTTGCTGTACGTACCGTTGATTCTACACAATAATTTTCATTTCCCTTGTGCAGTATAAGCAACTGTATGATTGTCTCCCTTGTGGGGCTGGGCTAAGACAAGTCATGGCTTGATGTTCTTGCCAAAGCCGCATTATCGTTATACTTTTATTCTTATATTATTTCGTCGAATCACATTTTATTTTGACCGGCCGCTGAGTAGATTTTATCAGCAAATCTTTCCATTTTTCAAGTAAACAAGTAAGTACCATAAATCATTCAAGTTCCACTCTCACTTTAGACTTTTGATCATGAACGGTAAATAGCCATTGCGGACTTATACACAATTGATGGTGATCATATCTCTTTACTATCATCTTCATCAGGTTCGTCTATTTACAGAACACAAAGTCAGACATGAGATCCTCAACGTTTTCGATATTTTCAACAGGATAAGCAAGATAGTCAAGCCCTGTTGACTGTTCTCTTTCAGCCTGGCGTCAATAGTCACGGTTATCGTCACTGGGACCATGGCAACAAACAAGGTGCATTATAGCTACGATTTTTGGTCCCATTTTTGACTCAGGATATCACCCATACGTTGGTAAAGACCTGATCCATGATTGCTTAGTTTCAAAATGTCTGTCTGTCTGTCTGTCTGTCTGTCTGACGTGTCACTCACCACCAGTCTCCAAGCAAAGCGCAGCCAACAGGAAAACAGAAACAGTCGTGTAATCCATTTCACTTTCTTTACTTTGAAAAAAAACAGCTGCAGATTGGAGCCAATCACTTCAAAGTCCTAACAGCAAATGTTTCAGTATAACATTTGTTCCGTGTATAACACAGGATATAAACAGGACAAAATAGTGTTAGATGAGGACACTGTCATTCATCTGGACTAAACACTGTAGATTTAACCACGGAACAAAAGAACGTTTCAATGTGTACCTTTAAACATTAAGACCAAGCACAACCAGGCCTATGAAAAAGTGTATTGCATGACTCACATAACAACTGAATGTGTCGTTGAGTAAGCAATTCCTTAATAATTTACTTTTGACTTCTTTCGTTTGCTAAAGTCAAAATTGGGAAGGCAGTTGTAGATTATATCAAAATTTAAATTTCCATTGCAATACAGTAAAGTTGAACATCCCTCTTTGGAATCCCCTTTGACAGTCTCACATGGACTGACCAAGATGGAGATAGAACTGGATCTGAGAATGTTAACCTCTTAATCCAGAGTCAAGGCGTGAGTAACGTGTTGAAAAGTTGCAGTCACTCGATTCATAAAATAGGTGGACAGTGGCAGTATATCATTTTACTCGTGTGCATAGTGGACATCTCAAAATTGCGTTTTGAACATTATGTCATTAAATATAGTTTCTTTACCTTCATTAATTACTTGAATAAATACTTAATTTCTAAATGTTTCTGTTTCACTTAGCAGATCATTTTTGGAAGCAGTAAAGATCAAATGAGTAGTATACTATTACATAGTGTTTTAGAGTCATTGTAATCAAACAGAGGTGTGATGTGCGCTATAGACAAAACCTGACAGTCAAATATTAATCTTTTCTTGACATTATTAGATAGTCTTTATAAGGGTCCATTTGTTTCCCTTTGTGCTCAGGTTCCTCACCATATCTTCAAGAAAAGAGCTACAGTTTTCTTTTTCCATTTTTATCTGCATGACGCATGTACATCATTCTTCACAATTACCAGACTCCTGCACACTGATACTGACATCGAAAGAATTACCATCTTTTTTTCACACCAGTCTTGTTTGCAGGTGTATTTATTATTGGGAGAGAAAGGAAATGAAACTTTTATTTTCCAATGGTAGGCCTATAAATAGTAGCACATAGGCCAACTTACATATCTGCTGTTACTAATCTGCTTGTATCAAAACAAAATAATGAGAGAGAGAGAGAGACAGAGACAGAGACAGAGTCAGACAGAGAGCTAGAGAGAGGCAGAGAGAGTACAAATCAGGTGTTTTTAAAAACTGACCAATTTTCGGTTAAACTAATCCGAAAAATCATGGATCAAGCGAAATTTTCAGCGAAGACTCTCAATAATTGTAATTCGTTCTTGCCCTGTGATTTTTCTTCTAATCAACAATCAGATATATAGGCCTAGGCAATCATCACAGCTAAACAGTACTGCTTGTCGCGTGTTTTTTCGACTGCATTTCTTCAGCTGGTTGGGTGTTTCTTTAACGCTGGGTGCTATATCCGTGTCAGCAACACAGCCCTTACTGTTGCTCTCCGCCTTCGTTACACATCCTGCCAAGGATCGGATGGTGAAAAGGTGATCAGGATGACCAAACCATGTCAACAGTCTCCCCCTTTCCAGGCGATTTATGATGTACCAGTACTGTGGATCACGAGATAACTGCCTATGAGCGCAAGAAGCTGAAGAGGTGGTAATGGCATGATGACGTCTGTCATGTGTTTGTGAATTCTTACAGAACCAGGGCTAGTCTGTTATTTACATTACTTCATTCAGCTGCTGTGAATCCCAGTTCTCAATCGTGAGTGTTTCCTAGTAACATCGTAGTACGAGAGTGACTCTTATGTAAAAGACAATCAAGGGAGTTAACTCCATTATCACAATATGATCCATCGAATACTACGGTTTGCCGGATCTTTTAGCAAGCATAGTTTTTGTTCTGCGTACGTATACACACGATGTGGACTGTGGTATTTCTA
>CM060306.1:6052502-6057502 GCA_030674185.1 Monoplex corrugatus | reverse complement strand
CACGAAACCTATCAAACAAATAAACAGAAAGAAAGAAAGAAAGAAAGAAACAAACAAAACAAAACAAAACAAAACAAAACAAAACAAAACAAAAACCCCAGACAACTTTCCAAGCATAGCGCTCAACAGGAGACAATGGTAATTTGTGCTTTTGTTATTTTATTGTATCAAAATATGCGGTCTAAATCTTATTTTGGTGTTTTTCTGGGCTATAATCATTTTGAAACATACGCAATACTTCAACAGGAAAAATGAAAAGAAAAGAAAATTAAGTACACATATCAATGCATCCGCGCACATAATCTAAGGAGATACCCCTGGCGTTGACCACTCCGTCCAATCTATCGCACACGTGATTTAAAAAACCTACCTGAATACAAACTTTAACATAACTAAGGACACTAAAGCATATATAAAAACAGGTCTAAATTACTTAAATTGCTTGCGCACATCTCATTTCCCAAGAGCCAAAAATACACTTTATACGTATATGTAACCAATTATCAGTCCTAAGAGAACGTACGTAAGACTTTATCAAACACATACAGGTGAACAGACCAGCAAAGAAGAAAATGATAGGAAGAAATGACAGAAAGCAAAGGAGGAAAAAACAACAACAAAACAACAACAACAACAACAACAAAACAAAAAAACAAAGAGCGTGACAGAAGAGAGGAAATTTCTAGCACAGAATTTGCTGAAGGAGGGGATACTATTTGTATTGAAAGAGCCCCGGCATCCCCACGGGCAAATTCCATTTGCAACAACGCTGCAAAAGCCATAACCATTACCATGCGCCCTGCCGCCTGGCGTTGGGGGTCATGGCCCACCATACGAATCTATTGCTTATTGCTGCAAGTACTTCTCCCACCCTCTCTGTCTTCAACCACTCTGTAAGTCCGTCCAATATTTTCTCTTTGGGTCGACCTGGTGCTCCTTTTCCCTCCAGCTTTCCTCTTGTGACTAGGTGCTCCAATTTCTCTTGCCTCATTAAATGTCCTCCTAATGTTGCTTGTCTTTTTCTAATCTTCTTCAGTAATGTTTTTCTTTGTGTCTACCTCCTTGAAGACTGTCTCGATTGTTTTTCAGCTGCAAAAGCCATATGATAAAAAAGTTCCAAAACGATCATGGATAAGCCACAAGCCTGCTCATAAAGTCCTATGCACTGGTCAGGTCTTTGGTTAGTATAGACTGTGCATGTATCAATATGTTACCAAAATAACGTTGGGCTATCTGCAAAGCCGAAATGATGAAAGAGAAGACAACGAAGTAGCCTGACTATCTCACGTGCATATAACGTTCATTTGCTAGGAACTGAAAGAACTGCATGACTCCAGAACTACTGAAAATAGAACCACACTCACGTACGCACACGAGCATACACGCACACACACACACACACACACACACACATATACATACAAACACACACACACACACACACAACACAACACACACACACACACACACACACACAAAACACACACACACACATGTATGCATCCCCTAAAACACACGAACACACACACGCACACAAACACACACACACACACACACACACACACACACACACACACATACATATACATACAAACACACACACACACACACACAAAACACACACACACACACACACACACACACACACACACACACACACACACACACACACAATCAACGACACGTATCACATTTGCCCTGCAGTGCACGACTCACGACTGTACCGACAGACACAGGTAGTAATTACCGGTGAAATAACATTGACATTAGACTCTCCACGTCTCCCACCCTGCTCTGAAATGGAAGAGGACTGTGCTTTCACTATGGTGCAGCAGCCCCATAATTTCATCAGGCCTGCTTGGCGAAGAGATTGAACTCTCTCTCTCGCGCACACACACACATACACAGACACACAAACACACACAACTACACACACGTACACACATACATACACACATATACACACACATTCACAGACACATACACCCACATGCATACAGACAGACACAGACACATACACACACACGCACACACAAACGCACGACACACACACATATAAACACACACAAAACACACACACACATGGACACACATGCATAAATGAATAAAACCACACAAACACACGCACATACACACACACACACATAAAAACACACACAAACACACACAAACACACACATACACACAATATACACACATACACACATACATACACACATACATACACACATATACACACACGCATACACACACACAAACACACACATGCACACATATACACACACACACATACATACACACACAAACACACACATACAGACATACAACACAAACACACATACACACATACACACACATGCACACACGCTCAACCACGCGAACATACAGACACACAAACGCACACGCGCGCGACACGCGCCACACCACACACACACACACACACACACACACACACACACACACACACACACATTCAACGACACGTACCATGTATCACATTTGCCCTGCAGTGCACGACTCACGACTGTACCGACAGAGACAGGTAGTAATTACCGGTGAAATAACATTGACATATACTCTCCACGTCTCCCATCCTGTTCTGAAATGGAAGAGGACTGTGCTTTCACTATGGTGCAGCAGCCCCATATCAGGCCTGCATGGCGAAGAGATTGAACTCACGCACACACACATGCACACACGCTCAACCACGCGAACATACAGACACACAAACGCACATACACACACACACACACAGACACACACACACACACACACACACACACACACACACACAACACACACATACACATTCACATACACACAATCAACAACATGTATTACATTTGCCCTGCTCTCTCTCTCTCTCTTTCTTTCTCTTCTCTCTTCTTCTCTCTCTCTCTCGCTGTCTCTCGCTCTCCTTACTCTCTCTTGTCCTCGCAGTCTCTTCTCTTGCTCTTCTTCTCTGTTGTCTCTCTCTTCTCTCTCTCTCTCGCTGTCTCTCGCTCTCCTTATCTCTCTCTGTCTCTCGCAGTCTCTCTCTCTCTCTGTCTCTCTCACTCTGTCTCTCTCACTCTCTCTCTCTCTCTCTCTCTCTTTCTCCCTTCCTCTCTCTCTTTCTCATTTATATTCCCCAATCTTGAACAGGTAATAATCACACACAGTTGGGTTAAATGGAAGTCGCACGTGCTAGTTCAATTAACCCATTGACTCCTGCATCCTGTCCACCAGCATCTTGCATAGTCAACCTGCAGGAAGCTGGCGGAAAGGGTGAGGAAATCAAAGGGTTAAGTTTTTGCAGTTGGTGGATAGGGTGTGGGAGTCAAAGGGTTAAAGTTTCCTGAGCCAGGCTTGTGCTCGTGGAGTCAGATGTCAAAATATACTGTCAGACTATCTAGTGGTTCCAGACACGGTAAAACAAAACAAAACAAAAAACAAAACAAAAAACAAACAAAAAAACCACCATTCCACTATGCAATCTTTACTTCCGCTGAATGAGTCATGTTTCGGAGACACTGATTGTGTAACAATGCCTTTCAGTCCTGGTATGACAGCATCGGGTCTTTGCTTTGTGTTATTAACAGTTAGATGAGGTAGGACATACGCCAGGTCAGAAGTCAGATGATTTGTTATCAGCCATCTCCACTGTTTTGTTATTAGCAATTAGATGAGATAAACAAAAGAGTCAGATGATGTCATAGCAGGAGTCGTCTTCTCCATTCGTGTTGATACTGTCGATTAGCAGTAAGGTAAGATACAGATAAGATAAAGATAAAGATAAGATAAGATTAGTAATATTGTTGATTAGCAGTAAGATAAAGACTAAGATGAGATGAGATAGTGAGATAAGAAGAGAGATGAGATGAGACGAGACAGACAAGACAAGACAAGACAAGATCAGATCAGATCAGATCAGATCAGATAAGACAAGACAGCAAGATAAGATAAGATAAAACAAGATAAGACGAAGACAAGGCAAGACAAGATAAGATAGACAGGTGAGAGGCAAGGCAAGAGCAGGAAAGGCAAGGCAAGGCAAGGCAAGCAAGAAGGATAAGATAAGATAAGATAAGATAAGATAAGATAAGACAAGACAAGACAAGACAAGGACACAAGACAAGACAGATGAATTTTAATCAGATAGATGAGATTTTAAAGCTGCGGGCTGGGACTGAACTCGAAACATCTGCTCAAACAAACATCACTGAAGTCAGATGATCTGTTGTATGTGTCCAAAATCTTGTGAATGGCTTCCTTTCCCAGCTGGCTAATATTAAAATGAAAACAT
Source organism: Monoplex corrugatus (assembly GCA_030674185.1). Taxonomy (NCBI): domain Eukaryota; kingdom Metazoa; phylum Mollusca; class Gastropoda; order Littorinimorpha; family Ranellidae; genus Monoplex; species Monoplex corrugatus. The sequence goes on along the minus strand of CM060306.1, from coordinate 6,053,217 downwards.
TTTTTTTAGGATAATCGTATCAGGGAGGTTACGTTTGTGCTCACCTTTTTTTTTTTTTTTTTTTCGTTCCATTTTCTACGCCACATACATGGCCACAGAAGCTGGTACAGTTTTTACAATGTGATGATGACGATGTCGATGAGGATGATAACCATGATGCTACGGAGTTCCATCTAGGATTGAGACTGAGTGACAGGACTGTACTCTACGCTTACTATCATGATATCATGGCGTCAGTCAGACCCCGAGAGATATAGACACCTGCGGTGCTGGACAGAAGATTGGAGCAACACACTCAATGACGCATCTGTGAAGTGGATGAGACTCGACTGTGTGGTCCCAGTCTTCCCAATGAGACCACAGCACGCCCAACTCTGGTTAGGAGCTGGTTAGAGCCGAAAAAATTCACAGTGATCTTTTGAAGGGACTGATAGGGATTCGAACCCACAACCTTCCAGTCGGTAGTCCGTTGGGCTAACCACTCCACCACGGCGATTGGTAGCTGGCCGATTAAAAAAAAAATGCGCCTGTCTTATTTCGCTGATTGACCACGCCTTCTCCTTCTATTGTCGTGCACGTTTCCTCGTTTTTATTATGCTTGAACGCTGGCACGACTCACGCAGTCAGAGATAAAATCTCTAAAAGATGTAAATATCTGCTGGTTGGGAACGGCCTGCATGCCACACGATACACAGCACTCGCTGCTTAGCTCTTG
>CM060306.1:6037502-6042502 GCA_030674185.1 Monoplex corrugatus | reverse complement strand
TTCTCTCTCTCTCTCTCTCTCTCTCTCTCTCTCTCTCTCTCTCTCTCTCTCTCTCTCTTTCTTTTGTCTCTCTCTGTCTCTGTCTGTCTGTCCCTCTCTCTCTCTCTGTTTTGTGTGTGTGGGCGCGCGCACGCACTCTCATAGAGCGCGTACGTGCCATTTAGTCCATTACATGCGTATCTGCGTTATTTGTGTGTGTGTGTGTTGTTTTTTTTCTATTTTTTTTAAGAAACTTACATCTTCTTCATAACAGAACAATCCAGATCATTTTCCAGATTTAATCAACGGTGAAGACTGAACCATACCATGGCGCGACCAGCACCACAGCCAGCGATGGTCCCCATAGAACCAGCCCCACAGCCACAAATCGTGGCAATGCCAAACAACCCTTACGGACCAACACCACCCAAAATTCGCCGCATCCGCTATCGACATACCATGTTCAAAGTGGGAGTGGGGGGCCTCTTCCTGGCTGTCCTGCTCTTCATCGTGGGCTACTCGGTTCCTGCCTGGGGCAACAAGTCAGGCCTGTGGATGTCCTGTTCCCAAGGCTATTGTGGCACCAACGTTGGGGTTGGTCCTGGTAAGTCTGTTTCATGGGTGAGAGAGTGACAAGGTTATGGTTATTTCACATTGATTGAAAGCTTCAGAGCATGATGTTACGTGCATTTCTTTGTCCACGGCGATGGAGATGGATGATGATGTACAAGTGATCTCCTACTTAGCAAACCACACAGGGGTCCTGCGGCGATCGCTGCTCCTGGAAGAGAGTGGCTTCAGTATATACGCATCACTTTCCTGTGTGTGTGCGGAGGTCTATAGCACCAGGCCTCACCACCATCTACCATATAGACCCCTCCCACCATATAAATATATGTGTATATGTTTGTGTTTGCGTGTGTATATGTGAGTGATATGGTGTGTGTGTTCGTTCGTTGCTTGATTTAACGTCTTTTCACATTCAGTGTGTGTGTGTGTGTGTGTGTGTGTGTTGTGTGTGTGTGTGTGTGTGTGTGTGTGTGTGTGTGTGTGTGGTGTGTGTGTCACTGTGTGTGTGTGTGTGTGTATGTGTTGTGTGTATGTGTATGTGTGTTGTGTTAGTGTGTTGTGTGTATGTATGTATGTACGTGCTTTGTGTGCGTACTTATGTGTGCATGCTCATAACTGTGCTTGCACGTGAAACAAGGTCAGAGAGGTGAAGCGAAATGATGCTAACGTCATCCTCTTGTTGACACAGATTGGCTGGACGCAGTACGGGCCATGGAATCTTTGGCTCTGATTTGCTTCCTGGTTTGTCTGGTTGTTGAGTTGTACCAGGATGTGTTCTTGTCACCCCCACCCCGCGACAACAGGGCTGTGGAAATCCTGGGCATCTCTTCTGGTACACACTCTCATATTGTACTTCTTTTTCCCCCTCATTCTTTATGTCTTTTTTTTTTTCACTTTTTCTATCTGTAGTTGTCTTTTTTACTTTTGTCATCAACTTTGTGTCTATCCTGTCCTCTGCCTTCCTTTTCTTTATCTCATCTTCTTTCTCGTCTTCCTTTTTTTTTCTCGAAGTTTTAACTGTCCTTCTTTGCAATGAAAACCTCTTTGTGAAAAGGTTTTCTTTTCTGTCCAAAACTTATTTCATGACATGCATTGGATACTCTACTACATCCTTCTGCTTTCACAACGGCCGGAGCCATCAAGTAATCAAATATTTGGTCAGTGACACCCAAAACAGCCACATGTATTTGGAATAAATTTCCAAATCACACTGAACATTGAACTTCCAATAACAAAATGAACTTTAAAGTGGAATATGTCCATATCACATTGAACTTTAAAGTGGAATATTTCCATATCACATTAAACTTTAAAGTGGAATATTTCCATATCACATTGAACTTTAAAGTGGAATATTTCCATATCACATTGAACTTTAAAGTGGAATATTTCCATATCACATTAAACTTTAAAGTGGACTATTTCCATATCACAGTGAACTTTAAAGTGGACTATTTCCATATCACATTGAACTTAAAAAGTGAATTGTTTCCATGTCACAGTAAACTTTTTAAACGGCATATTTCCATATCACATTGAAGTTTAACGAGGAATATTTCCTGAACACATTGCAGTTGAAAACTGGAATATTTCATGTCGTGCTGAACGTTTTACTAGAGTAATTCCACATTATTAGACTGAACTTTTAACTGGAATGTTTCTGTATGACACTGAACTTTTAACTGGAATGTTTCTGTATGACACTGAACTTTTAACTGGAATGTTTCTGTATGACACTGAACTTTTAACTGGAATGTTTCTGTATGACACTGAACTTTTAACTGGAATGTTTCTGTATGACACTGAACTTTTAACTGGAATGTTTTCATATCACGCCAGACTTGAAATCCTCTGTCAGGTATTGTTTGGGAATGTCCTCATGTCTGACATCTGTAGGGTAGAGTGATTCACAGTGTAGGCTATAATCCTGAATGCATTGCTATACACATTTTTTTTATTTCTTTCGTTCTTTGTTTTCTTTTTTTTTCTTCTTCTTCCTATCTCCTCTTTCTTTCAGTATGTCTGCCTTACCAGTCCATGCACGTACATGTTATATTGCGTAGTTTTTCGTCACCACCTAAGTCGAAATGAGAACACACACACACACACACACACACACACACACACACACACACACACACACACACACACACACACACACACACACACACACACACACACACACACACACACGCACACACACACACACACGCACACACACACTCTCTCACTCTCTCTCTTTCTGTCTCACATGTGCATAGGTGCCTGTGTATTCACATTGACGTTGGTGTACTTACGTGCATATATAGGTGATAGTATCTACATTATGTATATGTGTGGGTACATATGTATATATATCTATGTATGTATATATGTATGAGTGATTATGTATGTGTGCGTGTATATAGATGTGTATGTGTGTATGTGCGTTTATACATAACCTTCAATTCAGTCTATGGCCTGAACCATTGCTGACCGCCGAAGATTGAGTTATCTCTGAACTAAAAGATGCACGAAGTGCTAAATATGCGTTGAATGATCATTTGGTATTGTCTCAATGTCAATTGATTTGGTAAATGAGTGACTGATCTGCGATTAGTCTGATTAATGGATTGGCATTATGAATGTCTGTTTTTGCCAATTAACCGACTGTTTTGGGGTCGAATTGCTCTTATGTCATATATTTCTTGTGTCACTTCATTGTACATTAATTCCATTGATTGGTTTAGATTCACTGGTGAATAAATTGATAAACTGAACGCATGATTAGCTGACAACGGAATGATTATATGATTTGTTAATTGATGGCGATGGGTGGCTCACCGACTGATCGATTTATAGATTGATGGTTTCAGCTATTGATCGATCAGTGATTGAATTATGGAATGTATGGATGATTGATTCGCGTTATTTGAAGTAACGATTGCAAATTGATATATTGAACTCAGTTAAATTCTAGGTTATCTGGTCGATTAAGTCACTGGATGACTGATTAACTGGTTAAATGATTGATCGATTGATTGATTGAGAGAGGGAGTGATTACGTTAAGTGATTGTTACTGAAGTGATATCGATTGTACAGTTGGATGATGCATCTGACCCAGTCAATTGAAAGCTGATTTGTCAGTTGAATCACGGGCTGAATGGCGGATTATTTGATTGATCAACTGGTAAATCAGTTGATTGATTGGTTAATTGATTGGTTGACTGTTTGATTGATTGGTTGTTTGGTTGATCGATTGATGGATTGAGTGTTTATGTCAAGTACCTGTGGTTGAATATATTGATCAACTGTATGATCTCCGAAGGGTACAAGAAATGTCAGATCTGTGCACTAATTGAATGGTTTGTTTGTCTGATAGCCAGTTATTGTAAAATTGACAGTTGGATGAGTGATATAGATGCGGTTAATGACAAATATTCTTAGCTGGCCAGTTAAGGAATATGGACTAGAATACAAATGAAAGGACCACTGTAAATGCAAAGATGAATGTACCCCAGCTTATGTGACGGTAAACGATAGAAGGAGACAATATGACAGAGTTCACTGCAGTTTGATAGTATAACTTGTATGAATGTATAAGAAAACCTGATCTCCTCCCCTCCCCTTTCCCATGCATGTATTGTGGCCTAAGGCCGATGTACAATAAACATTTTCTGAGTTCTGAGTTCTCTTTCTGTCTCTCTCTCTTTCTCTCGCTCTCTTCCATTTTAAAAACGGATAAAAACAACAACAACAAAACAACAACAACAATAACAACAAACCAGAGGGTCAATACTTTTCTGCAATGTTTATGTTTCAGGTGTGTTGGGATTGATAGGCATCGCTGTGTACGGAGGTAAGTTAAGCGGAGTGTTTTACGGCTATGAAACTTACGGTGGCTCTGCTCACAGAATCCCATACCGCATCTACTTTGGCTGGGGCCTGGGGCTGGCAGCTGCAGGAAGCATCATGATCATCATCTGCGCCATCCTGATCGCCTACAGTCGCTCCCGACAAGCCGGCATCACGAACCAGGCCTTGGCTTTGGCTGGGGTTGCATCCCCGCAGTCTTCCTCCTCGGGCGCTGTTCCCATGCAACCAATGATGCCTCCCCCTCAGTACCCTTACATGCAGCCTTACCCTTACGTGCAGCCTTACCCTTACATGACCCCTTATTCTCCTCCTTACGGTGCCTATCCGACACCTGCCGCACCTGCCTTCATGACTCCTCCTCCTCCTCTAACGGCGGTGCCCTCCCCTGTGGCAGCCGCGCAAGAAGTTCCGGCGTCACAAGTTCCTGCCTTCTTCGTCATGGTGCAGGGCCAGATGGTTCCTGTGTACAAGGAGATGCCGACGACGACGACAGCGGGAATGACAGCAACGGCTCCACCCACAGCGACTGACCAAACGCAGGTTCCTGATGTGACGGTTGATGGTCAGCCTAACCAGAAATGAAACCCGTGTGTGA
>CM060306.1:6015002-6025002 GCA_030674185.1 Monoplex corrugatus | reverse complement strand
GACAGACAGAGAAACAGAGAGACAGACAGACAGAAAGAGATAGATAGATAGATAGATAGATAGATAGATAGATAGAGAGAGAGAGACAGGCAGAGACAGAGTCAGAGAGACAGAGACAGAGAGAGAGAGAGCGAGACAGAGAGAGAAACACGCACAGAGAGAGCGAGAGAAATAGAGAGAGACACATACACAGAGACAGAGACAGAGACACAGAGACACAGACAGAGAGACAGAGACAGAGACAGAGAAACAGAGACACAGAGACAGAGACACAGAGACAGAGACAGAGACACAGAGACACAGAGACAGAGACACAGAGACAGAGGCAGAGAGACAGAGAGACAGAGAGACAGAGACAGAGACACAGACACAGACACAGACACAGAGAGACAGAGACAGAGAGACAGATACAGACAGACAGAGAGTAAGATTCTATATGCAGCTGCCGTGGAACCCTCAGAGTCTTCAGTCTTTACAATGCTATGATGATTCACGACGCTGATGATACGATCGTACTCAGGTTTCCACTGTGGACAGGGCTGTGTTCAACTTTTCTTTTCATAACGAAGGCTTATTCTGGGGTAAACTAGGTATATGCAGACACCTGTTGTGCTAGACAGGACATCTGAGCAACATCCTCAGCGTATAGAACAAAAGGGATAGGTGGTCCCATTATGCTTGGGGAGTCCTTAGGTATACGTTACAGGGGTGGGTTTTATTTCTCTTTCTCGCTGCTTCGCATACTGCATGCCTGAGGAGGGCAGTGACATATCATATCACACGTCTGTGGAGTAGGGTTAGATATCCACGTACAGATGAGTATACTGTAGGCTGAAAACGCACAGTTTCTCGAGCCAGGATGGAACTCCTGCTGTATTACCAGACGCTCACCTGTTGCCATCACAGGGTTCGGTGTTGGCCGCTGCACACCTGGACTCCACCATCTCCCTCCAGGCTGCTCTGTCTTGTCTTTTGTGGACAATTTCTTGAATATTTAGGCCGCTGATGTTGGTTATGTTCTTGATGCATCAGATCGGAGGTTTTCCTTTTTGCCACTGTTTTTCCTTGAAAGATGGTTGCCATGAGGTTTGTGTTCTTGTTGAATGACACATGACCAATGTATTTTAGTCTTCTCCTGTTGATGTCTGCTAGTAGTTTTCTTGTGGTATCAAGTTCTTTCAGGACACTTTCATTAGTTCTTCTTTCTGTCCATTTGACTCGTAGTAGTCTCCGATAAAACTACATCTCTGCTGCCTAGTAAGGGACTAGTTACCATTAATCATCTATTGTGCTCATTTTAAGCAGTTTGCTGACCGGTCAACTTTCACTGCTATCGGAAAAGCAAGCTGAGTGATACTGCTCACTCTATGGTGTATAAAGTTTGCTCAAAACGGATTCATCGAACTCGGTCAATTCTATATACGTTCTACTCAAATGTGGCAGACTGTTTCAACAACAAGCACAAAACCCTAGGCGCTGGTAAGGTCTTACTTGACAATGGGGAGGGGAACAGGACATTGTGAAACGGTGAAATCACCAGATTCATTGGAGCATTAAGACTCCTGCACCCTGTCTACCAGCATCCTGCATTGTCAGCCATGCTAACAAAGCAAAAACTTAACCCTTTGATTCTTTTACACCAGCTTCCTGATAGGGTAAAAGAATTTCGGTGGATAGGGTAAAAGAATCAAAGGGTTAAGTTTTTGCAGTTGGTGGATAGGGTGCGGGAGTCAAAGGGTTAAGAAGCCAAATTTTATGTTGTGGGGTGGAACTGAATTCGAGACATGATATTTTCAGTCCGTGACTGCATAAATATAAAGAGAGCCAGTCAGCCCTGTAACATTATCCTAATGGCCTACTGGGCTTTACCAGATACTTATATGCAAGTCTCGCTTCAACAGGATCACTGTCTTAATTCCAACCGAGAAGCGCCCTCTGGAGAAAGAACTGAATCGAATACAGTCTGACCTTGACCTTCTGAGGTGCATTCAGTAAGCGCGCACTTAGTTGTCACCTGCGCAGAATTTCTTTTTCTTTTTTCTTTTTTATACATTTTTACGTTCAGCACCTTGTCTACACAAATTTTTTTAAACCTAAATTTAAAATCGTGATCACACGAAAAACTGTACAATAAGATTTAAGCAAAGAGATATAAATAACCAAATGATCATGACCATATCTTTCACTCGTGCATGTGTACCTTTCTCTCTTTAGTGCTATCCATAGGACATCAACGCCTAGTATTGATTTACAAGTACTTTTTTTTTTCTTAATGAGCCACAGCAACCAACACACTCTGCAAGCATTCCTGAAGCTGTGCTTGTGTGTGAGGGCTGGTCGACACGCTTGAAAACACGCGTGCGCATATTTTCTTATCGCAGGTAACAGACAGCTAAGCTGACTGACAATACGGGGACTGTGCAGACGACATATTATAGGTGTACTAGTTTCGAGGGTGTATCCTCAATCACTGAGTCAGTGTTACGACAGAACTGAGCGTGGGACGGATCCCTGGACTATTCACTGTATGTCTATTACCACACCTGGACCCGGAGATATTAAGATTGTTCTCTAGCGTTCAGATCGATTTGATTTGTTACGGTGCTGTCTACACTATTCCTGTCACTTTGAGGACTGGCTGATCAGGATACCCAGATCGAGGTACTCGTATTTTTATTGTTTACATGTTTGTTGTTGTTTTTTTAATCCTGCTTACGTCTCCTGTTTGTTTGATTTGCTAGCTTGTTTGAATTTTTGACGTTTTGGTTTGATATAGACAAAACATGATATCATGTTAACATTTACTACAAAGTATTACAGTGGTACAGTGGCGAAGAGTCACTACATGAAAATGGCGTAGCTTTCATCGTACGCAAAGAAGTCATTGGATGCATCATGAGCTGCACGCCTGTCAACAGCAGAATCATCAGCATTCGGGTGTCAGCCAAACCAAAGAACATCACCATCATACAAGTGTATGCTCCAACTACCAGCCATGAAGACCAGGTGGTTGAAGAATTCTATGAGAAAATAGAAGACACCATCGGAAAAGCCCCCAGGAAAGACATCATCATAATTCAGGGGGACTTCAACGCCAAAGTCGGCCCAGATGCCTACAAAAACTGGGCTGGAACAGTGGGTCAATTTGGCACAGGGGAAACTAATGACAGGGGACTTCGCCTTCTGGAGTTTGCCTGCACCCAACGGCTCACCATTGCCAACACCCTCTACCCCCACAAACTGTCAAGAAGAACAACCTGGCATGCGCCGAACGGAAAGACTCACAACCAGATCGACTTTGTCCTCACACCGCGGCGCTTCAAATCAAGCATTAATAAAGCAAAGACGAGGACATACCCTGGAGCTGATATAGGCAGCGACCACGACCTCGTGCTGCTCACAATGAAGATCAAATTGAAAAAGAAGTACCAAGCTGCGCAGCCACGCATCAAGTTTGACCTGGAAAAGCTAAAAGATCCAGAGATAGAAGAGGCATTCCAGGCACAGCTCGGGGGGCGGTTCGCGGCACTCAACTTCCTGGACAGCGACATCAACGACCTCACAAACAACTTTGGTGAGGCAGTCCGCGAAACAACAGAGGAGGTACTGGGGCGACAGAGGAAGAAACACCAAGCATGGATCTCAAATGACATCCTTGACCTCTGCGACAACAGAAGATCACTGAAGAAGACGAAAAACTCCAGCCCTGAAGAAGCCGCACAGTATCGTAAAACCAACAACCTTGTAAAGAAGAAAATGATTGAAGCCAAAGAACAATGGATCAACAACCAGTGTGAGAACATCGAGAAAGGCATGAAAAAAGGAAACAGCAAACATGCCTTCACCACACTGAAAAACCTTACCAAGACGCAGCAAAACAGATCGTCAGTCATCGAGGATACCTCAGGCGAGCTGCTGACAGAAAGCTCCGCTGTTCTGAACAGATGGACGCAGTACTGCCAAGAACTATACAACTACCCAATACAGCCAGATGACAGTTTGTTTCAGGGGGACTCAACACCATTGAGGGAATCCTCACCGCTACCAGTGATGAGAGAAGAAGTGGAAGAAGCCATCCGCAGCCTACCAGCAGGGAAATCACCTGGAGCAGACAATATCCCAGCAGAGCTGCTCAAACATGGAGGGAATGATTTGGTCACTCGTGTAACATCGATTTGTCAGAAGATCTGGGAGACAAAACAGTGGCCCACAGAATGGACTCAATCACTCATCATCCCCCTGCCCAAAAAGGGAAATATGCGCCAATGCCAGAACTACAGAACAATAAGTCTCATTAGCCACACCAGCAAGATCATGCTCAGAGTCATATTGAATCGACTGAAGAAAGAAGCGGAAGAACACCTTGCGGAAGAACAAGCTGGATTTAGGGCGGGCAGAAGCACAGTAGAACAGATCTTCACCTGCCGGATAATGATGGAGAAACATCTGCAGCATCAGAGAGACCTGTTCCACAACTTCATAGACTTTAAAAAAGCATTCGACAGGGTGTGGCATAAGGGTTTGTGGCAGGTGCTAAGAAAGTTTGGCATTGAGGAAGGTCTCGTCCAAACCATCCAGGCGCTGTATAACACTGCCAGCAGCGCAGTTCTCCTCAACAACCAGATAGGGGACTACTTCAAGACCACAGTTGGAGTCCGTCAAGGCTGCCTACTCTCTCCCGTGCTGTTCAATCTCTTCCTGGAGAACATCATGCGTGAAGCCCTCCATGACTTCCACTCCACTGTCTCCATCGGAGGAAGAACCATCAACAACCTGAGGTTCGCAGATGACATCGACCTGATGGGAGGCAGCAACGAAGAACTACAAGACCTGACCATGAGACTGGAAGAAAGTGCAGGTGCACACGGAATGGAAGTGAGCACAGAAAAAAGCAAAGTCCTGGTCAACAGCACAACCAACACCCATGCTGAAATCTACATGAACGGGCAACAGCTTGAAGAAGTGGACGCTTTCAAATACCTTGGCGCCACTCTCACCAAAGACGGTCGCTCTACAACAGAAATCAAGACCAGACTAGCGATCGCAACAGCAGCGATGGTAAAGCTAAACAAGATCTGGAAGAGCAGAGAGATCGGCTTTCCATCGAAGATGAAGCTGTACAAGTCCCTGGTGCTCCCCATCCTGCTATATGGATGCGAGAGCTGGACCATGACAGCAGAGACCACCAAGAGAATCCAGACGTTTGAAACTAAATGCTTCAGGCGCTTGCTCGGGATCTCTTGGCAAGATCGGAAGACAAACGACTTTGTGTGGAGCCAAATAACAACACTCGCAGGCCCACAAGAACCCCTCCTGGCAACAGTCAAGAACAGGAAGCTGTCGTGGTTCGGGCATGTCACACGCCACAACTCACTGCCCAAAACGGTCCTCCAGGGTACACTGGGAGGCGGCAGACGAAGGGGACGACAAGCCAAATGCTGGATGGACAACATCAAAGAATGGACCAGGTTGGATGGCCCCACGCTGGTGCCACAGGCGGAGGACAGGACCGGTTGGCGACGGCTGGCTTCAAGAGTGTCTCTCATCTCTCCTCTACGCCCATCACGGGCAGGAGAATGATGATGATGATGATTGATGTTCTGGGTCCCTTCCAGCGCTCTCGGGTTAGTCTTGTTAATGTTGTTATGTTTACTACGATCTATGTTGGGACTGAAAAACAGCTGTCATATCACTATTATTATAAATCGTTCTTGTATTGTATGGCGCCATTCTCCAAACTCATTTGTATTCACTAAAAAAAATTTAAGAGAGAGAGAGCTTTCCCTCAATGCTTAAAAACAGCGAAAGTCATTCCACTTTCCAAAGTTAATAATACATCAAAAATTAGCGAACACAGACCAATTTCAATACTTTGCTATCCTCATTTTCTGAGCCATTAGAAAAGCATGTACATAAAAGTCTTAGTATCTAACTCGGTATGACTGACTTTATTCTTATCAATCAGGATTTCGTCCTAAACACTCGTGGTAGACGACATTTATTTATGTCACTGATAGATAGGATTTCGTCCTAAACACTCGTGGTAGACGACATTCATTTATGTCACTGATAGATTACTGTAATTTATATACAACTCAGAAACTTATCGGTGTAATGCTCTTAGATCTGAAAAACGCATTTGATATTGTTGACTATGTAATTCTTCTTAACAAGCTACGTGTGTATAAATGAGTCCAAATATTATCATACTCTCAAATTCTTACTTGAAGAAATAAAACAAAAAGACCTAACAAACACTGCTTTTTCATCAAAAGAGATTATCGGAATAGGTGTCCTTCAAAGATCTGCAAGCCTAATCGGCCCTTTACTCTTATAATGTTTTTATCCAAGATCTCCCATTATGTATCTCATTTCCTGATGAAACGTGCGATTTGTTTGCCCATGTTTCAACTCTTTTTGTTGACAGAACTAGTGTCAGTCACATCAATTGCAAAAAAGCCTGCTTGAAGTTTATTAACGTTTCAAGTTGGTGCTCAGACAGTGCAGTCTTACTAAATCCTGTTTCAGTTTCAGTTTCAAGTTGGAAAGAATTCCTTATGCACTAACGTAGCAGGTGCCATGTGTATGATGATCATGGCACAAGCCTTAAGCCTGCACATAAACCCATGATCTGGCCTGGTCATGAGGTAATATAATAAATAATTAAGGGTCTGACTCACAACACAACTAGCCACTCAGCATAAACTTGTCGCACATTACAGAAAGCCCCCTGAATCTTGAATAAGACCAACATGGTTTTGTAACAACGTTATAAAAGCATCAGCATAAACTGTATAATTGTATCGATTATATCTCACGTCACTGGAAGGTTTCAAAACATCGACATCTTGATAATATATTAAATAGCCAGTTAAAGGGGGAAGCTCACATTAAATTTATTGCTAAAAGTGCATATTTGTTATCTCGACTATGATACTTTACATGACCCAGACCTTGTTAGTTGTTTTTCTCTGCCAATATCATTCCAACAGTATGTCTAAAATTAATCATGTTTCAAATATTAGGAATACTTACTCACAAGTTCGTATGAAGACAACTGAAATTGTGTTAATCGTGCTTTAGAGGCAACAGAATATTTTGCCAATCTCTTTCATTGTCTAATCATCTGAAATTAAACAAGTGCATGTTTATGAATATAATTGTTCATAATAAACTCCCTCGTATCTAAAGCTAAATATCTTCAGTGAAAAGAAACGCGAACCAGACTCCAAAAAGAGTGCCTCTGGAGTTGCCGAGACACAAAACTGGATCTTTACAAATCTAGTTTAGCATACTCTGGTACAAGCTAGCGGAATATTTTACCAAAATGTTTGTTTAGGTCGACTATCAGCAAAGACAATTCAAAATAAACTTAATCATTATGTACGTGCTGATGTCCGTAGTTGAAATGCTTTCCATTATGATAAGTACATGCTTTATTTCCCCTTTCTTTATTTACTTATCCATGCATATCTTTATATGTTATCACAGACACTAATCTTGTCAACTACTGTAACAATATGTCTGCTTGTGTCTGAATACATGTCTATGTAACCTGTCCATTTTGATTTGATCATGATATATATATATATATATATGTATGTATACATATGTATATACATATGAATGAATATATATATATGCATATAATATATATATATATATGCATATATATATATATATATATATATATATATATATACGTATATAAGTAATAATAATTTGTGTACTTGTAGGTGAAATAGTTTAATCATAAACATATAGTTGTCATGCCTTCAAGTATCTAATGTTCTTTGAAACACGATTTCACATAAACACACTCACACGCGCACATACACACACACACACATTTGAATGCGTATATGCACTGTGTTATTTTTAAACGATTTGTATTTGTAGTTGCTGTGATTTTTGTTCTGTTATATTTTGTAGTATTTGTTTTGTTGTTGCTGGTTTTACAGACACAGACACAGACACACAGACACAGACACAGACACACACAGACACACACACAGACACACACACAGACACACACACACACACACACACACACACAGACACACACACACACACACACACACACACACACACACACTCATGTATTCAATTATGTGTATTTACTTTTCTGTATCGCGATCAAATGTCATTTTAGTTTTGTTTGATTTTGCCTAATTTGTCCTATTTCTTACTCATTTTACACAACCCTATTTTCACTTGTTTTAATATTAGTACATTAGCCATGGCAATTATGTAAGTTGGCCTAGGTGCTGAAACCTACACCGTTGGAAAATACAGTTTCTTATTGTACTTCCTTTCACCGCGAATTACTCATAATCATATGGTAGAAAGAAACTCTAGGGAGAGCTAGACAACAGAAGGTCTTCAGAGAAGTAACCCCCTTTAGACAAGTGTTTCGGCCCTGAACTCCTTACACTCTCGGGGGGCCGGGCCACATCCAGGTCATGACTCCTGGATGCCCTTCTGCTGTTGTCTACTTTTTTTTTTTTTTTTTTTTTTTTTCCCCCACGCCGGGGATCGAACCTGGGCGATGCTGCGCTTCAGAACTGCGGTACGCGGTTTTACCAATGTGCTAACGGGGCACACATCATCTGTAGGGAATTTAATCCTTATGAAGTTCACTTTTTTGGTTCCTCCTTGCCCAGATCCAGCTTGAGCTCCTTTCTGCTGCCTCTGCCATCGCTTTAAGGGCTCTAGTCCTCTTCTTCCCAGAAATGGCGAGTTGTTTCATGAGATCATAAGCGGAGGTGCCCACAAACCCTCTTGCCCCGACCTCTATGGCGAAGATTTTGACCCGCAGACCTGCTTTCTTCAGGGTGCTGGCAAGACCGGCGTATTTTTCGGTCTTGTAGATATGTGCTTCTTCCATTCTGCTTTCGTATGGCACAGTGAGTTCTATCAGAATCACTTGTTTCGAGGAGTCAGAGTGAATCACATAAGACTCTCGAGCTTGCCACACTCCACTATGTTGTTGCAGAGTCTGCATCTTTGATGTCGTGCATGTTGGCTGTTTTCATGTTTCCAGAAGCCAGCCACTGACATGACGTTCAGGATCTTTAATGCGCGTATTTTTAGCTGGCAGATTTGGGATGTGCGCATATGGAATTGTCCGAGTACGGTGAATTCTTCTTGAACATACACCAAACTTCTAATGCGCATTCCAAAACAAGTGTGATTGCCCGCGTTCAAGCAAACAGGAACCAGAAAAAAAAAAAAAAAAAAAAAAAAAAGAATCAGAACGCGTATTTTCATTCAACAAACACCAGCAGGGAAGTTTCGGTCTTTTTCGTCTAAATTTTGTGTCTTGTGTTTGTTTGTATACGATCTTGTTTGTTTGTATACGATCTTGTTTGTTTGTATACGATCTTGTTTGTTTGTATACGATCTTGTTTGTTTGTATACGATCTTACGCTTGACAAAGGCCAGTTTGCTAAAAAATTTGCGCCTGTCTTGTCTGGTTGTATTTAATACGCGTTCGTATTCTTTTTTTTGTGTTTTTTTTAATTTTTCTGGTTTCTAATGCACATATTTGACCCAAGGACCAGGTAGACCCAGGGAGAAAATATTGGACGGACTTGCAGGGTGGCTGAGGACAGAAAGGGTGGAAGATGTGCTTGCGGCAACAAGGGATAGATACATATGGAGGGCCATGATCACCAACGCCATGCGGCAGGGCACTTGATGATGATGATGATATTTGATATTCTGCATGGGTATTCACACAAAGGATATTTAGGCACTGGCAGGTCTGCACACCTGGGAGATCTGCATATTCTTCACCCTTTATCCATCGTGAAGAGGTGTCTACGCGGATCGAACCTAAGACCTTGCGATTGGAAGTCTGGATTCATTGCATTCGCACAATTCCATGTACGCTCAATCAAAATCTGCTTGCGGTCATCTGGCAAACCCCTTGATCCTGTGAAAAGACCTATTGCATTTCATCAATCATCAATGATCATCATCATCATCATCATCATCA
>CM060306.1:5967502-6007502 GCA_030674185.1 Monoplex corrugatus | reverse complement strand
AACATAACCCTTTGACTCCCTCACCCTATCCAACAACTGCAAAAACTTAACTCTTTGACTCCTTCACCCTATCCAACAACTGCAAAAACATAACTCTTTGACTCCTTCACCCTATCCAACAACTGCAAAAACATAACTCTTTGACTCCTTCACCCTATCCAACAACTGCAAAAACATAACTCTTTGACTCCCTCACCCTATCCAACAACTGCAAAAACTTAACTCTTTGACTCCTCACCCTATCCAACAACTGCAAAAACATAACTCTTTGACTCCTTCACCCTATCCAACAACTGCAAAAACTTAACTCTTTGACTCCCTCACTCTATCCAACAACTGCAAAAACATAACTCTTTGACTCCTTCACCCTATCCAACAACTGCAAAAACTTAACTCTTTGACTCCCTCACTCTATCCAACAACTGCAAAAACATAACTCTTTGACTCCTCATCCCTATCCAACAACTGCAAAAACATAACTCTTTGACTCCCTCACCCTATCCAACAACTGCAAAAACTTAACTCTTTGACTCCCTCACCCTATCCAACAACTGCAAAAACATAACCCTTTGACTCCCTCACCCTATCCAACAACTGCAAAAACTTAACTCTTTGACTCCCTCACCCTATCCAACAACTGCAAAAACATAACTCTTTGACTCCCTCACCCTATCCAACAACTGCAAAAACTTAACTCTTTGACTCCTTCACCCTATCCAACAACTGCAAAAACTTAACTCTTTGACTCCCTCACCCTATCCAACAACTGCAAAAACTTAACTCTTTGACTCCTTCACCCTATCCAACAACTGCAAATCATAACCCTTTGACTCCCTCACCCTATCCAACAACTGCAAAAACTTAATCCTTTGACTCCTTCACCCTATCCAACAACTGCAAAAACTTAACTCTTTGACTCCCTCACCCTATCCAACAACTGCAAAAACATAACTCTTTGACTCCTTCACCCTATCCAACAACTGCAAAAACGTAACTCTTTGACTCCCTCACCCTATCCAACAACTGCAAAAACTTAACTCTTTGACTCCCTCACCCTATCCAACAGCTTTCTGCAGGAAGCTGGTGAACAGAGTGAGGGAGTCAAAGAGTTAAGTTGCAGGAAGCTGGCAGATAGAGTGAGGGAGTCAACGCGTTAAGTGTTTGCTTTGCTAGCATGGTTGACAATGCAGGATGCTGATGGATAGGGTGCAGGAGTCACAGGGTTAATCTCTATTAGTCACTGGTACTGCTGGTTTTGCTTCCATACTGGTACTGCTTGTTATTTTGATGCGGCTGCCTGACCAGTCCCATTTTTGAGGAATTGAGCAGGCGGCTGTGCGGACTGGCTGACCAACAGAGAGAAGAAGGCTGGAAATATGGTAAAGAAGGGTCCTTTCATTCTTTTTGGTCCGATTGCCGGGTTGGACCTGGATGATGTGCGTTGTGTGGCTATTTCCCACAGTTTGTCATCTTCCCACCTTGCCAGTCGGCTTGTAAACAAGGTAACTGATAACTGGGTCTGAATGGGTCATGCAGAGCATGGACGTTCCCCACTACCCCCCACCCCCTCTGGCTTGACGAAATCTGGTTGGCGTGTGACGTTGGGGATCAGGAAGTGATCATCTGGCACCGCGGTGGAGAGCCGTCGTTGCTCCAGCACCTGCAGGTTTTTGCCGATAAGTGAATATTGTCAGGTCTGAACCATGCTGTCAGAGTGACAGTTTGGAGCTTACCTGTATGCCTTGCAGGCCTCGTGTCTTTTGTAGTGATTGTGAAATTGATGTCATGTGCAATGTTTTTGTTACAGGTGTGTTCGGTCTCATCGGGGTCGCTGTGTATGGAGCCAAGACATACACTCGAATTCATTGTTGGTCAGTCATTTGCAATGTTTCTGTTACAGGTGTGCTCGGTCTCATCGGGGTCGCTGTGTATGGAGCCAAGACGGACACTCGAATTTCTTACCACTACGAAAACGTGGGTTATTCATACACCACCTACATCAAGATCCGACTCATCTGGGGTTTCGGCCTGACTTGCGCAGGCTGCATCTTGGCCATTATATGTTCTATCCTGATCGCCTTCAGTCGTATCCGTCACGACGCCCACACAAACCAGGCCTTGGCTTTGGCTGGGGTTTCAGTCGCGCAGTCATCTTCAGGCGCTGTTCCCATGCAGCCAATGATGTCTCAGAACCCTTATATGCAGCCTAATCCTTACATGACCCCTTACCCTCACCCTTACAGTGCCTACCCTGCCCCTGTCACAACCTCGTTCATTGCCCATGCTCCACAAACTGCAGTGCCCTCCCCAGTGGCAGCCGCACAGGGAATGCCTACGTCACACGTTCCTGCTTTCTTCGTCATGGTGCAGGATCAAGCGGTTCCCGTGTACAGAGAGATGCCGACGGCGGCGACGATGATGACACCAGCAACGGCTCCAGTCATCACGACTGAGCAAACCCAGGTTCCTGATGCGTTAGTGGATGGCCAGCCTAATCAAAGGCTGTGAACAGCACTGTCTGGGTCAAGACTTTTCATTTAGGCATCTTTCACATGTAACCAGAATTATCCGCCTTTACATCAATAACCACAACATCTATGACAAACCCACTATTTTTCCGCTTGGCTCATGTTGATGGTTTTCGTAGATGTATAGGACAATTATTTACCATTCTTTTACAAAATCAGATCATATCTCAAATGATAAAATATATACAGTTGACGCCATACTGACATTCTCACAGCAATCACGCTCAACCCCCCCCCCCCACACACACACGCACACATAAAGGTTTGTTTTCTTGTTTTTCGCGTCCGCGTTATATGATTTGTTTCTTCAGAACTTAATCATACAACCACATTCGTTGGCACAAAATCTTAGGGTATGTACTGGAATGGGCATATTCTGCGTTGAAGTGCTTTTTCGTGTATATTGTTTGTCATAGACGGTGTGTCCTCATTGGCACCCGTCAGAAACTTTCTCAGCTGCCTCCTCTTTCTCTCCATTATGTAACACATCAGTCCCAATTTCTGATTCAGCTAAAAACCTTGGTGTCTGCATTGACTCTACCCTCTCCATGAACAACTTTGTTTCTCAAACTGCCAGATCCTGCTACTATCATCTCCATCGTATAAGCCTGATCAGGAAGTATCTCTCTGTCGAAACAACTGCAAAACTCGTTCTCTCCTTCATAATGTCTCGCATTGACTATTGCAATTCACTCCTGTCTGGTCTTCCTGCCTCCACCATTCACATCCTACAGCGCATTCAAAACAATGCTGTATGCCTTGTACTCAAAAAGAAAAAAGCTGACCACATATCTCCTCTCCTGGCACAACTTCACTGGCTCCCTGTATCAAAGCGCATACAGTACAAACTAGACACCATGTGCTACAAAAGCCTCAATAACGCAGCCCCCGATTACCTGTCGAGCCTACTTGAGATCTATGTTCCCTCACGTACCCTCCGCTCTGCCTCCGATCCTCTGACTTTTCGCTTTCCACGCACTAAGCTCAATACCTATGGTCCACGAGCCTTCTCTGTTTCTGGTCCACTCTCCTGGAACAAACTTCCTCTCTCAGTCCGTCAGCAACCTACTTTTGTCTCCTTCAAGTCCGCTCTCAAAACTCACCTTTTCTCCTCCGCATAAAATCCTAACCTCACTCAACCCCCCCCCCCTCTGCAGCCTGTCTCCGCTCGGAGGGAATCACATGGTTATAATATATAATTGTATATGCTATGCTCTCTATAATTTTCCATTGCTTTTATTCTTGCTTTTATTGCTTTTATTCTTTCTCCCCATTTATAGCCATGTGTGTGTGTGTGTGTGTGTGTGTGTGTGTGTGTGTGTGTGTGCGTGCGTGTGTGTGCGTGCGTGCGTGCGTGCGTGCTTACGTGTGTGTCTGCTTCAGCGCTTAGATTTGATTTTATCAAGATTTTGCGCTATATAAATATTGTAATTATTAATTATTATAAATCAGCAAACACGTGAATGATTTAGGTTTCATAGATAAGTTATCTTTTTGTTGTATCTTTTTTTCTACCAAGAAAGCTTGTTTGGAGGTTCTTTGTGTCAAACGTTTGATTGCCTGGTAAGGTCGCTTTCTGTCATCCTCCAGCGTGCTGAACCGTAAAGTAGAGTGGAGAGGTCGCAGCTTTGGTACAGTCTCATCTTCGTGTTGGTGCTGTACAGGAGAGAGTGAGGGTGAGAGGGTAACCTCCACAGGCTGTTCATCATTCTGAAGCTGTTTTTCTGGCTTTGCTGAGACAGATCTTGACGTCACTGCCTGCTCTTCCGTCATGTCTGACAGTGATGTCATCGTCAGGTCTTTTCCATCTATTTGGATAGTTGATGGAGTGGGATGGTCAGTGTCAATATATTTGTTTTCTTCTGGGTGATATTTTAAGTCTGCTCTTTATGCGAAGATATTGGGGGTGATCTTTTAGGTCTGCATGTTATGCAAAGATGTTGGGGTGATATTTTAGGTCTGCATGTTATGCAAAGATGTTGGGGTGATATTTTAGGTCTGCATGTTATGCAAAGATGTTGGGGTGATATTTTAGGCCTACTTGTTATGTGAAGATGTTGGGGTGATATTTTAGGTCTGTTTGTTATGTTAAGATGTTTGGGTGATATTTTAGGTCTGCTTGTTATGTGAAGATGTTGGGGTGATATTTTAGGTCTGTTTGTTATGTTAAGATGTTTGGGTGATATTTTAGGTCTGCATGTTATGTGAAGATGTTGGGGTGATATTTTAGGTCTGCTTGTTATGTGAAGATGTTGGGGTGATATTTTAGGTCTGTTTGTTATGTGAAGATGTTGGGGTGATATTTTAGGTCTGCTTGTTATGTGAAGATGTTGGGGGTGATATTTTAGGTCTGCTTGTTATGTGAAGATGTTGGGGTGATATTTTAGGTCTGCTTGTTATGCGAAGATGTTGGGGGTGATATTTTAGTTGTTTGTTATGTGAAGATGTTGGGGTGATATTTTAGTTGTTTGTTATGTGAAGATGTTGGGGTGATATTTTAGGTCTGTTTGTTATGCGAAGATGTTTGGATGGTATTTTAGGTCTGTTTGTTATGCAAAGATGTTGAGACAGTATGTTATACTTATGTGCTATAGATAAAATGCCTTATGAACTGACGCTTACTAGTGATGAATGGGCGTTAAGAACCGACGTTTACCTGATAGTAAAATGTTTTAAGAAGGTGCTTAAGAACTGAGGATAATAGGTGATTTCAGTGACTTTAAGAAAGGGACATACAAACAGTTGCTTGCTAACAATTCATGGATTGTGAGAGCACGTTTCTGATCGTGTCTTCATCATCAGCTATTCCCGTGTAGCGACTTACCTCATTCATATTTTGAATTGAGAATTGTCGTTCTTGTCTGTAACTATAGAGATAGAGTTGTTTCCCGTTGTTGTTTTATTAACCGTTTTGGTGTTGCTTGTCGATCTCCATGAAACCAGACAAAAAAAATCTGTCTCATAACCAAGTTGTACTGACTCGGCATAGTAGCAGATAGGATTCTCTATCTCTGCTGATGAAACAAGGACTTGGGGCATATTCAGGTTTTTCCAGCCTTTGATATTTGATACCCAGGTATTTCTTTGCCGATCTCAGTGACGTCCCCTGTCTAAGGTGCACTGAAGGACGGTCTTAGACAGAGTAACATGGTGGGTGACGTGACCTAACCAAGCAAGCGTGTACGGTTTTACTCTTGCCAGAAGTGGGTTTCTATTGGCCCGGAAAAGGTGTCGGTCTGGTTTCGTAGACACTTGTTATGCTCGGATCAAGATGTACAGAGTAGTAAAGGGCTATCTAGGTAAGATCTAGGAACTATTTAGGTAGGACCTCAGGATCTGGCCAGCTCATTGGTTTATGTGCAGGCTTAAGGCTTGTGCTGTGATCATTCTGGATCTTCTCCATCACATGGCACCTGTGACGTTAGTTCACATGGAATTTATTCCAAGCGCAGAGACGTCCTCTTGAGAAATTGAAATAGAAATTGAAATTGAAAGGGCTTTATAGCCATCGTATACCAACGAGTAAAGAACTTTATGTATGGGACCATAAAGCCTCATCATAAAGTGCAGCCCACAAATGTCTCAGTACAGCATGGTTACCGATCAGGTTTGTGGGTATCTTGTCAAAGTAAGACACAAATGGCAGCACGAAAAAGAAAAACAACCTTACCAAGCATGGTAGACTGACTATCGACTGGTAGGCGTTGACCCTATTATATGATCCTCTGTCTGTCTATCCGTCTGTCTGTCTGTTTGACCTCCCTCCCCCCACCCCCACTTTTCTCTCTCTCTCTCTCTCTCTCTCTTTCTCACTCTTTACATGTGTGAATTCGCGGGCACACGCTTATCTTGCTGATGTACTGTGGTTACTTGAAACTTATACAAATTGGAGAGCCTTTCAAAGCGACAGCCAACATAAATGCAATACATTACGATAAAAATTTTATACTTGAAAAGTATGACTCGGTGAGGAAATATTATTTCATCTCTTTGCGTATTGTTATATTTGTTATGTCCATCTCCTTGCGCATTGTTGTATTGGTTATGTCTATTTGTTATGTCCATCTCCTTACGTATTGTTGTATTGGTTATGTCCATCTCCTTACGTATTGTTGTGTTGGTTATGTCTATTTGTTATGTCCATCTCCTTACGTATTGTTGTATTGGTTATGTCCATCTCCTTACGTATTGTTGTGTTGGTTATGTCTATTTGTTATGTCCATCTCCTTACGTATTGATGTATTTGTTATGTCCATCTCCTTACGTATTGTTGTATTGGTTATGTCCATCTCCTTACGTATTGTTGTATTGGTTATGTCTATTTGTTATGTCCATCTCCTTACGTATTGTTGTATTGGTTATGTCTATTTGTTATGTCCATCTCCTTACGTATTGTTGTATTTGTTATGTCCATCTCCTTACGTATTGTTGTATTGGTTATGTCTATTTGTTATGTCCATCTCCTTACGTATTGTTGTATTGGTTATGTCTATTTGTTATGTCCATCTCCTTACGTATTGTTGTATTGGTTATGTCTATTTGTTATGTCCATCTCCTTACGTATTGTTGTATTTGTTATGTCCATCTCCTTACGTATTGTTGTATTGGTTATGTCCATCTCCTTACGTATTGTTGTATTGGTTATGTCTATTTGTTATGTCCATCTCCTTACGTATTGTTGTATTGGTTATGTCTATTTGTTATGTCCATCTCCTTACGTATTGTTGTATTTGTTATGTCTATTTGTTATGTCCATCTCCTTACGTATTGTTGTGTTTGTTATGTCCATCTCCTTACGTATTGTTGTATCTGTTATGTCCATCTCCTTACGTATTGTTGTGTTTGTTATGTCCATCTCCTTACGTATTGTTGTATCTGTTATGTCCATCTCCTTACGTATTGTTGTATTTGTTATGTCTATTTGTTATGTCCATCTCCTTACGTATTGTTGTATTTGTTATGTCTATTTGTTATGTCCATCTCCTTACGTATTGTTGTATTTGTTATGTCCATCTGCTTACGTATTGTTGTGTTTGTTATGTCTATTTGTTATGTCCATCTCCTTACGTATTGTTGTATTTGTTATGTCCATCTCCTTACGTATTGTTGTGTTTGTTATGTCTATTTGTTATGTCCATCTCCTTACGTATTGTTTTATTGGTTATGTCTATTTGTTATGTCCATCTCCTTACGTATTGTTGTATTGGTTATGTCTATTTGTTATGTCCATCTCCTTACGTATTGTTGTATTGGTTATGTCTATTTGTTATGTCCATCTCCTTACGTATTGTTGTATTGGTTATGTCCATTTGTTATGTCCATCTCCTTACGTATTGTTGTATTTGTTATGTCCATCTCCTTACGTATTGTTGTATTGGTTATGTCCATCTCCTTACGTATTGTTGTATTGGTTATGTCTATTTGTTATGTCCATCTCCTTACGTATTGTTGTATTGGTTATGTCTATTTGTTATGTCCATCTCCTTACGTATTGTTGTGTTTGTTATGTCCATCTCCTTACGTATTGTTGTGTTTGTTATGTCCATCTCCTTACGTATTGTTGTGTTTGTTATGTCCATCTCCTTACGTATTGTTGTATCTGTTATGTCTATTTGTTATGTCCATCTCCTTACGTATTGTTGTATTGGTTATGTCTATTTGTTATGTCCATCTCCTTACGTATTGTTGTGTTTGTTATGTCCATCTCCTTACGTATTGTTGTGTTTGTTATGTCCATCTCCTTACGTATTGTTGTGTTTGTTATGTCCATCTCCTTACGTATTGTTGTATTGGTTATGTCCATCTCCTTACGTATTGTTGTATTTGTTATGTCCATCTCCTTACGTATTGTTGTGTTTGTTATGTCCATCTCCTTACGTATTGTTGTATCTGTTATGTCCATCTCCTTACGTATTGTTGTATCTGTTATGTCCATCTCCTTACGTATTGTTGTGTTTGTTATGTCCATCTCCTTACGTATTGTTGTGTTTGTTATGTCCATCTCCTTTTGTATTGTTGTATTCGTTGTTATCTACCACCAACGTGCCTAATTTCAAGACAAAGGTTTGGGTGGCTCGTTGTGCATGTGTGTTGATTTTCCTCTCCAGCTTAGTACAGATGTATCCCGGGCAGCAAATCTGATCAGATTTGGACAGGTAAAAAAATGGTAATTTGTATTCACAACACAAGAGATCTTCTTTGTGGGCGGACTGAAAGAACCCTCTGAGGGAAGTGATCGGGGTGGGTGGGTCACAGGTTCTTTCTGTCTCTCTCTGCTTGTTGCAGTTTCTCTACTTTTTGCCTTGTCGACACTGTAGTAAGAGGAAAGAAGCTGGCAGCTGTGCAAGCTGGTGGCAGGGCGGACTACCCAAAAGAGAGATGAAGGCCCAGAGTGGGGCGAGAGAGGGGTCTTCCATTCTCTCTTGGTCCGGTGGCTGGGCTGGACATGGTTGGTGCACGTTGTGTGGCCATGTCCCAGGGTTTGCCATCTCCCCACCTTGCCATTCGGTTTGTAAACAAGGTAACCGATGACCGGATCCGAATAGGTCATGCAACACCTGTCCCCCTCCCCCCCCCCTTTTTTTTTTCTTTCCTCTATGAAATGGCTCTCGAAAGGCGTCGATAGCTTATGAGGTGATTGCCCGGAGAGTGGCTGCGCATTGGTGCTCCGGGTCCCAACCGAACCCTCGCGTGTTTCTTGTTAACTTAAAATTTACTTGTTGCAATATCTGTTTAAGAAGATTTCCTTTAACATTGTTACAAACCAGGCGTTCAGTTATGCATAAGAGATCTTGTATTTTTAAAAAAATTCTATTTTCACAGTTACGTCTGTCCTAAAGTTCCTTTGTGTTTGTTTACGTTTTCTCCTTATTTTTTTTAGACAAAGGGTCGTAATTGTGCTTGCTGCTCTTTTGGGGCAGAATACATTCCCCATTTTATTCATACTTTTGAGAGCGTTTGTATTGTGTTTTGACATTTGTTAAGTCTGCATCAACCATGCATAATTTCAGTGCACTATAGAGAAAATTTATATTTGTACATATGCTTTTGTCATGACACTGAGAATATCTGTTTTTGCACAAGTGTTTATAATCATATTTTGATATGTAGTTTATATCTGCTGACTTTGCCATCGGTTGTTATTATTATTTACCTGCGCAGTCTGTATGTCAACTTTTAGGCTTTTGTTATACTTAACAAAGATTACACTATAATACGTTAGAGTATATATCAAAGTTTTCAAATTTTTTTTATATGTAAACCAGAATACACATTACATTTTTGTGCGGTTGTTCAAGTGCTTTTTCTTTTTGTATGCTCTCTCAGAATAGGGAAGACTACATCAATTGACTTATAGCGCGTGCGTGCACTCGTGCGAGCTCGTGCGTGTGTTTTGTCTTTCTGTCTCCTTCTCGCTCCATGTGTGTGTTGTGTGTGTGTGTGTGTGTGTGTGTGTGTGTATGTGTGTGTGTGTGTATGGTGTGTGTGTGTGTGTACACACACACAACAAATATGTTTATTGGGATTTATTGTGCCATTAGGGGTCAAAATGAAGATACCACTGACAATAGAGTAAACACAAAACATTCAAAACTTAGTTTTTCACACACAAACCACCACACACGCACACACACACACACACACAATCAAACAAACAAAAACACACACACGCACACACATATATACACACACACTCTCAAACACAAACGGCAACACACAACACA
This sequence comes from Monoplex corrugatus, assembly GCA_030674185.1. NCBI lineage: Eukaryota > Metazoa > Mollusca > Gastropoda > Littorinimorpha > Ranellidae > Monoplex > Monoplex corrugatus. The sequence goes on along the minus strand of CM060306.1, from coordinate 5,997,250 downwards.
CACACACCACACAAACACACATCAACACTCATAGCCACATCACACACACACACACACACACACACACACACATACACACCACACACACACACACAACACACACACACACACACAAACACACACACACACAAACACACACACACACACACAAACACACACACACAACACACAAACACATACACACACACACACAAACACATACACACACACACACACACACACACACAACACACACACACACACACACACACACACACACACACACCACACACACACACACACACACACAGAGGCCATCATTCCGTCGGTCAAAATCAAGGATCGAATCACTTCTATTTCGGTTTGGGGGAGAGAACTTTTCATCTTCTAGGCTAAAACACCAAACCTACAAGCCCGATATTCAAGTGGATAAGACAAGGGATAGATACATATGGAGGGCCATGATCGCCAACGCCATGTGGCAGGGCACTTGATGGTGATGATGAAGACGAATTATTTACTTATTGTCTGTCACTCACGTTGTATGTCCATGCTCAATGGAATGAGTTGCCGACCATTCTAAGAGATGTTCCAACCCTTCAAGCTTTCAAAAGAAAACTCAAAACACATTTGTTTCTGCAGGCATTTTCATAAGGATCCCCACACACACACTTTTCTTTTTTGAAAAGTGATCGAAAAATGATGTTGTTGCTATGTGAGTGAGGTTATTTATGTAACAGCACAGTGAGTCGAACTGAGAATAGCGTTATACAAAAGCTATTTATAATTATTATTATCATTATCACTATTATTATTATTATCATTATTACTATTATTCAATGAAGGCCATGCTCATACTAGAGAGCAAGTTAAGGCTGACCTATGACCATAGCGGTGGTGGTTAGCATTGTGACAAAGTGGGCCTTTAGCTCAGTTGGCTTGGGGGGGGGGGGGGGAGGCAATAACGCCGATGACACTGGAATCGTGGGGATTAACCCTTTGACTCCCGCACCCCCGTCGATCAGCATCTTGCATTGTTAACCATGCTAGCAAAGCAAAAACTTAGCCCGTTGACCTTCCTCATCCTATCCACCAGCTTCAAGCAGGAAGCTGGTGAATAGGGTATGGGAATCAAAAGAAGTTTTTGCAGTTAGTGGGCAGAATGCGGGAGTCAAAGGGTTAATCCTTGAACAGGCCACAGGTTGTTTCATCACACGGCATCAGTGCAGATGGAATCAATTCCGAATGCTGCGACTGGCGTGCGACATGGTAGAGACCTCAACTTCTCTCTAGGCCTGAATTATAAAAGTGCTGCCAATCTCCTCTCCTTTGTTTGGATAGTCTGGTGCGCTGTGTTCAAGTCACACGCAGCTATAACCAAAACCCCATACACGTGCTTGAGATGGGCTGGTGAACGATTTCCGCCACTAACTTGACTCTAGACATCAATGTGTTTGACAACACTTACGCTAATTTGTTCCTAATTCTAACCCTAGCCTAACCCTTAATCCCTACCCTTACGATTGGCAACTGCAGTTACGGATAACTTCAACCCAAAGGTGATATTTGGGATAGTAGTAGGGTTAGGACATTTTTAATACATGTACAGAGACCTCAGTGACTAGGACATATCAGCTTGTGGGCTCGTTGCACTCAAGATCTGATACTTCAAGTTTTATCCCATCCCGCAACATTAAAAAACTGGGCTGTTCACTGCCTGTTCAAATGTTTTCTTCACTCTGGTGGTGTCAGTTTAGTGTCAATATGTCCCTTCGCCTCCTGTTCTCCCCCCATTTCAAAACTTTGCCAATGCATAGGGTTTTGCGCAGGCTCGGGGAGATATAGGTGGAACACGTATGGATTTGTCCCAGTATTTTGAATCCATGGGTGCTTCTTTGCCGGTTGGTGCCGGAATGCCCGTTTTTCAGGATGGTTGGCGCCGGTGCTGCAGGTTTCTGAAAATTTAAAAAGCAACGAATTTTCGAAAACGATTCTGATCGGACGGCTGCTATTCGTTCGACATCCGGTTCAAGTTTTTAATGTACTCTTCAACGCTGAAGGTATGAAGAGTTCCATTTCCGCCAGGTCGAGTGAACTGGTTAGCGTGATACCGTTTAAAATGCCGTTTTTGACAAAAGACGACGTATCGAGGCTAGAGGCGTTGGAAAAAGATGTTGAAAATCGGTGGCGGTAGGATATCCTCAAAATTACGCCTAAAAAGTAAAATACATTTGTTAAGACATGAGTATCGCTTTATCATTAGCACTTCTGTGACTGATTCAGTGATTGTGATGTGTTAAGACATCTGTGGATCAATTCTAGCATAATATTAATGACATTGTCATCACAGTGACTTCACACCTCCAAGTTGTGACTTCAAATTGAATACTAGGACTGCATCTTTAGCTGTATTGTGGTTTCTTATCTCATCAACTGCATCGGTAGCGTCTACCAGGACTACACTCATGAAGTAGCAACTAGCTTTTAGTGACTTCAGAGAGAGTGTCATGAATGTCACATTCAATGTGTCCATCATAGAATGTAGTTTTTTGTGACTTTATAAGATTTTAAAACATCCTCTTCACTTCAGGATACAATGTGTTGCATGTGGAAATTTAAAAGGTCTAAAGGTATGTATAGATTTAGTCTATAACAAATCCAAAGGTATGTGTAGATTTAGTCTGTAACAAAATCTAAAGGTATGTGTAGATTTATTCTGTAACAAAATCTAAAGGTACGTGTAAATTTAGTCTGTAACGAAATGTAAAGGTATGTGTAGATTTAGTCTATAACAAATCCAAAGGTATGTGTAGATTTAGTCTATAACAAATCCAAAGGTATGTGTAGATTTAATCTGTAACAAAATCTAAAGGTATGTGTAGATTTATTCTGTAACAAAATCTAAAGGTACGTGTAAATTTAGTCTGTAACGAAATGTAAAGGTATGTGTAGATTTAGTCTGTAACAAAATCTAAAGGTATGTGTGAGATTTAGTCTGTGACAAAATCTAAAGGTGTGTGTAGTTTGTAACAAAATCTCAAGGTATGTGTAGTTTGTAACAAAATCTAAAGATATGTGTGAGATTTAGTCTGTGACAAGATCTAAAGGTATGTGTAGATTTAGTCTGTGACAAAATCTAAAGGTATGAGTAAATTTAGTCTGTGACAAAATCAAAAGGTATACATGTGTAAATTTAGTCTGTAACAAAATCTAAAGGTATGTGTAGATTTAGTCTGTAACAAAATCTAAAGGTATGTGTGAGATTTAGTCTGTTACAAAATCTAAAGGTATGTGTAGTTTGTAACAAAATCTCAAGGTATATGTAGTATGTAACAAAATCTCAAGGTATGTGTAGATTTAGTCTGTAACAAAATCTAATGGTATGTGTTGATTCAGTCTGTAACAAAATTTAAAGGTATGTGTCGATTTAATCTGTAACAAAAGTTATGTGAAAAGATGATCTTATTGATTTTCCTAGAGGATTTTGTTCCTTTAGTTGTGATTTTGTGTGCTTGTGTGTGCACAGTTAACATTAGTTTCATGCGTAAAATTTCTGTTTGATGTTCAATGAGAGCCTTAAGATTTGTTTTAAAATTGCCTTTTTCTTTCAGCTTCGGGGGGGCAACCCCTTGTCCCCCCTCCCCCGGCATATGAAACAATGCCCCATCACCCCACCAGAGGTCTCAGCGGCCCCCTGGAAACCCTGCCTTTCCGGTTGTTCAAAATTTTCTGGAAAGCATCCACGTGAATTTCTCTTGAGCAAACACCAAACTAAACAGTTCATAATGTCGGTTACAAAAAAACAAAAAACAAAAATCACCAAAAAACAAAACAAAACAAAAAAACAAAAAACAAAACAAAAAAACGTCACCACCTCGCTTCCAATTGCAGGCATACAAGCGTGTGTAAAGGCTCCATTTGAGTAGATTTGTTCATGCCGGAACACCCAACTTGGGTCACCTATCCATTTGGCAACCACGCATGATTGTGCTGACTGAACCTAAGCTTTTTGACGTAAGACTGTACACTACTCCACTTAAAAAACAAAAAACAAACAAAAAACAAATAAAAACTGAAAGGCATGCCCATATCAACAGGCTGGATAGTTTTCCACCATATACAAGGAAGGTGGTATTCATTTACCTGAACGCTAAATGGTGCCTTGTGTGAATATTTGCATTGGTTGGGGCAAAGTTGCTTCACACGGTCGTTTTTTTCAGATTCGCACATCTTGCATTATCTGTACAGAGTATTGAGAAGAGCAACATTAACCTGCTGGTCAACAGTTTGCTTATTTTGATTATCGTTGAAAACAGTTTTTCTTTCATATTCAGTTCAATTTTTGTTTTGGTCTGTTGTTGCGAACGTTAGCACGTGAGAGTACGTGCATATACGTGTGCAAGCATGCACACACACGCGCGCGCGCACGCACGCATGCACACACGCACGCGCGCGCACACACATATACATGCACATACACATAAATGTACACAAGCACGCACGCACTAACACACCACACACACACACACACACACACACACACACACACACACACACACACACACACAAACACACACACACACACACACACACATACACACTAAGACCTCCGCATGCGCACCGGGCGTAGAGACAAAATATGAATGTTAAGTTTAATGCATACTGTCGCATGTTAATCTCCTGGATTGTATAGAAACATATAGCTATTACATGTATCAATCAACTACTGATCAGTATTTAGCTTCATTACGATGAATCATGTCATCAGTGTATGTGATCTTAGTGATACAATTCATACACAGCAGTGCTGCCTTCTGTCAAATCTGACCAAACTTTTAAGCACCACAAATAAAGGAGAACACACATAAAACTGAAAATTGAAACATATGAAAACAATCTCCGGCTAGACAAGTCAAAATATAAGATAGCTTAGTCCGATTATGTTTGGAGTTTGATCAAGAAGAATTCATTGCACTCGGACAATTCCATACGCGGTCCACCCAAATCTACTTAGTAATTATCTGGCAGATTCCTTGACCTTGCATAGAACTGCATTTGCTGGCAAAGACTTGAAATGGGAGGAAGGAGATGAAGCTGGGGGAGGGATACGGAAAACAGGACAATGAAACACTAATCTGACCCACTGCAATGATCGGAGCATTAACCCTTTGACTCCTGCATCCTATCCACCAGCATCCTGCAATGTCAACCATAATAACAAAGCAGAAATTCAACCATATGACTCCTTCACCCTCTTTACCAGCTTCCAGCAGGAAGCTGGTGGATAGGGTGAAGGAATAAAAGGGTTAAGTTTTTGAAGCTAGTGGATAGGGTGCAGGAGTCAAAGGGTTAATATGTGCAGCAAACAGGCCAGTTTTTATGTTGTGGGCCGGGATTGAACTCGTGACATCAAATGTTGAATGTACGGCTCTGTCAGCAGAACCAACTTCTGAATTTTTGTTTCATTACATGCCTGTTACCAGAGAAAGAACATGATGTTTGTGCCGTTCTCCTGATGAGAGTCAATTTCTTGGCACATAATTACGCTTGGTAATCGGTGATTTTATCCGGAAGAAAAGGTAGGTTTACTATGCACATGCCATTCTAAGCAATCAAAATATTTGTGCAGTATATTATGATGGCTCCGTCTATCTGATTAGACAATGGATATACCCGGTTCAGTATTCAGTTGGATGTGGAACAGCGTCGGCTGTGGCTGAACAGGACGATTGTTGAATGACAGTCCTTGGTAAAGTTGATGCATATACAAGCTTATGGCGGGGGTGGTCGCTGCTGCAGCTTTCCATCTCTCTTTTGTCCGAGCACTGTAGAGTTCGTTTCTCTTCTGCAATTGGTGATGCTGCACGTACAGCCTGTCTTCAGACACAGTGATTTGTAGCTGTTTCTTCCCAGGTATCCATGAATATCGGCAGACTTCGGGTCACGTTTGCAGACACCCGTATATCGCAGAAGAGGGCGCCTTGTGGACGGCGGCCATCCTGCATACAGCAGACATGGCCAAGTCTGCGCAGTTGTGCAGTAAAACCCACAGATCTATGGAAAAAAATATGAGTCGTACAAGACCAAAAGAGAATTCCACACGATAATCGGTGTGTGACAAGAAATAAATCAATTGTCATTAAATCCAGTCCAGCCCGACACACACGATTCCATTTCAGTACTGCTCTTACTCCAAGCATGCAGACTGATTCCTGTCTCCACTCTATACTTTATAAGATGACTTGATCCTTACCAAAGTCAAGTGTTCGTTGTCTACGTTTCCACCTCCCACTAGGTCTTCCTCACAACAGGTGCTGTCTGTGTGTTTGGCCCTGTCCTTGTTGGGTCAGTGGCGGTTACATGGTATGAAAACCTGTCAGAAGACTGCAGAAATTTCAAATCCAACGTCTCTGTTCAGTTATGGTCAGCCCTCCTTGATTTCCAGTGCTTGTCTATTTTAAGCATGCACGCACACATATATATACACGAGCATGAATACATACATATACATGTGTACATGTGAATATACATATATATATATATATATTATTATTCATTGTTATTATTGTTGTTGTTATACATTTCTTTTTGTCACAGTGATTTACCATGCGAAACGCGGGCTGTTCCCCCCGTTGAGAGCGCGTGGCTACAGTTTAACGCCACCCATTTTTTCCACTTTTTTGGATCAAGACTTAAGATGAGCACGAAGGCTTATTGGCCTTCAAGGGAAGGGACCTGGAAAATAAACCCATTTTACCAGTGTAGCAGGGCTAATGCCCTGCTCTTCACAATTTTCAACCACCGTGGGATCTTTAGTGTGCGCAACTGTGTGCAATACGACTAGACGTAGAAGAGCCACAAGCATTAATTTATGAATTTTGGAGGTATTTCTGAAAGAAATGTGTTTTGAAGTACTTTTTGAAAATAAGCAGACAACTGCTTTGTCTTAAACCTGGGGAGGGAGTTCCACGGTGTTAGACTAAAAACATAGAAGGGTTTCTTTCTGCGTGTTGTCTGCTATAACCAAAACCCCATACACGTGCTTGAGATGGGCTGGTGAACGATTTCCGCCACTAACTTGACTCTAGACATCAATGTGTTTGACAACACTTACGCTAATTTGTTCCTAGTTCTAACCCTAGCCTAACCCTTAATCCCTACCCTTACGATTGGCAACTGCAGTTACGGATAACTTCAACCCAAAGGTGATATTTGGGATAGTAGTAGGGTTAGGACATTTTTAATACATGTACAGAGACCTCAGTGACTAGGACATATCAGCTTGTGGGCTCGTTGCACTCAAGATCTGATACTTCAAGTTTTATCCCATCCCGCAACATTAAAAAACTGGGCTGTTCACTGCCTGTTCAAATGTTTTCTTCACTCTGGTGGTGTCAGTTTAGTGTCAATATGTCCCTTCGCCTCCTGTTCTCCCCCCATTTCAAAACTTTGCCAATGCATAGGGTTTTGCGCAGGCTCGGGGAGATATAGGTGGAACACGTATGGATTTGTCCCAGTATTTTGAATCCATGGGTGCTTCTTTGCCGGTTGGTGCCGGAATGCCCGTTTTTCAGGATGGTTGGCGCCGGTGCTGCAGGTTTCTGAAAATTTAAAAAGCAACGAATTTTCGAAAACGATTCTGATCGGACGGCTGCTATTCGTTCGACATCCGGTTCAAGTTTTTAATGTACTCTATACTCGCTCTTCAACGCTGAAGGTATGAAGAGTTCCATTTCCGCCAGGTCGAGTGAACTGGTTAGCGTGATACCGTTTAAAATGCCGTTTTTGACAAAAGACGACGTATCGAGGCTAGAGGCGTTGGAAAAAGATGTTGAAAATCGGTGGCGGTAGGATATCCTCAAAATTACGCCTAAAAAGTAAAATACATTTGTTAAGACATGAGTATCGCTTTATCATTAGCACTTCTGTGACTGATTCAGTGATTGTGATGTGTTAAGACATCTGTGGATCAATTCTAGCATAATATTAATGACATTGTCATCACAGTGACTTCACACCTCCAAGTTGTGACTTCAAATTGAATACTAGGACTGCATCTTTAGCTGTATTGTGGTTTCTTATCTCATCAATTGCATCGGTAGCGTCTACCAGGACTACACTCATGAAGTAGCAACTAGCTTTTAGTGACTTCAGAGAGAGTGTCATGAATGTCACATTCAATGTGTCCATCATAGAATGTAATTTTTTGTGACTTTATAAGATTTTAAAACATCCTCTTCACTTCAGGATACAATCTGTTGCATGTGGAAATTTAAAAGGTCTAAAGCTATGTATAGATTTAGTCTATAACAAATCCAAAGCTATGTATAGATTTAGTCTATAACAAATCCAAAGGTATGTGTAGATTTAGTCTGTAACAAAATCTAAAGGTATGTGTAGATTTATTCTGTAACAAAATCTAAAGGTATGTGTAGATTTAATCTGTAACAAAATCTAAAGGTACGTGTAAATTTAGTCTGTAACGAAATGTAAAGGTATGTGTAGATTTAGTCTGTAACAAAATCTAAAGGTATGTGTAGATTTAGTCTGTGACAAAATCTAAAGGTATGAGTAAATTTAGTCTGTGACAAAATCAAAAGGTATACATGTGTAAATTTAGTCTGTAACAAAATCTAAAGGTTTGTGTGAGATTTAGTCTGTGACAAAATCTAAAGGTGTGTGTAGTTTGTAACAAAATCTCAAGGTATGTGTAGTTTGTAACAAAATCTAAAGGTATGTGTGAGATTTAGTCTGTGACAAGATCTAAAGGTATGTGTAGATTTAGTCTGTGACAAAATCTAAAGGTATGAGTAAATTTAGTCTGTGACAAAATCAAAAGGTATACATGTGTAAATTTAGTCTGTAACAAAATCTAAAGGTATGTGTAGATTTAGTCTGTAACAAAATCTAAAGGTATGTGTAGATTTAGTCTGTAACAAAATCTAAAGGTATGTGTAGATTTAGTCTGTAACAAAATCTAAAGGTATGTGTAGATTTAGTCTGTAACAAAATCTAAAGGTACGTGTAGATTTAGTCTGTAACAAAATCTAAAGGTATGTGTAGATTTAGTCTGTAACAAAATTTAAAGGTATGTGTAGATTTAGTCTGTAACAAAATCTAAAGGTATGTGTAGATTTAGTCTGTAACAAAATCTAAAGGTATGTGTGAGATTTAGTCTGTTACAAAATCTAAAGGTATGTGTGAGATTTAGTCTGTTAACAAAATCTAAAGGTATGTGTGAGATTTAGTCTGTTACAAAATCTAAAGGTATGTGTGAGATTTAGTCTGTTACAAAATCTAAAGGTATGTGTAGTTTGTAACAAAATCTCAAGGTATATGTAGTATGTAACAAAATCTCAAGGTATGTGTAGATTTAGTCTGTAACAAAATCTAATGGTATGTGTTGATTCAGTCTGTAACAAAATTTAAAGGTATGTGTCGATTTAATCTGTAACAAAAGTTATGTGAAAAGATGATCTTATTGATTTTCCTAGAGGATTTTGTTCCTTTAGTTGTGATTTTGTGTGCTTGTGTGTGCACAGGTAACATTAGTTTCATGCGTAAAATTTCTGTTTGATGTTCAATGAGAGCCTTAAGATTTGTTTTAAAATTGCCTTTTTCTTTCAGCTTCGGGGGGGCAACCCCTTGTCCCCCCTCCCCCCTCCCCCCGCATATGAAACAATGCCCCATCACCCCACCAGAGGTCTCAGCGGCCCCCTGGAAACCCTGCCTTTCCGGTTGTTCAAAATTTTCTGGAAAGCATCCACGTGAATTTCTCTTGAGCAAACACCAAACTAAACAGTTCACAATGTCGGTTACAAAAAAACAAAAAACAAAAATCACCAAAAAACAAAACAAAACAAAAAAACAAAAAACAAAACAAAAAAACGTCACCACCTCGCTTCCAATTGCAGGCATACAAGCGTGTGTAAAGGCTCCATTTGAGTAGATTTGTTCATGCCGGAACACCCAACTTGGGTCACCTATCCATTTGGCAACCACGCATGATTGTGCTGACTGAACCTAAGCTTTTTGACGTAAGACTGTACACTACTCCACTTAAAAAACAAAAAACAAACAAAAACAAATAAAAAACTGAAAGGCATGCCCATATCAACAGGCTGGATAGTTTTCCACCATATACAAGGAAGGTGGTATTCATTTACCTGAACGCTAAATGGTGCCTTGTGTGAATATTTGCATTGGTTGGGGCAAAGTTGCTTCACACGGTCGTTTTTTTTCAGATTCGCACATCTTGCATTATCTGTACAGAGTATTGAGAAGAGCAACATTAACCTGCTGGTCAGCAGTTTGCTTATTTTGATTATCGTTGAAAACAGTTTTTTTTTCATATTCAGTTCAATTTTTGTTTTGGTCTGTTGTTGCGAACGTTAGCACGTGCGAGTACGTGCATATACATGTGCAAGCATGCACACACACGCATGCACACACGCACGCGCGCGCACACACATATACATGCACATACTTACACATAAATGTACACAAGCACGCACGCACAAACACACACACACACACACACACACACACACACACACACACACACACACACACACACACATACTAAGACCTCCGCATGCGCACCGGGCGTAGAGACAAAATATGAATGTTAAGTTTAATGCATACTGTCGCATGTTAATCTCCTGGATTGTATAGAAACATATAGCTATTACATGTATCAATCAACTACTGATCAGTATTTAGCTTCATTACGATTAAGCATGTCATCAGTGTATGTGATCTTAGTGATACAATTCATACACAGCAGTGCTGCCTTCTGTCAAATCTGACCAAACTTTTAAGCACCACAAATAAAGGAGAACACACATAAAACTGAAAACTGAAACATATGAAAACAATCTCCGGCTAGACAAGTCAAAATATAAGATACTTAGTCCGATTATGTTTGGAGTTTGATCAAGAAGAATTCATTGCACTCGGACAATTCCACACGCGGTCCACCCAAATCTACTTAGTAATTATCTGGCAGATTCCTTGACCTTGCATAGAACTGCATTTGCTGGCAAAGACTTGAAATGGGAGGAAGGAGATGAAGCTGGGGGAGGGATACGGAAAACAGGACAATGAAACACTAATCTGACCCACTGCAATGATCGGAGCATTAACCCTTTGACTCCTGCATCCTATCCACCAGCATCCTGCAATGTCAACCATAATAACAAAGCAGAAATTCAACCATATGACTCCTTCACCCTCTTTACCAGCTTCCAGCAGGAAGCTGGTGGATAGGGTGAAGGAATAAAAGGGTTAAGTTTTTGAAGCTAGTGGATAGGGTGCAGGAGTCAAAGGGTTAATATGTGCAGCAAACTGGCCAGTTTTTATGTTGTGGGCCGGGATTGAACTCGTGACATCAAATGTTGAATGTACGGCTCTGTCAGCAGAACCAACTTCTGAATTTTTGTTTCATTACATGCCTGTTACCAGAGAAAGAACATGATGTTTGTGCCGTTCTCCTGATGAGAGTCAATTTCTTGGCACATAATTACGCTTGGTAATCGGTGATTTTATCCGGAAGAAAAGGTAGGTTTACTATGCACATGCCATTCTAAGCAATCAAAATATTTGTGCAGTATATTATGATGGCTCCGTCTATCTGATTAGACAATGGATATACCCGGTTCAGTATTCAGTTGGATGTGGAACAGCGTCGGCTGTGGTTGAACAGGACGATTGTTGAATGACAGTCCTTGGTAAAAAAGTTGATGCATATACAAGCTGATGGCCGTGGCGGGGGTGGTCGCTGCTGCAGCTTTCCATCTCTTTTTTGTCCGAGCATTGTAGAGTTCGCTTCTCTTCTGCAATTGGTGATTCTGCACGTACAGCCTGTCTTCAGACACAGTGATTTGTAGCTGTTTCTTCCCAGGTATCCACATGAATATCGGCAGACTTCAGGTCACGTTTGCAGACACCCGTATATCGCAGAAGAGGGCGCCTTGTGGACGGCGGCCATCCTGCATACAGCAGACATGGCCAAGTCTGCGCAGTTGTGCAGTAAAACCCACAGATCTATGGAAAAAAATATGAGTCGTACAAGACCAAAAGAGAATTCCACACGATAATCGGTGTGTGACAAGAAATAAATCAATTGTCATTAAATCCAGTCCAGCCCGACACACACGATTCCATTTCAGTACTGCTCTTACTCCAAGCATGCAGACTGATTCCTGTCTCCACTCTATACTTTATAAGATGACTTGATCCTTACCAAAGTCAAGTGTTCGTTGTCTACGTTTCCACCTCCCACTAGGTCTTCCTCACAACAGGTGCTGTCTGTGTGTTTGGCCCTGTCCTTGTTGGGTCAGTGGCGGTTACATGGTATGAAAACCTGTCAGAAGACTGCAGAAATTTCAAATCCAACGTCTCTGTTCAGTTATGGTCAGCCCTCCTTGATTTCCAGTGCTTGTCTATTTTAAGCATGCACGCACACATATATATACACGAGCATGAATACATACATATACATGTGTACATGTGAATATACATACATGTATATATATATTATTATTCATTGTTATTATTGTTGTTGTTATACATTTCTTTTTGTCACAGTGATTTACCATGCGAAACGCGGGCTGTTCTCCCCGTTGAGAGCGCGTGGCTACAGTTTAACGCCACCCATTTTTTTCCACTTTTTTGGACCAAGACTTAAGATGAGCACGAAGGCTTATTGGCCTTCAAGGGAAGGGACCTGGAAAAATAAACCCATCTTACCAGTGTAGCAGGGCTAATGCCCTGCTCTTCACAATTTTCAACCACCGTGGGATCTTTAGTGTGCGCAGCTGTGTGCAATACGACTAGACGTAGAAGAGCCACAAGCATTAATTTATGAATTTTGGAGGTATTTCTGAAAGAAATGTGTTTTGAGGTACTTTTTGAAAATAAGCAGACAACTGCTTTGTCTTAAACCTGGGGAGGGAGTTCCACGGTGTTAATAATAATAATAATAATGAGTACTTATAAGCGCAAGATCCAGAGAACTCTGCTCCAAGCGCTTTACAATTCACCCTATCTTTACCACCCCTATTCGCCACTTCAACATTAGCAGTTATACATACATATCAATCAAGTCTACTATAATTACAATGACATCAACACAAACAGAAACATGTCTATCAAATCTAACCAATAGTTGCCCATCGGACAGACAATAATAGACATTACATCACAAGTTATCCAAGATACACAAACAACCACACCCACAATGCACATTATATAATACACGAATCATGCGCACAAACGCAACAGCCCAAACAATATCCTAAAGACAGAAACTTTTTTCACATTTTTCTATACAGATGTGTTTTGAGGCCAGATTTGAATGAGGTGATTGTGTCTGAGTGCCTAAGGATGTTGGGGATGTTGTTCCATGTTTGGGGTGCTTGATAGGAGAATGCTCGTTGTCCGTATGTTTTTGTTCGAATGCGGGGATGCGAAAGAGTCGTGTGTCTGCAGAAGAACGCAACTGACGGGATGGTGTGTAGATGTCAAGAAGCGAGGATAGGTATTCTGGCGCAGTGTTCGAAACAATCGAAAAGGAAAGAGTAGCAAGCTTGTAATCTATTCTGTCAGAGACAGGCAGCCAGTGCAGAGTGCGGAGGAGAGGAGTGACATGGTCAAACTTAGAGGATTTAAAGATGAGACGTGCAGCGTTGTTCTGAATCTTTTGAAGTCTGTCTAAAAGGTTTTTGGGGATGCCAACTAAGAGAGAGTTGCAGTAATCAATCCTTGAAAGAACAAATGCACAAATTAGCGTTTTGGTTGCATCAACAGACAGGTAATGACGGACAGAGCTGATTCTACGTAACTCTAGATACGCTACCCTACAGATGTTTGAGATGGGTGTTAGACTAAAAACAGAGAAGGGTTTCTTTCTGCGTGTTGTCTGAGAGAAACGAAGTATAGTCAAGAGAGAAGCTCCGTGACACCTCCTGAGAGCTCTGGAAGATCTGTAGAGCAGGAGGAGTTCTGACGCAAATGTTGGCTACAAACAAGTTCTCATATTACGTGACGACTACATACCAATATAACGATAAAGCCAAATGCACAGCTGACTTTTGTCCTGAGAAAATCCTCAAAAGTCCAAAAGTAGACCACAAGCAACTGACTTCAGCCAATATCAGCTGAGTTTATACACGTATTTTACTTTGGGTTTACCAAATAAGGAGTTTTTGACCTAAAAAAAACACACCCAACTTTTCAGTTAAAAAAAAACGCCTGTTTGTTTTATTTCAACAAATTTTAATTTTAAAAAGCGTATTGCATGTATTGTAAAATCATATCCAAAGAAAAAAAAGAAACAAACAACTGAAGCAAGTTACAGTCCACAATGTAACGCAAAATGGGAAAAGGCAAGATGATATGAATCACATCTGATATGAAAGACCGAATGAGATAGGCTGCTTTACAATATTAGAACACTGAGGCACATCATGATTCATTAGATGTCTAACCCAATGAGATAGGCTGCTTTACAATATTAGAACACTGAGGCATATCATGATTCGTTATGAACCTACACCCAAATCTACCTGTAAGTATCCGGCAGATTCCTTTAGACTGCACAAAACCCTATCAGCTGGTAGGACCTTGAAATGGGGATGGAGAGAGGAGGCAAACAGGGCCAATGAAACGCCAGACTGACTCCACCAGAACGACTGAAACATTAAGATGGGCAGTAAACGGGCCAATTTTTATGTCGCACACTGGGTTTAAACTTGAGACATCAGATCTTGAGTTCAAAACTGTATCAACGGACCCAACCAGCTTACGTTGTAGAATAAAACTCAACAATAACTGAAAACCAGCAACCTGTTTTATGAGATAGACTAAAACAGGAACTATTCATACAATTGCACAACATCGATCTCAACAGCTTGGTGGGTCCACAGAAACCGCTGCTGGCAAGAGTAAAACGTAGCAAGCTTGTATGGTTTGATCACGTTACTCATCACAACACGCTGTCCAAGACCATTCTTCAGTATATCACGGAAGAAGGACGCCAGCAAGGTCGACAGAGGAGAGTGGGTTTTCTCAGTTCCAGTTTCAGTTTCAATTTTTCAAGATGACGTCTCCGCGTTCGGAATGGATTCCATATGCACTAACGTCACAGGTGCCATGTGATGGAGAAGATCCAGAATGATCACGGCACAGGCCTTAAACCTGCACATAAACTCACGAGCTGGCCAGGTCCTGAGGCCCTACGTAGATAATTCCATAACCCTGGGTCGTAGGGGAGTGAGGTGGCAGAGACCTCAACTTTTCTCAGGGCCAGCACCACGAGGGCGGCACCAATCCCCTCTTCCTCGCTTCAAATTCATATTCATATTCACATTTTTTCACCAAGACTACAGAAAGGCAAGAAGGCTAAATGGTCTTCAAGGGGATGGACCTGGAAAATCAATGTATCTCTCCAGGTCGACAGAGGAAGAGCTGGGTGGCAAATACCAAAGACTGGACCAACTTCAACATGATTCGATTGCATGGTGCTGACCCCCAACGACAGAGATGAAGGATCTTGTCTGCTTACATAGGCTAAGAAGGACCTCGGCACCTGGCCAGCTCATGAGTTTATGTACAGGTTTAAGGCTTGTGCCATGATCATCAACACACGGCTCCTGTGACGTTAGTGCATATGGAATTCATTCCGGACCAGTCGCCGTGGTGTAGTGGTTAACGCAACGGACTACTGACTGGAAGGTTGTGGGTTCGAATCCCCATCAGTCCCTTTAAAAATTATTGTGGGATTTTTCGGATCTAACCTGCTTTTACCAGAGTTGGGCGTGCTATGGGCATACTGGGAAGACTGGGACCACACAGTCGAGTCTCATCCACTTCGCGGATGCGTCATTGAGGGTGTTGCTCACAACTTCTGACCAGCACCGCAGGTGTCTGTATCTCTCGGGCTTGTTTGACGCCAGAATAATATTATGATAGTAAGCGTAGAGTACAGCCCTGTCACGCAGTCTCAATCCTAGATGGAACTCCATAGCATCATGATTATCATCATCATCGACTCATCATTATCATCATCATCATCATCATCGCATTGCAAAAATTTCTGTGCCAGCTTCTGTGGCCATTAAGGTGGAGTAGAAAATGGGACAAACAAAAAACTAAAACAAAAAAGGTGAGCGCAAAGGTAACTTCGCTGAGTGCAATAATCCTATAAAAATAAAAAAAGAAATTCATTCCGAGCGCAGAGAAGTCATCTTGAGAAACTGAACCTGAACCTGAAACTATCACTTCAGTCACCTTAACGACCTTATTGGTTATGGAAATTTGGACAGGCCACGTCCAACGGATTCAACACCCAGCGGATGACAGGTGGCGGATGGGGATGACTTTGAGGTAAATAGAGGTCAGCTGCGACATAAACCAGGCCTGTCTAGACGATAAGCAGTCCCTGACCAACTGCAATGTTTTCTGTAAGCAAGGGCGGGTGGCACTTGGCAAAGGCCACACCTAGAAAATACCCTGTATGTCCTGTGACGGAACCATCAAGTGCATAAGAGCCGCCCATAGCCCTAGCACACTGCGCTCTCCGGGCAGTTCTGTTGGTCTTGAGCCAAGGACAGGTTACCCACTACAGAAAATCTAGAGGACCGAAGTCAGAAGTTACCAATCCTGCAAGCGTCTCCTGACAAAGCATGGTACCGTGCAACATCGGACCAGAATGGCGCTAGTCCGCTGAAGTCCCTCAGGAAGGGGCAGCGAAGGATCCTGTACCTCAACAAGCTGACTGGAACCAGGAAAAAAAACAACCGGTCACATTCATCGCCAGATGTGGCTTAAACATGCAGACAGCGAACGAAAGAACATTACAGGAACTGATAAAGAATGTCAACAGTCATTAAAGAAAATGTACATGTGTTGTGCAGATTAAAGCGTAAAACTGATAAGTGTCATCAGTTATCAAACTGATAAATGCCATCAGTTATCAGAGGAAGTTTACATGAGTTGTGCAGATTAAAGCATAAAACTGATAAATGTAAACAGTCATTAACGGAAGTAGACTTTGAGTTATGCAGATTAAAACATAAAAACTGTAAATGTCAACAGTCATTAAAAGAAATTTACATGAGTTTACGCAGATTAAAGCATAAAAACTAATAAATTTTAAATGTCAACAGTTCTTAAAGGAAGTAGACATGATTATGCAGATTAAAGCATAAAAACTGATAAATGTCAACGGTCATTAAAGGAAGTGGACACGAGTTATGCAGATTAAAACACAAAATTGATACGTGTCAACAGTCATTAGAGGACGTAGACATGTGTTAAAGCAGATTAAAACATAAAAGTGATAAATGCCAACAGTCATAAAAGGAAGTAGACTGAGTTATGCAGGTTAAAGCATAAAACTGATGAATGCCAACAGCCATTAAAAGAAGTTTACATGAGTTATGCAGATTAAAACATAAATTAAATGCAACAGATCAAAGGAAGTACAGATTATGCAGATTAAACATAAAACTATAAATGCAAGTCATTAAAGGAAGACAGAGTTATGCAGATTAAAACATAAAATTGATAAATGCCAACAGTCATCAAAGGAAGTTTACAAGAGTTATGCAGATTAAACATAAAACTTATAAATGCCAACAGTCATCAAAGGAAGTTTACAAGAGTTATGTAAACATAAAATATAATGCCACAGTACAAAGATTAAGATTATGCAGTAAAACATAAAACTGATAAATGCCAACAGTCATCAAAGAAGTTTACATGAGTAGTGCAGATTAAAACATAAAACCGATGGGCACAATGGTCACATGAGTAAGACACTGGGCTTCCCATGGGAAGGTCTGTGATTCAGTCCTGCCTGGGTACCTCCCGCCTGGTGGGTAAAGGGTGAAGATTGCTGAGATCTCCCAGGTCACTATGTGTGCAGACCTGTCAGTGCTTAACCCTTTGACTCCCGCACCCTATCTACCAGCATCCTACATTGTCAGTCATTAGCCCTGATATGGCTCTGGTAGTCGGCTGGGCTATGAGCAATTGAAACTGAACTGTTAGCCATGACAGCAAAAGCAAAAACTTAATCCTTTCACCTCCCTCACCCTATCCACCAGGTGTGGATAGGGTGAAAGAAGTGAAAGGGTTAATTTTTTTTCAGCTTATTGACAGGGCTGCGGGAGTTAAAGAGTTTAAACCTTTCGTGAATACACATACACACGCCAGAACATCTCGTATGCATGTTAAATATCCTGTAAGTCATGCCAGTGTCTGCTAACTTATGGGAAACACGAAAACATACAGCATGCACGCCCAGTATAGAAAAAAATATGTAGACTGTGCAGCAACATAATAAATATCTGTACAGTGTGAGGCAAAATAATGAGGATACGTGCCCAAAAATATCGGAACGTCAAAAAGTAAAAAACATTAAAAAAAAACACACAAAAACAGAAATGATTATGTAAATAAAAATTGCAAAAAATAATATCAGTAAAGAAAATTACTGTAACCTCAAACACAAGACAGTAAGTACAAAGGCAAGGACATAAAAATATTCCAGACAAGACGTGCAGCAGACGACGTGTCTCCCCCACACATGGTCCGGCCCTCTGCCTTGCACGCGCATGTGGCCAGGTTGCCTTGGTACACTGTGGCAACGACAGCCATGTTGTTGGGACAACATCTCGCGTTGCCGTTGCTGTCGGTGCACTTCTCATCATCAGCTTTGTCATCACAGTCCGTCAGGCAGGCTGAAAACAAAAGACAACAGTTTTTTTCTGTTATTAGGATCATTGCACTTTGAGAGAGTTCCTTTGTGCTGAACCCCCCTTTTTTATATTTTATTTTTTTGCACTTATGGAGATTTCCTTTGTTCCCCCCCCCTCCCCCATTTTTTCGTTCCATTTTGTATTATTAATGGCTACAGAAGTTGGCACAGGGTCTACATGTATTAAGTGCTGTTTTGGCTCTAGGGAGGTGAAATATCATTTTCTGCCTTGTTAGTCCATTCACTTGTATGTGTTCGATAAAGTCTTACATACTAACTCTTAGGATTGATAATTGGGTAAACATATTATGTGTATTTTTAGCTCTAGGGAAATGACATATACCAAAGCAATTTTTAGGTAATTTAGGCCTGTTGTTATATATGTTTTAGTGTCCTTAGTTATGTTTACATTTACATTAAGGTATGTTTTTTAAATCCCCTGTGTGATAAATTGGACGGAGTGGTCAACACCAGGGGCATCTCCTTTGTTTATGTGCACGAATGCACCGATATGTGTACTTAATTTTCTGTTCCTTTTTTCCCCTATTAAAAACATGTGTGTATTGAAACGATTATAGTCCAGGTTGGGACCTGGAACATTTGCGGTTTGACGAACAAAGAACCAGAGATAGTAGAGTTCATGACCCAGCGCAAGATCTCCATACTGGGCATTGCAGACACCAGAAAAAAAGGAACAGGAACAAAGGAAATAGACGCCAACTATGTTCTCATTTGGAGCGGTGTAAGCAAGGAACAGAGAGCAGCACATGGCGTGGGTTTCATCCTACACCATGACAAGGCAAAAGACCTAGTGAGTAAGGAGTTCATTTCAGAGAGACTCTTGAAGATCGGCATTAGAGAGGACAACAAGATCAACAACTACATTCAAGTGTATGCACCATGTAATGACTCCTACTCAGATGAGGATAAGGACTCCTTCTTTGAAAAACTCTCGGACACCATCAACAGCATCCCAGACCAAGAAGACCTGTACGTCATGGGAGATTTCAATGGCAGAGTCGGAGAGAGAAGAACACCATGGACAAAACACCTTGGTCCACACAGTGACCACAGAACACCATGCAACTACAACGGCAACCATGTATTGGAACTGTGTGCTGAGCAGGATCTTATTATTACCAACACCTTCTTCCAGCACAGAGCCACTCAGATCTACACCTGGTACAAATGGAATGATATCGACGTCTCATCTCAAATCGACTTCACACTAGCAAGATCTAGAATGCGGAACAACATCAGAGACTCAAGAGCCATCCCCAACGCAGGCCTGGACACAGACCACAGGCCAATCATCACGACGTTGGTCACTCAGAAGAAGAGGAAGTTCACCAAAAAGAAGAAACAGCCGGAAAGACTCAACATGCACAAGCTTCAAGACGAAGAGGTGCAGACTCAGATCAGGTGCACCGTCAGTGAAAAATTGGACTGTAGTGACCCTTCATTACTAAACGTAGAGGAAGCTTGGGATACCTTCAAGACAGTCCTCCTGGACACTATAAAAGAAGCCTGTGGCACCAAGAAGACAGGAGGAAGAAACAGAAAGGCAACAGCTTGGTGGAACAAAGAAGTGAAGGAGGCTATCAGGGAAAAGAAGAAACTATACAAGATCTGGGTCAAGTCAAAGGATGAAGAGGACTACATCAAGTACAGACTTGCAAGAAGACACAGCAAGAAAGTTGTGAGAACAGCAAAGGAAAAGTCATGGACCCAGTATGGTGAAAAACTCTGTGAAACATGCAAAGCTTCCCCAAGAGAGTTTTACAAGAGTGTGAAAGCGATGAGAGTGCGAGATGAACCTTTCGATCCGACCACTATCACCAACGATGCAAAAGGAGAAGCATTGCATGAAGAGGAGAAAATAGTGAAGAGATGGGAAAACTATTTCAAAGACCTACTAAACCCATCAGGAGTACGGGCACAAGACACACAGTCCCGGTTCACCCCCAGCCACCCAGACCACTCAGAACCTACCATCCTAGAGAGTGAAGTAAAAAAAGCAGTGAAGACCAGTCCTAAAGGCAAGGCAGCTGGAGTCGACGGCATAACAACTGAAGCCATCCATGTGTGCGGTGAAACCGGAATTCAGTGGCTCACAACCATCTTTCAGAAAGCTTGGGAGGAGAGAAAAGTACCAGAAGACTGGCAAAATGCAATAGTGGTGCCAATATGGAAGAAGAAGGGCAGCAAGAAAGACTGCAGTACCTACAGAGGCATATCACTACTCAGCCATGTAGAGAAAATGTACGCAAAGGTCCTGGAGCAGAGCACTCGAGCGAAAACAGAACATCTCCTCAGTGACGCCCAATTTGGCTTCAGAAAAGGAAGAGGGTGCACCGATGCAATCTTCGCACTCCGACAACTGTGCGAGAGGGCGATCGAATATGACCGAGATCTCCATCTTGTATTCGTTGATCAAGAAAAGGCCTTTGATCGAGTCAACAGAGACAAGCTATGGAAGGTCCTCGAGCAGTACGACATCAAGGGCCAGCTGCTAGACAACATTCGGGCCATCTACGCCAACAGCAGGAGTGCAGTCCGCACCGCCAGTGGAACATCTGATTGGTTCCCAGTGACATCGGGAGTAAGGCAGGGCTGTAATCTCTCCCTTCTTCTCTTCGTGATCTATATGGATCAGATTACGAAGGAGGCAAACCCAGACCCTGAGGCACTCAATGAACTCATGTTTGCGGACAACCAGGCAATGGTGAACAGTGACAAGATACAGCTACAGGAGCACACAGACCAGCTCAATGAAAGCTGCGAGACATACGGCATGAAGATCAGCGTCAGCAAGACCGAGGTCATGACTGTCAGTAAGAGACCAAACAAACTGGACATCAACATCAACGGAACCCAGTTGAAGCAAGCCAGTGAATTTAAATACCTGGGCAGCATCTTCACTGAAAATGGCAAACTAGACAGAGAAATCGAGACCAGATGCCAGAAAGCCAACGCAGTCAGCTGCCAACTTGCCCCTCTCCTGAAACACCCCAGCATTCCCACCAGCACTAAGGCGAAACTCATCAACGCCATTTTCTACCAACGCTGACATACCAGTGCCAGACATGGTCCCTAACTAAAGTCCTCGAGAGAAAACTGGTCACTTGTGAAATGAAATGCCTGAGGAAAGCAGTAAACAAGACAAGGCGGGACAAGATCAGAAATGAGGTGATACGAGACATGGTAGGAGCAACACCAATCCTACAACACATCGAACATATGAGGATCAAGTGGTTCGGACACCTCACACGTATGCCCCTAAACCATCCAGCTCTTCGGGCATACAACACCAGATACTCTGGCTGGAGAGCCAGAGGAAGACCAAGACGACGATGGAGCGACTCCGTGGCAGACACCCTCAGAGCTCACGAGATGTCCCTTCTCCAGGCCACCCGCCTTGCTGCTGACAGACGACTGTATCTCCCCGCGACGCCCACCGGTACAAGCGGAAGGAAAAAGTAAAAGTAAAAGTAAAGATAGCCCTGATATGGCTCTACACAGTCGGCTGGGTTTTAAGGAAGAATAAGAATAAGAATGAGAATGAGTGCTGAAGAATCAAAAAGAGCAGCATAGCATAGTGAAACATGAGTAACTATTTAAAACAGAAAGCGTGTCCTGATCGGTGCAAAGCAAGCACAACACACACACACACACACACACACACACACACACACACACACACACACACACACACACACACACACACACACCACACACACACACACACATACACACACATGAAAAATAAACAGGCGCTTTTACTCGCTAGCACGTACAAACTTCACACACTCAAGTAGATAACAAAACAAAACTGCTTGAGTCTAAAAACGTTAAATCAAACAATAACACAATGTCTAAGTCAAACTCACACATGATTGTTTCATTCATGGAAACTGGATTGGCTTCGCAATGCTCTCCAAACATTTCATTGGTGCACGTGCACCGAGTGAGACGATCTCCGTCATTGGCTGTCACAATGCCTCGGCTGCCATAGCAGCAGAACGTGACGGAAGAAGATTGACACTTCAGTGACGGGTGGTCCTGGCAGTCGTCGTCATAGGAACAAGATTCACCTGTTGATAATGATTAACGTAATATGTTAAGTCTGCAAAGGTTTGAGGAGGGAGGGCGAAGATAAGACAAAATCCATAAGTGTACATATACATCTGTGTGTGTGTGTGTGTGTGTGTGTGTGTGTGTGTGTGTGTGTGTGTGTGTGTGTGTGTGTGTGTGTGTGTGTGTATGTGTGTGTGTGCATATGTGTATGTGTGTGCGTGTGCGTATGTGTATGTGTGTGTGTGTGCGTGCGTGCGTGTGTGTGTGTGTGTGTGTGTGTGTGTGTGTGTGTGTGTGTGTGTGTGTGTGTGTGTGTGTGTGTGTGTGTGTGTGTGTGTGAGAGAAATATAGTAACATCAACACATCAGGTAACACATGAAAACAGAAATATAGTAACACCAGCACACCAAGTAACGCATGCAGATAGAAATATAGTAACAACAACACACCAGATAACGCATCAAGACAGAAATGTATAATATCAACGCACCAGGTAAAACATCAAGACAGAAATATACATGTAGTAATATCAACACACCAGATAATACTTTGAGACAGGTACACTGTAACATCAACACACAAGGTAACGCATGAAGTCAGGAATCCAGTAACAACAATTTACCAGGTAACACATGATTACAGGAAAACAATAACATCAGCACGCCAGGTAACACATTAAATCAAGAATACAGTAACATCAACACACCAGGTAACACATTAAGATTGGAACACAATATATCTATACGCCAGGTAACACATAAAGACAGGAACATAGCAACATCAACACGATGGGTAACACTTGATGACAAGAATACAGTAACATCAACACACCAGGTAACACATTAAGATTGGAACACAATATATCTATACGCCAGGTAACACATAAAGACCGGAACATAGCAACATCAACACGATGGGTAACACTTGATGACAAGAATATAGTAACATCGGCACGCAAGGCAACATAAGAAGACAGGTATATGGTAATATGAGCACGCCAGGTGACCCATAAAGACAGGAATGTAGTAACATCAACACGCAAGGTATTATATATGAAGACAGGTGTATGGTAACATGGGCATGCCAGGTGACCCATAAAGACAGGAATGTAGTATTCAAAAATACACAGAACAGAACATAACAGAAGTCACAATACTTAGACTTCGAACAAAAGAAAACAACCACCATGGAAAAGTGTTTACCGTTGCTAAACTTTAATTATCTTCAGATCGGAGAGTTCAAATAAACAAATGCG
The DNA here is from genome assembly GCA_030674185.1 of Monoplex corrugatus. Lineage (NCBI taxonomy): Eukaryota > Metazoa > Mollusca > Gastropoda > Littorinimorpha > Ranellidae > Monoplex > Monoplex corrugatus. The sequence continues at coordinate 5,973,176 of CM060306.1, read as the reverse complement.
CATGCGCACACATGTATTCATACGCATGCACGAGCACACATCACCAGACTGTACTACTGCTACACGCGATCCACAACATGTAGTAACATCAACACGCAAGGTATTATATATGAAGACAGGTGTATGACAACATGGGCATGCCAGGTAACACATAAAGACAGGAATAATAGCAACATCAACACACAGACGAAGACATACAGTATCACAGAAGAGAGAGATGAGGAGGGGAGGGGGCACATTAAAAGGTGAGATGAGTGGTTATGAGAGTTTTTTTTACATTACCTGAAGACTTATACATTGAGGTTGGAGGTACGATATACGCAGTAGGGTCTTGGGTGGGTATCGGTTGCCGTTTACAGCGACATCCGATGTGTTGCACCTTGTCCTCATCTATTTTTTGAAGAGACCAGGGGATGGTGTCACTGCTACTGTTGCTATTTTCCCAGCAGCAGTATTTGAACCGATGACCCACAGTGATGCTGACGCTATTGCCTTCACAGTCCTCGTCACGATTACACATTCGTCCTGAAAATGGAAAAAACACCAGTAGTAGTTGTTGTTGTTGTTATTGTTGTTTAAAGCCCAGCTATATCAGGGCTATAACCGCTTCGAAACATACAAAACTGCAACTGGAAAAAAAAAAAAAAGAAAAGAAAATTAAGTACACATATCAATGCATTCGCGCACATAATTTAAAGACATGCCCCTGGCGTTGATCACTCAGTCCAATTTATCGCACAGGGGATTTAAAAAACACACCTGAATACAAATATAAGCGTAACTAAGGACACCAAAACATATATTAAAAACAGGCATAAATTACCTGAAATTGCTTCCGCATATCCCATCTCCCTAGATCTAAAAGTGCACTTCATACATGTACCCTATTATCAAACTTAAGAAAAAGTACGAAAGACTTTATCGAACACATACAAGTGATTGGACCAGCAAGGCAGAACATGATAGGTAGAAATGACAGAAAGCAAAGGATCAAGGCAGAAACAAAAACAGTGACAAAAAAGAAGAAATTTCTAGCACAGAATTACCAGCAACGCAGAACATGATAGGTAGAAATGACAGAAAGCAAAGGAACAAGGCAGAAACAGACAGTGACAGAAAAGAAGAAATTTCTAGCACAGAATTTCCAGAAGGTGGGGATACTATTTATACTGAAAGAGCCCCCCGGCATCCCCACGGGGGGAAACATACCAGTAAGTCTGTGTACACACAACTATACACACAAAACTGAGTGCCCATCCTACATCCGTGGTTTCCGGTCAGCAGGATTGGGAAATTGTGCCCATCCTACATCCGTGGTGGTTCCTATCAGCAGGATTGGGAAATTGTGCCCATCCTACATCCGTGGTTTCCTGTCAGCAGGATTGGGAAATAGTGCCCATCCTACATCCGTGGTTTCCTGTCAGCAGGATTGGGAAATAGTGCCCAGCCTACATCCGTGGTTTCCTGTCAGCAGGATTGGGAAATAGTGCCCAGCCTACATCCGTGGTGGTTCCTATCAGCAGGATTGGGAAATTGTGCCCATCCTACATCCTACATCCATGGTGGTTCCTATCAGCAGGATTGGGAAATAGTGCCCATCCTACATCCGTGGTTTCCTGTCAGCAGGATTGGGAAATAGTGCCCAGCCTACATCCGTGGTTTCCTGTCAGCAGGATTGGGAAATTGTGCCCATCCTACATCCGTGGTGGTTCCTATCAGCAGGATTGGGAAATTGTGCCCAGCCCACATCCGTGGTGGTTCCTGTCAGCAGGATTGGGAAATAGTGCCCAGTTCATAGCATTCCAACAACGAAGTTATATTTAGTATAATTCAAACATTTATTTGAATGTTATCATTGCATTTTGCATTTGGAATAAATCAAAATCACTGAATATGTATTTAGCATAAATGAAATATCATTACTGAAGCCACTGTCCAGTACAGCCCCTCACCTTTATTCTTAGACTCCTCTGCCCAGCGCTGTATCTCGGAGTCCAGGTCTGAGACAGGAAGGCACATGCAGTTCAGAGTTTCGTTGGGGAAATAGTTCTGTTGGCGTGTCGTGTTTTCCTCCAGACAGCATGAGTAGGCAGGGTCTCTATCTGTAATGTCAGGGGGCAGCTCCCCATTGGGAAAGCAGGCCACTCCGGCGGTACATTTCTGAGAATCTGGAAGTAGGAATGGGGAAAGGTGACTGAAAACTCTACAGCATCATGATTATCCACACCCATCGACATATATCACCATAGCATTGCGACAAACCGTTCCAGCCTCTGTGGCCATTCAAGTGACGTAGAAGATGAAACAGAACAAAATGGGGAAAAGGAAAACGTATTCCCATATCCTGAGGTCGTGGGGGAGTGAGATGGTAGAGACTCACTTCTCTCAGTGCCAGGACTATGTGAATGGTGAGGACAGTTTCCAACACTTCTCCTTCGTTGCTTCACATTCCTGAACACCCTGAACAGGATTAAGGGAAAAAAACTAATTGACAACTGGGTGGACTGGAGTTCTCATGTAGAAAGGTTTCCCCAAATTAATATGTCTATTCATTTCTTGATAAATTGACGAAACACCTAATTTTTCTCACTTATCACAACGAAAAAAATGTTTTGGATGAAATAGCAGTACCAGAAACATTTGTGCACTCATTGCCAACCTATATAAATTGAGATGTAGACTAGGTGCCGACAGGCATAGCTTGTTCTATCTGTGTTCTAGTTCACTGTAGTTTTGTCTGTCTAAACTTGATGTTTCCAGAAGAACCGTGTGGTCATTTTTTTCAGTTAAGATCTTTTAAAAAATCTAAGTGATATTAGCATTGTGAGTAAAATGTATGTGTGTGTGTGCGTGTATACGTGTGTGTGTGTGAGTGGAGTGTGTGTGTGTGTGTATGTGTGTGTGTGTGTGTGTGCGTGTAACAGAGAGAGGGGGGGGGGGAGGAAAGTGAGAAAGAGAGAAAGAGAAGGGGAGAGAGAGACAGAGAGAGAGAGAGGGGAGAGAGAGAGAGACAGAGAGAGGGAGAGAGAGAGAAATGGCAGAGAGAGAGAGAGAGAGAGAGAGAGAAAGAGAGAGATAGATAGAGAGAAAAATGGCAGAGAGAGCTAGAGAAAGAGAGAAAAAGAGAGAGAGAGAAATGGCAGAGAGCGAGAGCGAGAGAGAGAGAGACAGAGAGAGAGAAGAGAGAGAGAGAGAGAAATGGCAGCGAGAAAGACAGAGAGAGAGAGAGAGAGAGGGAGAAAGAGAGAGAAAAATGGCAGAGAGAGAGAGAGAGAGAAAAGAGAGAGAGAGAAGGAGAAAGAGAGAGACAGAGAGAGACAGTGAGAGAGAGAAAGAGTGAGACAGAGAGACACCGTGAGAGAAAGAAAGAGTGAGACAGAGAGAGACAGAGAGACAGAGAAAGACAAAGAGAGATGGCAGTGGAGACAGAATTGCATGCATCAAGATAAAACATGTCCATGAAACAAACCCAACGCATCATGAAGTGAAACTCACGTGTAATTGTATCTTTGATGGAAGCTGGACTGGCTTCACAATGTTCTCCAAACACATGATTAGTGCACGTGCACCGAGTGAGATGGTCTCCGGCATTGGCTGTCACGATGCCTCGACTGCCATAGCAACAGAAGGTGACGGAAGAAGACTGACACTTCAGTGACGGGTGGTCCTGGCAGTCGTCGTCATAGGAACAGGATTCACCTGTTGACACATGTTATCAGTTCTAATGTACTCAAGACACTAACAGCGCACATTGTTTACCAACAGGCTTAATTCTTAAGACACGTGCCATGTTTATTTAATCTTTACCGTCACATGCCATTTAAAGTGTTTAATGTCTATGGAATTTCCAAGTGTGTAGACGCCTTCTTGAGAAAACTGAAACCAAACATTGTTGCTGTTAAACTCATGGTTAATTAAATGGGTCATTTATGAGATGAGATCAATGGATAAATTATCAATGGAGAGAAGAAAAGAGACGAACAGAAACAGACAGACAAACAGACAGACGTTGACAGAGATTGATGACAGACACTGGGTATGGGTGAGAATCAGTATCAGAATCAGAACGATTTATTGTATTACAGACTTTGTGCGCATTCACAAAAAGGCATGAGGGATGAGAGTAGAACTGACGAGGGGGGAAGCAAGCTTCCTGAAATGGAAACCATATCAAGCTACCAATACTTCGAAACACAGATTGTTTTCGTCCTTCAGTGGTAGTGGGGGAGGGGAGGGAGACAGAGAGAGAGAGTGAGAGAGAGAGAGACAGAGACAGAGAGAGAGAGAGACAGAAAGAGACAGAGAGAGACAGAGAGAATGAGAGACAGAAAGAACGAGAGAGAGGACAGAGAATGAGAGAGAGAGAAACAGAGAGGGTGAGAGACAGAGAAAGAGAGACAGAGAGAGAGAAAGACAGAGAGAAGGAGAGAGAGAGAGAGAGAGAGAGAGAGAGAGAGAGAGAGAGAGAGAGAGAGAGAGAGAGAGAGAGAGAGAAGCTAAAGAAGAAAGACTGAGGAACGGACAACAAACACAAAGAGGGAGAGGAGAGGGAGACAGACAGACAGACGGTTAGGCAGACAGACAGGAAGACAGACAGACACAGCACAGACAGAGAGATAAATAGAAAAAAGAGTTTGTTTGCTTGTTTTTTGCTTTTTGTTTCGTTTGTTTGTTTGGATGGTTGCTTGGTTTTTAGCGTTCCCATTATTCTCGGATGCGGATATGTGCAGGCAACATGTTGCTGTACAGTGTGCACCTCCATTTACATATTGAATACATGAGATCAAAGAACTGAGAGTGATATGGTTTAGCTGCCGTTTATCATGCACTGGAGTGAACTGCAGAGCGACTACTTCACCCAGTGTGATGTCACGCTTAATGTTTTCATAAAATCTTTGTGGGCAAGATTTCTGATAAGAGGGGAACGGGCCCGACATCATCATCATCAGGTGCCCTGCCGCATGGCGTTGGCGATCATGGACTTCCATCTGCCTCTATCTCTCGTTGCTCCTAGAATCTCCCCCACCCTCCTCGCCCCCAGCCACTCCGCAAGTCCGTCCAGCATTATCTCCCTGGGTCTACCCGGTGCTCTCTTTCCCTCCAGCTTTCCCGTTGTGACCAGGTGCTCCAAATCCCCCTTCTTCATAAAATGGCCTATAAATGTTGCTTGTCTTTTCCTAATCTTCCTTATGAGTGATCTACTTGTGTCTGCCTCCAGCAAGACTGTCTCGTTTGTTTTCTTTGCTGTCCATGGAACCCTCAACATTCTTCTTAGAAACTACATCTCAGCTGCCTCAATCTTGGTCTGGCTTTGTTTGTTGACTGTCCACGCCTCGCATCCGTACAACAGTATTGGTTCTATATAACATTCAAGAACTCTCTTCCTGATGTTAATTGATAGGCATTTGTTGGTAAGAATGGTTGTCATCTTCTTGAATGCTGTTTTGGCTTGGCCGATTCTGCCGGCTATTTCTGATGTGCATCTGCTGTCTGATGAAATGATCGTTCCCAGGCATTTGTACTTATTAACCTGTGTCAAGGTTGTGCCATTTGCTGTTATTTTGCATGAGGGGATTTCATGTCATTTTACTGATCACCATGACTTCAGTCTTCCTGGCCCGACATCACTAGGACGATTAATGTATTACCTTTTAACTCCCATACCCTGTAGACC
>CM060306.1:5961604-5967402 GCA_030674185.1 Monoplex corrugatus | reverse complement strand
AAGGATTTGAACGATATCGTTGTTGGAATGCTATGAATGTTATAAAATACCAAGACCAGATTTCTGATAACTTCTGAATCAGCCACAAACCAGACTTTAAGTCATTTAGGACTTTTAAAGTATTAAATTCCTCGCACAACCAGACCATTTTGCATTCAAAATGACAAAGAACCACCGAGCAGTAAGATTACATAAATACATAATTATACTAAAGCAGTTTCAGTTTGAAATTCAAATACAGAGTGCTTCATGGTCTATTGTCCAACACCTTTTTACCTTTATCCCTGGTCTCCTGTGCCCAGCGTAGTATCTGTAAGTCCAGAGTCGAGTCAGGAACACAGATACAGTCCTGAGTTCCATCAGGCAACGTGTTCTGGAGACGTGTCATATTTTTCTCCAAACAACAGTAGTAGGCCTGGTCCATTTCTGTGATGTTGTCGGGCACACTCCCACTGGGAAAGCAGGCAGCTCCCATGGTACATTCCTTTGGACCCACTGAAAGAATGTACAAAATAGTAGGGGTGTTAGCATGTCCACATGGTGACTTTGAAGTACATGTCTGTATGTCGACTGACAAAGTGATATATAACCATCTAAAGCTTAACCTTTTGACTCCTGCACCCATCCAGTCGCATCCTGCATTACCAACCATGCAAGCAAAGCAAAAACTTAAACCTTTGATTCTCTCACCCTTTCCGCCAGCTTCCTGCAGGAAGCTGGCTGAAAGGGTGAGGGAATCAAAGGGTTAAGTTTTTGTAGTGGTTAATGGGGAGCGGGAGTCAAACGGTTAACTAAACTAATGACATTTTCACTGTTTGATAGTATTGCGAAAAATATCTTCAATCATTCTTTTCAGGAACAAAATTGCACAGAAGAATGTTTTGTAAAAATCTGTTAATGCTTGCCAAAGATGTGTACCCAACACTATTACAGGTTGAGAAACACTGGAAACTAAAAATCAATATGCACGTTATGTAGCGACAAAAGTTTCTTGCTTAGTTACACTGACATAAACTCAGAGACTTTTTTTTCAAACTTTGTCAAAATTTATCTTTGACAAAGTACAATTACAAACATATGTTGAGTAAGTGGCAGTAACAGCAAAGCGTGGCTGCAATTACGATGTACAGTTTGAAATTTCATACTCCTGCAAGAAGAGATTACACATTCTTAATACTAAATACACATTTGATTAAGGTATAACTAACAGCCCCAAGCATAAAAATAAATGCACAGTCGTGCAGGTTGTTAATAAATGCAGACATGTATTTCTTAATTTTTCTGATGTATAAATCAGAGAGAAATTTGATACAGTCGTTTACAGACTAAACGTAACCGAGTACAACGAAAACAATTAATAACTCAAAATGGTCACCTACTCCTGAATTGTTTTCTTTCTTTTACTTTTGAATGCAAAAATTGTGTGGTTACTTGCACATCTGTATTTATACGCGAATCAATACTAATTTCACTGAAACACACAGGACTAAGAAGATTAAAAATACATTTTAACAAAAAAACAAAACTGTCATAAACAGCCCTGCACTGACTTTCTGCCAAAGAGATATCAAGTGGGTTGTGTGTTGGTTAATATATCTGCACCTCAATATTCTTAAAAAGATGCAGCACAGCCATATTGTTTATTGACAACCAAATGTATGCGTTTCTGTAATACACACTGAATCTCTCTTTCAAATACATACATGCACACGTGTGCGCACATATACACATGACTAATTTACTTGTATTTATTGGTACATACATGCATGCATATGTACATGCATAAAGACGTATGTGCATACAAATGTTTAGACTTACATACAAGCAAACATTCAAAGGTAAGTATATTAAGATCATTTTTACAAATAAAAATATATTCACTATCTTCTCAAATGACATACATTTTCAAAAAGAAACTCACGTTGGATCGTTTCCTGAATGGAAATAGGATTGGCTTCACACTGCTCGCCAAACATTTCATTAGTACATGTGCACCGAGTAAAATAATCTCTGTCGTTGGCTGTTACAAGGCCTCGGCTACCATAGCAACAAAAGGTGACGGCAGACGATCGACATTCCAATGACGGGCTATCCTGACAGCTACTGTTATAGGAACAGGATTCACCTGTTGACACACGTTGTTGTAGATCGTTACTATTGTGACACTGCAAGTCCTTTAAGCACAACAATCATCAAGCTGTTCATGGTTTGATGTTTGCTCTTCTTCAGGAACGAACGTAAAGAAACACCTGAGCGAACACAAACCAGGAGTGAACATAAAGAAACACCTGACCAGACACAAATCAGGAACGAACATAAACAAACAATTGAGCAGACACAAACCAGGAACAAATGTAAAGAAACACCTAAGTTGACACAAACAGGAACGAACATAAAGAAACTCCTGAGCGAACACAAACCATGAACGAACATAAAAAACACTGAGCAGACACAAATCAAGAACGACCATAAACACTAAGCAGACACAAACTAGGAACAGACATAAAGAAACCTGAGCGAACACAAGCCAGGAACACAACGTAAAGAAACTCCTGAGCGAACACAAACAAGAACGAACATAAAGAAACACTGAGCAAACACAAACTAGGAACAGACATAAAGAAACACCTGAGCAGACACAAACTAGGAACAGACATAAAGAAACACCTGAGCAAACACAAACTAGGAAAGACATAAAGAAACACCTGAGCAAACACAAACTAGGAACAGACATAAAGAAACACCTGAGCAGACACAAACCAGGAACAGACATAAAGAAACACCTGAGCAGACACAAACCAGGAACAGACATAAAGAAACACCTGAGCAGACACAAACTAGGAACAGACATAAAGAAACACCTGACAGACACAACCAGGAACAGACATAAAAACACCTGAGCAGACACAAACCAGGAACAGACATAAAGAAACACCTGAGCAGACACAAACCAGGAACACAACGTAAAGAAACACGCGCGCCATGCTGTGTGTATGTGTGTGTGACAGAGAGAGAGAGAGAGAGAGAGAGAGAGAGAGAGAGAGAGAGAGAGAGAACGAGGGAGAGAGAGAGAGAGACAAACAGACTGACAGACAGACAGACAGGAGGGGGATGAGAGGAGAGAGAGCGTGAAAACTACTGAAAGGTGAGTCTCAATGGCTGCTCTTTACTTGGCTACAAACACAACTCATTGACCAGCCCCAACAACAAGAGAGAGAGAGAGAGAGAGAGAAAGACAAAGAGAGAGTGACAGACAGACAGAGAAGAGAGAGAGACAGAGACGGAGAAAGAGACAGAGAGAGTAACAGACAGAGAAAAAAAAAGAGAGAGAGAGAGAGAAACAGAGACGGAGACAGAGAGAGACAGAGACAGAGACAGAGACAGAGACAGACAGACAGAGACAGAGAGAGAAATACACTACCTGAAGAATTGTACAGGACAGTTGGAGGCACCACGTAGGCGGCAGGGTCAGGGATGGGCAACGATAGGTGGCCACATCGACAGCCGACGTATTCCACCTTGTCCCCATCAAAAATTGTCACCGATATATTTGAGGCCGTAGAGTCGTCTTTCCCGCAGCAGTACTTGAACCGGTAATTTAGAGTGGATACGGAGTGATTGTCCTCACAATCCTCACCACGATTGCACATTCGTCCTGAACGTAACAGTAACACACTCATACAGCCACATGCAACGTACGTGTAACTACCATATAATGATTAGGACATCGGTCTGGGTTCCTTCCTACCTAGTTAACGCCTGGGGAGTGAGCAGAGGTTTTTCAGATCTCCCAGGTTAACATAAAGCTGGAGGGAAAAAGACCCCCGAGGGGATGCCAGGGGACTCTTTCAGAATGAATCGTATCCCCACCTTCTGGAAATTCTATGCTAGAAATGTCCTCTTTTCTGTCACTGTCTTTGTTTTTTATTCCTCCTTTGCTTTCTGTCATTTCTTCCTATCATTTTCTGCCTTGCTGATCCATTCATGTGTACGTGTTCAATTAAGTCTTACATACTTCCTCTTAGGATTGATAATTGGGTTCGTGTATTAATTGCGTTTATGGCTCTAAGGAAATGTGATGTGTGGAAGCAATTGTCGGTAATTCAGGCCCGTTTTTATGTGTGTTTTAGTGTCCCTATCTATGCTTAAATTTGTATTGTTTTTTTTAATTCCCCTGTGTGATAAATTGGATGGAGTAGTCAACGCCAGGGGCATGTCCTTAGATTATATGCGCGAATGCATGGTATATGTATTAATGTTCTTTCCCCCCCCCCCCTTTTTTTTTTCCTGTCAAAGTATTGTGCATGTTTTGAAACGGTTATAGTTCTGATATAGCTCTACGCAGTCGGCTGGGCTTTAAACAAAAATAACAATAACAATAACAGAGTGGAAAATATCACTAGGTCGACACCAGGAGAAAATATTAGAGTTCTGCAGAGTGGATGAGGGCAGAAAGGGTAGGAGATATACTTGCAGCAACAAAAGATAGAATAGTATGGAGGGCCATGATCACCAACGCCATGCGGCAAGGCACAGGGCGATGATGATGATGGTGAGATTAACATACTTGCAGACATACGAGTGGGTACCTTGTTTGATATGGCATAGTCAAATTTGGGGGTCACATACGCAGTTCAAATGAAAATGTGTCACTATGGATACTTCGGCTGTTTACGAATGAATGTAACCCTTTGACTCCCGCACCCTGTGCACCCTGTCCTGCATTGCCAACCATGCTAGCAAAGCAAAAGCTTAACCTTTTGACTCCCTCACCCTATCCACCAGCTTCCTACAGGAGCTGGTGGATAGGGTGAACGAGTCAAAGGATTAAGGTTTTAGCATATGATTGGATAGGTTGCGGGAGTCAAAGGGTTAATAAAGTTTGGTCAACCTTGCATAGATACAATCTTTCAGTCTTATGTGTGAGAAAGAGACTTTCATGGACAGATAATATTTCTTGTGACGCGATGATCAACAAACAAGCGATTTTTTTAATCATAGAAATGGAAAACGTCATTTTTGAGCAGGTTAACTTACTTCGTTCTCTCTTTTAGTAAACAGCAAAGGAGTCAACCGAGATATTGGTTTCTTCCTCCTTCTCTCTCCCCCCTCCTTTGTGTGTGTATGTGTGTGTGAGTGTGTGTATGTGTGTGTGTGAGTGTGTGTATGTGTGTGTGTGTGTATGTGTGTGTATAGAGAGAGATATGTATGTATGTATGTATGTATGTATGTATTATGTATGTGTGTATGTATGTGTGTATGTGTGTATGTATGTATGTATGTATGTATGTATGTATGTATGTAGGTGTGTGTATGTATGTATGTGTGTATATATATATATATATATAATATATATATATATATATATATATATATATGTGTGTGTGTGTGTGTGTGTGTGTGTGTGTGTGTGTGTGTGTGTGTGTGTGTGTGTGTCGAAGAGGGACATTCTCATAATAACTAATCTTTACAAATTTTCATAATGTGATAATTTTAATGCGAGTCCTGATCCAAACAAGACGCTGTTTCTTTTCAAGGGAGATTGAAAGAACGTGTGTGTGTGTGTGTGTGTGTGTGTGTGTGTGTGTGTGTGTGTGTGTGTGTGTGTGTGTGTGTGTGTGTGTGTGTGTGTGTGTGTGTATGTGTGTGTGTGTGTGTGTGTGTTCGTTCGTTGCTTGATTTAACGTCTTTCCACTATAAGTGATATTAACGTTGTGTGTGTGTGTGTGTGTGTGTGTCTGTGTGTGTGTGTGTGTATGTGTGTCTGTGTGTGTGTGCATGTGTGTGTGCGTGCGTCC
>CM060306.1:5944104-5956604 GCA_030674185.1 Monoplex corrugatus | reverse complement strand
GCATGCTCAGTAACTTCCAAATATGTTGATTGATAGAGCAAATGACACCATTCTACGAGCAGAGACCACGGAAAAGACAAAATTTGATGAGATCCCCCTCTACCAAGTAGGATACTCGGGCAAACTGCTTTGTTGACCGCATTTATTTCTTGAAGTGATCTCCATCAAAATCAAGCTCCTTGATCAGATTATTGTAGGCACCTGGTGTTGCCTGAACTTCAAAATACTGTTTACCCAAAATCAATATTTCCTCTTCGCTTCAATTTTGTTTTTACTTGTTTCGCAGCGACAAGACTGCAATCAAAATTCTGTCTTTTTCGACAGAGATTTAGTTTCTTTGATTGAGCTGACACCATGGTTTTAATCGAAACTGGCGGGTAAATTTCGTATCTATGGATGACAAGCTTATCAATCTTTCTTTCTTTTCTTTTCGTCTGTTGCTGCTTTGTCTTCGTGTGTGTGTGTGTGTTTGTGTGTTCGTGTGTGTGTGTGTGTGTGTGTGTGTGTGTGCAAATTTCTCATAAGTTTTTCAGTTATATGGGATTGTCAGCTTTAGAAAGTACGCAGACAATGTGATAATTTTGCTCAAAAAAGAGCACAGAGCAATTTGTTTTACGTCAATTCCGGCTGTGGATGGTAAGCATTCTATTGTATGATTGTTGCTGTTGCTTGTCTTTGTGATTGTTTTTGTGGTTGAGGATTACTGGAACATGTAAGTATTACAGATCGAACATACCTTTAACACTTTAATCCTTATAGCCTATATCAAAGAAAGTGTTCAGATAATCTGATACTTGACTATTTGCGCGTGCACGCTCAAGTGTATGCATGTATATATGTGTGTACGTCGTGTGTGCGTGCGTGCTGTGTACATGCGATGCGTCCTATTATGTAGTAGTTGTGATGTATAGATGTTTGTGTTAGTGTGTGTGTGTGTGTGTGTGTGTGTGTGTGTGTGTGTGTGTGTGTGTGTGTGTGTGTGTGTGAACAAGAACAGAACACCAGGTTTTCTACACCATTACCTTCATCCATGGAGCCATCAGCCCAGGCCTCCATCTTGGAATCCAGGGTATGCATATATGTATGTGTGTGCATGTCTGTGCGTGCGTGCGTGTCTATGTGTACGTGCGTGCGTGCGTGCACACGTGCGTGCGCGTGTGTGCGTGTGTGTGTCTGTGTGTGTGGTGAATACCAGATTTTCTACACCATTACCTTCATCCATGGAGCCATCAGCCCAGACCTGTAGCTGGGAATCCAGGGTGAAGTCTGGAAGACAGGTACAGTTCTGAGTTCCGTCAGGTAACGTGTTCTGGTGGCGTGTCATGTTTTTCTCCATACAGCAGTAGTAAGCAACGTCTCTGTCTGTCAGACCGGCTGGTACAACCCCATTGGGAAAGCACGCCTGCTCCACTGGTACAGTCCGTTGGGTTTGCTGCATATAAGAGTGGTTGGTGAATGGTACATTAAGCCAGTGTTGCATTCGCTGGATATAAGAATGGGTGGTGAATGGTACATTAAGCCAGTGTTGCATTCGCTGGATATGAGTGGTTGGTGAATGGTACATTAAGCCAGTGTTGCATTCGCTGGATATAAGAGTGGTTGGTGAATGGTACATTAAGCCAGTGTTGCATTCGCTGGATATAAGAATGGGTGGTGAATGGTACATTAAGCCAGTGTTGCATTCGCTGGATATGAGTGGTTGGTGAATGGTACATTAAGCCAGTGTTGCATTCGCTGGATATAAGAGTGGTTGGTGAATGGTACATTAAGCCAGTGTTGCATTCGCTGGATATAAGAGTGGTTGGTGAATGGTACATTAAGCCAGTGTTGCATTCGCTGGATATAAGAATGGGTGGTGAATGGTACATTAAGCCAGTGTTGCATTCGCTGGATATAAGAATGGGTGGTGAATGGTACATTAAGCCAGTGTTGCATTCGCTGGATATAAGAGTGGGTGGTGAATGGTACATTAAGCCAGTGTTGCATTCACTGGATATAAGAATGATGCATCGAGCCAATGTTGCATTCGCTGGATATGAGAGTGGATGGTGAATGATGCATCGAGCCAATTTTGGATTCGCAGGATATAAGAGTGGTGGTGAATGATGCACTGAGCCAATGTTGGATTCGCTGGATACAAGAGTGGTGGAGGTAGTGAATGATGCATTGAGCCAGTATTGGATTCGCTGGATATAAGAGTGGTTGGTGAATGATGCACTGAGCCAAAGTGGATTCACTGGATGTAAGAATGGTTGGTGAATGATGCAATGAGCCAATGTTGGATTCCCTGGATTAAGAGTGGTTGGTGAATGATGCATTGAGCCAATGTTGGATTCTCTGGATATGAGTGATGGTGAATGATGCCTTGAACCAATGTTGGATTCGCTGGATATAAGAGTGGTTTGTGAATAATGCATTGTGCCAGTGTTGGATTCGCTGGATATGAGTGGTGGTGATGATGAATGATGCATTGAGCCAGAGTTGGATTCGCTGGATATAAGAGTGGTTGGTGAATGATGCACTGAGCCAAAGTTGGATTCACTGGATATACGAGTGGTTGGTGAATGATGCACTGAGCTAAAGTTGGATTCACCCGGATATAAGAGTGGTTGGTGAATGATCACTGAGCCAATGTTGGATTCGCTGGATTAAGAGTGGTTGGTGAATGATGCATGAGCCAATGTTGGATTCGCTGGATTAAGAGTGGTTGGTGAATGGTGCATTGAGCCAGTGTTGGATTCGCTGGATATATGAGTGGTTGGTGAATGGTGCACTGAGCCAATGTTGGATTCGCTGGATATGAGAGTGGGTGGTGAATGATGCATGAGGCAGTATTGGATTCGCTGGATATAAGAGTGATGGTGGTAAATGGTGCATTGAGCAAATGTTGAATTTGCTGGATATAAGAGTGATGGTAAATGAGCCAATGTTTACAATAGATTGGTAGACTGTTTTCAATAATCCTGTCTATCAAGAAATATGCAAGAGTATAAGACATAATCTATCAAAAGCGTTTTTAAAACGTTTCAGTAATCCTATCTATCAATAAATATGCAAGTATGAAAATATCAAAGACGTTTCAGTAATCCTATCTATCAATAAATATGCAAGTATGAAAATATCAAAGACGTTTCAGTAATCCTATCTATCAATAAATATGCAAGTATGAAAATATCAAAGACGTTTCAGTAATCCTATCTATCAATAAATATGCAGTATGAAAATATCAAAGACGTTTCAGTAATCCTATCTATCAATAAATATGCAAGTATGAAAATATCAAAGACGTTTCAGTAATCCTATCTATCAATAAATAATGCAAGTATGAAAATATCAAAGACGTTTCAGTAATCCTATCAACACATATGCAAGTATGAAAATAACAAAGACGGGCGCAATGGTCAAAGTGGGTAAACGTTAGACTTGCGATCGAAAGATACCGGGTTCGATCCGTTTAGGATCCTTCGCCTAGTGGGTAACGGCTGGAAATTTTCCCGATTTCCAAGGTCAACGTGTGTACACACCTGTCAGTCCTAAAGCCCCTTCGTTTGTATATGCAGGCAAAATATAAAATATTCGTGTTGAATATACTGTCATTGATGTCAGTGGCTGGCTCACCAATATAGAATTCTCTTCCAGTGTCTTTCAAAAGAACAACTCTAAAATATATATTTCAGAAACACATATTAACTCTTTGACTCCCGCACCCTATCCACCAACTGCAAAAAATTACCCCTTTGACTTCCTCACCCTTTCCACCAGCTTCCTGCAGGAAGTTCCTGCAGAAAGCTGGTGGAAAGGTGCGGGAGTGAAAGGGTTAAGTTTTTGCTTTGCAAGAACGGTTGACAATGCAGGATGCTGATGGACAGGGTGCGGGAGTCAAAGGGTTAAAAATGCAGAGCTTATTGCTTTAACTTTTCAAGGTCCGATCGTGTTGCAACCGATCTGTCTGTCTGTCTGTCTGTCTGTCTCTCTCTCTGAGTGTGTGTGTGTGTGTGTGTGTGTGTGTGTGTGTGTGTGTGTGTGTGTGTGTATGTGTGTGTATGTGTGTGTGTGTGTGTGTGTGTGTGTGTGTATGTGTGTGTGTGTGTGTGTGTGTGTGTGTGTGTGTGTGTGTGTGTGTGTGTGTGTGTGTGTGTGTGTGTGTGTGTTTGTTAAGTTGACAATTGTTGTTGAGGTTTAAGCAATCATTTGCAATTTGTCATCCGATCATTGCACTGTAATTATTTTAAACACAGTTCTCGAGTTTCATTGATGATGTGTTTATTTTGATTATTTCCACGTTGTCATATCTGTTTTCAATATGTAAGTACAATTTTTACGTTTACCTGAAAATAAATGGTTCATACTGAATACGAGGAAGGTATATTTGTGTGCAGCATCATCATCATCATCATTACCATCATCATCATCACCATCACAGCAGCAGCAGCAACAGCAGTAGCAGTAATAGTACCAGTCATAGTAATGGTGGTAGTAGTAGTTGGTGGTGATACCGATGACTGATAGTAGTGGTGGCGGTGGTGGTGGTAGTAGTAGTAATAGTAGTAGCAGCAGCAGCAGCAGCAGTAGTAGTAATAGTGGTCACTGTTTATAGTAGTAGTAGTAGTAGCAGCAGCAGTAGCAGCAGCAGCAATAGTAGCAATAGTGGTCACTGTTTATAGTAGTAGTAGTAGTAGTAGCAGCAGCAGCAATAGCAACAGCAGCAGTAGTAGTAATAGTGGTCACTGTTTATAGTAGTAGTAGTAGTAGTAGAAGCAGCAGCAGTAGTTGTGGTGGTGATAGTAGTAGTAGTAGTACTTCACGGTGATAGTGTCAAAAATGGCAGTGCAGGTGATAATAGTAATACTATCAGTAGTAATACTAACAGTAATAGTGTCAGGAGTGGTGGTGATGCTGGTGGTGGTGGTGATAGTAGTAGTAGTAGTAGTAGTAGTAGTAGTAGTGTCCGGAATGGTAATTTTGGTGGTGGTATAGCAACAGCAGTAGTAGAAATAGTAGTATCCGAAGTGTTAATGTGAGGAATGATAGTGCTGGCGTTGTGGTGTTGGTGATAGTAGAAGAAGTAGAAATAGTGTCAGGAATGGTAGTAATGGGGTGGTTACAGCAGCAGCAGCAGCAATGACAGGGATGGTAGTGATGGCGGTGATAATGGCAGCAGCAGTAGTGGTGTCAGGAATGATAATGGTGGCGGTGGTGTTAGCAGTAGTAGTACTGTCAGGAATGGCGATGCTGGTGGTGGTGATATTAGTAGTAGTAGTGGTGGTGGTGGTGGTAGTAGTAGTAGTAGAGTCAGGAACGGTAGTGCTGGTGGTGGTGATAGTAGTAGTAGTGGTGATAGTAGTAGTAGTGGTGGTAGTGGTAGTAGTGGTGGCGGTAGTAGTTGTAGTAATAGTGTCAGGAATGGTAGCAGTGGCGGTGGAGGTGGTGGTGGTAGAAGTACCGTAGTAGAAGTAGTATCAGGAATGGTAGTGCTGGTGGTGGTGGTAGTGGTGGTGGTGTCAGGAATGGTAGTGATGGTGGTGGTGGTAGCGGTAGTGGTGTCAGGAATGGTAGTGATGGTGGTGATAGTGGTAGTGGTGGTGGTGGTAGTAGTAGTGTCAGGAACGGGAGTGCCGGTAATGATGATAGTAGTAGTAGTACTAGTAGCAGCAGCAGCAGTAGTAGTAGTAGTGTCAGAAATAGTAGTGCTAGTGGTGGTGGTAGTAGTCGTAGTAGTAGTAGTAGAATAGTAGTAGTAACAGTGGTAGTAGTGGAGTCAGGAATGGAAGCAGTAGTAGTAGTAAGAGCAGTAGTAGTAGTGAATTTAGTAATAGCAGCAGCAGCTGCAGCAAAAGTAGTAGCAGCAGCAGTAGCAGTAGAAGTAGCAGTGGTAGAAGTAGTAGCAGTAGAAGTGGTAGCAGTGGTTGTAGTCCCAGCGGCAGCAGCAGCAGTAGTAACATCAGTAATAGGAACAAAGGAACAGCAGTAATAGTAGTAAAAGTAGCAGTAGCAGCAGCAGTAGTAGTAGTAGTAGTAAAATAAGCAGAAGTAGTAGTAGTAGTAATAGTAGTAATCGCAACAGCAGCAGCAGCTGAGGCTGCAGTAGTAGTAGCAATACTAATAGTAGTGGCAACAGCAGCAGCAACAGCACTGGAAGTAGTAGTAGTATCAGCACCAGTAGTAGTAGTGACAACAGCAGCACTAGAAGTAGTAGTAGTATCAGCACCAGTAGTAGTAGTGACAACAGCAACCATAGTAGTAGTAGTAGTAGTAGCACCAGCAGTATTAGTGACAACAGCAACCATAGTAGTAGTAGTAGTAGCACCAGTAGTAGTAGTGACAACAGCAACCATAATAGTAGTAGTAGTAGCACCAGTAGTAGTAGTGACAACAGCAACCATAGTAGTAGTAGTAGTAGTAGCACCAGCAGTATTAGTGACAACAGCAACCATAGTAGTAGTAGTAGTAGCACCAGTAGTAGTAGTGACAACAGCAACCATAATAGTAGTAGTAGTAGCACCAGTAGTAGTAGTGACAACAGCAACCATAGTAGTAGTAGTAGTAGCACCAGTAGTAATAGTGACAACAGCAACCATAGTAGTAGTAGTAGTAGCACCAGCAGTAGTAGTGACAACAGCAACCATAGTAGTAGTAGTAGTAGCACCAGTAGTAATAGTGACAACAGTAACCATAGTAGTATTAGTAGTAGCACCAGTAGTAATAGTGACAACAGCAACCATAGTAGTAGTAGTAGTAGCACCAGTAGTAGTAGTGACAACAGCAACCGTAGTAGTAGTAGTAGCACCAGTAGTAGTAGTGACAACAGCAACCATAGTAGTAGTAGTAGCACCAGTAGTAGTAGTGACAACAGCAACCATAGTAGTAGTAGTAGCACCAGTAGTAGTAGTGACAACAGCAGCACTGGAAGTAGTAGTAGTAGTGACAACAGCAGCAGCAGCAGTAGTAGTAGTAGTAGTAGTAGTAGTAGCAGCAGCAGTAGTTGTAGTAGTAGCACAAGTAGTAGTAGTAGTGACAGCAATAGCAGCAGTACTAGCAGTAGCAGAAGCGACAGCACAGAAGCGACAGCACAGCAGCAGCAGCAGTAGTAGTAGAAGTAGTCGTGTCAGGAATGGTTACGCTGGTGGTGGTGATAGTAATAGTAACAGCAGCATTAGTATAGTAGCAGTAGTAGTAGTGGCAAGAATGGCAGTGCTGGTAGTAGTGACAGCGGCAGTAGTAGTGGTAGTAGTAGTGACAAGGATGATAGTGGTGCTGATGATGGTGATGACAGCTGTCGTAGTAGCAGTTATAGTAGTATTGACACATGGTAGTGGTGGTGGTGACAGTAGGACCGGTAGTGTGACAGTGACGGTAGCAGTAGTGGCAGTGACGGTAGCAGAATAGCAATCGTTTTAGTGTTGATAGTAAACATTACGAATCAATTCCCAAGAAGTGTTCTTTTTATGCAACAAGACATACCAACACACTGGGTGATGAAGGCAGCGATCACCAACAGGACATGAACTGTGTGTCGTGTGTTCGCCATCTTCACTTGTCCCTGCAGCACACATCAGACATGATCTTACTGTGTTTGGCTCCTAACTATCTGTGGAAGATTGTTATATGGTGAATGTCACTAGACAAACAAGTACACTTTTTTTTATAAACGGGTATGGCAGGGATAATATAAAAATGCTTTTTATATCCGGTACTAGCTCAAGGAGCGTCTACAATAACACATTTGTATTATGACAACATAGAAACATCTTTAAAAAGAAACAAACACCCTTCCCCTAAAACACACACACGGTAATCTTGTAGAATAGAATACGAAAATAATTGGAGCTAATTTCACGCACTTATACGGGTGTTTTCGGTTCTGCTCGATGTAAAGAGACGTAAGACACCCTTACCTACTCACTTTGACCAGTCCTTCCCCACAAACATGCACAAAATATCCCTGAATGACTGGCGACCACAGCTCCAGCAGTCACCTGCTCGCCATTTTGGTTGCACAACGTCATCACTAGTGGGGAGTTGTTGTCTATAAATATGGCGTGCAGGTGACTGCTGGAGCTGTGGTCGCCAGTCATTCAGGGATATTTTGTGCATGTTTGTGGGGAAGGACTGGTCAAAGTGAGTAGGTAAGGGTGTCTTACGTCTCTTTACATCGAGCAGAACCGAAAACACCCGTATAAGTGCGTGAAATTAGCTCCAATTATTTTCGTATTCTATTCTACAAGATTACCCCGTAGCGAAGTCTACCGTAGGATACACTTTCCGGGCAGTGGGTGGGGTAGGGAGATAGGAAATGTTTGCCCAGATTTCAGAGAAAAATTTATCAACTGATCTATCACGATGAAATTACTGAAAATCAAATCAGAGTATAGTATTGCAAATGTTGCTTCTGTTAACTACAGTTAAGCTCTTCGTCCCCAGTTGGCTTGCTTTTACTTTAGTTTTAGTCACTGTATTCCAAAATCCCTCAATCTGCAGGTTTATTTTGTCCACACAGCGATGATTTTACACTGCATATTTTAGCTGGTCAGGTTACAATACTAGGAATTATGGCATCAAACAAAACATCTGTCGAATGATCGCATATAAGTCGGTAGAACTCACCTTTACAACGTTTCTGATCCCACGTCGTTCTTATAAACAGGAATACAACACACCTGTCTGACTACGTAATATACATGTACTTGAAGACCGCCTGACGCGTGAACGTGTCGTCTGCTGTCGGACGGGACCAAAAGTACAGGGTTACGAGTTTGGCAGACTGACAACAACATCGCAGTGGATCCGGTTCAGTGAACCCACTGTCGGTGTCCTCTCATCCTGGGGGAGAAATGACTTTTCGCCACGATCAAATGTGGTTTATTATTCATGGCTTTTTCTGTCGCATTTTTGTTGTTGTTCTTGTTAGTTTTGTTGTTGTTGTTGTTGTTTTCAGTCCCTCAGAATTAAAGAAGACTGTTCAGTGTCCCTGTTTAAAAAGTTAGATCGACAACAATTCCTATTAAACGAGGATTAGTCCAGTGTGTGTGTGTGTGTGTGTGTGTGTGTGTGTGTGTGTGTGTGTGTGTGTGTGTGTGTGTGTGTGTGTGTGTCTGTGTGTCTGTGTTTGCGCACGCGTTTGTTGTGTGTGTGTTTTAATTTATATGCTGTTATCCTCCGTGCCTCAAATGGTGTTGTTAAAGGATCTATCAAACATTGAAACATTGTGCGTGCACGTATGCGCGTACGTGCATTGTGCGTGCACGTGCGCGCGCGCGCGCGCACTTACATATGTGTGCGTGTCTGCATGCATGTGCGTATGTGTGAATGTATGTGTGTGCAAAATGTGTCAGCAAAAATTTCCTGTCTGACTGTCAAGATCCATCCTCTTGGTCCAGTCCATCAATAGGTCACGAGGAATGGTAGCAGCTTACGGATCAGTTCTGACGGGCATTGTCCATTCCTGGCTCACTGTGACCCCAAATGCACAAAATTTTAACATCGATTTCGAGTATTCACCCATTAGTTTTTACCCAACTTGCAAAGGCACATTCGGTACATAAAGGAGCTTTAATCCTTGCGTTTCAAAGGTATCCTGGGCACAGACATGACAGATGGGAGATGATTGTGTTAACATGATCTAATTCCAGTGAACTATGGATGGTTTACAATGAATTAATGGAAACAAGGCAGAAGTCTTGTCTGATTCTAAACGTCCTTTGTCCCTACTTAAAAACACATTTGTATCAGTGCGAGGTTCTGATATAGTGCCTTAATCTTTTGACTCCCGCAACCTGTCCACCAGCTGCCTGCATTGTCAACTATGCTAGCAAAGTAAAAACTTAACCCTTTGATTTCCTCACCCTATCCACCAGCTTCCTGTAGGAAGCTGGTGGATAGGATGAGGGAGTCAAAGGGTTAAGTTTTTGCAGTTGGAAGGTAGGGTAGGGGAGTCAAAGGGTTAAGCTGGTGTCAAAGATTTGGGAAATATGTTTTGATTCCATTCACCGTGTGTATGAAGATACTTAACTGGTCTCTAAGACTGCAAACTTTGAAACGCAGGAAATATCTTCTGTCAGATCTTTTCTCACACTGTCTGACTGTCCATCTTGTTTCTATTTTTTTTTATCCTGAGTCGTCTGGACTACTGCAACTCTCTCTGTGTCTCTCTGTCTGTCTGTCTGTCTCTCTCTGTCTCTCTCTGTCTCTGTCTGTCCTGTCTGTCTCTCTCTCTCTCTTCTGTCTGTCTGTCTGTCTCTCTCTCTGTTTGTCTTGTCTGTCTCTGTCTTTCTGTCTGTCTGTTCTCTCTCTCTCTCTCGCGCGCGCGCGCCGCACGCGCTAATGAGTTATCACGTCTTCAAAATTCAAAATAATGCGGCAAATTCATTCATAAAAATAATCAAAACTGACGTGGACCCTGTCACTTCACTGCTTATCGAACGCCACTGGCTTCCCGTTATTAAGTTCCGCATCCAGTGTAAAATTGCCTTGTTTCCTTTCTTTTCCATTTCTTTTATGGTTCTCTTCCATCATATTTATCATCTCTTCTGACTGCCTGTCAGCTTTCATGTTTCGCGGTCCAAATTGCTCTAGACATGCCTAGAGTAGAAATAAAAACTGGCCAGAAATAATGTAGCTACCATGCTGCAATCATCTTCCATCTGGAACTCTGTTCCCATCCACAGTCTGTGATCCCCCCCCCTCCCCCTCTCTCTCTCTCTCTCTCCTATTTTCAAAACCCAAATTGAAAACACATATGTTTCAGTTAGCCTTCTCCACTCAATCATTTTACTCAAAACTAAAGAAAAAAAATTGTGACCATGTTTTGTAAATCTTGAGTGATGTGGCCTATGTTGTGTTGTGTTGTGATGCTGGTGGTGGTGGTTGGTGATGATGATGATGATGATGATGTGTGTGTGTGGTGAGTGAGTGTGTGTGTGTGTGTGTGTGTGTGTGTGTGTGTGAGTGTGAGTGTTTGTGTGTGTGTGTGTGTGTGTGTGTGTGTGTGTGTGTGTGTGTGGTGTGTGTTGTGTGAGTGTGTGTATGACGCAATATCTATCACAATATTTTATGATCGATTTTGTCAATATTTCTACCATATTTATTTTCTTAACATTAACATTACGTACATTCCTATCATGCATTGTGTACTGGAGGGTTATCGTGACGTGAATTTTTCATTGTTACTCATTCTTACATTGATCATCACATAATATACACAATGTTTCATTATAAACGGACATACAATACAAAATTTATGTATACATTGTAACCAATGTTCTCCTATCCATGGGAATGAATTATTATCGTTGTCATTCCTCCTAAACGACATGAGACCTCCCCCCACCCCCCCCCACCCCTTCTACATGTCCCACGACCACTTGACTAATTGCTCTGTAGCTTGTCCTCTTTGTCAAAGTCATAATTACGGAGCCCGTCGTGGCTGGACACCTGCCTGTGACAGAGGTCTGGGATAACGGCATCAATTGTCGACATTACAATCATTCAAATTTTCAACGACGTGCGCGGTAGTCGAGTGGGTAATATATCAGACTACTAATGTGAAAGGTCTGGGGTTTGATCCTGCATCGGTACCCTCCATCTGATTTTTTCCCGATCTCTCAGTTCAATATACGTGCAGACCTGTTCATGCATGACCCCCCTTTGTGTGTATATGCACGCAGAACATCAGTTTCACTTTCACTTTCTCAAGATGACGTCTCTGCGCACGGAACGAATTCCATATGCACTAACGTCACAGGTTCCACGTGTATGGTGACCGTGGCATCATGCCTTAAGCCTGCACATAAACCCATGAGCTGGCTAGGTCCTGAGGTCCTACCTAGACTATGTTTTGACCTAGTCTACATTTTATACTGGCATTTTATCAGCCTACCACTGGAATAAGAACAAGAACAAGAATGCTATGGACGCCCTTCTCCTCTGGTCATGAATGGTTTAAAGAGAGAAACACCAGGTCTGCCTTCCCTGATTCTTTTTTTTTTTCAGGCTGCCTTACCACTAGCGATCTTCTGCTCTTCTGCCTCCTGTCTTCGCCCTTACCACCACACCATCACACAATAAAACCTTTCTTGATGAAAACAGAAACAAACAAAAAATTGTTTCAACGCGGTTGGTTGTACAGAGTATCCGATGCACTCAAGTGCTGTAGTCCTGTAACAGCTGACACAAACAATGTAGAACATCAGTTAGACTCATTATCAATCCTGTCAAGCATGTCAATGTCCGGTGGCTTATGGAAACAGGAAAACACCCTGCATACATGCCTACCGGAGATGGAATATGCAGACTATGCAGCAACAAACTGCCTGCAAATAGTGTGGGCAAAAACAACGCGCATATGCGCAAAAGTCAGCAGTGGTAATGAGGTCAAATTATAAGAGTCGCGTTACCAATAATTGATAGTAATGACTCACTGTCTCCTACACAGAATAACGGTTACCGCCCCTCCCGCGCTCGCTACCACGAACACTATCAAGGAGTAACCGTGTCCAAGCGGT
>CM060306.1:5939939-5942439 GCA_030674185.1 Monoplex corrugatus | reverse complement strand
CGTAAGAAAGACTGCATTTGTAAGCTGTTTTTTGCTTTCCTCTTTGCAGAACTCATTTATGCATGTGCATTAAATTAAAGCCTTGGTATGGGAACTTTAAACGAGTTTCAAAAAAAAATCAATAAATAATCAAAAATGAGAAATATTTGTAGACTCAATTTGTTTTATTAACGGCTGTGATCTCAAATTAGCCCACACCTATTCAGAACAGAAAATCTGGGATCCAAATCTTTTTCTTTTTTACTATCATTTTACTTACAGAATAACAATGTTCAGCAGACATATACAACAGACATATTCATGGCCCACATATTTTTGCCGTACGTACTGGTGTCAAAAGATAACAAGGGATTCACAAAAGTTATGGCATGTATGTGCCACAATAATTGCAGGCATTTATCTGTCCTGCTCAGCTTATCTGCCTGTATTGAAGTGGACGAAAGCTCATCCATACACATCCTTTTTAATGTTGTTATATCTTCTGTGGCGATCATATGCCCCCAATAACATGTCACTGAGATGTTGTGTGTTGATTGATTGTTCTGAACATGGCCAACGTTATTTCTGGAAAAAAAAAAGTGTCTTTGCATGTCTCGTTTCGTTTTTCTAAGAATATGTATGTGTCTGTGTTGCAGCCGATCACATTGTATACATGAATATTTCTGTAAGGAGTGTTCTGATATTACCAGCAGATACATGCTTTTCTCTCATGATCTATCAACGTGCTGGAACTACCATTTTTTGTCTTGATATTTTTTTTTCAGATAAAGCATTTTCAAGTATACTTTTTTTTCGGATTCTTATCCTGGATAGATGACAGTACTATGTACAAATATCTTGACCACTTATGAAACACATTTCGGTCAGGGTAACATGTTTTTTGTGTGTTTGTAAATGTAACTTACATGTATTTTGACAGATGGATTACAGGACCATCAAAGACTGTTTAATGTTTCGTTGCAAGCACAGGGACACAATTAACTGGTTTCAAACATTTATGTTTGCCAACTAATATAAGCAACTGGCAACTGTAGACTCAGTGGGATGACCAATGCATTCTTAAGTTGGTGATACAGATTAGTGATAATCCTAGTTATTGATCTATATCACCCGCAAGTTAGCGATACAGATTAGTGATAATCCTAGTTATTGATATGCATCACCCGCACACTGTGCCTCTGTCTTTGCGATGCCAATTCCTTTCTACTCTTGCTTTTAGTTGCTCTGTCAGTTGCTAATGCCTTAACTCAAGCACGTGTGCTTGCCATTGTCTGTTTCCTTGATTAACTATTAGTTTGTTTTTCATGATCAAACAAGACTGAACAGAAAAGTAAAAAGCAGCTTCCAATGACAGAATTGCGTGCAAGTTGCAAAGGTAGAGTTTCTTTCCTTTGTTTTTGTCTTCCCACAGACATTTGTTCTAGTGCTACGCACGAACACTCAAGAAAAGCGTAGTCAAACAAAGAGACAAACAAGCTAAAGAAGGTGCAAAGTAAGAACAACAGTAAGAAATCACAATGTTTTTATGGACAGGACACCCAGTTTGTTTACTTTATTGATACAAAATGCAAAGAATTCTGATTAGTTTAGCCCTGCCAACGTCCCATAGTGGTCTTAATATACACATAATTCTTAATGGAATCAGTTCCAAGTAGTGTAATATAGTATTATCTATTGAAATCTTTGGCCGGGCTCAAATAACGAGAGATACGTTTCAGCCAGTATCGTCTCACATTTCTGGTGGTTTAACAGTTCCGATTGTAATCAGCAATCGGTTGATCAGGACTGCAGACACATTCTGCTACTTATACAGTACAGTGAACAGTGATGGATGCCCTGAAGCTGAGGTAGTTTCGTGCATCTCCAAGAGTATAGTTCTGTTATCATAAAGCTGACCATGATATAGTGATGAGACCATGGCATCACGCTTGTCCAACTATTGCTGTGTACAGAACATTAGTCTTGAGCGCCCTGTTATACTGCTGAGAAATGTGGACTGAAGGCATACTCAACATCAGAAAGAATTTCATCGAAGATGTCTGTGCAAGATCTGCAACATCATGTGGCAAGATCGAGTAACCAACCTTCAAGCTACTATTAAGCGTGGGGTTTACTGAGTGTAACTTTTCTTCTAATCAAATGCCAGCTTCTTTACACAGGACATTTCTTCTGTACAAAAAACAACAACAAAAGAACCCACAAAAATAAAACAAAACAAAACACACACACAACACACACACACACACACACACACACACACACACATACACACACACACACACACACACACACACACACACACACACACACACACACACACACACACAAACGTATTTCAAATGTGCTTTTATATGAAGAATGAAGCAAGAATACCTTGACCAAGGAAGATCACTAAAATAATACAAGAAGACTTTGAATGCCACACTCATGAGCTGTGGCAGCACCGCCACCTGCTGGAAAGACATTGTCTCTAACAGGGTAAACTGGCAATGCAGAATCG
>CM060306.1:5909939-5929939 GCA_030674185.1 Monoplex corrugatus | reverse complement strand
TGTGTGTGTGTGTGTGTGTGCGTGCGTGCGTGCGTGCGTGTGTGCGTGCGTGCGTGCGTGTGTGTGTGTGCGTGTGTGTGTGTGTGTGTGTGTGTGTGTAAAATGATGGTGGTGAGTGAGAGAGAGAGAGAGAAAGAATGTCTGTCTGTATGTCTGTCTGTCTGTCTGTGTCTGTGTCTGTGTCTGTCTGTATCTGCATGTACACAAGGCAGAATGGGAGAGAATACAGAAGAGAGAGAGAGAGAGAGAGAGAGAGAGAGAGAGAAAGAGAGAGAGAGAGAGCGAGAGAGAGTGGAGGTGGGGGGACTTGTGGAATGACAGCTTTGTGCCACAGTGTGCATACCTATTCTAATTCCCACGGTTTGGGTTCCATTGTAAACCGAATGCACAGCAACTTTCGAAATAAATTAGAAACACCCAAATGTGCAAGATTAGGTTGTGTAATGTTTCCCACAAAAAAAGTTCACATGTTATTATGTTTGTTGTAGAGACATATTCATCTTATTCACTTCGTTGCTGTTGTTATTGTTGTTGGTGTTAGTGGTGTGCTGTTTTTTGCTTGTTTGTTTGTTTGTTTGTTTTTTGTGTGTTTGTTTTTCTTCCTCACGTTATGTTAGGGTTTCTTTCTTTCTTTCTTTTTTCTTTCTTTCTTTTTTCTGTCTTTCTGTCTTTCTGTCTTTCTTTCTTTCTTTCTTTTTCCCTGACTGTTTTTGTTTCTTTTCTTTTCTCCCTTTTTCTTTTCTCTCTTTTTTTTATTCATATAGTTTCTGTCATTCCTACAGATGTCAACAGTTTCATTTCATTCTGCTCCGACAACACTCCCAGCATTTTTGTTAAAAGCTTGAAATAAAAACGTCATAGTGCTGTTGCGAAGAGCTTCCAAAAACTCATGTTCATGATCCTGAATGAATTCAATGCGAATTAAAACAGAGGACAGATTCAATCTGTCTCCTTTCTCCTTTCATTTGTCTGTTTCTTGTCTGTTTCTTGTCTGTTTTTAACATTCTCTAAATCTATATGTTTGTTTGATCATATATTTTTTTCCTGTGTTTGTTCGTTTGTTTCATTCCTTGTTTATATCATGACTAGAATATATATATATAATTTTTTTTTTTGTGGAAGGGGGTGGGGTTGTGTTAGAGTTGTTGTTATTTCGTCTGTTTTTTTGCAATGATAAGAATTGCTT
This sequence comes from Monoplex corrugatus, assembly GCA_030674185.1. Lineage (NCBI taxonomy): Eukaryota > Metazoa > Mollusca > Gastropoda > Littorinimorpha > Ranellidae > Monoplex > Monoplex corrugatus. Next base: position 5,928,753 of record CM060306.1, on the reverse strand, counting down.
AATTTCGGCTTACGTTTTTTCTTCTTCTTTTTTATTTTCTTATTGACTTATTAGAAACCATCAAATCACACAAAGACATCAAAAGGAAAACAAAAATATTGGCATTGAATATTCATGCCATGTTATGCCAGGCGAAAATGTCTGGAATTTAGTGGACGTTTCTATTGGGAAAGAGAAGACCCTGGAAAATTGGTAGTAGGGTGACAGAGAGACAAACATAATAAATCAGGACTATGTTTGTGAGGGGGCTGACGAGGGGTTATGCTGGTGGGTGTAAATGTGTGATGAGAGTTTTTTTTTTTCTCTGTATTTGTAGTCTTGTCTAATCTTGTTATACAAGTGTTTAACACAAATGAAAGAAAAGCATAATCCCACCCCCACCCTCTCCTATTCAACTCTTCTTATTTTACATCCAGTCTAATTCCCCTACTTTTTTTCCCTCTCACAAGCAGTACAAGAGACAGTGTGACACTACATAAGCTAGAGTGTGTTTGTGTTTATGGCGAGAGCATGTCACTACAGCGACAATGTGTCAAAACCAGTACTGTAGTTGTACAAGAGTCTGTGACCTTTCAACCCCTGACTTTTTGATGACTAAATTTCAGTTTCAAATACCAGTACAAAATATAGACTAGGTAAAACAGGTAAGGCCTCAGGACCTGGCCAGCTCATAGGTTTATGTGCAGGATAAGGCTTGTGCCATAATCACCATACACATGACACCTGTGACGTTAGTGCATATGGAATTCCTTCCGAGCGTGGAGACGTCATCTTGAGAAAATGAAACTTAAATGGTTTCTTCTGTCACTTATATGCCCGATACGACCTCAAGTCCCATGTCAAATATAAACAGAAGCTGGGTGTCAGTGATTCATGGAGGTTTTTGCTGAAAGGCGTGATGGTGATATCCTCCTTACTGGGGGTATCTGGAACTGCAAATAAGATATCATTGCCTTGGGGGCTTAGTGAGCACTCTCCTCAAAAAGGTCTATGGCAACAAGCAGTAATAAACTCCACCCAAGTGATCCACATTCTGTGTAGGGTCTTCTCTGGTGGGTTGGCTCCCAAGTGGCTTGATATAGCATACTCCCTGGGGCCCCTCAGCACTTGGATCTAGACTAAATAAAATGAGGATGGTGTATGCTGTGGAGTCAAGATGCAGCTGTAGGATTAATGCCATTGGAGGCAGTACGGAACTCAGCACACATACAGAGAAACAGAAAGAGAGAAAGAGAGAGAGAGAGAGAGAGAGAGAGAGAGAGAGAGAGACAGACAGACAGACAGACAGACAGACAGAGACAGAAAGACAAGAGACACAGAAAGATATAGACAGACAGACAGACAGCAGACAGATAGACAGACAGGTGGGCAGACAGAGACAGAGACAGAATGAGAAAAAGAGGAAACATGTCTGGAATGGCAGTTTTAAGCAGCAATTTAAAAACTGCTTTTTTCTTACTGCTTCACGTTTTATTATCAACCCAATGTACAGCAACTTCTGAAACAAATCACAAACTCCCAAATGCTTAAGATTAGATTGTGTGGTGGCCCAATAAAAACTGTTCACGTGTGCTTTTCTGTAAGGACACTTTTACCTTATATGCCCTCCGTTGAACCAAAAACGCACGCAAATGTATTCAGAACTCGTATCTAAAACATAAACCAAGACGACGCAGATTTTCAGCCAACTGGCCCTGATCAAATAAACAAAGAGCCAGTAAAGATACGGTGTAATCAATACAAACAGATAAATACAACTAAAAAGATAACAACAACGACAACACAGCAACTGCAACAACAGTAACAACAACAACAACAGCAAAAACAACAAAAACAACAACTACAACTAAAACAACAACAACAAGAACAACACCAACAACTACTACTACTACTACTTCTACTACTACTACAACTACAATTACAACTACTACTACTACTTCTACTACTACTACTACTACTACTACTACTACTACTATTACTGCCACTACTACTACTATTACTGCCACTACTACTACTACTACTATTACTACTACTACTACTACTACTGCTACTACTACTACTACCACTACAACAACAGCAACAACAACAATAACAACAACAACAATAACAGCAGCAACAACAACAACAACAACAACAACACTACAAACACACAAAACTCGTTCTACAACGCTCAGGAAAACAAAAGAGTCGTCTTGCTGTTTACTTGTTGTTCTCTCTTTTGTGTATTTGTTCTTTTTGTTGTTTTGTGCGCTGGCAAAGGCATGCTGGACGAAGTTTAAGTTCCAGTTTTAGTTTCAGGTTCTCAAGACGACGTCTCTATTCTGGGAACGAATTCCATATGCACTAACGTCGCAGGAACCATGCGTATGGTGATCATGGCAAAAGCACATAAACCCATGAGCTGGCTAGGTCCTGAGGCCTTACCTAGACTATGTCTTATCTAGTATATATTTCATACTGGTATTTTATCAGCCTATCGCTGGAATAATCTTGGTTACATGTAAATGACATGTGTGTCTGCGTATCATAACTTCAGAAAAAAGGAACATGCATATAAAGTAAATAAATATACAATTAAAGGTCTGAATCACAACACAACTAGCTGTTCTGTATAAACGTGTCTCATATACCAGAAAGCCTCACTTCCCCCCGCTACACCCCCCCCCCCCCTCCGTCAATGCACAACAAAGCCTCAGCTGTATACGTCTATCAACTAGTTGAAGACAATATTTTCTTAACCATAGGCCCTTCAGTCTATCGTTCACTTCCGAGGAAAGATATTACATGTAAGTAAGTAAGTAAGTAAGTAAGTAAGTAAGTAAGTAAGTAAGTAAGCAAAGTAAGTAAGTAAGTAAGTAAGTAAGCAAAGTAAGTAAGTAAGTAAGTAAGTAAGTAAGTAAGTAAAACAGTGAGTTGGTAAGTAAGTAAGTGAGTAGGTAAGTAAGTGAGCGAATAAGTAAATAAGTAAGGAAATAAGTAAGTAAATAAGTAGATAATAAATGCAGGGCACTGTGCTATCTATGGTGCGAGAGAGAGAGAGAGAGAGAGAGAGAGAGAGAGAACAAGAGACAGACAGACAGACAGACAGACTGACAGACAGATAGACAGACAGACAGACAGAGACAGGAACAGAGACAGAGAGAAGGAGAAGAAGAAGAAGAAGAAGAAGAAGAAGAAGAAGAAGAAGAAGAAGAAGAAGAAGAAGAAGAAGAAGAAGAAGAAGAAGAAGAAGAAGAAGAAGAAGAAGAAGAAGAAGAAGAAGAAGAAGAACAACAACAACAACAACAACAACAACAACAACAACAACAACAACAACAACAACAACAACAACAACAACAACAACAACAACAACAACAACAACAACAACAACAACAACAACAACAACAACAACAACAACAACAACAACAACAACAACAACAACAACAACAACAACAACAACAAAACAACTAGAACAAGAAGAAGAACAAGAAGAAGAACAAGAAGAAGAAGAAGAACAAGAACAAGAACAAGAAGAACAAGAACAAGAACAAGAAGAAAAAGAAAAAAAATAAATAAAAAAAAACAAAACAAAAACGGAAAGCATTTGCAGCCCCAAGAGAAGAAATGTAGGGTTGTCTGTCTCCTTTCCATGGCATCCTCATTGCATTGTTTAGCTTCGGATGTGTGTTTGTTTCGTTTCGTTTCCTGTCTTCGTTTGGTTTCTTCTCTTTGCTGTTACAGTTTATCGGTTCATTTTTCTAGTCAGTCCGCCAGCCAGTCAGTAAGTCCGCCAGTCAATCAGTCAGTCAGTCATTCAGTCCGCCAGTCAGTCAGTCAGTCATCCAGTCAGTCAATCAGTCAGTCAGTTAAGTAAGTATTTGGTTGGTTGGTTTTATTGGTTGGTTGGTTGGTTGGTTGGCTAGTTGGTTGGTTGGTTGGTTGGTTGGTTGGTTGATTGGTTGGTTGGTTCGTTGGTTGGTTTGTTGACAGATTGGTTGGTTGCTGGCTGGTTGGTTGGTTGGTTGGTTTGTTGACAGATTGGTTGGTTGCTGGCTGGTTGGTTGGTTGGTTGATTAGTTATCTATCTATATCTATTCCACCACTTATTTATTTAATTTATAATGAATATAGTATATTACATATACAAGCAGTCGAGGAATCTTTTGTGTGCTGCTGTCCTTGATCTTAATCGCCATACAATCCATACACTAGGTCATATAAACTATATGATAGATATTGAAAATGTTGTTAAGATTTATGTTGCTTTTTTTTAGAATCAGGAGAACTCAACACCAAAGTAAAATGATACATATGCAGGCAACTTTAATAGTTACACATAGCAGAAAAAATATGCAAGAGGCAAACATAATTTCATTTCCTTTGAATTTCTTCGAAAAAAAGTTTGATACAATTTTTGTCCAATCGCAAACAAGACCAATAAGAAAAACACCACGCGCGCAATACACTTCAAAGCATGATGATAAGTAGGTAAGTCCATTGTTGCTGAAGCGCCAGTGTTAGTAATAATGCCAAAGATCATAATCTTAAATTAGTGTGTAATGTGTAGGCTATTTACAATAAACTATATGTTCTTACTCTCATTCATCATCATCATCAAGTGCCTTGCCACATGGCGTTGACGATCATGGTCTTTCATCTTTTTCTATCCCTTGTTGCCTCAAGCACCTCTTCCACCCTCTTTGTCTTCAGCCACTCTGCAAGTCCGCCCAATATCTTCTCCCTGGGTCTACCTGGTGCTCTCCTTCCATCCAGCTTTCCTGGTGTGACCAGGTGCTCCAATTCCCCTTTTCTCATAAAATGGCCTATAAATGTTGTCTATCTTTTCCTAATCTTCCTCATGGATGATTTTCTCGTGTCTGCTTCCATCAAGATTGTCTCGTTTGTTTTCTTTGCTGTCCATGGAACTCTCAACATTCTTCTTAGAAACCACATCTCGGCTGCCTCAATCTCGTTCTGGCTTTATAATAATAATAATAATATATTTTATTTATATAGCGCAAAATCTTGATAAAATCAAATCTAAGCGCTGAGCGTATACATGCATACATACCTACATACATATGAGCGTATACATGCATACATACATGCCTACATACTTACATACATAAATCTAAGCTGAGCGTATACATGCATACATACATACATACATAAATCTAAGCGTATACATACATACATACATACATACATACATACATACGTACGCACATGCATACATAATAATTACAATATTTACATAGCGCAAATCTCGACAAAATCAAATCCAAGCGCCGAAAAGACGCACACGCACACACGCACGCACGCACACACACGCACGCACACACACACACACACACACACACACACACACACACACACACACACACACACACACACACACACACACACACACACACACATGCATGGCCACAAATGGGGAGAAAAGAATAAAAGCAATAAAAGCAAGAATAAAACCAATGGAAAACCACAGAGAGCACATCATATACAATTATATATTAAAACAAAGTGATTCCCCTCCCAGCGGAGACAGGCTGCAGAGGGGGGTTGAGTGAGGTTAGGATTTTATGCAGAGGAGAAAAGGTGAGTTTTGAGAGCGGACTTGAAGGAGGCAAAAGTAGGTTGCTGACGGACTGAGAGAGGAAGTTTGTTCCAGGAGAGTGGACCAGAAACAGAGAAGGCTCGTGGACCATAGGTATTGAGCTTAGTGCGTGGAAAGCGAAAAGTCAGAGGATCGGAGGCAGAGCGGAGGGTACGTGAGGGAACATAGGTCTCAAGTAGGCTTGACAGGTAATCGGGGGCTGCGTTATTGAGGCTTTTGTAGCACATGGTGTCTAGTTTGTACTGTATGCGCTTTGATACAGGGAGCCAGTGAAGTTGTGCCAGGAGAGGAGATATGTGGTCAGCTTTTTTCTTTTTGAGTACAAGGCGTACAGCATTGTTTTGAATGCGCTGTAGGATGTGAATGGTGGAGGCAGGAAGACCAGACAGGAGTGAATTGCAATAGTCAATGCGAGACATTATGAAGGAGAGAACGAGTTTTGCAGTTGTTTCGACAGAGAGATACTTCCTGATCAGGCTTATACGATGGAGATGATAGTAGCAAGATCTGGCAGTTTGAGAAACAAAGTTGTTCATGGACAGGGTAGAGTCAATGCAGACACCAAGGTTTTTAGCTGAATCAGAAATTGGGACTGATGTGTTACATAATGGGAGAGAAAGAGGAGGCAGCTGGGAAAGTTTCTGACGGGTGCCAATGAGGATAGCTTCTGTCTTGTCGTCATTAAGCTGAAGTCTATTGTGTGTCATCCAGTTCTTAATGTCCGAGTAACACTCAGTGGTGCGAGTCAACAGGCGCTGTATATTATCAGGTGAGTCACTGTCTTGAAGTTGGGTGTCATCAGCATAGAAGTGGTGTTTTATAGAGTGGGAGTTGATGATGGTGGACAGGGGGGAGGTATAAAGAGTGAAAAGAACAGGGCCAAGGACAGATCCTTGTGGAACACCACAGGTCAGGTATGCAGGTTGAGAGTAAGTGCCATTGATGAGAACAGTTTGTTTTCTTTTTGATAAATACGAAGTGAAAAAGGAGAGAGCAATGTCAGGAATGCCAAAAGTATGATGAAGTCTAGAAAGGAGAATACCATGGTCAATGGTATCGAAGGCTGCAGACAGATCAAGGAGTGTGAGGAGAGAGACTTTGCCAGTATCAGTTGCAAGGAGGAGATTGTTGAGAATGTGTAGTAGGGCAGTTTCAGTGCTATGGCACTGGCGGTAGGCTGACTGGAAAGGATTGAGGAGATTGTTGGCAGACAGGTGAGAGTTCAGCTGGTTGAGGACGACCTTTTCAAGGAGTTTTGACAAGAAAGAGAGATTAGAGATAGGCCTGTAATTTTTCAGTTCATTTGGGTCTAAATTGTGTTTCTTGAGGAGAGGGTGAACAATAGCAGACTTGAAAGAATCTGGGACAGTTCCAGTTTGAAAAGAAGTGTTGATGATGTCAGTGATGAATGGGAGGAGAGTAGGGAGACAATCGGAGTAGAGAGAACCTGGAAGAGGATCCAGTTCGCAGGTTTTGAACGACATGGATCTGATTGTGTTGAAAATTTCTTCTTGTGAGACTGGGGTAAAAGTAGTGAGAGGTGTGCCAGAGAAGGAAGGGTCAGGTGGGCATGGTTGACAGGGTGTCCTGTCAAGCCTGTCACGAAGAGTTTGTATTTTGGTGGTGAAATACTTAGAGAATACAGATGGGAGTTCTTCATTTGTATGTTTTGTTGGGAGATGTAAGTCTTTTCGTGTGCCAAGGAGATGATTCATGTTTCTTTGTTTACTTCTTGGATGGATTGTGTTTCATTTATACAGCTTTTTTGTTTGTTTGTTAGTTTGTTTGTTTGTTTGTTTGTTTGTTTTTGTTTGTTTTTTGTTTGTTGTTTTATTGCTGTCCACGCCTCACAACCGTATAACATTATCGGTTCTATATAACATCCCAAAACTCTATTATTGATGTTAATTGATAGGCATTTGTTGGTAAGAATGCTTTTCATCTTCTTGAATGCTGTTTTGGCTTGGCCGATTCTGCTTTGCTATTTCTGATGTGCATCTGCCGTCTTGTTAAATGGTCGTTCCCAGGTATTTAAACATATCAACCTGTCTCAAGGTTGTGCCGTTTGCTGTTATTTTACATGAGGGGATTTTCATGTTTTTATTGATCACCATGACTTCAGTCTTCCTGCTATTCAGCTGCAATCCCTTACCTTTGTCTCATTCATACAGACGTCAAAACTTTGATTTCAATAAAGTCTGACACCACTGCTGGAATTATGTTGCAAAGAGTGGATAAAGGGCATCAGGAATGAGGTGATTGGGCTGAAAACGCTGCCAAAAAGAGATAGTTATGACCTTGACTGAATTTAATGCAAATGAAACCAGAGAAAAACAAACAAACAAACAAACAAACAAACAAAAACAGCACGTTTGTTCTTTTTTTCTTCTTCCCCTTTCATTTATTTGGCTATTACTTTTATTTCTCTCTCTACTTTTTCACGCTCTCCGGATCTGTTTGTTTGTTTGTTCGTTTGTTTATTTTGTTCCTGGCTTCATTTGTTCACTTTTGCTTTAGCGTGTTTCTTTGTTTACTTCTTGGATGGATTGTGTTTCATTTATACAGCTTTTTTGTTTGTTTGTTAGTTTGTTTGTTTGTTTGTTTGTTTGTTTTTGTTTGTTTTTTGTTTGTTGTTTTATTGCTTTTTGGTTAGCGTTATATTTTGTTTGTGTTTTCGAACGAAGAGGTCAGGTTAAAATCGATTTTCTCATGAGTGGGTATAAAACATCAATCCACACATGGGCAAACTAAAAACGTAGTAGACATAAAAAAGGAAGACAAATAACATTTGCTTGAAATATTCATGGCGTGTTGCGCTAGGCTGGAACTTCAGACATTCCGTGAATGCTTTTTATGGGCTGAGAGGGCCTGGTAGAACATGGGGACTGGGAAGATGGAGAGGCAAAGACAGTATGTCAGAATCCACCGTGGGAGGGCAATGGGTGTGAGCGTGTTGGGCATATTATGTTGGTGGGTTATAGTCTATGGGTCTGATGGGAGTTGGTTTCTCTCCGTTTGCATTCCTGCCAAAACAAGTGTAAAGAGTTTAACCCCTTGACTCCCATATCCCACCCTCCAACTGTCAAAAACAAAACAAAACAAACAAAACAAACAAAGAAAACATCTGAGTCCCACATCCCATCCTCCAACTGCAAAAAAAAAAAAAAAAATTAACCCTATGACTCCCACATTCTACCCTCCAACTGCAAATAAAAAATAACCCTATGCTCCCACATTCTACCCCCCAACTGTCAAAAAAATTACCCTTTGACTCCCACATCCTACCCTCCAACTGCAAAAAAAAAAAATAATAATAATAACCCTATGACTCCCACATTCTACCCTCCAACTGTCAAAAAAATTAACCCTTTGACTCCCACATTCTACCCTCCAACCGTCAAAAATTAACCCTTTGACTCCCACATCCTACCGTCCAACTGTCAAAAAATAATTAACCCTTTTGACTCCCACATCCTACCGTCCAACTATCAAAAAATAATTAACCCTTTGACTCCCACATCCTACCTTCCAACTGTCAAAAAAAATAACCCTTTGACTCCCACATTCTACTCTCCAACCGTAAAAAAAATTAACCCTTTGACTCCCACACCCTACCCTCCAACCGTCAAAAAAAATAACCCTTTGACTCCCACATCCTACCCTTCAACTGTCAAAAAAATTAACCCTTTGACTCCCACATCCTACCCTCCAACTGCAAGAAAAAATAACTTTTTAACTCTTACATCGTATCCTCCAACTGCAAAAGAAAATTAACTCTTTGACTCCCTCATCGTATCCATCTACTTCCTGCAGGACGCTGGCGGATAGGGTGAGGGAGTCAAAGGGTTACGTTTTTGCCTTTGCTAGCATGGATGGCAATGCAGGATGCTGGTGGATAATATGCGAGAGTCAAAGGGTTTAAATCTAGATCATTTTTTTTGTTAAATGCTTGTTGTATGCTCATTGTGCCATCCGATGGGGGTTACGTTATGGTCAGATAATCAGATCACTTAATTCTCTATTGATGGAATGTGATGGTGGACTTGATGTTGTTCCTACCATTTCTCTGACTTTAAACCCCATTTCATTCCGGCGCCCTTTGTGGTGGATTGCTGGTGGATTGGGTGAGGGAGTCAAAGGGTTAATTGTTTGCTTTTATTGTATAGTTGACAAAGCAGAACGTTCGCAGACAGTATACAGGACTCAATCGGTTAACACAGATGATGATAAAATCAATAAAAGAACAGAGAAAAAGAATTTACACATCCCATCTTCATCCCTCGCTCCTATGTCGACAGTCGTTCCAATTCATCTACTCCATCCCCTCTCATCGTCATTAGCAGCAGCAGCAGCAGCAGCATCATCATCATCATCATGATCATCATGTGCCTTGTCACATGGCGTTGGCGATCATGGCCTTCCATCTGTTTCTGTTCCTTGCACCTCTTTCACCCTCTCTGTCTTCAGCCACTCTGCAAGTCCCCCAATACCTTCTCCCTGGGTCTACCTGGTGCTCTCTCACGACAGCAGAAAGAAATGCTGCATACGATTCAAAACGACACTAAGTTGGCTCATATGCGCACGCGTGTATGGTCGTCTGTGTATGTGAGCGGCAGCAATGTATCAACACAAATGCTGTGGTTTGTCGTGGGACTCATCCGATTACCTGTCGATGTCAAGCTTACTTGAGATCTGTGTTCCCTCACGTACCCTCCGCTCTGCCTCCGATCCTCTCACTTTTCGCTTTCCACGCACTAATCTCAATACCTATGGTCCACGAGCCTTCTCTATTTCTGGTCCACTCTCCTGGAACAAACTTCCTCTCTCTCAGCCCGCCAGCAACCTACTTTTGTCTCCTTCAAGTCCGCTCTCAAAACTCACCTTTTCTCCTCTGCATAAAATCCTGACCTCACTCAACCCCCATTGCAGCCTGTCTCCACTCGATGTGGAATCACATTGTGATGTATATTTGTATATAATATGTTTTCTATAATTTTAACATTGCTTTTCTTCTTTTCCCCCATTTATAGCCATGTGTGTGTGTGTATGTGTGTGTGTGTGTGTGTGTGTGTGTGTGTGTGTGTGTGTGTATGTGTGTGTGTGTGTGTGTGTGTCTGTGTGTGTGTGTGTGTGTGTGTGTGTGTGTGTGTGTGTGTGTGATGCGTGCGTATGTGTATGTTCAGCGCTTAGATTTGATTATATCAAGATTTTGCGCTATACAAATATTGTAATTATTATCATTATTATTACTATTATTATCATTATTATTATTATTATTATTATTATTATTATTATTTTATAATTATTACTATCAAGGTCTGGAGGCCTTTCCTGCCCTGATCTCATGCTGATCTCAGTTTGGGTTTCCTGTACCTTCATCATGCCAGAGATGATTTTTGGTTTGGTTCAGTTTCTATGGCGACACCCACCTCAGGCAACATGGCCGACGGGGATAAACCATCCCAAGGAAGTGAGAGAAGGGTGGGGGGGGGGTATCTAATCCTATACTGACACCACCAGAACAACAACGATGTTAAGATAGGGACAGTGAGAAGGCCAGTTGTAATATAACGCCTCCCGGGATTCGAACCTACAACCATTAAGCATGTGAATTCGACGCTCAACCAACTGAGCTACTGAGGCCCGCCTCGGAGATGAAATCAGATTGGGTCTTAAAATATCAGGTTGCTGTCTTTGAAGGATCGTGATTGTGGTCTCTTCCTCACCAGTAGGTCTCTCACTGGGTCTGGAATTTGACCGAGACATCACTGGCCATATTTAAGCTATTTACAGGCAGTGTTCAGAGTGTGTAAGCTGAATCAGAAGAGGCGCTGGTAAAACTCCATCAAAGTGACCTAGCTGCACTGTAGGGTCGACTCTCTTGGTTAGCGACATGGCAGCTCGACATTTCTGTCTCTCTTGGGCTTACAGGCACTGGGACACTGAACAAACTAATGAACGAGAGGATAGCGATGTGTTGAGAAGCCGGCATAAGTGACAACTCTGCAGTTGCTTCTGTCACCTCCTTCTCCGTAGGTGGGTCGTCAAGTTCCATATGTAGAGATCTTGCTGGGATCTCTTCAATGGCACACACACAGACACACAGACGCGCGCGCGCACACACACACACACACACACACACACACACACACACACACACACACACACACACACACACACACACACCACACACACACACACACACACACACACACATAGTCTGCACTCACACAACGTAGACAGAGAAGAACAAAACATTGAGTGAGATAGAGAAGAGACAAACAGAGACAGAAATACAGAGAGAGAGAGAGAGACAGAGAGACAGAGAGAGAGACAGAGAGACAGAGATACAGACATACAGACAGACAGACAGGCAGAGAGAATTAGAAAGGAGAGAGAGAAAGGAGAGAGGAAAAGAAAGGAGAGAGAGAGACAGAGACAGACAGACAGGACAGACAAGACAGAGACAGAGACAGAGACAGAGAAACAAGAGAGAGAGAGACACAGAGAGAGAGAGAGAGAGGAAGAAGAGAGAGAGAGAGAGAGAGAGAGAGAGAGAGAGAGAGAGAGAGAGAGAGAGAGAGAGAGAGAGAGAGAGAGAGAGAGAGAGAGAGATTTGTGGAATGACAGCTCTGCGCAGCAGTTTGCTTAAACTACCCTAGTTCTCACGGTTTCGCGTTTCACTGTGGACCTTTCCACAGCGAGTTTCGAAATAAATCACAAACTCCAAAACATGCAGGGTTAGTTTGCTAGTTTGTGTGATGTTTCTAACAAAAAAAAAATTGACATGTTTGCTGTAAGGACATCAATTTTTATCTTGCTCTTATCGGTATTATTGTTATTGTCAATGTGGGTGTCGTGCTCTGTTTGTCTGCCTGTCTGTAAGCCTGCCTGTCTGTCTGTCTGTCCGTCTATCTGTCAATATGTCATTCTGTCTCTGTCTCTGTCTGTCTATTCTCGGTCTCTGTCTGTCTGTCTGTCTGTCTGTCTGTATGTCTGTTTGTCTGTGTCTCTCTCATTCTCTCTGTCTGTCTCTCTCTTTCTCTCTGTCTCTCTGTCTCTCTCTGTCTCTGTCTCTGTCTGTCTGTCTGTCTGTCTGTCTGTCTCTCTCTCTCTCTCCTTTCTCTTTCTCTCTGTAGATGTATACATACATACAGACATACATACATACAGACATACATACATACAGACATACAGACATACATACATACATACATACATACATACATACATACATACATACATACATACATACATACATACATACATACATACATACATACATACATACATACACATATATTTCAAATAGCTGTTGGTATATTTTGGTTCTTCGCATACAAGATCTTGGAGAGAAATACTATGCGCGGAACATACACCCAAACACGGTGTTGTATGGATAAGTCCATCGCTGCTAAAGTAATATGCCTGAAGTCCAACATTTGAAGTATTGTGTTTACGTGTGTTCTTTTTTCTTTTGATATTTTTTTTACAATTATCTATTTATGTGTGCGTGTGTGTGTGTGTGTGTGTGCGTGCAGCGGCGTAAACATATATGTTAGAAAAATTCATGATAAATGTGAACATGTTCGATTGAGACAGGCAAGAGACATGTAGATTTAACACTAATCACTTTATCACTTTTATCATTGATATGAACTTTAATCACAAATTCTATGTTTTAAATAGCTATGCTTTGTTGTCAGTGGACATGTTGATTTTACTTGAGAAAAACATTAAAGTCGAAAATGTGACCCCTCTACAACAAGGTGTTCGGCTGTTGTGCACAGTAAGAATTATCTATTTATTGTTAGTTATTATGTGGAAGCTCTTGACTCCTGAGACACATTCATTAGTCAGCGAGAGCGCTTTAGCTAATGGGCTTGGTGGGCAGAGTGTCTCAGGGCATTGTTCTAGCGTCTATCCATCAGCTGTAGGTCTCTGTCAACCATCTGGCGCCAATTCATGTTTGATCTTCCCCTCCCACTCTGTCCTCTTTTTTCTTCTTCTTTTTTCCCCCCATTTTCTACTCCACTTTAATGGTCACAGAAGCTGAAACATTTTTTTTTATGCGATGATGATGATGTCAGTGTGGATGATAATCATGACGCTATGGAGTTCCTTCTAGCATTGAGGCTGCGTGACAGGGTTGTACTCTACGGTTACGATCATAATGTTTCCTGGCGTCAACCAGGCCCGAGAGATACAGACACCTGCGGTGTTGGTCAAAAGATTTGAGCAATACCCTCAATGACGTATCCGCGAAGTAGGTAAGGCACGACTGTGTGGTTCCACTCTTCCCAATGAGCCCATAGCACGCCCAGCTCTGGATAGGAACCGGTTAGAGCCGAAAAATCCCACAATGATTTTGGAAGGTACTGATGGGGATTCGAACCCACAACCTTCCAGTCGATAGTCCGTTGCGTTAACCACTACACTACGGCGACTGGGGCCACGCTGTCATCTTAGTTTGCAATTCTGGATTGGGTTGGCAGGTCTGGAAGATGGCAGTCTGGCAGCATGGCCCAGCTAACTCTTGCAGACGATGTTGGTAATTGGAATGTTTATTTCTTGACTTTATTTCATTCTAGCGTCTGTCAGCCATTTGTGGGTTAACCATCTGATGCTGATTCATTTTTGATTGTTTCCCTCCTTCGCTGTTCTTCTAGGTTCCAGTTCAGGATATGGCTTGCAGGTCTGGAAGATGGCAGACTATTGGCATGGTCCAGCTAACTTTTGCAGATGGTGTTAGTAATTGGGATCTGTTTGCTTCTTGATCTTAGTTCATATTTTATCACAAAGTCTGTTTCATTTGATGCCCAAGATCTTGCATAGGCACTTTAGTTCAAATAGTCAAGCTTCTTCTCCTGGCCTGTTTCGAGATACCAGAAAAACACACACACACACACACACACACACACACACACACACACACACACACACACACACACACACACACACAACATACACACACACACACACGAAAAAAGAATAAGAACGCGTATTTGATACAAATACGCTGTTCATCATCTCTCTTTTCTTTCAAGACAGGCCTCAAAACTCATCTTTTTGATAAATACTACCAATAATGAAACATGATTTTTGATCTTTCTGATATATATATATATATATATATATATATATATATATATATATTAGTACTTGCTTGCAACAGAAGTGCTAGTGTGTGTCTTGTGGATGGGGAAAGAGTGGTAGTTAGTATAACTGACCACTAGGCATAGGGCTGATTCGGAAAAAAAATGAACTAATTAATGTAAAGCGCAGTGAGTGTTTACCTATGTGTAGGAGAACAGCGCTATATAAAAGTGATTTATTATTATTATTATTATCATCATTATTATTATTATTATTATTATTATTATTATTATTATTATTATTATTATTATCATTATTATCATTATTATTATTATAATAGTTTGGGAAAGGATCCGGGAATTGACTGAGGGAAAGCAGAGGTGGAATGGGAAAGGGGGGCGAGCGTAACCGATAACCAGATGTGTTGCTCACATCTGCTCTCAAGTGGCAGCGAGGCAGCGAGGCAGCTGAGCACTCAGCACAGTGCAGTGTACGAGTGGAACGCGCTGAGCCGTCAAAAAGGAACCGCAAGTGTCAGTTGATAGCAGGCAAGGCAAGATAACTTTATACCTCGCATAGCAGGAAATGGTAAGGTTGCACAAACATTAAAATACAAATTCTGAGATTCACGAGGAGAAGGATGAACAATGCAACTCTATGCAATGATGATGATGACACATGTAGAAACTGATATCATGCATCATCATCATCATCATCATCATCATCATCATCATCATCATCATCATCATCATCATCATCATCATCATCATCATCATCGTCATCATCATCGTCATCATCATCATCAGGTGCCTTGCCGCATGGCGTTGGCGATTATGGACTTCCATCTGTCTCTCTAACTTGTTGCCTCGAGCATCTCTTCCACCCTCTTTGTCCCCAGCCACTCTGCAAGTCTGTCTAGTATCTTATCCATGGGTCTACCCGGTGCTCTCTTTCTCTCCAGCTTTCCCGTTGTGACCAGGCGCTCCAATTCCCCTTTCCTCATAAAATGGCCTATACATGTTGCAGATATCATGCATGCAGAAGAGAATGAGAGATGACAGCTGTATTCTGCTTGCAGTGACAGCTGTTTTCTGCTTGCAATGACAGCTGTTTTATGTGCCAAGATCAGATGGCTTACAGAAGAAAGACCACACACGTTGTAATACATATCCAATCTTAACGATAAACAGTATGTGGAAAACTGACAGAATGTTGGAGTTACAGAACTGCCAGTTTACTTTGAAGAAGATTTTCTTGTTGTTTCAGATTTTTTTTTGACAGCTTGTTGAATGATGCTTTTGATTTGCCCATGCAACAATTCAGTTCTTTGGTCATTTTTGCTTGAATTGTTGATTAAACTTCTCAGGCTGGTGAAGTCCCCGGGGACATAAACTTCGTTCTGTCCAAAAGAATACTCCTGATGGTGATGGGTGCTTTCCAACGAGCATTTTGTTTTTTGTTTATTTTTTTGTTTGTTTGTTTGTTTGGTTGGTTGGTTGGTTGGTTGGTTGGTTGGTTGGTTGGTTGGTCGGTTGGTCGGTTGGTTTGTTTGTTGGTTGGTTGGTTGGTTGGTTGGTTGGTTGTTTTTGTACCATATCCAAAGTTATCTGCTCCTTTGCTGACATGACTAACAAGTGACTGTAGAATCTGAAAGTCACTAGCTGGTACGGAGGAGGTCTGGCCCCCTGATGTGCGGCACGCAGGCCCTCTGGCGAGTGGACATGCCGGGTGCCCACGAACCAGACCATCTGCTATGAGTAAACAGCACCACTACCATGTAGGTCTTTCGGATGAAACCAAGGCTAAGGGAGTAAACCCTAACAGAAAAAAAAAATACACCACTGGTTTGTGGGTATCTCGCGAGAGACAAAGGCTAAAGGGAGTAAACTCAAACAGAAAAAAACACCATCGCCTTGTGGGTATCTGGCGAGACACAAAGGCTAAAGGGAGTAAACCCTAACAGAAAAAAAACAAAAAAACACCACCACTACCTTGTGGTTATCTCGAGAGAGACAAAGGCTAAAGGGAGTAAACCCTAACAGAAAAAAACCACACCACCGCCTTGTGGGTATCTGGCGAGAGACAAAGGCTAAAGAGAGTAAACCCTAACAAAAAAATACACCACTACATTGTGGTTATCTCGAGAGAGACAAAGGCTAAGGGAGTAAACCCTAACAGAAAAAAAAAACACCACCACTACCATGTGGTTATCTGGCGAGAGACAAAGGCTAAAGGGAGTAAACTCAAACAGAAAAAAACACCATCGCCTTGTGGGTATCTGGCGAGAGACAAAGGCTAAAGGGAGTAAACCCTAACAGAAAAAAAAAACCACCACTACCTTGTGCAGTGGTTATCTCGAGAGAGACAAAGCTAAAGGGAGTAAACCCTAACAGAAAAAAATACACCACTGCCTTGTAGTTATCTGGCGAGAGACAAAGGCTAAAGGGAGTGAACCCTAACAGAAAAAACACACCACTGCCTTGTGGTTATGTCGCCAGAGAAAAAGGCTAAAGGGAGTAAACCCTAACAGAAAAAAATACACCACTGCCTTGTAGTTATCTGGCGAGAGACAAAGGCTAAAGGGAGTGAACCCTAACAGAAAAAAAACACCACTGCCTTGTGGTTATGTGGTGAGAGACAAAGGCTAAAGGGAGTAAACCCTAACAAACAAAAATACACCACTGCCTTGCGGTTATCCCGTGAGAGACAAAGGCTAAGGGAGTAAACCCTAACAGAAAAAAAATACACCACCACCTTGTGGGTATCTGGCGAGAGACAAAGGCTAAAGGGAGTAAACCCTAACAGAAAAAAAAATACACCACCACCTTGTGGGTATCTGGCGAGAGACAAAGACTAAAGGGAGTAAATCCTGACAGAGAAAAGCACCCCAAGCCCCGTATGGGTAGTCGTGGGAACGACAAAGGCTAGCTGAGAGTCGGTACAAAAACCGACGGAAGGCAACGGGAAACCGCCATCGTATACTCCCAAGACTGTCATGGCCAGCCAAAATGATGAATGTCTCCATGACGTCTGCAAAGTCTAGATCGGACAGGTGTTCACCCCCACCACCCTCATGCCACTCCATCCATACCTTTCCCTTCTGCAGCCTTCGTCAGCGATCAGTCTTCGCCCAGCGCAAAGAGGAGCAGCGATAAAAGCTATCATTTATGCAGGCGTAAGAAAAATTCATTTAAATCAGCTCTGACATCACTTCCGACAATACGGTTAAAAGATTGGATAAAGAGCAACAGCAAAGAGGTGCTTAGACGGAGAACACTGCCAAAAAGTGATGTTTACGACCACCAGTGAAATCAACGCGAATTAATTCAGGGAAATGATTCAGTACGTTTCTTCTTTATTTCCATGTTTCTTCCTTTGTTTGTCCTTTCTTATCTCCACCTTTCTAACATTTTTTTTTGCACTGCGTAATTGTTTATTTTGTTTCTGTGTTCGTTCCTTGATTTGTGTGTTAAATTTGTGCATTATTTTTTTGTTTTGTTTTTCTTTTCTCTTCCTGAATGGATGATATATTCATTCACTAATTCATTTTTGGTTTGTTTGAATTGGTATTCCTGTTATTTCCCCAGCGTTTTGAAACGACGACCACGATTAAAACCCGGTTAGGATTTTCTCTTGAGTGGGTTTAAAACATCAGTCCATGTATAGACAAACAAACAAACAAACAAACAAAAAACAAACAAACAAACAAACAAACAGAGCGGACAAAAACAAAAAGGGAAACAACATTTGCATAGAATATTCATGCCGCGTTGCGCTAGGCGGGAACCTCGGGAATTTTGTGCACGCTTTTTATTGGGTCAGAGAACATCTAGAAAATTGGGAGTGAGGAAACGAAACAGAAAAAAAAAAAGTACATCAGAAGTTAGGGGTGGCGTGGGGGGGGGGGGGGGGGGCAAGGGGACTGGGGGTATGTTTAAGGATATAAGGGTTTGACGAAAATGTGTTTCTCTACATTTATCTTTCTTTCAAATTTTGCTGTAAAATTGTTTAACACTGACGATGAGAAACATAAGAAAAATAATCCACACTCTATCTCCAACCCTAACCCCTCTATCCCTGTTCACAGTCACTCCAATCCCTCGATTTCGTTCCTCCTCACGA
>CM060306.1:5897439-5902439 GCA_030674185.1 Monoplex corrugatus | reverse complement strand
TCGTTAGTCTTGTCCATCCCTAAAATGTATTGCAAGCATACGTGGATCATTGTGTGAGTCTACATAAACTGTATTTTATTCTGAGGACAAAATACATATTGATGAGCAATCAGAAATATATGTAATGTTTAGGAATAAGGCATGTGACATGAAGCATATTCTGGATTCCCACATTCGTTGAATTGGTAAGTCAGGAAGCAGCTGGCCTGAGTAGTTGATAGATTAAGATGATGATGATAGCTATGTCTGTCTGAGTAGAAAATAGATGCGTTCAGTTAAGACTTGCTTGAATTGAGGAGAATTTGTCAGAACCAGAAAAAAAAAAAAACACGAAAGAAGAATAATAACGAGTATTTAATACAAGACAAGACAGGCGCAAATTTCCGGCCAACTGGACCATGTCAAGCGTAAGATCACAAACAAACAAAAAACAGATACAAAACTGACGAGAAAAGGACTGAAACTTCCTTGCTGTTTGGTCCAGTATGAGAAAAAGAATAAATTGACTAAAATGACATCATAATGAGACGTCATAATGGAATAAACCGACAAAATGACATCATAATGTGACATCATAATTGACAATTTATCGGCTTACTGTCCTTTCTTTCTTTGGCTTCGTCTTCTTATTCGTCTTCTTCGTTTTCATCTTCTTCTTCTTTTCTTTCTTCTTCTTCTTCTTCTTCTTCTTCTTCTTCTTCTTCTTCTTCTTCTTCTTCTTCTTCTTCTTCTTCTTCTTCTTCTTCTTCTTCTTCTTCTTCTTCTTCTTCTTCTTCTTCTTCTTCTTCTTCTTCTTCTTCTTCTTCTTCTTCTTCTTCTTCTTCTTCTTCTTCTTCTTCTTCTTCTTCTTCTTTCTTCTTCTTCTTCTTCTTCTTCTTCTTCTTTCTTCTTCTTCGCAATTCTTCTTCTTCTTCTTCTTCTTCTTCGCAATTCTTCTTCGCAATCTCTTCTTCTTCTTCTTCTTCTTCTTCTTCTTCTTCTTCTTCTTCTTCTTCTTCTTCTTCTTCTTTTCTTCTTCTTCTTCTTTCTTCTTCTTCTTCTTCTTCTTCTTCTTCTTCTTCTTCTTCTTCTTCTTCTTCTTCTTCGCAATTCTTCTTCTTCTTCTTCTTCTTCGCAATTCTTCTTCTTCTTCGCAATTCTTCGCAATTCTTCTTCTTCTTCTTCTTCGCAATTCTTCTTCGCAATTTCTTCTTCTTCTTCTTCTTCTTCTTCTTCTTCTTCTTCTTCTTCTTCTTCTTCTTCTTCTTCTTCTTCTTCTTCTTCTTCTTCTTCTTCTTCTTCTTCTTCTTCTTCTTCTTCTTCTTCTTCTTCTTCTTCTTCTTCTTCTTCTTCTTCTTCTTCTTCTTCTTCTACTTCTTATACTTCTTCTTTCTTCTTCTTCTTCTCTTCTTCTTCTTCTTCTTCTCTTCTTCTTCTTCTTTCTTCTTTCTTCTTCTTCTTCTTCTTCTTCTTCTTCTTCTTCTTCTTCTTCTTCTTCTTCTCTTCTTCTTCTTCTTCTTCTTCTTCTTCTTCTTCTTCTTCTTCTTCTTCTTCTTCGCAATTCTTCTTCTTCTTCGCAATTCTTCTTCTTCTTCTTCGCAATTCTTCTTCTTCTTCGCAATTCTTCTTTCTTCTTCTTCTTCTTCTTCTTCTTCTTCGCAATTCTTCTTCTTCTTCGCAATTCTTCTTCTTCTTCTTCTTCTTCTTCTTCTTCTTCGCAATTTCTTCTTCTTCTTCTTCTTCTTCTTCTTCTTCTTCTTCTTCTTCTTCTTCTTCTTCGCATATTCTTCTTCTTCGCAATTCTTTCTTCGCATTCTTCGCAATTCTTCGCAATTCTTCTTCTTCGTAATTCTTCTTCGCAATTCTTCTTCTTCTTCGCATTTCTTCTTCTTCTTCTTCTTCTTCTTCTTCTTCTTCTTCTTCTTCTTCTTCTTCTTCTTCTTCTTCTTCTTTCTTCTTCTTCTTCTTCTTCTTCTTCTTCTTCTCTTCTTCTTCTTCGCAATTCTTCGCAATTCTTCTTCTTCTTCTTCTTCTTCGCAATTCTTTCTTCTTCTTCTTCTTCTTCTTCTTCTTCTTCTTCTTCTTCTTCTTCTTCTTCTCTTCTTCTTCTTCTTCTTCTTCTTCTTCTTCTTCTTCTTCTTCTTCTTCTTCTTCTTCTTCTTCTTCTTCTTCTTCTTCTTCGCAATTCTTCTTCGCAATTCTTCGCAATTCTTCGCAATTCTTCTTCTTTCGTAATTCTTCTTCGCAATTCTTCTTCTTCTTCGCAATTCTTCTTCTTCTTCTTCTTCTTCTTCTTCTTCTTCTTCTTCTTCTTCTTCTTCTTCTTCTTCTTCTTCTTCTTCTTCTTCTTCTTCTTCTTCTTCTTCTTCTTCTTCTTCTTCTTCTTCTCTTCGCAATTCTTCGCAATTCTTCGCAATTCTTCGCAATTCTTCTTCTTCGTAATTCTTCTTCGCAATTCTTCTTCTTCTTCGCAATTCTTCTTCTTCGCAATTCTTCTTCTTCTTCTTCTTCGCAATTCTTCTTCTTCTTCTTCGCAATGCTTCTTCTTCGCAATTCTTCTTCTTCGCAATTCTTCGCATTCTTCGTCTTCTTCGCATTCTTCTTCTTCTTCGCATTCTTCTTCTTCTTCTTCGCATTCTTCTTCTTCGCATTCTTCTTCTTCTTCGCATTCTTCTTCGCATTCTTCTTCTTCTTCGCATTCTTCTTCGCATTCTTCTTCTTCTTCGCATTCTTCTTCTTCGCATTCTTCTTCTTCTTCGCATTCTTCTTCGCATTCTTCTTCTTCTTCGCATTCTTCTTCGCATTCTTCTTCGCATTCTTCTTCTTCTTCGCATTCTTCTTCTTCTTCTTCGCATTCTTCGCATTTCTTCTTTTCTTTCTTCTTTCTTCTCTTCTTCTTCTTTCTTCTTTCTGCATTCTTCTTCTTCGCATTTCTTCTTCTTCGCATTCTTCTTCTTCTTCGCATTCTTCTTTCTTTCTTCTTCTTCTTCGCATTCTTCTTCTTCTTCGCATTCTTTGCATTCTTCTTCGCATTCTTCTTCTTCTTCGCATTCTTCTTCTTCTTCTTCGCATTCTTCTTCTTCTTCTTCGCATTTTCTTCTTCTTGCATTCTTCTTCTTCGCATTCTTCTTCTTCTTCTTCTTTTTTCGCATTCTTCTTCTTCTTCGCATTCTTCTTTCTTCGCATCTTCTTCTTCTTCGCATTCTTTCTTCTTCTTCTTCTTCTTCTTCTTCTTCTTCCTTCTTTTCTTCGCATTTCTTCTTCCATTCTTCTTCTTCGCATTTCTTCTTCTCTTCTTCGCATTCTTTCTTCTTCTTCTTGCATCTTCTTCTTCTTCTTCTCGCATTCTTCTTCTTCGCATTTCTTCTTCGCATTCTTCTTCTTCTTTCGCATTCTTCTTCTTCTTCGCATTCTTCTTCTTCGCATTCTTCTTCTTCTTCGCTTCTTCTTCGCATTCTTCTCTCATTCTTTCTTCTTCTTCTTCTTTCCTTCTTCTTCGCATTCTTTCTTCTTCTTCTTCTTCGCATTCTTCTTCTTTCTTCTTCTTTGCATTCTTCTTCTTCTTCTTCTTCTTCTTCTTCTTCTTCTTCTTCTTCTTCTTCTTCTCTTCTTCTTCTTCTTCTTCTTCTTCTTCTTCTTCTCTTCTCTCTTCTTCCTTCTTCTTCTTCTTCTTCGCATTCTTTCTTCTCTTCTTCTTCTTCTTCTTCTTCGCATTCTTCTTCTTCTTCTCTTTCGCATTCTTCTTTCGCATTCTTCTTCTTCTTCTTCTTCGCATTCTTCTTTCTTCTTCTCTTCTTCGCATCTCTTCTCTTCTTCTTCTTCGCATTCTTCTTCTTCCATTCTTCTTCTTCTTCGCATTCTTCTTCTTCTTCGCATTCTTCTTCTTCTTCGCATTCTTCTTCTTCTTCGCATTCTTCTTCGCTTCTTCTTCTCTTCTTCTTCTTCTTCTGCATTCTTCGCATTCTTCTTCTTCTTCTTCCTTCTTCTTCCTTCTTTTCCCCCCCCCCCCCCCCCCCCCCCCCCCCCCCCCCCCCCCCCCCCCCCCCCCCCCCCCCCCCCCCCCCCCCCCCCCCCCCCCCCCCCCCCCCCCCCCCCCCCCCCCCCCCCCCCCCCCCCCCCCCCCCCCCCCCCCCCCCCCCCCCCCCCCCCCCCCCCCCCCCCCCCCCCCCCCCCCCCCCCCCCCCCCCCCCCCCCCCCCCCCCCCCCCCCCCCCCCCCCCCCCCCCCCCCCCCCCCCCCCCCCCCCCCCCCCCCCCCCCCCCCCCCCCCCCCCTTCTTTTCTTCTTCGCATTCTTCTTCTTCTTCGCATCTTCTTCTTCTTCGCATTCTTCTTCTTCTTCGCATTCTTTCTTCTTCTTCGCATTCTTCTTGCATTCTTCTTCTTCTTCGCATTCTTCTTCGCATTCTTCTTCTTCTTCTTTTCTTCTTCTTCTTCTTTTCGCATTCTTCTTTCGCATTCTTCTTCTTTGCTTTCTTCTTCTTCTTCGCATTCTTCTTCGCATTCTTCTTCGCATTCTTCTTCTTCTTCGCATGTTCTTCGCATTCTTCGTATCATTCTTCTTCTTCTTCGCATTCTTCTTCTTCGCATTCTTCTTCTTCTTCGCATTCTTCTTGCATTCTTGCACTTCTTCTTCTTCTTCTTTCTTCTTCTTTTCTTCTTCTTTCTTCTTCTTCTTCTTCTTCTTCTTCTCTTCTTCTTCTCTTCTTCTTCTTCTCTTCTTCTTCTTCTTCTTCTTCTTCTTCTTCTTCTTCTTCTTTTCTTCTTCTTCTTCGTTTTTCTTCTTCGCTTCTTCGCATTCTTCTTCTTCTTCTTCTTCTTCATTCTTCTTCTTGCATTCTTCTTCTTCATTCTTTCGCATTCTTCTTCGCATTCTTCTTCGCATTCTTCTTCTTCTTCGCATTCTTCTTCTTCTTCGCATTCTTCTTCTTCTTCGCATTCTTCTTCTTCTTCGCATTCTTCTTCTTCGCATTCTTTCTCTTCTTCTCTTCTTCTTCTTCTTCTTCTTCTTCTTCTTCTTCTTT
>CM060306.1:5894094-5897339 GCA_030674185.1 Monoplex corrugatus | reverse complement strand
AAAATGGCCGTCATACAACTTTATGACTTTAAACATACATAACAGCAACATTTTTTTTTGAGTACAAGCTTTATTCAAGTTCCATGGCAGCAAAGTAAACGAAAGTACCAAAATAATCAGCAGAATGTACACTTTCCAGTGATATGTATATCTCAAAAATACCCAAAATGTTAGTTGAGACTGATTTCGTTCTGGGAGGTCACACATTCTCTTTCAAATTTTCTGCGCTTTGTACAGCGCAAACATTACGCAAGCAGCCTGTGACAAAGAATTCTGTCTACAGTAGAGCTGTGATTTGCTCCTAGGCTGATGAGTCAGGATCTTTTTTTTTTCATCTCTGTGTGTGTGTCGACTTTTCATGGGCTGAATGCATAAATACCAAGGTGTTAGATATTTATTTGTCCTCTTTTGAAATTACATGATTGATGATAGAGGGTATGCAGCTTTCTCGTCAAATAAGCTTTGGCCATCATACGCTGCCATTGCATGTTATGTTATAATGACCTCAATTTCCTTACAGTCCAGCCCAGGTGACAATGTACCAGGTTCTGGAAGATGGAACATAAGAATAATACAAACAAAGGAAAACAAAATAAAGAGAGAGAAACAGTGAGACAGACAGACAGACTTGAGAAAGACAGAAAAGGAAGAGAGAGAGAGAGAGAGAGAGAGAGAGAGAGAGAGAGAGAGAGAGAGAGAGAGAGAGAGAGAGAGTGTGACGTGTGTTGACAGTAAACAGCGTGCGGATAACAGCACGGCATGATATTCGTTTAAATGATAACTGATTGCTGTTCACTGTGAAATGTATATATAGTTAGTTGAGAATCAGACAGTGACGAGTAAAGACGAAGAAGCATTGTCCTGTCTTCCGAGTTGGCTGTAGAAAGAACGAAAGATGGTGTCAGAATCGTGATTACGAACTCTAACAAAAATCCAGAATATTGAAGACTAAAGTTCAACCATGGAAGATGAACAAGAAGAGAGAAAAGCCAGTCGACGACATGCCAAGATTCCCTTGCCTCCTAAACTTGATGTGAATGGAGGAAACCTGCAGAGCAGCTGGAGGAAATTCAAGAGGCTTTGGGACAGCTATGAAATTGTGACAACACAGACAGAAGAAGACTCAACATACAGAACAGCAGTTTTTCTTTCTTGCATCGGGCTGGATGCTATGGACATCTATGAAGGATTGGCATTTGCTAATGAAGCTGAAAGAAATGACATTGACACCGTTCTGCAGAAATTCAAAGAATACTGTGTGGGTTCAACCAATGAAACTTACGAAGCATTCAGATTCAACTGCAGACATCAAGCAGCAGGAGAATCTATCGAACAGTTTGTAGCAGAACTGCGGAGACTGATCAAGACCTGTAACTATGGAAGACAGACTGTTGAGAGATCAAATCGTACTGGGTGTACATGACGAGACTCTGCGATCAAAATTACTGGAAGTGCGACAGCTGACATTGACTGTATATATTGATATGTGCAGAGCGCATGAATCAAGTCAACATCAAACCGTCCAAATGATGAGAAAAACGCAGGACACGCAGGAAGTCCAAGCTTTCAAAGAAAAGAAGACAGTAAAGCAGTATAGCAAAGGAAACAAACCAGAGTACAGAGAGAAATGCGAATATTGTGGTGGAAAGTACCCAAGAGCAAAAGAGAAATTTCCAGCATTTGGAAGAAAATCCAAAGCTTGTGGAGGAAATAATCACTTTGCTTCATGCTGCAGAACACCCAAGAAAAATCAAAAGAAAACAAGAGTTCGGCACTTCGAAGAAGAAGAGACCGACACTGAAAGTGATAATGAAATCCTCGGGATCGAAGACAAAACCAGAAAAAAGGAGAGAAACATACGAGGAAAAATGCTGATAAATGAGATGCCGGTAACATTTCTTCTTGACACAGGTGCAACAACAAACGTGATGTCTGAGAGCCTGTACAGAGAAGTCACAGGAGATGAAAGAAAGTCTGACCTGCAAGAGACGAAGAAGAAGCTGGTGATGTTCAACGGAACAGAAATGAAGCCTGTGGGGGAGATAGTGTTGCGAGTGAAAAACCCCAAGAACAGAAGGAAATACAAAGTCAACTTCGCGATCACCAAAACGGACTGTAAGCCAGTACTGGGACTGAAAGCTGTACAGCACATGCAATTGTTGACGATCAATGAAGAGAACATTGCAACGATAGCGGCGAATCAGAAAGAGGAGGAAAATACAAAAGATATGCTCACAAAGTACAACGATGTCTTTGAAGGAGAAGGAAAACTAGAAGGGAAATTACACCTAGAAACAGACCCCAGTATTGCTCCAGTGAAGATGCCTTGCAGAAAGTGGCCGATAGCAGTGCAAGAGAAAGTGAAGGACGAGCTGAAGAGGTTGAAAAAACTGGACGTGGTCACTAAAGTAGACACGCCAACGGAGTGGATAAGCAGTTTGGTCGTAACAACAAAGAGCAATGGGAAAGTCAGACTGTGCATCGACCCTAAGCCACTGAACAAAGCCCTCAGGAGAAACGAGTACCCCATGCCAACCATTGATGACGTACTCTCCTCAAAGATGCAAAATACTTCACACACCTGGACGCGAAAAAACGGGTTTTGGCACGTTGAACTGGACGAAGACAGCAGCTACCTGACAACATTTGAGACGCCTTTTGGCAAATACCGATGGAAACGAATGCCCTTCGGAATTTCACCAGCCCCAGAAGAATTCCAGAGGAGGATTGACATCGCTCTGGCAGGACTGCCAGACGTGGTGACGGTTCATGATGACATCTTTGTTTTTGGCAGAGGACCAACCGACGAAGCAGGAGCACAAGTTCATGATACCAACCTGAACCGTTTGCTACAACAATGCCGAGAGACTGGAATCAAACTCAACAAGGAGAAGGTTGAGATGAAACGAACAGAGATATCATATTTGGGACACATCTTCTCAAGAGAAGGCTTGAAAGCTGACCCAAAGAAATTGGACGCTGTCCAACAACTCCCAGTGCCAGAAGACAAAGCAGCTGTGCAGAGACTACTCGGTGTAGTCGGATACCTTCAGAAATTTGCACCAAACCTGTCTGAGGCAGCAGCACCACTCAGAGAACTGGTAAAAAAAGACGTCCACTTCAGATGGGATGAAGATGCCCACGGAGAAGCCCTGAAGAAAATGAAGAAGATACTCTCTGAGCCACCAGTACTTCGCTACTTTGACTCTTCAGGAAAGCGTACAACCACCCTTCAGTGTGATGCT
>CM060306.1:5884094-5889094 GCA_030674185.1 Monoplex corrugatus | reverse complement strand
TACTTTGTACAGAACAACAACTAGCAAAGCTTTGTCATGCTTACATAAAAGTATGCAAAAATTTCAGCACATCGGTAAAAGGGAACACGAATTAAGAACTAATTAATGCATCACAACAAAGGAAAAGGAAAAGAACAAACACAGAAGCATCAGAACTCAAACTGACAACTAAAAAAAATCATGATAAAACAGAAGAGATTTAAAAGTACTGTGCACAACTGCAGCAAAGAGAGAGAGAGAGAGAGGGAGAGGGAGAGGAAGAGAGACAGAGGCAGAGAGACAGAGACAGAGACAGAGACAGAGACAGACAGACAGAGATAGAGACAGAGACAGCGAGACAGAGAGAGACAGAAACTGAGACAGAGACAGAGAGACAGAGACAGAGAGAGACAGGTAGAGACAGAGACAGTGAGACAGAGACAGGGACAGACAGGCAGCCAGAGACAGTGAGACAGAGACAGAGGCAGACAGGCAGAGACAGAGACAGTGAGACAGAGACAGAGACAGGGACAGACAGGCAGACAGAGACAGTGAGACAGTGAGACAGTGAGACAGTGAGACAGAGACAGAGACAGAGACAGATAGACAGAAAGATACAAAGAGACAGAGACAGATACAGAGAGACAGAAACAAAGACAGTGAGTCAGAGACAGAGACAGACAGAGACAGAAACAGAGACAGAGACAGAATGACAGACACAGAGACAATGAGAGACAGAGACCGACAGACCTCTGAGACTCAGAGACAGAGAGCCAGAGACAGAGCCAGAGAGCCAGAGACAGAGACAGAGACAGACAGAGAGACAGAGACACAGAGACAGAGACAGACAGAGAGACAGAGACAGACAGAGACAGTGAGACAGAGAGAGACAGAGACAGAGACAGACAGACAGAGACAGAGACAGTGAGACAGAGATAGAGAGACAGAGACAGAGAGACAGAGAAACAGAGACAATGAGAGAGAGACAGAGACAGAGACAGTGAGACAGAGACAGAGACTGAGACACAGAGACAGAGATAGTGAGACAGAGACAGAGACAGAGACTGAGACAGAGAGACAGAAAGACAGAGAGACAGAGACAGAGAGACAGAATCAGAGACAGAATCAGAGACAGTGAGACAGAGACAGAGACTGAGACAGAGGACAGAGAGACAGAGACAGTAAAACAGAGACATAGACAGTGAGACAGAGATAGAGAAAGAGACAGTGAGACAGAGACAGAGACAGAGACAGAGACAGAGACAGTGAGACAGAGACAGAGACAGAGATTGAGACAGAGACAGTGAGACAGAGAGACAGAGACAGAGACAGATCAGAGACAGAGACAGAGACAGAGACAGAGACTGATACATATAGAGGGGGAGAGAGGGTGGAGAAAGGCAGGGAAAGAAACGCTTATACATACTGGCAAACTGACGCCAGGGGTTGCTTTTGACGGTGGGAGAGACCTTCGTGTCTTACTGGACAGCTACCGCCCGCCTAAGCTGGGCAGCCCCCAGCCAATCATGTGCTGTCCCGCCACGACCTGCCTTCTTCATTGGGTGCATGAAGATTAGGAGAAAATCTGACAAGCAGGTCGTTAACTACCGCACCAGGCAAAAAGAAAAATTCAAATTCAGGAAATGAATCAGGAAAAGGATCAGCAGTGAAACTGGGCTGCTGGAATGTCCGAACAATGATGCCTGGGCTCTCCCAAGATCTGCAAGACATCAGCGACGCCAGAAAGACCGCCGTCATAAACAGCGAGCTAAAGAGGCTCAATGTGGACATTGCCACTCTGCAGGAAACATGGCTGCTGACTCAGGAACACTTAAGGAAAAGGACTACACCTTCTTCTGGCAAGGAAAGAGTTCTGATGCCCCAAGAGAGTACGGAGTAGGCTTTGCAGTAAGGAACAGCCTGCTGAACATGATTGAACCAGGCAGCGGCGGTTCAGAACGACTCTTGACTCTCCGCCTCAACACCACCGAAGGCTATGTCACTCTCATCAGCGTTTATGCCCCAACTCTGTCCGCCTCTCCAGACGCCAAGGATGAGTTCTACGAAAATCTTGCATCAACCATAAGGAACATCCCCAGGACAGAACAACTTGTTCTCCTGGGCGACTTCAACGCCAGACAATGACTCATGGCCCTCCTGCCTCGGTTCTTTTGGAGTGGGGAAAATGAATGAGAATGGACAGCGACTGCTTGAGTTTTGCGCCTGCCATGACTGTGCATCGCCAACTCCTTCTTCAAGACTAAGCCTCAACACAAAGTCTCCTGGAGGCACCCGCGCTCAAAACATTGGCACCAACTGGATTTGATACTAGTAAGACGTGCCGCTATCAAAAACGTTCTCCACACTCGCTCTTATCACAGCGCAGACTGCGACACAGACCACTCTCTGGTATGTTGCAAGATGAGGCTGCAACCAAAGAAGTTCCACTGCTCAAAGAAACAAGGGAACCCTCGCATTGACGTCGGCAAAATGTCTCAGCCAGATCTTGTAGAACAGTTCGCAGAGGCCTTTGAGAGAGAATACGATGCATTGCAGCCCAGAGACTCTGCCACAGAGAGATGGGAAACGCTACGAGATACCATGCACCGCATTGCTATGGCCACCTTTGGGAAGAAAACTGTGAAGTCCCACGACTGGTTTGAGGCCAGATCATCAGAGATGACTCCCACTGTTGAGGCCAAGCGCGCCGCACTCACCGAGTATAAGCGGTCACCCAGTGAGAAGAACCTGCAAATCCTCAGAGTTGCCAGGAGTAAGGTTCAGCTTAACGCCAGGCGCTGTGCAAACGAATACTGGACAGAACTCAGCGAAGAGATACAGAGTGCTGCTGAAAGAGGCAACATCCGAAGAATGTATGATGGCATCAAGAAGGCACTGGGACCAACACAGAGCAAGATCGCCCCCCTCAAATCCTCCACTGGGGAAGTAATCAGCGATCCTAGCCAACAGATGGAAAGATGGGCGGAACACTACTCCGACCTCTACTCCACACAGAACATGGTGTCCCCCTCAGCCCTCGATGCCATCAAGTGCATGCCGGTAATGGAAGAACTTGACGCAGAGCCAACTGTGGGCGAACTCAGCAAGGCCATTGATAGCCTGGCATCAGGCAAGGCACCTGGCAACGACGGAATTCCCCCAGACCTCATCAAGCACTGCAAGACTTCTCTTCTGCACCCTTTGCACGCAGTCCTCTGTCAGTGTTGGAATGAGGGAGCTGTACCACAGGACATGAGGGACGTCAAGATCGTCACCTTGTACAAAAACAAGGGCGAAAAGAGCGACTGCAACAACTACAGAGGTATCTCGCTCCTCAGCATTGTTGGCAAAGTCTGTGCTCGGGTCCTCCTAATCCGCCTGCAGAAACTGGTTGAACGCGTCTACCCAGAATCACAGTGTGGTTTTCGAGCAGAGAGATCCACGGTAGACATGGTCTTTTCCCTTCGCCAAATCCAGGAGAAGTGCAGAGAGCAGCGAATGCCCCTGTATGTGGCATTCATTGACCTCACCAAGGCCTTTGACCTTGTCAGCAGAGATGGCCTTTTCAGGGCTCTCCGAAAAATCGGCTGCCCCCCCAAAATGCACAGCTTAATTGAGTCCTTCCACTCCAACATGAAAGGGACGGTGCAGTTCAACGGAAACCTTTCCAAGCCCTTCGACGTACGCAGCGGTGTGAAACAAGACTGCGTCCTGGCCCCAACCCTCTTTGGAATCTTCTTCGCTCTCCTCCTGAGGCATGCGTTCAGCACAGCGCAAGAAGGGATCCACCTGCGGACCAGATCAGACGGCAGGCTCTTCAACCTCGCCCGCCTCAGAGCAAGGACAAAGGTCCGTGAAGCCCTCATCAGAGACATGCTGTTTGCCGACGATGCCGCAGTTGTGTGACCCATACTCAGCGGGACTTGCAGTCGCTAATGGACCGCTTCTCCCAGGCCTGAAAAGATTTTGGTCTGACCATCAGTCTTAAGAAGACAAACGTCCTGGGCCAAGACACGCCATCTCCACCAGCCATCACCATTGATGACTACGAGCTTGAAGCTATCCATTAATTCACATATCTTGGGTCCACCATCACCGATAACCTCTCCCTTGACATAGAGATTGACAAGAGGATCGGGAAGGCAGCCACAACACTAGCCCGCCTCACACAAAGGGTGTGGACAAATCCCAAACTGACCAAGAAGACAATTTCTCCCCTATCCCTTCCTCAGCTGTACACATACAGTGATACACACACATGCTCACTCAAGCACACACACACACACACACACACACACACACACACACACACACACACACACACACACACACACACATACACACACATGCACGCACACACACACACCTTGCTCTATAGGCCCTTATACAAAATACTGTTATACAGGCAGGAGAGATTAGTCTGATGACAGACTTGCAAACTAAGGCTCTTCAGGTTAAATGAGTTTGAAAGAGGTGAGTTTTCAGGTGCCGTTTGAAGGTTGAGAAACACTTAGTTTTTCTGAGAGACAGTGGTAGAGAGTTCTATACATTTGGGCCAAAGACAGAGAAAGATTTTTTACCAAAGGTGTCTAGAGAGAAGCGAGGAACAGTCAACAGTGAGGTGTCAGAAGAGCGGAGCGTTCGAGAAGGTTTGTAACCCTGCAGGAGGTTGGCAAGATAGGATGGCATGTTCTCGTGATAGATACACTGAAAGCAGAGACAGGCAACTTTATATTGAATCCTAGCCTTTACCGGGAGCCAATGAAGTGTTCTAAGCAGAGATTTTGCACTCTCACGCCTGGGCTTGCGGAGAACAAGGCGAGCCGCGTGGTTCTGTATGCGCTGAAGTTTAGATAGTTGATTGTCATGGAGACCTGCGAATAGAGAGTTACAATAGTCCAGTCTAGATAGTATGAAAGAGACAGCAAGCTTGTTGGTAGCATCAGTGGAAAGGAAGGAGCGAATCTTACCTATTCTGCGTAGCTGATAGTACAGAGTACGGCACAACTGTTTGACATGGG
>CM060306.1:5851594-5879094 GCA_030674185.1 Monoplex corrugatus | reverse complement strand
TTATCCTCCCTGCCTGACGTTCTCTCCCCTAGTTTCCCCTTGAATTTCCCTCTCACTTGTTCCCCTCCTACTCCATTGCTTCTCCCAGACTTCCTTCCGCCAACTTCCCGCCAACTTCCCTCTTTTTGTTTTTCCTTTTAATCGCCACACCCTTTGTCCCCATTCCCAGAGTTTTGACTTTTGTTCCCCACCCTTATGTCCCTTCGTTTGTTTCACCCTATTTAGAGTTCCCTCCCTTTTCTACCTCCACCCAGAGTTCCCTCCTTCTGTTCCCCCACCTAGTGTTCCCTTCCTCTGTCCCGCCCCTCCACCTGGATTTCCCTCCCTCTGTTTCCCTCTTCAACAAGAGCTCCTTTCCTTTATTTTCCTCCTCAACCAGAGTTCCTTCCCACTGTTTCATCTCCACCCGGAGTTCCCTCCTTTTCTCCACCCCCCCCACCCGAAGGACCTTCTTCTGTTCCCCCTCCCACCCAGAGTTCCCTCTGTCTGATTCCCCCACCCCACCCCACCCAGAGTTCCCTCATTCTATTTCCCCCACCCGAATTCCCTCCCTCTGTTCACCCCACCCGGAGTTCCCTCCCTCTTTCCTCCCTCCCTCTTTCCCCCCACCCAGAGTTCCCCTACCTCTGTTTCCCCCATCTAGAGTTCCCTCCCTCTGTTCTCAACCCACCATCCAGAGTTTCCTTCCACTGTTTCCCCCATCCAGAGTTCCCTCCCTCTGTTCTCCACCCCCCATCCAGAGCTCCATACCTCTGTTACCCCCCTGGAGTTCCCTTCCTGTGTTCTCCCATTCAGAGTTCCCTCCTGCTGTTCCCCCACCCGGAGTTCCCGACCTCTGTTACCCGCTGGAGTTCCCGCCCTCTGTTACCTCCTGGAGTTCCATCCCTCTGCTCTACCCATGGAGTTCCGTTCCTTTGTTCTAACCCCTGGGAGTTCCCTCCCTCTGTTCTACCTCTGGAGTTCCCACCCTCTGTTCTACCCCTGGAGTTCCCTCCCTCTGTTCTACCTCTGGAGTTCCCTCCCTCTGTTCTACCCCCATGGAGTTCCCTCCCTCAGTTCTACCCCCATGGAGTTCCCTCCCTCTGTTCTACCCCTGGAGTTCCCTTCCTTTGTTCTAACCCCCGAGAGTTCCCTCCCTTTGTTTTAACCTCCCGGAGTTCCCTCCCTCTGTTCTATCCTCTGGTGTTCCCTCCCTCTGTTCTACCCCATGGAGTTCCCTCCCTCTGTTCTACCCCGTGGAGTTCCCTCCCTCTGTTCTACCCCATGGAGTTCCCTCCCTCTGTTCTACCCCGTGGAGTTCCCCCTCTGTTTACCCCCATGGAGTTCCCTCCCTCTGTTCTACACTCCCTCGAATTCAATCCCTGTGTTCTATCCCCCTGAAGTTTTCTTCCTCTGTTCTCCACACTTCCTCTTCCAGAGTTCCCTTCCTCTATTACACCCCTGGAGTTCCCTCCCTGTGTTCCTTCCCCCACCTGGAGTTCCCTTCCTCTGTTTCCCCCTAAGAGTTCCCTCCCTCTGTTTCTTCCCCACCCAGATTTCCCTCCATTTGTCACTGCCCCGGAGTTTCCCTCAATCTGCTCCTCCCAACCAGAGTTCCCTCCCTCTGTTTCTTCCTCACCAGGAGTTCCCTCCCTCTGTGCCCCCCACACACACCTGGAATTGTTTCTCTCTGTTCCCCCACCAAGTTCCCTTTCTCTGCCCCCCCCCCCCCCTCTGGATTTCCTCACTTCCCCCTCCTGAGTTCCCGCCTTCTGTTTCCCTCTATCCAGAGTTCCCTCCCTCTTCCCCCCTGTCCCCCCCCCCCCAAGTTCCCTCCTTCTGTTCCGTCCTGGAGTTCCTTCCCTCTGTTCTACCCCCTCTGGAGTTCCTCCCTCTCTTCCCCGCACCCCCCTGGAGTTCTATCCTTTTGCTCCCCATTCTTCCATCTGGAGTTCCCTCCCTCTCTTTTTCCGTCTCCGGAGTTCCCTCCCTCTGTTCTACCTCCCTCTGGAGTTCCCTCCCTCAATTCTACCCCCACCGCACTTCCCTCCCTCCATTCTCCCCCAAACCGGAGTTCCCTCCCTCTGTTCACCCCACCCAGAGTTTCCTCCGTCCGTTTCTCCCCACTAGGAGTTCCCTTCCACTGTTCCCCCCCCCCCCCTATCCAAAGTTCCCTCCCTCTGTTCTCCACACACACACCCATCTGGAGTTCCCTCCCTCTGTTTCCACCCCCCATGTGGAGTTCCCTCCCTCTGTGCTTCACCCCCCCCATGTGGAGTTCCCTCCCTCTGTGCTTCACCCCCCCCCCCCCCCAATTCAGAGTTCCGTCCGTCTGTTTTCTATCCCCATCTGGAGTTCCCTCCCTGTGTTCTTCACTCCCCTCCCCAGAGTTCCCTCCCTCTGTTCCCCCCTGAGTGTCCTCCCTCTCTTCCCCCCAAGTTCCCTCCCTCTGTTCCCTGCACACCTGTGCCCGAGTTCACTCACTTTGTTCCCAGTCCCACGTTCGGAGTTCCCTCCCTCCATTCTTCCCCACTCTGGAGTTCCCTCCCTCTGTTCTACCCCCTGGAGTTTCCTTCCCTTGTTCTATCCCCCCTGGAGTTCCCTCCCTTGTTCTACCCCGTCTGAAGTTCCTTCCCTCTCTTCCCCGCACCCCCCCCCTGAATTTCCCTCCTTCTGTTCCCCCCTTCTTCTATCAGGAGTTCCCTCCCTCTCTTCATCCCCACTCCGGAGTTCCCTCCCTCTGTTCTACTGCCCTCTGGAGTTCCCTCCCTCTATTCTACCCCCCCCCCCCTGGAGTTCAGGCCCTCTGTTCTACCCACTGAGTTCTCTCACTCTGTTCTAACCCCATGGAGACTCTTCTTCCACCCCCTCCCCCCCCCCACGGCCGAGTTCTCTCCATTCTCCCGTCCCCTCCCCCATCATGAGTTCCTTCCCTCTCTTCTCCCACCCCCTATCCGATTTCCTCCCTCTGTTATCCCGCGCCCTTACCCCCACGTCCCGAGTTCCCTCCCTCTCTTCTCCCCCCCTATCCGATTTCCCTCCCTCTGTATCCCGCGCCCTTACCCCCACCGTCCCGAGTTCCCTCCCTCTCTTCTCCCCCGCCCCCCTCTCCCCACATCCAGAGTTCCATTTCTCTCTTCTCCAGCCCCTACCCCTCCCTCCACGTCGGAGTTCCCTCCCTCTCTTCTCCCGCCCCCCTATCCGGAGTTCCCTCCCTCTGTTCTCCCTCCCCTCTCCCCCATGTCCATAGTTACCTCCCTCTGTTATCCCGCCCCCTTCCCCCACGTCTGGAGTTCCGTCCCTCTCTTCCCCCCCCCCCAATCCGGAGTTCCATTCTTCTCTTCTCCCGCCCCCTCCCCCCACGTCCGAAGTTCCCTCCCTCTCTTCTCCCGCCCCCTCCCCCACCATCAGGAGTTCCCTCCCTCTCCTTTCCCTCCCATCTGGAGTTACTTCTCTGTGTTCTGTCCCCCCCCCCTTCTGGATTTCACTCCCTCTGTTCCCTCCGTCTAGAGTTCCATCCCTCTCCATCTCCCCCCAACAACCCCAGTTCCTTCTCCCCACCGTCAGGAGTTCCTTCCCTCTGTTCTCCCTACCATCCAGAATTCCCTTTGTTTCCGCCCAAACCGGGAGTTCCATCCCTCTCTTCTACCGTCTCTATCCACCATCAGGAGTTCCCTCGCCCCCCCCCCCCCCGCCCCTTCATCCCGAGTTCCTCCCAAGTTCCCTCCCTCTGTTCTCTCTCCCCCCCCCCACTAGAGTTCCTCCTTCTGTCCTCCCCCCCTCACACTAGAGTTCCTCCCTCTGTCCTCCCCATCCAGAGTTCCCCACCCCCATGTTCCCTCCCTGTGCCCCCCCCCCCCCCGATACGGAGTTCCCTCCCTTCCTCTCAGAGTTCCTCTGTTTTCCCCCTACGGAGTTTCCCTCTCTTCTCCCTCCTACCTGGAGTTCCCTCCCTGCGTTCTGCCCCCATCCAAAGTTCCCTGAAACTTTCCTGCAGTTCCCTCTCTCCCACCATCCAGAGTTCTCTCGCTCTGTTCCCCCCTCCTGAGTTCCCTCGCTCTGTTCCCCAACCCCTGGAGTTCCCTGGCTCTGTTCCCCACCCCCTGGAGTTCTCTCACTCTGTTCCTCTCCCCATGGAGTTCCCTCTTTTGTTCCCCACCCCCTGGAGTTCCCTCGCTCTGTTCCCCCCTCCTGAGTTCCCTTGCTCTGTTCCCAATCCCCTGGAGTTCTCTTACTCTGTTCCCCCCTCCTAAGTTCCCTGGCTCTGTTCCCCCCTCCTAAGTTCCCTGGCTCTGTTCCCCAACCCCTGGAGTTCCCTGGCTCTGTTCTCCACCCCCTGGAGTTCTCTCACTCTGTTCCCCACCCCCTGGAGTTCCCTCGCTCTGTTCCCCCCTCCTGAGTTCCCTCGCTCTGTTCCCCACCCCATGGAGTTCTCTCACTCTGTTCCCCACCCCCTGGAGTTCCCTGGCTCTGTTCCTCTCTCCATGGAGTTCACTCACTCTGTTTCTCTCTCCATGGAGTTCCCTCGCTCTGTTCCTCTCTCCATGGAGTTCCCTCGCTCTGTTCCTCTCTCCATGGAGTTCTCTTGCTCTGTTCCTCTCTCCATGGAGTTCCCTCGCTCTGTTCCTCTCTCCATGGAGTTCTCTTGCTCTGTTCCTCTCTCCATGGAGTTCTGTCGCTCTGTTGGAGTTCCCTCACTCTGTTCCCCCCTCCTGAGTTCTCTCGCTCTGTTCCCCAACCCCTGGAGTTCCCTCGCTCTGTTCCCTAGCCCCTGGAGCTCCCTCGCTCTGTTCTCCACCCCCTGGAGTTCCCTGGCTCTGTTCACCACCCCCTGGAGTTCACTCTCTGTTCCTCATCCCCTGGAGTTCCCTCGCTCTGTTCCCTACCCCCCTGGAGTTCCCTCGCTCTGTTCCCCCCCCCCCCTGGAGTTCTCTCGCTCTGTTCCCCCCCCCTGGAGTTCTCTCGCTCTGTTCCCCCCCCCCCCCTGGAGTTCCCTCGCTTTGTTCCCTACCCCCTGGAGTTCCCTCGCTCTGTTCCCCCCTCCTGAGTTCCCTCGCTCTGTTCCCCACCCCCTGGAGTTATCTCGCTCTGTTCCCCTCCCCCTGGAATTCTCTCGCTCTGTTCCCCTCCCCCTGGAGTTCTCTCGCTCTGTTTCCCCCCCCCCCCTGGAGTTCTCTCGCTCTGTTCCCCACCCCCTGGAGTTCTCTTGCTCTGTTCCCCTCCCCAAGGAGTTCTCTCACTCTGTTCCCCTCCCCAAGGAGTTTCTTCGCTCTGTTCCCCTCCCCAAGGAGTTCTCTCACTCTGTTCCCCTCCCCAAGGAGTTCTCTCGCTCTGTTCCCCACCCCCTGGAGTTCTCTCGCTCTGTTCCCCTCCCCAAGGAGTTTTCTCACTCTGTTCCCCAGCCCTTGGAGTTCTCTCGCTCTGTTCCCCACCTCCTGGAATTCCCTCGCTTTGTTCCCCACCCCCTGGAGTTCCCTCGCTCCGTATCCTCCTAAACCTGGAGTTCCCATCCTCCCCCTCCCGAGAGTTCCCTCCTTCCATTTCCCCCAGCTATCCAGTGTTCTCTCCCACCCAACATGGAGTCCCTCCCTCTGTTTCCCCATATCCGGAGTTCCTCCCTCTGTCCCTCCCCCCCGAGTTCCCTCCCACTTCCATCCCCCTGAGTTCCCTCCCTGTTCCCACACCCCAAAGTTCCCTCCCTATGTTTCCCGCACCCCACCCCACCCCCCATCTGGAGTTCCCTCCCTCTGTTCTCACCCCCCATCTGGAGTTCCCTTACTGTTCTACCCCCCCCCCCATCCGGAGTTACCTCCCTCTGTTCTTCCTCCGTCCGGAGTTCCCTCCCTCTGTTACTCACAAGATCAGAATAAAAACAAATCCTGGACAAAAAAACGGCGTTAACTGAAGGCAATTGATAGTAACGCAGAAAGGTTATTAGAACTGTGTTCACACACTGAGACCTCCAAGATAAGATTCAGGGGCAAAGCAGGACCACCAGCATAGTATTAGCCGTGTCCCAGATATTATTGATTCCGCTGCTTCCTTGCTAGATACATAGAAAAAACAACGCAGAAGATGAACCAGAAAAAAACGGAAAAAAAAGACTAAGAACGCGTATTTAATACAAGACAATACAGGTGCAAATTTTTGGCCAGCTGGCCTTTGTGAAGCGTAAGATCACAATCAAATAACACCAGATACAAAAATTAGGAGAAAAACAAACTTCCCTGCTGCTCTGTCCAGTGTGAGAAAAGAAAAATACTGCCAGGCATCTTCAAGGTTTCCAGAGTCGCACATGCGAAGACCCAATCTTTCGGCCCTTGCTGTTTGTATGGGGAAACACTTTGCCCGACGAAGAATACCAAAGAATGAATAAATACGAATAAA
Source organism: Monoplex corrugatus (assembly GCA_030674185.1). Lineage (NCBI taxonomy): Eukaryota > Metazoa > Mollusca > Gastropoda > Littorinimorpha > Ranellidae > Monoplex > Monoplex corrugatus. The sequence continues at coordinate 5,872,728 of CM060306.1, read as the reverse complement.
ACAAAAATTTTAAAAATGGCTATAGAACTTAACTGTCACATGGGCGAAGCGACTGCAGATGTCAACAAGCTGTATCTGGAAAAGCAAGAAAATTTCCCGCAAATTAACATTACGATTCTCACACTCCAACGTCTTGTCAACTGTATAATTGTGAAACGTGGTACTTGAAAACAAGCCAGAATAAAATGGAAAAAAAACTCGAATCCTTTGACCTCGAGTACCTACGCAAGATCTTGGGCATCAAATGGAAAGTCAGTGACAACGATTAAGTAAGGTCAAGACGCAAACAGATCCCAGTTACCATCATCATCTGCAAGCGTCGACTGAGTTGGCTGGGCCATGCTGCTATAATGCCATCTTCCAGACAAGCCAACGAAGTCCTGAACTGGAACCCAGAGAACAGCGAAGGAGGAGAAGACCAAAAATGAACTGGTGCCAGATGGTCGACAAAGACCTGCAACTGGTGGATAGACGCTGGAGTGATGACCTGGGATTCTGTACCGACCAGACCCGTCGGAGCACTCTTGCTGTCATGCGTGTCACACGATCAATCAATCAATCAATCAATCAATCGAATCCGTAGTCTGGTTGACCGTTGGGGCACCATTGAAGATCTTGCGACCAACTTCCTCCACTCCTCACGGTCCTCAACTTTCCGCAGAATGATGTTCCATTCAAGACCAGTCCACTTTCTGATATTGTCTTCCCATCTTTTTCTCTGTCTGCCTCTTCGTCTCCCCCCCCCCCCCCCCCCCTGTACTGTTCCCTGCAAGACGGTCTTGGCCAGTCCAGATGATCGTGTGACGTGCATGTACCACCTCAGTTTGTGTCTTTTCACTGAAGTCAGATCTTCATACGGCTCGATGGCATTTTCAATTCTGGTTTTCACTTCCTTATTGGTTATGTAATCTTTGTACGAGATACCAAGGAGTTTGCGGAAGCATCTCATCTCCATTGCCTGTATCCTTCTTTCAACGTCTGCTGTTATGGTCCATGTTTCACATGCATACAAAAATATTGACATGACTAGAGAACGCATCAGTCTGATCTATGAGCCGATAGCGATGATTTTGTCGTTCCAGATGACTTCAAGCTTGGTCATTGCAGCTGTGGTCTGGGCTATCCTGGAAAGTACTTCGGGCTTTGACCCTTCATCTGATACTATAGCTCCCAGATATTTAAAGCTATGGACGGTCTCAAGTTTCTTGTTGCCTATGATAATGTTAGTGCTAATGCCATTGGTATTATTTGTCATCAACTGGATTTTCTCTGCACTTATCTGCATACCATATGTTGTGGAGGCCTCATCAAGATGTTTTATCAAGCCGACCAGCTCTTGCTCTTGCCCAGTTAGTCCGTCAATGTCGTCAGCAAAATACAAGTTTGTAATTGTTCTACCTCCGATGCTGACTGTACCCTCGTGGTCTTGAAGTGCTTCAGCCATTATTCTCTCTAAGAAGATGTTAAAGAGATTGGGGGAGAGCAGGCATCTTCGGCGTACTCCAACTGTGGTTCGGAACCATTCTCCTACGTTGTTGTCATGGTAGACTGCACTGGTCGCTTTTTTTGTAGAGGCATTCTATGGTTCTGATCAGGTTGGCATTGATGTTGCACAGCCTCATGGTTGCCCACAAGGCTGCGTGCCAAACTCTGTCGAATGCCTTCTTGAAGTCTACGAAGACGTGGCAAAGGCCTTGCTGGTGTTGCAGGTATTTCTTACAGAGCACTCTGAGGTTGAAAATTTGCTCTGTGGTACTTCTTCCTGGTCTGAAACCTGCCTGCTCTTCTTTTATTATCTCCTCAGCTTGTGGCTTCAGTCTACTCAGAAGAGTTTTTAGCATGACCTTACTTGGATGACTGATCAGACTGATGGTACGGTAGTTTTGGCATAGTTGTAGGTTGCTTTTCTTCGGGAGAGTGATGATCAGGGACTGGGTCCAAGGTGTTGGCCACTCGCCTGTCTGCCAGATCTTATTGCAGATGATGAGTAACATATCTATCATGGCCTCTGCTCTTTCCTGGACCAGTTCTGATGGAATGTTGTCCACTCCTGCCGACTTGCCTTTCTTCGATGATTTTACTGCAGCTTCAACTTCTCGCACGATGGGGTAGCTGTCGTTGGTTGGTGGAGGAACGTCTAGCACCTTTGGATCTTCTGTTGTGTGTGTGTGTATATAATTCGGAGCAGTACTCTGTCCACCTCTTTAGAACATCTTGATCTTCTGTGAGACATGTCCCTGCTTTGTTCTGTATGGTAGTGGTTCTGCCATGTTTTCAGCTTTTTAAATTGCTGATTGGCTTCTCTGTATAGTTTAGCACCTTCATCCGTACTCTTCTTTTGCTTTAGTTCTCTGCGTTTGTTGCTCAGCTTTAGTATTTCTTCCATGGCTCAGGGCATCTTTGTTGGTCGGTGTTTTCCAAGGATGTCGTTGGCTGTTTCGGTCACGGCAGTGTTGGAGTTGTTGATCAGAGTGTCTACTTCGATGTCCCGATTGTCAAGGACGAGGAGAGGAGCAAACTTCCCTCCTGTCGTTGCTCGGAAGTTTTCTACTATGTTGGGGTCTTTCAGCTTCTCAAGATTGAACTTGATTCTTATGTTGCCCTGTTTCTTCATCCCCTGGAGGCGGAGTTTGAAAGTCATCATTACAAGCTCATGATCGCTTCCAATGTCGACTCCTGGAAAGCTCCTGGTCTTTGCAATGTTAACACTTGACTGGAAGCGTCTTTCAACCATGATGTAATCGATCTGACTGTGGATTCTCCTCCTGGGCTGTGCCATGTCCAGCGTCTAGATGGTTTGTGTGGACCAAACGTGTTCACCACCCTCAGGTCGTTGTAACTGGTGAATTCTAGGAGCCTCAAGCCTCTTTCGTTGGTCTCAGGGTTGCAGTATTGGCCACATATCCCTTTCCAGTTATTGCGTTCATCCTCTCCAATCTTCGCATTCCAGTCGCCCTGCACTATAATGATGTCTTTCTTTGGCGTCTGATCTACAATTTCCTGCAGTAGATCATAGAAGTCTTCGACAGCCTCGTCATCATAGTCAGTTGTTGGGACATAAGCTTGGATGATGGTGATGTTGAAAGGTGAAGCCTTCAGGCGAATGGTAATTAGTCTGCTGGAGACTGGTCGGCATCCCGTGATGGCATTCACAGTGTCTTTGTGAATGAGGAATCCAACTCCATGCTCATGTTTGTCTTCACTGCCACTAAAGTAGAGTTTGTAGCCTTCTGGGGCAGAGGTTTCTCCAAGGTTTTTCCATCGTACCTCACAAAGTCCAAGGACGTTCCATCGGTATCTCTTCATTTCACGTGTTAATTCTGCAACTTTTCCTGCTGCTTTCAGCTATCTCACATTCCAGGTGCCGATAGTAATATTGTGTCTTGTAAGTAGTGATTTTGGTCCACCAGTCGCATATTTTTCATCTCCGCCCTGATGGCCAGCAACGGAAGGCGCGGTCCTTGTTCCGGGCGAAGACCGGACCGGTATGGATTGAGTTGCGGTTGTAATCTTCATTTAGTCACATGATACAGGAGCGAAAACAAAAAATAACAAAACCTGAGACCACAACAATGCGCCTTCTGTTGTCCGATGACCTTGCTAGTCTTCATGTTTGTGCTGGTGGTAGTTCATCATTTCTATTGTTTTTTTGTTTGTTTTTTGTTTTTGTTTGTTGTTTTTTTGTAGTTAATGTTCCGATCTGTTTTCTTGTTCTTCTGCTTTACTGTATTACATTCAAATTCATTTATTCTGGGAGGGGGAAGGCTGTTACTGGTCGATCTAGTTTTCACCGACATTCTTGTGGTTTTTCGTCTCGTTGGTTTCTCGGTTTTTCGTCTCGATGATTTCTCGTTGGTTTCTCGTCTCGTTGGTTTCTCGTTATCCTTGTTGTCGTTCTCGTTGTCCTCATTGTCGTTCTTCTCGTTGTTCTCGTTTTATTCGTTGTCATTCTTCTCGTTGTCGTTCTTCTCGTTGTTCTCATTGTTCTTCTCGTTGTCGTTCTGCTCGTTGTCGTTCTTCTCGTTGTCCTCGTTGTCGTTCTTCTCGTTGTCGTTCTTCTCGTTGTTCTCATTGTTCTTCTCGTTGTCGTTCTGCTCGTTGTCGTTCTTCTCGTTGTCCTCGTTGTCGTTCTTCTCGTTGTCCTCATTGTCGTTCTTCTCGTTGTCCTCATTGTCGTTCTTCTCCTTATCCTCGTTGTAGTTCTTCTCCTTGTCCTCGTTCTCGTTCTTCTCGTTGTACTCGTTCTCGTTCTTCTCGTTGTCCTCGTTCTCGTTCTTCTCGTTGTTCTTCTCGTTGTTCTTCTCGTTGTCCTTGTTGTTCTTCTCGTTGTCGTCGTTGTTCTTCTCGTTGTCGTCCTTGTTCTTCTCGTTGTCGTCGTCGTTGTTCTCGTTGTCGTTGTTGTTCTTCTCGTTGTTGTTCTTCTCATCGTTCTTCTCGTTGTCGTCGTTGTTGTTCTCGTTGTTCTTCTCGTCGTTGTTCTTCTCGTTGTCGTTCTTCTCATTGTCGTTGTCGTTCATTCTCGTTGTTCTTCTCGTTGTCGTCGTTGTTCTCGCTGTTGTTCTCGTTGTTGTTCTCATTGTTGTTGTTGTTCTTGTTCTCGTTCTTGTTGCTCTTGCTGTTCTCGTTGTTGTTTTCGTCGTTGTTCTTCTTGTCGTTGTTCTCGTCGTTGTTTTTGTTCTTCTTGTCGTTGTTCTTCTCATCGTTGTTGTTCTTCTCGTCGTCGTCGTTGTTCTTCTCGTTGTCGTTGTTCTTCTCGTTGTCGTCGTTCTTCTCGTTGTCGTCGTTTTGTTCTTCTCGTTATTATCGTTGTTCTTCTCGTCGTCTTTCTTCTCGTTGTCGTTCTAGTTGGAGTTGTTCTTCTTCTTCTTGTCGTAGTTGTCGTCGTTGTTGTTCTTCTCGTTGTCGTAGTTGTCGTTGTTCTTCTCGTTGTCGTCGTAGTTGTTCTTCTCGTTGTAGTTGTTGTTGTTCTCGTTGTAGTCGTTCTTCTGGTTGTAGTCGTTCTTCTGGTTGTTGTTGTTCTTCTGGTTGTCGTTCTTCGCACTGTTGTTCTTCTCGTTGTCGTAGTTGTCATCGTTGTTCTCCTCGTTGTCGTCGTTGTTGTTCTTCTCGTTGTTATCGTTGTTCTTCTCGTTGTCGTCATCGTTGTTCTTCTCGTTGTCGTTATTTTCGTTGTTGTTGTTTTCGTTGTCGTTGTTGTTCTTCTCTTTGTTGTTGTTCTTCTCTTTGTTGTCCTTGTTGTTCTCATTGTCGTCCTTGTTGTTCTCATTGTCCTTATTATTGTTGTTCTCATTGTTGTTCTCGTTCTTCTCGTCGTTGTTCTCGTTGTTGTTGTTCTCGTTGTAGTTGTTCTCGTCGTTGTTCTCGTCGTTGTTCTCGTCGTTCTTGTTCTCGTTGTTCTCTTAGTTGTTCTCGTTGTAGTTGTTCTCGTTGTTGTTGTTCTCGTTGCTGTTGTGCTCGCTGTTGTCCTCGTTGTTCTCGTTGCTCTTCTAGTTCTCGTTGTTGTTGTTCTTGTTCATTTCGTTGTCATCGTTCTCGTTGTCGTTGTTGTTGTTCTCGTCATCGTCATCGTTGTTCTTCTGGTTGTCATTGTGTTCTTCAGGTTGTCCTCGTTTTCGTCGTTGTTCTCGTTGTCGTCGTTCTTCTCGTTGTTGTTCTCGTTGTCGTCTTTGTTCTTCTCGTTGTGGTCGTTGTTGTTCTCGTTGTCGTAGTTCTTCTCGTTGTCGTAGTTGTAGTTTTCTTCTTCTCGCTGTTGTTGTTGTTGTTCATCTCGTTGTCGTCGTTGTTCTTCACATTGTTGTTCTTCTCGTTGTAGTTTTCGTCGTTGTTCTTTTCGCTGTCGTAGTTGTTTTTGTTCTTCTCGTTGTCTTCGTTGTTCTTCTCGTTGTCGTTGTTCTCGTTGTCGTCGTTGTTCTCGTTGTCGTCGTTGTTGTTCTCTTTTTCGTCGTTCGTGTTCTTGTTGTTGTTCTCGTTGTTGTTGCAGTTCTCGTTGTTGTTCTCGTTGTCGTTCTTCTCGTTGTCGTTGTTGTTCTCGTTGTTGTTCTTCTCGTTGTCGTCGTTGTTGTTCTTCTTGTTGTCATTGTTTCTCTTCTCGTTGTCTTCGTTGTTCTTCTCGTTGTTGTCGTTGTTCTTCTCGTTGTCGTCGTTGTTCTTCTTGTTGTAGTTGTTCTTCTCGTTGTCGTCGCTGTCGTCGTTGTTCTTATTGTTGTCGTAGTTGTCGTCGTTGTTCTTCTCGTTGTCGTAGTTGTCGTCGTTCTTGTTGTCGTCTTTGTTGTTCTTCTCGTTGTAGTTTTGTTCTTCTCGTTGTCGTCGTTGTTCTCGTTGTCGTCGTTTTGTTTTTCTCGCTATTGTATTTGTCATCGTTGTTCTCAGTGTCGTAGTTTTCGTCGTTGTCTTCTCGTTGTTATCGTCGTTCTTCACGTTGTCGTCGTTGTTCTTCTCGCTATCGTCGTTCTTCTCATTGTCGTCGTTCTTCTCGTTGTCGTCCTTGTTCTTCTTCTCGTTGTAGTCCTTGATGTTCTCATTGTCTTTGTTGTTCTCGTTGTCGTCCTTGTTGTTCTCTTTGTTGTTCTTCTCGTTGTCGTCCTTGTTTTCTTCTCGTTGACGTCCTTATTGTTCTCGTTGTTGTTGTTTTCGTTGTGGTTCTCGTCGTTGTTCTTGTCGTTTTCATCGTTGTTGTTTTCGTTGTTGTTGTTCTCGTCGTTGTTCTCGTCGTTGTTCTCGTCGTTGTTGTTCTCGTCGTTGTTCTCGTCGTTGTTGTTCTCGTCGTAGTTCTCGTCGTTGTTGTTCTCGTCGTAGTTGTTCTCGTTGTTCTCGTTGCTCTTGTGCTCGCTGTTGTCTCGTTGTTGTTTAGTTGTTGTTCTCGTTGTTCTTATTCTCGTTGTTGTTGTTCTTATTCTCGTTGTCGTCGTTGTTCTCGTCATCGCTGCTATCGTCGTCGTCGTTGATGTTCTCGTTGTCATCGTTGTTGTTCTTCTCGTTGTTATTCTTCTCGTTGTCCTTCTCGTTGTCCTTCTCGTTGTTGTTCTCGTTGTTGTTCTCGTTGTTGTTCTCGTTGTTTTTGTTGTTGTTTGTTTTTTGTTGCTTTCGTTGTTTTTGTTCTCGTTGTTGTTCTCGTTGATGTTGTTCTCGTAGTTGTTCTCGTCGTTGTTTTTGTTTTAGTTGTTGTTCTCGTTGTTGTTGTTCTCCTTGTAGTTCTCGTTTTTTGTTGTTTCTCGTTCCTGTTGTTTTCGTTCTTGTTGTTCTCGTTTGTTGTTTTTCTCGTTTTGTTCTCGTTGTTGTTGTTCTCGTTCTCGATGTTGTACTCATTGTTATTGTACTCATTTGTTATTGTTCTCGTTGTTTATTGTTCTCGTTTTCTCGTTTTTCTCGTTTTTGTTGTTCTTCGTTTGTTTTTGTTGTTGTTTCTCGTTGTTGTTGGTTGCTGTTCGTTGTTGCTGTCGTTGTTGTTCTCGTTTGTTGTTTTCGTTGTTGTGTTGTTCTCTCGTTTGGTGTTCTGTGTTCTTGTTGTTCTTGTTTGTTTTTTGTCGTTCTCGTTGTTGTTCTCGTTGTTGTTGTTGCTCTCGTTGTTAGTTTCGTTGTTATCTTTTATTTTCTGTTCTTCTCGTTGTTCTTCTCGTTGTGTCGTTCCTTGTTCTGTTTGTTTGTTCTCGTTGTGTTCGTTCTGTTGTCTCGTTGTGTTGTTCTCGTTGTCGTTGTTGTTCTCGTTGTTGTTCTTCTCGTTGTCGTCGTTCTTGTTTCTGTGTCATTGTTCTTTCTCGTTTTTGTTGTTCTTCTCGTTGTCGTCGTTGTTCTTCTCGTTGTCGTCGTTCTTCTCTTGTTGTGTTGTTCGTTGTTGTCGTGCGTCGTCGTTGTTTTATTGTTGTTCTTTGTCGTCGTTGTTCTTCTCGTTGTCGTCGTTGCTTCTGTTGTCGTCTTGTTGTTCTTCTCGTTTGTTGTTTTTCGTGTGTCTTCTCTCGTTGTCGTCGTTGTTTTCTCGTTTGTTTCTTCTCGTTGTCTCTGTCGTTTTCGTCGTTGTTCGTGTTCTTCGTTGTTGTCGTCGTTGTTCCGTTGTCGTCGTTGTTCTTCTCGCTATTCGTCGTTCTTCTCATTGTCGTCGTTCTTCTCGTTGTCGTCCTTGTTCTCTTCTCGTTGTAGTCCTTGATGTTCTCATTGTCTTTGTTGTTCTCGTTGTCGTCCTTGTTGTTCTCTTTGTTGTTCTTCTCGTTGTCGTCCTTGTTTCTTCTCGTTGACGTCCTTTTGTTCTCGTTGTTGTTGTTTTCGTTGTGGTTCTCGTCGTTGTTCTTGTCGTTTTCATCGTTGTTGTTTTCGTTGTTGTTGTTCTCGTCGTTGTTCTCGTCGTTGTTCTCGTCGTTGTTGTTCTCGTCGTTGTTCTCGTCGTTGTTGTTCTCGTCGTAGTTCTCGTCGTTGTTGTTCTCGTCGTAGTTGTTCTCGTTGTTCTCGTTGCTCTTGTGCTCGCTGTTGTCCTCGTTGTTGTTCTAGTTGTTGTTCTCGTTGTTCTTATTCTCGTTGTTGTTGTTCTTATTCTCGTTGTCGTCGTTGTTCTCGTCATCGCTGCTATCGTCGTCGTCGTTGATGTTCTCGTTGTCATCGTTGTTGTTCTTCTCGTTGTTATTCTTCTCGTTGTCCTTCTCGTTGTCCTTCTCGTTGTTGTTCTCGTTGTTGTTCTCGTTGTTGTTCTCGTTGTTTTTTGTTGTTTTTGTTTTTGTTGCTTTCGTTGTTTTTTGTTCTCGTTGTTTGTTCTCGTTGATGTTGTTCTCGTAGTTGTTCTCGTCGTTGTTTTTGTTTTAGTTGTTGTTCTCGTTGTTGTTGTTCTCCTTTGTAGTTCTCGTTTTTGTTGTTCTCGTTCCTGTTGTTTTCGTTCTTGTTGTTCTCGTTGTTGTTTTTCTCGTTATTGTTCTCGTTGTTGTTGTTCTCGTTCTCGAAGTTGTACTCATTGTTATTGTACTCATTGTTATTGTTCTCGTTGTTATTGTTCTCGTTTTCTCGTTTTTTCTCTTTTTGTTGTTCTCGTTGTTTTTGTTGTTGCTCTCGTTGTTGTTGTTGCTGTCGTTGTTGCTGTCGTTGTTGTTCTCGTTGTTGTTTTCGTTGTTGGTGTTCTCATTATTGGTGTTCTCTTTGTTCTTGTTGTTCTTGTTGTTTTGTCGTTCTCGTTGTTGTTCTCGTTGTTGTTGTTGCTCTCGTTGTAGTTCTGGTTGTTATCGTTATTCTTCTTGTTCTTCTCGTCGTTCTTCTCGTTGTCGTCGTCCTTGTTCTCGTTCTCGTTCTCGTCGTTGTTCTCGTTGTCATCGTTTTTGTTTTTCTCGTTGTCGACGTTATTGTTCTTCTCGTTGTCGTCGTTCTCGTTGTCGTCGTTATTGTTCTTCTCGTTGTTATTGTTCTTCTCGTTGTCGTCGTTGTTCTTCTCGTTGTCGTCGTTCTTCTCGTTGTTGTCGTTTTTCTCGTTGTCGTTATTGTTCTTCTCTTGTCGTCGTCGTTGTTCTTCTCATTGTTGTCGTTGTTCTTGTTCTTGTTGTTCTTCTCGTTGCTGTTATTACTGTACTTCTCTTTGCCGTCGTTGTTTTTCTTCTCGTTGTCGCTGTTCTTCTCGTTGTCGCTGTTCTTCTCGTTGTCGTCGTTGTTCTCGTTGTCGTCCTTCTTGTTCTTCTCGTTGTCCTCGTTGTCGTCCTTGTTTTTCTTCTCGTTTGTCGTCGATTTTCTTCTCGTTGTCGTCGTCGTTGTTCTCGTTGTCGTTGTTCTTCTCATTGTCGTCGTTTTTCTCGTTGCTGTTGTTCTTCTCGCTGTCGTCGTTGTTTTAACTCGTTGTCGTCGTTATTGTTCTTCTCTTGTCGTTGTCGTTGTTCTTCTCATTGTCGTTGTTCTTCTTGTTCTTATTGTTCTCGTTGCTGTTCTCGTTTTCTCGTTGTTGTTCTCGTTGTTGTTGTCGTTGCTGTTGTTCTTGTTGTTGTTCTCGTTGTTGTTGTCCTTGTTGTTGTTCTCGTTGTTGCTCTGGTTATTGTTGTTCTCATTGTTGTTTTCGTTGTTGGTGTTCTCGTTGTTGGTGTTATCGTTGCTGGCGTTATCGTTGCTGGTGTTATCGTTGCTGGTGTTTTCGTTGTTGGTGTTCTCGTTGCTGGTGTTATCGTTGCTGGTGTTATCGTTGCTGGTGTTCTGGTTGTTGTTCTTGTTGTTGCTGTTCTTGTTCTTGTAGTTGCTGTTGTTATCGTTGTTGTTTTCGTTGTTCTTGTTCTTCTCGTTGTCGTTGTTCTTCTCGATGTCGTCGTTGTTCTTCTCGTTGTCGTGGTTGTTCTTCTCGTTGTTGTCCTTGTTCTTCTCGTTGTCGTTCTTGCTGTTCTTCTCGTTGTCGTCTTTGTTGTTCTCGTTGTCGTCGTTGTTCTCGTTGTCGTCGTTGTAGTCGTTGTTCTTGTCGTCCTTGTTCTTCTCGTCATCGTTGTTCTTCTCGTTGTCGTTCTTCTCGTTGTCGTTTTTTCTCGTTGTCGTTCTTCTCGTTGTCGTTTTTCTCGTTGTCGTCGTTGTCGTTCATTATCGTCGTTCTTGTCGTTGTCGTTTCTCTCATTGTTCTTCTCGTTGTTGTTGTTGTTCTCGTTCTTGTCGTTCTCGTTCTTGTTCTCATTCTTGTCTTCTCGTCGTTGTCGTTGTTGTTCTCGTCGTTGTCGTTGTTCTTCTTGTTGTCATCGTTGTTCTTCTAGTCGTTGTTCTTCTCGTCGTCGTCGTTGTTCTTCTCGTCGTCGTTGTTCCATTCGTCGTCGTTGTTGTTCTTCTCGTCGTCGTAGTTGTTGCTCTTCTCGTTGTTCTCGTTGTCACCGTTGTTCTTCTTGTCGTCGTTGTTCTTGTCGCTGTTCTTCTCGTTGTCGTCGTTGTTCTCGTTGTCGTTCTTTTTGTTGTCGTAGTTGTTCTTCTCGTCGTCATAGTTGTCGTCGTCGTTGTTCTTCTTGTTGTCGTCGTTGTTGTTGTTCTGGTTGTAGTTGTCGTCGTTGTTCTTCTCGTTGTAGTCATTCTTCTCGTTGTCGTCGTTGTTGTTCTTCTCGTTGTCGTCGTTGCTGTTCTTCTCGCTGTCGTAGTTGTCATCGTTGTTCTCGTTGTAGTTTTTGTCGCTGTTGTTCTTCTAGTTGTCATCGTTGTTCTTCTCGTTGTCGTTGTTCTTCTTGTTGTCGTCGTTGTTCTTCTCGTTGTCGTCGTTGTTCTTCTCATTGTCGTCGTTCTTCTCGTTGTCGTCCTTCTCGTTGTAGTCCTTGATGTTCTCGTTGTGATCCTTGTTGTTCTCGTTGTGGTCCTTGTTGTTCTTCTTTTGTTGTTGTTCTTCTCGTTGTCGTCCTTGTTGTTGTTCTCGTTGTTGTTGTTCTCGTTGTTGTTGTTCTCGTTGTTGTTCTCGTCGTTGTTGTTCTCGTCGTTGTTCATGTTGTTTTGGTTCTTCTCGTTGTTGTTCTTTTCGTTGTTCTTCTCGTCGTCGTTTTTCTTGTTGCTGTTCTCGTCGTTGTTGTTCTCGTCGTCGTTGTTGTTCTCGTTATTGTTCTTGTTGTATTTGTTCTCATTGCTGTCGTTGACCTCGTTGTCGTTGTTCTCGTTGCTGTTGTGCTTGCTGTTGTCCTCGTTGTTGTTTTCGTCGTTGTTCTTGTTCTCGTTGTTCTTCTCGTCGTCGTCGTTGTTCTTCTCGTCGTCGTTGTTCTTCTTTGTCGTTGTTGTTTTCGTTTTTGTTGTTTGCGTTTTTGTTGTTCTCATTATTGTTGTTCTCGTTGTTGTGCTCATTGTTCTCATTGTTGTTGTTCTCGTTGTTTTTGTTGATTTCGTTTTTGTTGTTCTCGTTGTTTTTGTTGTTTTCATTTTTGTTGTTTTCGTTTTTGTTGTTCTCGTTGTTTTTGTTCTCGTTGATGTTGTTCTCGTTTTTCTTGTTGTCGATGCTGTTGTTCTCGTCGTTGTTGTTCTCGTTCTCGATGTTGTTGTTGTTCTCATTGTTATTGTTTTCGTTGTTATTGCTCTCGTTGTTTTCTCGTTGTTTTTCTCCTTGTTCTTCTCGTTTTTGTTGTTGCTCTCGTTATAGTGTTGTTGCTGTCGTCGTTGCTCTCATTGTTGTTGTTGCTCTCGTCGTTGTTGTTGCTCTCGTTGTTGTTGCTCTCGTTGTTGTTGTTGTTTTCGTTGTCGGTGTTCTCGTTATTGGTGACTTCGTTGTTGTTCTCGTTGTTTTTGTTGTTCTCGTTGTTTTTGTTGTTCTCGTTGTTTTTGTTGTTCTCGTTTTTGTTGTTCTGGCTGTTGTTGTTCTCGTTATTGTTCTCGTTGTTGTTGTTCTGGTTGTTATCGTTGTTCTGCTCGCTCTTCTCGTCGTTGTTCTTCCCGTTATCGTCTTTATTGTTCTTGTGGTCGTCGTTGTTCCTCTCGTTGTCATCGTTATTGGTCTTCTCGTCGTCGTCGTGATTGTTCTTCTCGTTGCCGTCGTTGTTCTTCTCGTTGTCGCCGTTGTTGTTTTTCTCGTTGTCGTCCTTGTTCTTCTCGTTGTCGTCCTTGTTGTTCTCGTTTGTCGTTTTTGTTTTTCTTCTCGTTGTCGTCAATTTTCTTCTCGTTGTCGTTCTTCTCATTGTCTTCGTTGCTGTTCTTCTCATTGTCGTCGTTGTTGTTCTCATTGTCGTCGTTCTTGTTTTTCTCGTTCTTATTGTTCTCGTTGTTGTTCTCGTTGCTGTTCTCGTTTTCTCGTTGTTGTTCTCGATGTTTTTCTCGTTTTTGTTCTCGTTGTTGTTCTCGTTGTTGTTCTCGTTGTTGTTGTCCTCATTGTTGTTCTCATTGTTCTGGTTATTGTTTATTCGTTGTTGTTCTCGTTGTTGTTGTTGTTCTGGTTATTGTTGTTCTCGTCGTTGTTTTCGTCGTTGGTGTTCTCGTTGTTGATGTTCTCGTTGTTGGTATTCGCGTTGCTGGTGTTCTCGTTGCTGATGTTCTCGTTCTCGTTGTTGTTGTTCTTGTTGTTGTTCTCGTTGTTGTTTTTGTTGTTCTCGTTGTTGTTATCGTTGTTGTTGTTGTTCTCGTTGTTGCTGTTGTTATCGTTGTTGTTCTCGTTGTTATCGTTCTTCTCGTTGTTCTCGTTGTCGTCGTTCTTCTCGTTGTCGTTGTTGTTGTTGTTCTCGTTGTCGTTTTTGTTTTTCTTCTCGTTGTCGTCCTTGTTGTTTTTCTCGTTGTCGTCCTTGTTGTTCTCGTTCTCGCCGTTGTTTTCCTTCTCGTTGTCGTCGTCGTTTTTCTCCTGGCTATCGTCGTGGTTGTTCTTGTCGTCGTCGTCGTTGTTCTCGTTGTCGTCGTTTTTCTCCTCGTTGTCGTCGTAGTTGTTCTCATTGTCGTTGTTGTTGTTCTTCTCGTTGTCGTCATTGTTGTTCTTCTCGTTGTTGTAGACGTTGTTCTCGTTGTTGTTCTCCTTGTCGTCGTTGTTTTTCTTCTCGACGGCGTCGTCGGTTTTCTTCTCGTTGTCGTCGTAGTTGTTCTCATTGTCGTTGTTGTTCTTCTCATTGTTGTTCTTCTCGTTGTCATTGCTGTTCTTCACGTTGTTGTTCTCGTTGTTGTAGTTCTCGTTGTTGTTTTCGTTGTTGTTCTCGTTGTTCTCGTTCTCGTTGATGTTCTCGTTGATGTTCTCGTTGATGTTCTCGTTGTTGTTGTTCTCGTTGTTGTTCTTCTCGTTGTTGTTCTCGTTGTTGTTGTTCTCGTTGTTGCTCTCGTTGTTACTCTCGTTGTTGTTGTATTTCTCGTTGTTGTATTTCTCGTTGTTGTTATCGTCGTCGTTGTGGTTGTTCTCGTTGTTATTCTCGTTGTTGTTGTTGTTGTTCTCGTTGTTGTTGTTCTCGTCGTCATCGTTGTCTTGTTTTTATTCAACTTTTTAAAGTTTTCTTTTCTTGTTCATGGTGGCGGTCTTGGTGCTGTGAGGCTTCGATTTTGTTCTTGTTGCTCTTGTTGTTGTTTCTCTGTTTTCGTTTGTGTTTGTCTTGTATTAGTTCTGCCTTGTATTTTCTTCTTCCTGTTCCTGTTGGTGTTGTTGTGTTGCCACACTGGCATCTGTTGATAACGTTATAATGATGATGTACTCCATGATGTCAGGTTTTGCTCTTCTACCCTTGTTCTTTCTTCTTGATCTTTGTTTTTATCCTCTTTTTCTTGACATTTATTATTTTTTGGGGTGGGGGTGGGGGTGGAAGGAGGCTTGCTTTTTGTGTACTTTGGTTTGCTCTGTGTTTAAGTGTATGTTTTGGTTATTTTCGAGTGTGGGGTCAAGTTTGTTTTAACTGCCCTTCTTGCGTTTTGTCTTCATATCTATTCCAGTTCTTTCGTTTGTCTTGTCCCATGTTTTTTTCCCTGTCTTCTTGTTCCATTTACTTATTTCTTTGTTTTTTTCTGTTCTTGGCTTTCTTTTGCATTTCCGCCAAATGTTTCTGCTCCTATTCCTTTTGTTTCTTTGTTTCCCTTCTTTTTGTTTCGTGATTTTGTTTGTTATCGTGTTCTTAGGTTCTTGTTTCAGTTGTTGCCATGTCTTAGTTCTCCTGTTTTATTTGTTTCCTCCTTGTTTTCTTGATCATACATTCCTCTTTCTTTTGTGTTCTTATTCTATTTTGTTGGTAGTTTATTAATCATGGTCTACTTGTCTTTCTGTTGTTTTCGCGTTTAATTTTGTCGCCTATTTATGCTCGTTCTGCCTTTGGCCTCAATGCTTGATTTTGCTTTTGTTTTTGTTTTCCTTTTATAGCTTCTTTGATCCTCCTCTTGTTCGTATAATTGTTCTTGGTGTACTTCGTATTCTGGATTTTTCCCTTTTACGCTTCTTCATGCTTTTCTTGGCGTTTTGCTGGTGGTGTTTTTGTCGCTGTTGTTATCATTGATGTCCTTTTTCTGTTTGTTGTCGTTCTGCTTCTCATCGTTTCTGCTCTTGCTGCTCTCCTGGTTTGTTTGTTGCCACGGTTTTTGTTTCCGTTTCTGTTTCTCCATGTTGTTTCTGTTTTGGCTGTTGTTTTCAACTGTGTAATGATAGCAATCATGGATTTTCTTTATATTGCGTATTGGTCGGCTTTTCTTCTTGTTTTATGTGTTTCTCTACTTGTTTTCGTTTTAATTTTGGTTTGTGTTGTTTTGTTTTATAGTTGTCCCTTTTCTTCTTGCTCAGTTTAATACCGTATCTGTTGTTGTTCTTGTTGTGTTTTTGTTGTTATTTTTCCCTATTCTTCTTCTATTTTTCTTGTTGTCCTTGTTGTTGGCTTTCTTGTTCGTGTTCCCTTGTGTCTTTTTCATTTCCTCTTCATCTTTTTGTTCCCTCTTTTCATTTTACATATTTTTGGCGCATTTTGTTTTATTTATTTTTCTTGTTTTGTTTGGTTTCTCCTTCTTTGTTTTGTTCTGGTTTCTATAACATATGTAATGGAAGACTTACTTGGTTTTGATCTTCCTGCTGCTGCGGCTGCTTTTTACGATGCAGAGTTTACGTACTATCCTGGCGTGGTGTGAGGTCATTGCGGGCAAACTGCAACAATGTGAGACCAAAATTGTATGTTCAAAGACTTACACAAGATACGTAAATAGAAAAATAGAAAAAAATAAAAAGTCCAGATAATTTAACGTAAATGGATACAGACATACAAGGTAGACAGTGGATGCATGCTTAGACATGTCGATAGACAGGGGCGGACAGATGGATGGTAGTACAAGATTCCACGACAAAAGAACTGCTTCTATAAAATCGTGTAGAAAACTCGCTTTCATAGGACAACAGAAACACATGTACACACCGGAAAAACAATCAAAACAGACAATTGGTCATACGCACTTAACGTACAAACAAGCCCATTAGTCTCTGAACGGTTGCACAGTCGCACGAATCTTGAAGAGATTCAAATGAAAATAGCAGATACAGTGTTCTGAAAACTTAAGCAGTGTTTCAGGTCACTGCACTAAAATAAGGAACTATTTCTGTTTATGTTTAAAAATGAACTCCTCTTGGTTTGAAGGATGTACCATTTTGCGCTGTATATCTAACATTTCACAACAAGAAAGAAAATATCCGTTTGACAATTTTCTCGTCGCTTTGATCAAACTAGATTAGATTGGATTCGATGGCATTGGGTTCATTATTTTACCACGTGAAATGGGGGTTGACCTTCATAGAGAAAACACATCGCCATCGCACAGCGACACCTCCCTTTGTTATATCTATATGCATGTATTTTTGTTTACCTAAGGGTGTTTTCTTTTGCCAAGGAAAACTACTTTGCTGCCGAAGGTTTTTCAACACAAAGCACATCGCCATCGTTTGGCGCCACCTCCCTTTGTTATATCTATATGCACGTATTTTTGTTTACCAAAGGATGTTTTCTTTTGCCAAGGAAAACTTTGCTGCCGCAGATGTTCAACATGCCCAAAATAATTGCTGCTTACAGCATTTCCGTTTATTAAAATCATTATTACTATTTAAAGCCCAGCTGCCTGCGCAGAGCTACAACAGTGCTACAACCATAGCAAAATGTACACATCTCGATGACCCTGACAAAAAATGGAAAGGAAATTTAAGTACAGATAATGCATTCGCACACTAATCTGTAGATATGCTCCCGGCATTGATCATTCCCTTAAATTTATCTCCATGAGGTTTTAAAAACAAAACCTGAACACAAACATAAAGATCACCAACGACACTAAAACATATAAAAACATCGCCTAAATTACCGACAATTGCCTCTGCCTATCGTGTTTCCTTAGAGCCAAAAATGTACTTAATACCTGTACCAACAACCAATAACAGAAAGCATGAAAGACTGCACAGAACACAAAGAGATCTATAGACCAGCATAGCAGAATATGATAGGGAAGAAATGATAGAAAGAAAAGGAACAAGGAAGAAACAGAGAATGAGAGCAAGGAGGAAATTTCTAGCACTGATTTTCCGAAGGTGGGGATGCCATCTGTACTAAAGATCCTCCGGCATCCACACCCCACCCCACTCCCCTTTTCGGTACAGCATTTCGGTTTAGTGTGTCATCTGAAAGACTAGCACTCAGACCACCGCTCAAGGTGTAGTGAAGGGAGGAGAAAAATCACCGTCCGATGGGAATATAACTTGGATTTCTAGGCGCGTACTCTTTCCACTAGGCCATACTCTGTTTTAAACACAGATTTTTGGGTTGTAGCTTTCGTAGTGTTTGTTGCATGAAACCAGAAGAATCACCACAGTGTTTGAAAATGTGTGGTCAAGTTCACAACAGATGACCATCTCTGTAATCCTCGGTAGTATACTTGTCAATATCACCGCTGTTAGGCAAGAGGACTGGGGTTCAAATCTCTGCCGGAGATTTTTTTCTTAAGTTAGGTAGAAACCTCAGGATTTCGCCTATGAGAAGGGTTTAGTAGTGGCAGGCCTCCGTCAGTCGACGTCGACTATGGATGATGCGCCCTAGTGTCGTGTCGATTCGAGTTGACGCCTCTGGAGCAGCATCCGCTGTGGCTGGTAAGGCCGATGCGGGAACGGCAGTCTCTGCGACATTGGATTCATGTATGGATGCTGATATGGGATTGCCTTCACTAGAGCTTGCTTTCCACCTGGCTCTCACCTCAGCTAAGGTCTGTATCTTCTTTTCCTCCAATCCGAGTTGTTTCTGGAGCACACTGCGCCATCTATTGCGATCGGCTGTTGTGTCTTCCCAGCTCTCTGTGTTGATGTCCAAAGCTTTCATATCGCGCTTGCAGACGACTTTTGGGAGGGGCCAACAGATCTCTTGTCGGAGGCTAGTTCACCGTAAAGGTTATCCTTTGGGATACGGCCATGCTTCCGCCGCACATGGCCAAGCCAGAGCAGCATGCGTTGTCTGAACAATGTGTGCATGGCGGGGAGACCAGCGCATGCTAGGACCTGGGCGGTTTGGTAATTTGTCGCTCCACACAGACATAGACAGCAACTTAACGCACGCGCGCTTTTAAGAACAGGCACACGCACACACGCACGCACGCACGCACCCACCCACCCACGCACGCACGCACCCACGCACGCACCCACACACCCACACACAATCACGCACACATACACACAAACACGCGCTCACACGCATATATACACACAATTGCGCACACACACGCGCACACACACACACACGCACGCACACACACGCACACACGCACGCACACACACGCACACACACACACACACACGCGCGCACACACGCGCACACACACACACACGCACGCACACACACACACAGACACACGCACGCGCACACACACACACACACACACACACACACACACACACACACACACAACACACACACACACACGCACGCACGCACGCACACACGCACACACTCGTTCTGTTCAGTTACCTTTGTCGAATACATGCAGGGCCTTTAGAAGTGTGGCCTGTGTTGCTTGTCAGCTACACTGATAAAGGCAGACGTCAGTTTTCGTCCTTTGCTGTAAAGTAGAAAAGTCTTAGAACTCATCAGTACCGTCCGTTCTTGGGATGTCTGGAATGGTGTCCAGCTTAGATGTTGTTCATGAAGTTTCTTCAGTCATCTGCCAATAAGAGAAGGTATCAAATGTATTCCTACTGACTTTGCGTGTGGTGGTGATGGTGGTGTTGTGGTAATTGGTGTTTGGTAGATGGTGATGATGGTGGTTTCCTCGAACGTTTATTTCATATTTACATTCATGAATAGAGAACATTTCATGTAAAGGAATGTTTTGTCCGTTATGCTTTTGTATATGTACAAGGTCTGTACATATACACATTATTGCATTTTGTTGTATACGCATAATTGCAGAAGTGTGAAGCATGACTCCTGCCAAAGATGAAGTTGAAAGAGGACAGTCTTCATCTGAGGGAGACACGATGGATGAACAAACAACATCCAGCTTCATCTCAGCAAGACCATCAACTTGCTCAGAATGCTGAACAACATGTGGAGGTTCCCCCAAATCATCATGTGCCCTGTCGCATGGCGTTGGTAATCATGGCCCTCCATACGAATCTATCCTTTGTCGCTGCAAGTTCATCTTCCACCCTCTTTCTTCATCCACTCCACATGTCTGTCCAGTATTTTCTCCCTAGGTCCACTTTGTGCTCTTTTTGCCTCTTCCTTTCATGTTGTGACTAGGTACTCTAATTTCTCTTGCCTTATAAAATGTCCTAAAAATGTTGTCCGTGCTTCACCAATCCTATTCATTAATATTCTTTTTGTGTTTGCCTCTTTCAAGACTGTCTCGTTTGTTTTCTTTGGTCTCCATATAACTCTTAACATTCTTCTTAGAAACTACATTTCAGTTGCCTCAATCTTGTTGACGTTGCGTGTTGACTGTCCACGCTTCCCAACAACATCGATTCTATATAACACTGAAGAACTCTCCCCGGTGTCGTCAAGAACGCTGAATGCTTTCTTAGCCTGTCCAGCTTTGCTGGCCATCTCCGAAGTGCATCCACCGCCTGGTGAGATGACTGGAGGACTGGATGACATGTGGTCGGTGAAAGACAAGAAATCCCCTCATGCAGAGTGAGGGCAGATGACAGCATGAAGGGACAGGTTGAAGGGTTTGAATGTCAGGGAAAAGTCATCTCACCAGTTCCCCCAAATACAATACAAATACACAGTGGAACTGTACCAGAGCCGTGTCCTTTTCACCTCACTTTAAGGCTCAGAATGATGGAGGATGACAGAGAGCGACCTTATCAAGCTGTCAGGCCTACACACAAGAAACGTTTTGAAGAATCAGAGGAATCATCTGGCCTAACACCATCTCCAACCAGTAACTACTCGAAGAGAGCAGAATCACATTGTCCAGACTGCCCTTCACTGGACATAACAATGAAAAAAATGACAACAGCAAGGTGTCAAATCTTGATTCAAAATTCAAATCAAGGCACGCACTCTCATCATTCACCAAAGCATTCGCCAACAACGACCAAACCTCCAGGACACAAACACACGCAAACTGGTGTTATTTTAGTTAATCTAAAGCACAGCTGGCTGCGTACAGCCGTATCACGGCTACAACCGTTTTAAAACATTATACAATACTTCAACAGGAAAAAAAAAGAAGAAAATTAAGTACACATAACACATTCGTGCTCATGATCTAAGGAGATGCCCCTGGTATTGACCACTCCGTCCAATTTATCGTACAATGGGTTTAAAAATCATACATGAATACAAATTTAAACATAACTAAGGACACTAAAACGTATATAAAAATGGGTTTAAATTAACTTAAATTGCTTCCGCATATGTCATTTTCCTAGAACCAAAATACACTTAGTGCATCCACCCAATTATCAATCCTAAGAGAGAGTACGTAAGACTTTATCGAACACATACAGGTGAATGGACCAGCAAGGCAGGAAATGATAGAAAGAAATGACAGAAAGCAAAGGAACAAGTCAGAAACAGAGTGACAGAAAAGAGGGCATTTCTAGCACAGAATTTCCGTAAGGTGGGGATATTATTTACACTGAAAGAATCTCCGGCATCCCCACGAGAGAGAGAGAGAGAGAGAGAGAGAGAGAGAGAGAGAGAAAGAGAGAGAGAGAGAGAGAAAGAGAGAGAGAGAGAGAGAGAGAGAGAGAGAGAGAGAGAGAGAGAGAGAGAGGTGATCAGCGTTATAAAGTTTGGAGTTTCAAGATGAATTCATTGCACTCAGACAATTCCATATACGCTCCACCAGAATCTGGTAGCGATTACCTGATCCTATTCCTTGAACCTGCGCAAACCCCTTACGTGATGGTTTGTTCTTTAAACGGGGAGGAGGGAGGTTATTGTTATTGTTACTGTTGTTGAAATCCCAGCCGACTTCGTAGAGCCATATCAGGGCTATAACCGCTTCAAAACATACAAACTCAACAGGAAAAAAAAAAAGGAAAAGAAAATTAAGTACACATATCAAAGAATTGTTGCACGTAATCTACGGACATGCCCCCTGGCGTTGACCACTCCAATTTATCACACAGGGGATTTAAAAAACACGTGAATACAAATATAAGCATACCTAAGGACACAAAAACACATAGAAAAACAGGCATAAATTACCGAAAATTGCTTCTGCATGTCCCACCTCCCTAGAGCCAAAAATGTACCCAATTATCAATCCTAAGAAAAAGTACGTAAGCTTTATCGAACACATACATACATCCTCTTACAACGTGGAAT
>CM060306.1:5842115-5846494 GCA_030674185.1 Monoplex corrugatus | reverse complement strand
TTTATCAAATTTGGGTTTGGAACGTGTGGTTGTCCCGGGAGAGGAAATGAGGGTCAGTTTATTAATGAATAAAAGCAGGCTTATTGTTCTTTTTAAAACAAAATTGGCCTCAGATATGGAAAACAAAAAAAAATATAGTTGGTTCTTCTCATTTAAAGATGTTTTTCAACCGAAAAATATCTCTGTTGTTACGGAAAAAGGGAAAAGAACTAATTACGCAAGATTTAGATTAAGAACACTTGGTTTCAATGCAAAAAAAAAAATTGGTTTAAACCTGGGACGTCCACAGTATACCCTTGCCCATGTGGAAACAATGTCGATAATAAAAAACACTTTTTATTCCAATCCCAAAATTTTTGACACAATACGGGGAAAATGCAAAGTTTTTTGAATCCGAAGGCGAAAAGACAAATTTTATCTATTTTGTCATTTTGGACAAGTCATAATCAAATCAGGGCACTATACATTCGGAAGCACAAAAAAAAAAGCAAAAACACTTACAACCCGACAATAGTGCTAGACAATTCATACGGGGATTAATTTAATCTCTTTTGACTGAGGGGCTTATACGTTAACTCCAAAAGAAGCCCTTATTAAGACTCTTTTTTGTAAAGAGCTGTTTTCATTTGCTTTTATTTTGCTTTTTTTCCCGAAAATTTTAAAGAGTAGCAATAAAATAAAATAATGGTATATTTTTAGAATATGTTAGAAGTGATATTGAAAGGGTATATAGAAAAAAAAAAGGGGCAACTTAATTTTAAACAAAAAAAAAAAACAAAAAAACCCAAAAAACAAAAAAAATAAAAGGCTGGATGTCCCTTGTTAACAGAGTATTTTGGGGCTTTTATGTGAAGATTATATTATTATCACTAAATGTAATTTTTGGGGGGTTACCCCAGATGTTTCATCATATTACGTTTTGATGTGTTTTGTGTGTGTGCACGAGCGGCCCCCCGCGTGTGAGCGTATATGGATGCTGTGAGTGGGTGGGGTGTGTGAAAAAGTTTTTTGGTTTGTCTAAACCTAGACAAATTTTTGGGCCTGAAGGGGGGAAAACATGTTTGATTTTTTTGTTGTTTTTTTTCTTTGCATTGTGTAGTAGTGGTAAAATGGATGATTGTTCATTATATATGATTTGAATTTTGTTCGACTGTTCAAGGAATGGATGTTCGATATTTTTTTGATTATGTGTGAAGAATTTGCGCACATACAAAGAGTGGATTATGTGTCGCACTATGGAAAATTGTTATCCCCCTTGTCAAAAGACCTTTTCGGGTAATGACAATAAACAGTTTCAGTTTCAGTTTCAGTTTCAGTTTCTCTCTCTTTCTCTCTATATTTCTCTATCTTTGTCTCTGTCTCTCTCTGTCTGCCTCTGTCTGCCTGTCTGTCTGTCTGTCTCTCTTCTGGGGGGGGGGGGGTGCTACTTCCGGCATTGAAGTGTTGACAGCGTGTGACGTGTCTGTTTGTCTGTCCGTCTGTCTGTCTGTCTCTCTTTTGTGATTGGGGGGGGGGGGGGGGCAACTTCTGGCATTGAAGTATTGACAACGTGTAACGAGTCCTTTGACTTACAACGCTTATTCCTGGTTCCAGAGCACTTACATATGTGCAAAAATACAGGTATATAGGTAGCATGCCAGAGGTGGCTTTGTGCTTCCGCGCCGTTTGTGGTGTTTTTCAGTGTGTATACCTGGCGCTTATGCATCACAGGGTTCTAAAGAGAAAAGCTCTGTTTGTGCGGACATTGAAGACGTGCAACATGCAAGCCGGTGTTGTGGTAGGGTTGATCCAGACATTTTCTTTTTACTGCGGACATTTATTACAGCACTGTGGATACATCGAGATGAACCCTGGACCACGATCTGCTGGCAAGACAAGCAGCACAAGACAAACACTACTGAGTTTCAGCGGAAGTCCTGCTGCCTCTGTTTCTTCCCCTTCTAGGACACATGCGTCTTCTCCCACCAGGGAACCATCGACCGCTGAAGTCATCGCCATGCTTCAAGAAATCGAAAACATGATAAGACCATGGACTGTAAGTTGGATGATGTAAACAATCAGATGAGAGGCCTGAATGACAAATTTAATTCATTACAGGAGGAAGTTCAAAAACTTAGAGAAGAGAAAGAAAACCAGTAATGGCATCTATACAGTGCCAGCAGCATAATCATGAGCAGCAACAGATTTAACAGTACCAGTAACAATAACAAAAATGGAAGAAAGGAAAAGAAAGAGCATGATGAAGAGAGAGAAGAAAAGGAGAAGCAGTAGGAGAGGGAAGGGGAGAGGAAGAAGAAGGAGAAAAAGAAGAAGAAGAAGAAGAAGAAGAAGAAGAAGAAGAAGAAGAAGAAGAAGAAGAAGAAGAAGAAGAAGAAGAAGAAGAAGAAGAAGAAGAAGAAGAAGAAGAAGAAGAAGAGAAGAAGAAGACTGCGAAGAAGAAGAAGAAGAAAAAGAAAAAGAAAAAAGAAGAAGAAGAAGAAGAAGAAGAAGAAGAAGAAGAAGAAGAAGAAGAAGAAGAAGAAGAAGAAGAAGAAGAAGAAGAAGAAGAAGAAGAAGAAGAACAAGAACAAGAAGAAGAAGAACAACAAGAAGAAGTAGAAGGAAAGAAAAAAGAAGAAGAAGAAGTATACTTAACCAGCCATGAAATGAAGTCAACATCATCAATTGTAGTATATAGACAGCCATCCAAACATACATACATAAACTACAAATTGCAATACTGGCAGCAGCATAAACATTGTCTGCACATGACCTGCAGTCAGCACTTATTGATTAATTCAATCCACTGCTAATACGTACTGTTCTGATTTTCAGGCACTTCATTATGTGTCGTTTACATCTTGAGGGCAAGAACACTAAACGGGGAGAAGAGGGTGAGGGGAGGGGGGGGGGGAGAGCGAAGATGTGAAGGTTTTATAGTCTTTTCTGCGTAGAGAATTAATGGCCCTGTTAGCTTTTAGGGAAAAAGTCCATGCCTGTCTCTGTCACGCTGTCTGTCCCTTTTTTCCTGTATGTCTTTTATCTTTCTCTCTGTCTCTGTCTATATGTCTGTGTGTGTGTGTCTCTCTCTCTCTCTCTCTCTCTCTCTCTCTCTCTCTCTCTCTCTCTCTCTCGCGTGAGAGCATATGCTTGAGAAAGAGTGAGTGACAGGAAAGAGGCTGGCACGTGAACTTTCTGTCTTTCTGTCCCTCTGTCTCTGTCTGCCTCTGTCTCTGTCTGTCTGTCTGTCTGTCTCTCTCTCTCTTAGTTTGTCTGTCTGTCTGTCAATCTGTCTGTCCCTCTCTCTGTCTGTTTTTAGCTGTTTAATTTGCTTTCATTTGTTGTTGTTATTTTCTTTTGCTCGTGAACGCTTTTTAGCACCTAGTTGCAACACACACCATTTTTGTCATTACTACTGACAACAGCCTTGAAATGCATAGCTTGGGGAAATGATGAAAGAAAGGCAAGAAAAAGATAAATTACAACAGAAAGGATAAAAAGGGAAACAGAGGAAAGCCGTTATGGAAACATACATGGCAACAGCAAAATCAACAGCAACTGAAACGGTAGTATCAGTACCAGTAGCAGGATAAGAAATAGAATGGAAGAGGACGACTAGAAAGAACTGCAAGAGAAAGAGCAAGAGAAAGGATGGTGGTGAAATCTCTCTCTCTCTCTCTCTTTCTCTCTCTCTCTCTCTCTCTCTCTCTCCCTCTCCTCTCTCTTTCTCCTCTCTTCTATCTCTCTCTCTCTCTCTCTCTCTCTCTCTCTCTCTCTCTCTCTCTCTCTTCTCTCTCTCTCTCTCTTCCTCTTTCCCCGAATCCGTTCAAGGTTTATCCCTCAAAAGTATTATTGATGCCCAAATATGTTAAACTGTGTTTGTTAATGTGTTCAACTCGTTTCGATTATATTACGAACTTTGGTTTGTTCCTGCTCAAAGCAGCTAAAATCAGGGAAATTGCTTTATCGCAATATAAGTTAAGTTTGTTGTTGATTGTTAATCCTATGATATGAAATCTGATTATTCCATTGTACTTATAAGAACCCCTTCAGTATGGGCTATGGCCTTTCTTGAATAAAAATTCTGAAGTCTAAAGTCCCTGGACCCCCTCTTCTGAAGTCTAAAGTCCCTGGCCCCCCTCTCTCTCTGTATTTATTGTGTATGGTTAGCCTTTGTTGATTGTATGCGTACGTCTGGTTGGTAAGTGCGCTTTGATTTGAATTGTCGAGATTTGGGGGAGTGTAAGCACTGTAGTTATTATTGGTAGTATTGTGAAGGTGAAGAGAAGAACAGGAAGGAGGAGGACGAGAAGGAGAAACGAAGAACACAAAAAGGAAAGAAATAAAGAAATAAAGAAAGAAGAAAGAAGAAGAATAGAGAAAAGAAGAAGGAAGAAGAA
>CM060306.1:5829615-5837115 GCA_030674185.1 Monoplex corrugatus | reverse complement strand
ACAGAGAAGGGAATGTTTAAACGTTCAGAAATAGAAACGTATCAACATCAATCTTTGGCAGCCTTTCGTCGTAAAGGAGGACACGACCTTTGTTCAGAAGATATCCAGAAAAACTACAACAACTCCAAGATAAAAAATGAAATATTTTGAACATGATTCTTGTCAACAAAAACAAACTCATTTTTTTTCCTTTTTTTTTTTTTTGCATTCAAAATATAAAAAAAGAACAAACAAAAAAAAAACAAAGGAAAAAAATCCATATCTACATGCTGCTCTAAGCCAACGCCTCATTTTGGTTTTCAATTTGTTATTTATTGTATTGATCTGTCAGTGCATCCCAACATTATTTTACTTACCACTTGGAAAACAAAATAGCAGCCTTCATTGAGACAGACACTGATGCCGAAAGCCCAGTAAATTATTAAGTAAACATAGAGCACGTATGCACAAAACGAAAATAGAAAATTTGTTTAGCGCTACAACCAATTACTTAGCAGGCATTTATTCAAGGAAAAAAAATACTTGTGGGTCAATACATAACAAGCGTAAGGCAGATAGGCAGACAGAGATACAGACAAATGAACACCAGCAAACAAACAAACAAACAAATGACTAAACAGACAAATTAAGAACAACAACAATAAAGAAACCCTGACCTATTGTATGGCGATGGAGACATTTGTTATTGGTTTAGATATCAGTGAGGTTTATCTAATTGAAATGGTGCATATTTCTCGATCGCTTTTCCGTTATGATAGTACTTACACTTTGCTTTAAATTACATTGGGCAAGTAATTGTTCGTTTAAAATGGTGTTGGGTCAGAAAATGTTAATGATTTTTTTTAAAGATTCTTTGTACAATAGTTGTAGAAGCAAGTAAGGTGTTTTCTGTCATCGGCGAGCATGCTGTGCCATGAAATAAGAGTGAAACGGCTACGCGTCTGGTGCAGTATCAGCTTGGTGTTGGTGATGTACTGCAAGAACCTCCACACGCTTTTCTGCATTCTGAAGGTTTTTTGCCTTCGCTGAAACGGCTCTAATGTCACTGTCTGCTCTTCCCACCTGTCTGACAGTGCTGCGTAGATGAAGTAGGTAAACATTTTTGTTGTTGTTGTTTGTCTGTTTGTTTGTTTGTTTGTTTGTTTGTTTCTTTGTTTCTTTGTTTGTTTGTTCTATCTGCTCGGATTGATGACAGGTTTGGGATTATCGGTGTCATTATCTCTCTTTTCTTCTTCCTGATCTTGAGATCTGCTTGTTATGTGAAGATGGTGAGACAAAATGTTTTCTTCTGCATGCGCTGGTGCGTGTTGAAGATCAGCACCAAGCCGTCTGCAAACTCTTTCTGTGTTGAAAAAATAATGCCTCGTGGTTGGTCCTCAGTTGTTCGTCTTATCACCTGGTGTGTGGCCATGTTAAAGAGCAGTCCTTGCATGAAACATCTTTGTCTTACTACCGTTTTGACGTCGAAACTACGTTCACTGTTTTCTATCATACAACTGAAATTGGCATAAAAGCTTTTGATAAGAAAGACGATCTGCTTTAGGATCCGGCACGCTCGGGGTGTACACCACAGACTGTCCATACGCGTATGCTGTCAAAAACCTTTACAAAGTCCACGAAAGTGGTGCAGAGCTTTCTCTGCCATTCTGTGCATTATTCCATGACATTTTCCTGGATGAATATTTGATTAATACATCCCCTTTATTTCTTAAACCCTACCTGTGTTTTCTTTAGTTGTTTGTTTGATGTATCTGGAAATATTGGAGCGATGCTTTTAGAAGGAATGTGCATGGGATTGATAACAATGCGGTCTCACGATAGTTACTGTAATTATTCGGGGCACTTTCTTTGAAATCCTCACGATAATACCCTTCGTCCAGTTGTTTGGTATTTTTCTTTTCTCCTACACTATTGTCAAGAATGACTGAAGCATTCTGACTTCTGTTTCTAGGTCTGTCTTGACGTTGAAGTTGTCCCGTCCAGGCGCTTTTATCTCTTTGGGTGATCTGAAGACTGATTTCATTTATAGTTGTTTTTTTCATTCTATAGTGGTGCAATATCAATTTCAAAGCAAACCACACTTACTATTCAAGACATGACTCAAAATATTGACTGGCTGATAGTTCATAAATGATAAAAATCTGTTAACCATATTCTTCCGGATTTGTGGGCGCATTGTGTTGGTGTATGTGCCTTGACAGAACTGTCTGGTAACTTGTCTATATAAAATTATTTAATCTGACGATGAAAGTTACTGTCGAACTGTATGTTTGCTCTTTGTCCAGTAATGAGCAGACAGAACTGTATTTTGCTCTTTTCTGGGAAAAATAAGATTAGTCAGACAGATATATGCTTAAAAGCGTCTGCAGAATATTTCATTCTGTACTGTTTACCACTTGATACAGATTTTTTTTCTCCAAGAAATTATGTTCACCGCTTGATGAAATGTAGAAATTCAAATCCATATAAAAATGATATATGCCATCCAGTCCTCTTTCCACAAAATAGCACTGATTCCTTGAATGGGTGATGACTTTTAGAAAAAAAATCACTTTCAGCCGTTTAAGTAGTGGATATCAGGTAAATCCCCCTTTTTTATGACATTGTTGACTCTAAGACGATCCAAGCCATAGGTGTTCTAGAAAACCTGGTTCAAACACCCCCTTCCTCCAGAATGAAGACTGTTTCGTCTCATCATCTTTAATCACTGGCTTGTGGTATTTTCAGTAAGATAATAACTATTATGGAGAGAAAGTACCGAGAAGATAGCAAGGCAGGCTGTTCTCTCTTTGTCTCTGTCTGTCTCTGTTTCTCTGTCTCTTGTCTCTTTCTGTGTCTCTGTCTGTCTGTCTGTCTCTGTCTCTCTATCTCTGTTTTGTCTCTCTGGCTCTATCTCTCTCTCTGTCTTTGTCTGTCTGTCTGACTCTCTCTCTCTCTCTCACTCTTTTCTTTGTTTCTTTCAAGAATATTTAACCATTAAATCGTCAGTGAACTTATCCATGATAAATTAAGAGTTTTACTCACATGTTTGACATATGTTTGATTGTTGAAACAAACGGGCAGAGAAAGAGAGAGACAGAGACAGAGACAGAAAGACAAACAGACAGACAGACAGAGAGAGAGAGAGAGAGAGAGAGAGAGAGAGAGAGAGAGAGAGAGAGAACAGAGAGAAAAAGAGAGAAAGAGAGAAAGAAGCAGACAGACAGACAGGCAGAGACAGACAGAGTGAGTGAGTGAGAGAGACAGAGAGACAGACAGACAGACAGAAAGAGACAGAGACTGAGAGACTCAGAGAGACAGAGAGATCGGGAAAGGTAAAGAAACAACAACAACTCGGAAATAGAAGCATTATCCCAAACGATATTCTAAAATTGATATTCACTATAGTGAACCATTGTTCCAAAGTGCAGGATGACGTTCAAGGTTGAAATCGATTGTTATTCTCAACCGCATTTTTATGGTCAACATTGAAGAGAGACTCTTTCAACTGTTTGCAGTTTTCGGGGGTAAAAGAAGTCATGCGATTTATTATCGTAAAAGAAATCGAGATTCTTCAAGCTTGAGCTATTCCAAGACTCTTGTTTATTTCTCTTTATTTGTTGGTAGTATCTTGTTTTGAAATGTTATACCTGCTACATTTTTTTAATGTTAGCATTACTTCACGAACTATTTATCAGAATTTGGCGAAAGAGCCTTGAAGCACATGCGATTTCCTAAGTGAAAGACATTTATTTTGCACATGCTGAGATATCAATGTAAACCAGAGCTCCATTATCACACGTTAAAGTAAATACAAGTTTCTACGTATGAAAAAAAAAATCAGTGTATTTGTGGAACAACTTGAAGATTTTCGGCTAAAAATAGATCTGAAAGAAAGGGAGGGGTGGAATTTTTTATAAAAATGAACATACAAGAAGAGGAGTCAACACAAAATCGGCACAAAATTACCGACAGATGAACAAACAAACACACATACAGCTACACGTATAAACAACCACTTACCTAGATCTTACACACCACACTATTATTCAGTCGAAGAATGTGTGAATCAATCAAACCGAAGGCATTGGTTTATTATCACAATGCCATAAATGTACATATTATGTTCAAGCAAATAAAGAAAGAAAAGAAGAAAGAAAGAAACAAAGAAACTGTGCAACATAAACCACTTGTGTGATGAAAAGATAGAACATCCTCTTCAGCTCTCCTCATAGTTGCTTGTATGAACAAACATTGTGACCAGGCAATAGCGTGTACACTAACTGTAGCGCTGGCCGATCAAAAATAAAGTAATCTTAGATGTTCACAGACTGATAAAATTATCGACTGATCAATTAATTTTACGTTTGTGAATGCGTTTTGTTTGAACATATATGTGCGCTTGAGCATCTTAGTGGAGTCTTCACCATGATATGATCATGAATTAATAATATCAATACTATTATTAATTCCATTATTATATAGGGCAAACATAGATTCAGAGCACAAACATTGTGATGTTAGTAAAGTAATGAATATGACAATCGGATACACACACTAATATATCAAGATGGCATAAACATGTCAATGCCAATACATTATAATGCAGCACAAACATACTGGATACATGTTCACATCTAAATCAACGCAACAAAAACACGGTTCGTGAAATACAACAAAAATTACGTTTTTTTTCAAATTGATCGGTGACAATCATACATATAAGCAAACACACACACACATACACACACACACACACACACACACACACACACACACACACGTGCGCGCGCGCGCACACACACACACACACTAACACTAACACTAACACTAACACTAACACACACACACACACACACACACACACACACACACACACACACACACACACACACACACACACACACACACACACACACACACACACGCATAAGCACGCATACACACGAATTTACACACACACACCATGTGCATACACACGTACACACACGCTCGCACGCACCGCCCCCCCAAAAAAACAACAACAAAAAACAAAAAACAAAAAACAAAACCAACAACAAAAAAACAAAAAACAAATTGCAATGCCACTGAATTTAGAAGAGCCATAAGCACAAATAAATGTTTTTGTTGCTACGTCTGAAAGAGATGTGTTTTTGAGGTGCTTTTTGAAAGTAAGCAGACAACCGCTTTGTCTTAGAGATGCTGGGAGTGAGTTCCATGTTGTTTATCCAAAAACAGAAAGGAGGAGAGAGAGAGAGATGCAGGGATAGGGGTCAAAATTGTCAGAGGTTTAAGGCACAGGAAGGATAACTTTTTTTTTTCTCTTGATATAGATTGACTGGTTGAAATGATCTAAATGGAATGCTGGTAAACGGGAAAGGAGCTGAGGGATCAGAATTGCAGCTGAAATTTCTTCTTTTTGTTCCACTTGTTTATCTTTCCACGAAGTCACTGAATTTGTCGGGGAGGCATTTGGGTAGAAAATTGTTTGGAAGAATGATTTCAGTTGTTGCACCCATCGTCATCTGGCCGGTCAGTTGGAAAAAGATTCTTGGAGAAAGTTGGAGTTTGCGAACTTGTTGTTTCTGCACTGCTGTTTGGCTTTAAAATTATGTCTGTTGACCAAATTTCTGTGTTGGACATATTTGTCTGTGGACAGGTGGACAGTCAAATCAGTTTTGCGCCAACGTCGTTCAGCTTGACGCTTGCGCACGTACAAACCGTCGCCCAAAGAGAGAGAGAGAGAGAGAGAGAGAGAGAGAGAGAGAGAGAGAGAGAGAGAGAGAGAGACAGAGAGAGAGAGAGAGACAGAGACAGAGACATAGACAGAGACAGACAGACAGACAGACAGAGACATAGACAGAGACAGAGACAGAGAAACAGAGAGACAGAGAAACAGAGAGACAGAGACAGACAGACAGAGACAGACAGACAGAGACATAGACAGAGGGAAGGAGGGAGGGAGGGAGGGAGAGAACCTATGAAATAGAGAAAACAGCTTACACCATTCTTTGTCATGTCTTTCCTGATTTAAAGATTGAACCAAACCGTCAAGTCAGCAATGCCATCAGAATCTTTACAAAACCTGAGATATAATATTTGACCCTAGTCAGCAAATTATCCACGTATTTTACAATGAAATGAAACACAAGATGCTCTCTTTCAATTGCACAGAGAAATAGCTATGAAATAAATACTCGTTCTTCTTACAAGGCTGACCAAAAGACGATCCATTTTAAAGGGTAATTGAAAACTATCATTCTATTATACCCTTCGCCCCTCTCCCCTTTCTAAATGCCGTTACTTCCTCCACACATTGATTTTGACTTCATCTCTCTGTTGTCTTTTCATATATTTGTTTCTGTTCTTTTTGAAAATAATGGTTGATTGTTAGTCCACCCGTCTCTCTTTTCTGTTTGGTTATGGAATGAAGGCGAGGGAGACACTGACACTGACAATGCTTTAGTTATGAAGACAATCGACTCAAAAACGAAACAAACGTCACACGCATTCAAACATAAGGACAGAAAGAGAGAGAGGGAGTTAGAGAGAGAGAGAGAGAGAGAGAGAGAGAGAGGGGAGGTAAAAAGAGAGAGAGAGTGTGTGTGTGTGTTTATGTGTGTGTGCGTGTGTGTGCTTGTGTGTGTATATGTCTGTGTGTGAGAGAGAGAAAGAGAGTGTGTGTGTGTGTGTGTATTATATATATATATATATATATATATATATATATATGTGTGTGTGTGTGTGTGTGTGTGTGTGTGTGTGTGTGTGTGTGTGTGTGTGAGACAGACAGAAAGACAGAAAGAGAGACAAGATATACATACATACATACAGACATACAGACATACAGACATACATATATATAGACAGACAGACAGACAGACAGTCAGACAGAGACAGAGAGACAAAGAGAGTACAACAGAAGGCAGAACAAAAATGCTTCATAACACAATAACCAAAATATTCCAGAAATCAACGTTGTCAGGAAACGGAGAAATTACCATATTAACCATAGACGTGTTCTAGGTCATCCCTTATCTCACATGCATTTCAGACTTGGACGAAGAAAAGTGATTACCGATGATTATTCAAACAAATAGGCGAGTGATAAAACTTGCTTTGTGTGAAGAAATCACAAGAAAGAAGACAAAGGCAAAGATTAGGAAAATGTGTAGGAACTCAGGATTCAACCGTTCCTACAAATCTTTGTGCAATTCATGTTTTCTTTTTCATATTTAAAGCAAACTGTTTATCTAAACAATAAAGAAATAAACAATCAAAATCAAATAGACAAATAAATAAATACATAAATAAGCAAACAAATAGATAAATAAATAAATACATAAATAAATACATAAATACATAAATACATAAATAAACACATAAATAAATAAATAAATAAATAAATAAATAAATAAATGAATAAATAAATAAATAAATAAACAAATAATAAATAAATAAATATATAAACAAATCAATAAATGAATAAATAAATAAATGAATAAATAAATAAATGAATAA
>CM060306.1:5814615-5819615 GCA_030674185.1 Monoplex corrugatus | reverse complement strand
GAGGACTTATCTAATCCCACACTGACTCCACCAGAACAACAACGATGTTAAGACGGGACTGTAAGACCAGTTTTAATGTAGCGCTCCCCGGGATTCGAACCCGCAACCATTACCATGTGAATCCCACGCTCAAGCCAACTGAGCGACTGAGGTTCGCCTTCTCTCCTGTTGAATGCCACTTAACCTTCTTAAGTATGGGTGACTCTGCAATGCGTCAACGCGCTTTCAAAGGGGAGAGCATCCCGAGTTTCAGGCGGTAAATCCATCCCCCGTTGGGTTGCCGTGGGCTCTTTCAGTATAAATATTATCCCCACCTTCTGGAAAGTCTGTGCTGAAGGAGTGTACATTCCGAAGGAGCAGAACTCCAGCAGCATCAATCAGTTCAGGCCAATATCACTTCTGAACGTCGAGGGGAAAATCTTCTTCTCTGTTATGGCAGCAAGATTGACAAAATACCTGACTGAAAACAAGTATCTGGATATGTCAGTCCAAAAGGGAGGCATACCAGGAATGCCTGGATGCTTGGAACATGCCACGTTGATTTGGGATGCCATCCAAAAAGCAAGAACAGAGAAGAGAGACATTGACGTAGTTTGGCTTGATCTGGCGAATGCATATGGATCAGTTCCACACGATATGATCCAGCTGGCTCTTGAAATGTATCACATCCCAGAAAACATCCGAACAATGCTGAGGAAGTATTTCCAAGGATTCTCAATGCGGTTCTCTACCAAAAAATACACCACGGACTGGATAGACCTAGAGGTGGGCATTGCAATGGGCTGTGCAATCTCTCCCATACTGTTCGTGTTGGCAATGGAAGTCATCTTGAAAGCTGCAATGAAGAGTTCAGGTCCAGTGAATCTGGGAGATGGATACCAGATGCCTCCTCTGAAAGCTTTCATGGATGACACAACAGTCTTGTCCACGGATGAGGAAGAGACACACCGAATCTTAAAGCAGCTGGGTGAGCTGGTGG
Organism: Monoplex corrugatus; assembly: GCA_030674185.1. Classification (NCBI taxonomy): domain Eukaryota; kingdom Metazoa; phylum Mollusca; class Gastropoda; order Littorinimorpha; family Ranellidae; genus Monoplex; species Monoplex corrugatus. The sequence goes on along the minus strand of CM060306.1, from coordinate 5,818,636 downwards.
CCTCTTCAAGAATGAGGTTCAAACATAAGAAATCCCGAAGTCTCTCACTGCGAAAAGGAAAAGTGGCAGATTCAGTCAAATTCATGGTAGCCAACCAAGCCATCCCCACTGTCACAGAAGAGCCAGTAAAAAGTCTCGGAAGATGGTATGATGACTCCCTGAAAGACACACAAAGGGGATGTGAAACCAAGCAAACAGCAGAAGAAGGCCTGAAGAAAATAGATAACTGCGGACTGCCAGGCAAATACAAAGTCTGGTGTCTACAGTTCATGCTGATACCAAAGCTGCTGTGGCCACTGCTAATCTATGACATTTGCACCAGCACAGTCGAAGCAATGGAAGCCAAAATCAACAAATACACAAGAAAATGGCTCGGTGTCCCACCTGGTCTCACTGATGTTGCATTCTACTGTCGTCAAGCAATGCTGAAGCTACCTCTTAAATCCATAGTGGAGGAATACAAAGTTGGAAAAGCAAGACTGTTGAGCATGCTGGAGGAATCGGAAGACAATATCGTGAGATCAGTTCATCCAAAGCTGAGAACTGGCAGAAAGTGGAAAGTCCAAGAGGCTGTAAACAATGCCAAGAGAAACCTCAGCATCAAAGAAATAATTGGACACACGCAAACCAACAGACAGGGACTGGGAGCAACAAAAATGCAGTGGTGGTCCAAAGCCAAAGGGAAGGAAAAAAGAGACATGATCATACAGGAGTTGAAGGAAGAAGAAGATGTCAAAAGAGTGCAGAAGGCAGTCCAGCAAGGTCAACAGGGGCAATGGACAACATGGGACAGTGCACTCCAAAGAAGTCTTAGCTGGAACGATATGTGGCACATGGCTCCTCTAAGGATAAGCTTCCTCCTCAGATCTGTATATGACCTGCTCCCCTCGAATGCAAACTTAGTGAAATGGGGGAAATCAGACGACCCAGCATGTCCGCTCTGTCAGAAGAAACAAACAGTGGAACATGTCCTAAGCTCTTGCAAAGTAGCGCTAGCCCAAGGAAGGTATACATGGAGGCACAACCAAGTTCTGAAAGTGATCACAGATGTGGTTAGCGAAAAAACCATGACCCCAAACGTACCAATTGCTATGACAACGTTCTACAAAGCAGGAGGGAAACAGGTTTGGCCCGAAAGTGCTACGACAACCAGCACATTGCCAAAGGGTCTTCTGGATGGAGCAGTCGACTGGGAGTGTACAGCAGACCTCCCAGAGTGGAGAAATTACCCAGATGTCATCAGCAAGACAGGCATGAGACCAGACATCGCTCTCCACTCTGACTCCTCGAAACAAGTGATTCTGATAGAACTCACTGTGCCATACGAAAGCAGAATGGAAGAAGCACATATCTACAAGACCGAAAAATACGCCGGTCTTGCCAGCACCCTGAAGAAAGCAGGTCTGCGGGTCAAAATCTTCGCCATAGAGGTCGGGGCAAGAGGGTTTGTGGGCACCTCCGCTTATGATCTCATGAAACAACTCGCCATTTCTGGGAAGAAGAGGACTAGAGCCCTTAAAGCGATGGCAGAGGCAGCAGAAAGGAGCTCAAGCTGGATCTGGGCAAGGAGGAACCAAAAGTGAACTTCATAAGGACTAAATTCCCTACAGATGATGTGTGCCCCGTTAGCACATTGGTAAAACCGCGTACCGCAGTTCTGAAGCGCAGAATCGCCCAGGTTCGCTCCCCGGCGTGGGAAAAAAACAACAACAGACAACAGCAGAAGGGCATCCAGGAGTCATGACCTGGATGTGGCCCGGCCCCCCGAGAGTGTAAGGAATTCAGGGCCGAAAACTTGTCTAAAGGGGGTTACTTCTCTGAAGACCTTCTGTTGTCTAGCTCTCCCTAGAGTGTCTTTCTACCTATATATATATATATATATATATATATATATATATATATATATATATATATATGTGTGTGTGTGTGTGTGTGTGTGTGTGTGTATGTTTATATTGATAAGTAAGAGAAGAGGACTGGCAGTATGCTAGCATCAGATCACAACAAAAGATCTGTTCCTCTTGGAGAGGAGAAAGCGCTGTTCACATACCTTCTTCACAAAATGTTGATTCTAGGCCTTTTTTTTATTGTTGTTGTTGTTTTCATGTGTGTGTGTGTGTGTGTGTGTGTGTGTGTGCGTGTGTGTATGTGTGTGTGTATGTGTGTGTGTGCGTGTGTGTGTGTTTGTGTGTGTGTGTGTATGTGCATGTGTGTTTTATTTGTTTTTGTTTGTGTTTATTTGTTTGTTTGTTTTCCTTGTTTTTGTTTTGTTTTGGTTTCTTTCTTTTTTTTTTTTCCCCTTTTTTATCAGTGTGCTCTTGACTTAACCTCAAAACGTACCTATTTGCATTTCCTCATCGACCACATCCTGGATCAAAATTCGGTAAGGATCTATCCTCAAACAGCTGCCTGCAGAAACCCTTGCTAATATATATACTACACGTCATTATTGAAGGGCCAGGAACGTTTTTGAGTCAATTTTTGAAAGGAGAAATAACCTATTTTCTCTTACTCTTTTCTCCAATTCGTTGCCGTAACTGAATGGATAAGAGCTCAGACAACATTGCAGTTTCCTTTTGGCACGTGTTTGGGGATTTGCCGATTTGCAATGGGCGGCCCAAGGAAGACAATTTCCACACGAAATTGTCGAATCTTCAGCAGGGTCTCTCTGACGACGCAGGCAAGGTAGCGACAAAATTCGCTTTGCACGTGCAAGGCAAGCCCTTTTTGAACACTACTCCAGCCAACGTTGCCCGCAGACGAGGATAAAAAGGACCCGTTCTTGGTTCGTTTTAACCATGCTTGCAAGACGACGGATGACGGATGAGCAGCGGGGGAGAGCCCTCGCTCTGCTTGATGAAGGCCTAGCGCAGCGGGAAGTTGCTAGACGACTTGAAGTGTCGCATTCCACAATCCAGAGACTGCTGGAGCGCTTCAATGAGACTGGAGCAGTCCAGGAAAGGCGTCACACGGGTCGACCCAGAGTAACGACAAGACAGCAAGACCGCTACCTTGCCCTCTCCGTCCTGAGGGAAAGGGCATCCACTGCGGTGACCTTGAGGGGTCAGCTGAGGGACGCAACAGGTGCTAACATCAGCTGCAGCACGGTGAGAAGACGGCTACATGAGGCAAACTTGAGGTCACGGAGACCGGCCGTCCGACCCGTGCTGTCACCGGTCAACAGAGTGCGCCGCATGACCTGGGCCAGGGAGCACGTGACCTGGACAAGGCAACAGTGGGCCCGGGTCTTGTTTTCGGATGAGTCCAGGTTCACCCTGACCTTTAACGATGGCCGGGCTCGGGTGTGGCGACGTCAAGGGAGAGAGGTTCGCTGACGCCACTGTCCAAGAGCATAACCGGTACGGCGGCGGGTCGGTGATGGTGTGGGGTGGCATGAGCCGTGGTACCCGGACCCCCCTGCTCCCCATTGACGGCATCCTGAACGGGGTCCGGTACCGGGACGAGGTTCTGGCGGCCGTGGCACTGCCTGCGCTTGTGGACCTTGGTCAAGGCGCCATCTTCCAGGACGACAATGCACCTGCGCATCGAGCACGCCTTGTGACCGACTTCCTGGAGCAGCATGAAGTCGTCCGTATGGCCTGGCCAGCGTGCTCACCTGACCTGAACCCAATTGAACACCTCTGGGATGTGCTCGGGAGGCGCATCAGGGACAACCACCCCCCACCGGGCACCCTGGCCAGGCTGGTCGACATCCTGCAGATCGAGTGGGCGGCCATCCCTCAGGACACACTCCGTACCCTTGTGGGGTCGATGCATCGGCGCTGTGAAGCATGCATCCAGGCTCGGGGCGGACACACGCGATATTGAAAACAGATTGGCCAAATCTGACACTTTCTGTTTTTTGAAAAGGGGGGGATGTTCCTTTAAATGCATGTGCTGTTCACTAATGGGTCATTGTGCTAATTTCTTTTTCCAAAACAGGTGTGGAAATGATGAAATAAAACAGAATCAATTCTAAACATTGTCAATTATTTCAACTTAAAATTAGAGAGGAAGGAAG
>CM060306.1:5809615-5812115 GCA_030674185.1 Monoplex corrugatus | reverse complement strand
CGAGCCGACTCAGTCGGCTTTTTCAGTTACCAGACATCTTGATTGCGACAATCACTACTTTTCCGACATCAGCCGGCTTTACGGCTTCCTTTACAGCAATAGATGCTTCCGCTTTCGTTTCACGCTTTTCTGTGCCGGTGAAGTGGTTTGAAGTTGGAATTTTTTTTGCATCTTGTGCTGTGTTTTGATTTGTCATGGCATCGGGTGGGCGGCACCGTATGAGACTGATCACTGAGCAGGCGATGAAATTGTTTCAAGAAACACTGGACGATAGTAATAGCAATGATATCATCAGTGACAGTGATGAGAGATTTCTGACACTCAAATGAGTTGGTTTCTTTGGATGGTGGTGACTGTACAGCAGGGCCTTATTCAAAGAATTGACAACTTTCGGAAACTCACCTGACATCATAATTATGATCAGTGGAAAAGTCCACAGATGAACACACACTTTTTGTTTTAGTGTTTTTATTTTTTAATGATATTTGCATCAAATAACGATTCTACACCAGAAAATCTGCAGTGACTATAGAAAAGACAACTCACAAACAAGTTGTGACATGTGTAACAGCTAAAGTGTCTGGTTTTTGTCGTTTTCGGTAATGTGACCTGAAGTCAATTAGAGGGGAAAAGCATCAAAATAAAGCAACAATGACGTTTTTTTGTGGTGGTGAACTTAATGCTAGTATGTCAAGGAACATCATTTTTTTCTTAGAGTTAGGATGTACAAGGATTACCTGGTCAGCTATAGTGCTTTGAGTATCAGCCATACAACTGTTTTTTTGTCTGTGCTTTAAAACGTGTGTCTATAATCAGCATTTCTAATTATCTCAATATGACAATAATATCAATGTAACATAATTCACAAGATGCACAATTTTATTCTAAACCTGGGCATACCAAAATGTTTGCTGTAGGTTGGATACAAAAACAGTTATCATTATTTTACTGACCTAACCCCCTCTTTGACAATTCGCATAGTGCAAAGCCTTCAGCCAGACTTAAAACCCCTAACGGACAATAAGAGTTTGTGCTATTACAACAGAACCCACCCTTAGGAAAGACTGAGTGATATACAGTCGCTCATTTATGGACTGCAGAATGACTGACTCGCATGATCTGTAATCAGAAGAATACCATTTCCCTCTGACTCCGACCATTGCATGCTTCTGTCTGAGGAAGCTCTCTCATTATGGTCAGTAAGCACGCAAATATGACCAGTCACCGAAAGGAGTTGGGTCTGTATATATACAGAAAGAGAAGAGAGAGAGAGAGAGAGAGAGAGAGAGAGAGAGAGAGAGAGAGGCAGACAGACAGACAGACAAAGAGAGACAGAGAGACAGAGACAGAGAGACAGAGACAGAGACACACACACACACACACACACATACACAAACAGACAGACAGACACAAATAAGAAGAGGCACAGACAACAGACATATAGACAGACAGACGGACAGACAGATATGTATGGATAGATAGATAGATAGGTAGATAGATATATAGATAAATAGCTGGATAGATAGATAGATAGATAGACAGATATATATATATATAGACAGATAGATAGATAGATAGATAGATAGATGGATGGATGGATAGATAGATAGATAGATATATAGATACATGTAGATAGATAGATAGATATATAGATTGATAGATTGATAGATAGATAGATAGATAGATTGATAGATTGATAGATAGATAGATAGATAGATAGATAGATAGATAGATAGATAGATAGATAGATAGATAACCAATTCCTGGCGGTGATTAAACATAACTGCGCTTATATATGTATATGTATGTATATATATATATATATATATATATATATATATATATATATATATATATGAACAGTGGCAGAATGGTCAATGTTTCGCCTGTCAATAACTAAACTAGAGGTACCATGGTTTGCTTCCCGTTTACGTCTCAAGTTTTTCTCTTCAGTTTGACCTGAAAATCAAACTTAACGTCCAGTCCTTCCGTAGAGGATAAAAAACGAGTCGGACCTTTGTGCCTTCTGGTTTGCGCGGGCTATAGATACCACAGCAGTTAAAATCATGAAGAGCACAGCAGTTTAGTATAACATACTCCTGACTAGGGGGGGAGGGGGGAGGGGGGCTCATAGGTTTTAAACCTCTTCAGTCCAAAAACAAAATCCGGGATTTTTCATCCTCTAACAATTCCCAGAATTAAACGTGTATTGGGGTCCTTGTGAAGATTAGGATCGAGTCTCATCCACTTGACAGTTGTATCTCTAACCGGAACTGCAGGTATAGCATTACAAGTGAAAAAACACACACAAGACAACGTATGTAAGTACTGAGTGATCATCATCATCAAGTGCCTTGCCACATGGGGTTGGCGATCATGGCCTTCCATCTGTTTCTATCCCTTGTTGCCGCAAGCATCTTCCACCTTCTTTGTCTTCAGCCACTCTGTAAAGCCCGTCCAATATCTGGTGTTCTCTTTCCCTCCAGCTCTCCTTTTGTGA
>CM060306.1:5792115-5794615 GCA_030674185.1 Monoplex corrugatus | reverse complement strand
CCAAGGCAGCCGGGCAAATGCCCTGCTCTTCACGATTTCCAACTGCTGTTGGGATCGTTTAGCCTGCATAGGTCCAACCTGTTTCTCGTCGGTTTCCGAAGGACTAGACATTCAGTTCGATTTTCCGGTCAAGCTGAGAAAAATGGAGGGAAGGAGAAAGCCTCTGTCTTTTTTTTTTTTTTTTTTTTTTTAACATTCAGCTTTCGCCATTTAGAGGATCTGCATTAGCACAAATATACACTAGCATATGAAAACCTACATTCATAGAAAAACAAAATAAAAACAAAAGGAAACAAACAAATCCACATACATACTCACACCTACACATTCTCTCTCTGTCTCTCTGTCTCTGTCTCTGTCTGTCTCTGTCTGTCTGTCTCTCTCTCTCTCTCTCTCTCTCTCTCTCTCCCTGTCTGTCTCTGTCTCTGTCTGTCTGTCTCTGTCTCTGTCTGTCTGTCTCTCTTTCTCTCTCTCTCTCTCTCTCTCTCTTTCTCTCTGTCTGTCTCTCTGATACAAAAAGGAAAGCAGCAAAGATGGCAATGTAGCAAGAGATAACCATTCCTCGTCTTTCTTTGTGTGTTTTCGTTGAATCTCATATCCACAGAATGCACAACGTGAGACATATTAACATGTTTGTTTACTGTTTAAAATAAAGTTCTCTGTCTGCCGTGCTTTGGCAAGTCTGATGGGGAGATCAGGTATTTCCTGGCACCATTGCCCTACATTGTGGAACTGCATATGGGTCTGGTGCGTGTTTCTCTGGCATCATTATCTGTCGTGCAGGAAGGTCTGTATTTCGTTAAAATGGTTCTGGTCCACTCATATTCAGGTCAGCAGACCATTTTGTATGCACGTTGGAGGGGATTGGATTTGTGGATTTGTTTTGTTTATTTGTTTGATTGTTTGTGCTTTGTTGTTTTTTTGTTGTTTTTTTGTTTTTTTGTCTGTTTGTTTCCTTGTTTGTTTGTTCGTTCGTTCGTTTGTTTAATCTCCAACATCCCTTTTTTTTCGTTTAAATAATATCTCTTCAAATCTACTAGAAAGGTGTGCGAGTAAGTGACAGAGAGAGAGGAATAGAGAGAGAAAGAGAGAGAGACAGACATACAGACAGACAGATAGACAGACAGACAGACAGACAGGCAGAGATAATGAGAGAGACATGGGACGAAATGAGAGAGAGAGAGAAAGATAGAGAGAGAGAGAGAGAGAGAGAGAGAGACAGACAGACAGAGACAGAGACAGAGAGACAGACAGACAGACAGAGACTGAGACAGAGAGAGACAGACAGAGACAGAGACAAAGAGACAGAGAAAAAAGAGGATGAGAGAGGGAAAGAGAGAGAGAGATAGACAGACAGACAGAAAGATAGACAGACAGAGGAAGACGTTGTAAGAAACGAGTGAGGGGGGGAGAGTGACAGAGAGAAAGGGGGAAAGAGAGATAGAGGGAGAAAGAAAGAGAGAGAAAAACGAAAGAGAGAGAGGGAGGAGAATGAGAGAGAGAGGCAGAAAGAGAGAAAGAGACAGAGGGAGAAAGAGAGACAGCAAAGAGAGAAAGAGAGAGAGAAAGAGAGAGAGAAAGAAAGAGAAACGAGAGAGGGCAAGATAGAAAGAGAGAGAAAGAGAGAGAGAGAGAGAGAGCAAGACAGAGAGAAAGACAGAGAGAAAGACAGAGAGAGAGACAGAGAGAGAGAGAGAAGGAGAGAGAGAAGAGAGAGAGAGAGAGATGGGGGAGAGAAAGAATAGGGAGAGAGAGATTGAGACAGAGACAAAGACAGAGAGAGAGACAGAGAGAGAGAGAGAGAGAGAGAGAGAGAGAGAGAGAGAGAGAGAACACACACAATACACAACACACACACAACACACACACACACACACAACACACACACACACACACGAACGAACACACTCACACACACACACACACACACTCACACACACTCACACAACTCACACACACACCACACACACACACATACACACAACACACACACACACACCACGCACGAACACACTCACACACACACACACACACACACAACAGAACACACACGAACACACACGAACACACACACACACACACAACACACACACACACACACACACACACACACACACACACACACACACACACATACACACACACACACACACACACACACACACACACAACACACACACACACGCGCGCGCGCGCGCGCGCACATGCGCTCGTTCACACTCGCACATAATCAATAAAGATAATAATAAACGCTGTCTACGAAACAAACTGTTGATCATTTTAATTTTTTTTTCTACTTCAAAGATTAGTTGCGAACAAAATGATATACAAACGCAACATAATAGTAACATATGATATAGCAAACACAGTCTTCATGTTATTTTCGTATCGGTGTCGATCAGGATACTGAAAGATATCTGATATATTTGAATGAACGATGATAATAACAACAGTAATAATAGCAATAATATAAATAATCATTAATGATCTTAATAATAAT
>CM060306.1:5761992-5789515 GCA_030674185.1 Monoplex corrugatus | reverse complement strand
TTTGATCGCCCCTCCGAACCCACCACCTCCAAAGTCATCGATTTTCTGGACTGCTACGGCCTGGTTCAGTGCGTCCACGCTCCCACTCACATTCGTGGGCACACATTGGATAATATAATCCACAGGACTGACCAGACCATGGTGAGTTCCATCATCATCGACCACACCCTCCCATCTGACCATGTCTGCCTTGTTGCTGATCTTCATTTTTCCCGCCCTCCACCCCGCAAAACGTACATTCAAGCCAGACACCTTTCTGCAGTGGACATGACTGTCTTTGAGGCTGACCTTCAGTCTCTCTTATCTGCTTCCCCGCCAACCACACCTGATGACCTCAACTCCCTTCTCCTTGGGCTCCTGGATCGGTTCGCTCCTGCCTGTGGCCGCCTTGTTTCCAAGAGGCCACCATCACCTTGGTTCTCCTCCATTGGGCCTCAGCTGCAAGCGGCCAAGTGTGAAAGGCGCAGAGCCGAGAGACAGTGGCTCAAGTCTAGTCTGACTGTTCATAAGCAAATTTTTCAAACTGCCAACAAAATCGTTAATAGCCTCGTAGATGCCTCTAAATCAGCCTATTACAATGCTAAAATTCTTGCCTGTTCCACTTCCAAACAACTGTATAATATAACTAATACTCTTCTTGGCAAAACTGGCTCTTCTCCTCTTCCATCTCACCTGCCACCTTCTGATCTTCCACAGGCTTTCTCTGACTATTTTTTCAACAAGATTGCTAACCTCAGGCTTTCTCTCGATTCCACGACGAACACTCATGCTACATTTCCTGAACCCCCTTTCTCTGGAATCCCCCTTACTTTCTTCCAACCCGTTTCTGAGGACTTTATTAAGAAAATCATCATGAAATCTGGCATTAAAACCTGTGAACTCGACCCATTGCCAGCTTCTTTTCTCACCCATTGTCTCGATACTCTTCTCCCTCACATCACCAATATCATTAACCATTCCCTCTCAACTGGCTCCTTTCCTTCTTCTTTCAAGTCAGCAATTGTAAGACCTCTTCTAAAAAAGACGACTCTTGACCCTGAGAATTTGAAAAACTATAGACCTGTGTCAAATCTTCCTTTTCTTTCCAAGGTCTTAGAGAAAGTTGTTCTTGACCAGCTGTTAAACCACCTTCATTCCAATAACCTTGTCTATTCCCTTCAGTCTGCTTACCGTTCTGGACATAGTACCGAAACTGCTCTTCTCAAAATCTGCAACGACTTATTGACTACTCTCGACTCTAACAACGTATCACTTTTGACTCTCTTGGACCTATCTGCTGCCTTTGACACTATTGACCACTCTATCCTTCTCTCCCGTCTACATCACTCTTTTGGGCTCCATGATATTGTCTTGAACTGGTTTCATTCTTACATCACCAATCGTCTGCAAGTAGTTTCTGTCAATGGTCTTTCTTCTAATCCTTCCTGTCTGACTTACGGGGTGCCACAAGGATCTGTTCTGGGCCCCCTACTTTTCATTCTCTACACCTACCCTGTCTCCTCTATTGTCCAAGAACACCTGCTTCAGCATCATTCTTTCTCGGATGACAATCAGCTGTATGTCTCTGGGCCTCTCCCTGACCTTCCCATCATGATCCAGAAAACCCAATCTTGTGTAGCTGACCTGAAGGATTGGATGACTGAAAACAAACTAAAATTAAATGAAGAGAAATCCGAATTGATCTTGATCACCCCACCCAAACTCCAAAATCACCCCTCTCTTCCAACCTCTGTCACACTTGTTGACTCATCTATCCCTCTCTCCCATTTTGCCCGTAACCTTGGTGTAACTCTTGATCAAACCCTGTCCTTCCACCAGCATGTGAGCAACGTCTGTCGGACTTGTTTTCTTGAACTCCGCCGAATTGCTTCTATCCGCCACCTCCTCTCAGAAGACACGACAAAGGCTCTTGTCTGTGCATTTGTTCTATCCCGTCTCGATTACTGTAATGCTCTTTTTTCTGGTTCCCCCTCTCATCTCATTAACAAACTTCAGAAAGTTCAAAATCATGCTGCCCGTCTCATCTTCCGCTCTTCAAAATTTAACCATGTTACGCCATTGCTCTGTTCTCTCCACTGGCTCCCTGTTCAGCAAAGAATATCCTACAAGATTGCCTGCCTCTGCTTCAAATCTATTGAGTCTTCCTGTCCTGAGTATCTCACCCATCTGTTACATCTCTACACGCCATCTCGAGCTTTGCGGTCCTCATCTGATACCCGTCTCTATAGTATCCCCATAGTCCGCACTAAAAGGTTTGGGCAGCGTTCTTTTTCCTATCAAGCTCCAACCATCTGGAATCAGTTACCTCGCTCTCTTAGATACTCACCCTCTCTGTCCACATTCAAACGCTCCCTCAAAACTCACCTGTTTCCCAAAACTGGTAATCTCTGCCCCCTTCCCCCCATGTAATGTAATGGTGACATTATAGTGTCTTAGTGTCAATGTGTCATTGTATTTGCATGTCATGCTGTGTGTGTGTTTTGTGTGTGTGTGTGTGTGTTTGTGTGTGTGTGGGTGCTTCTGTGGGCGTGTGTGTGTGTGCTTGTGATTCTGGTTATATGTTTTGCCATTGTAAACGCCTAGGGCATTAATTTGATTAGGCGTACTAAATGTTCATAATAATAATAATAATAATGTAGAAAAAGACTGTTTTCTACAGGGAGGACATCAGCGTAGTTATTCTACTGAGCATCAAAAAAGGATAGGTGAAAGTTTATTTTGGCATTATACTGTTCAATTTTGAATCTCTGATTTAGCATTCTTTTGAAAGTAAACACATTCGGAACACATTTGTCAACTTTGCATTTATAGATAAATCATTTTGCAAGCAGTATCATAAGATCATTTTTACATTTTGACCAAAACCAACAATAGGTTTCATGTGATTTTGATGTTGAAGATATTTTGCACATTTCGTTGATTAGTTTTTCTGTAAGTTCCCAAAACTACGGACATAGTAACAGTTCCACAGAAAATGTTCAATAGTTTTTCTGTTAAGTTCCAAAAGTTACGGACACAGTAACAGTTCCACAGAAAATGATCAATAGAGTCTCTTGCATTATTACATATGTACAATATATCGCAGTTGCCATACCCACTGCATTTAGTATCATATTGGTGGCAATAATTCAGTGAACTATTCTTAGTGAGACTATTTTGGTTTAACATCATTTAATGTATTAATATTGTTTGGAAAAAACAACAACAAACTTTTCCCACAAGACATCAATGTTTAGTTTCTTTGACCACCTTAAACAAAAATTTTGTTAGCTATCATCCAATACTTTTTTTTTTGTCATGAAAAGTTTTGCTCCCTTTTCTACACTCTTATTAATAATAAATAATAATATATTTTATTTATATAGCGCAAAATCTTGACAAAATCAAATCTAAGCGCTGAGCGTATACATGCATACATACCTACATACATATGAGCGTATACATGCATACATACATGCTTACATACTTACATACATAAATCTAAGCTGAGCGTATACATGCATACATACATACATACATAAATCTAAGCGTATACATACATACATACATACATACGTACGCACATGCATACATAATAATTACAATATTTATATAGCGCAAATCTCGACAAAATCAAATCCAAGCGCCGAAAAGACACACACGCACACACGCACGCACGCACGCACACACACACACACACACACACACACACACACACACACACACACACACACACACACACACACACACACACACACACATGCATGGCCACAAATGGGGAGAAAAGAATAAAAGCAATAAAAGCAAGAATAAAACCAATGGAAAACCACAGAGAGCACATCATATACAATTATATATTAAAACAAAGTGATTCCCCTCCGAGCGGAGACAGGCTGCAGAGGGGGGTTGAGTGAGGTTAGGATTTTATGCAGAGGAGAAAAGGTGAGTTTTGAGAGCGGACTTGAAGGAGGCAAAAGTAGGTTGCTGACGGACTGAGAGAGGAAGTTTGTTCCAGGAGAGTGGACCAGAAACAGAGAAGGTCGTGGACCATAGGTATTGAGCTTAGTGCGTGGAAAGCGAAAAGTCAGAGGATCGGAGGCAGAGCGGAGGGTACGTGAGGGAAGATAGATCTCAAGTAGGCTTGACAGGTAATCGGGGGCTGCGTTATTGAGGCTTTTGTAGCACATGGTGTCTAGTTTGTACTGTATGCGCTTTGATACAGGGAGCCAGTGAAGTTGTGCCAGGAGAGGAGATATGTGGTCAGCTTTTTTCTTTTTGAGTACAAGGCGTACAGCATTGTTTTGAATGCGCTGTAGGATGTGAATGGTGGAGGCAGGAAGACCAGACAGGAGTGAATTGAAATAGTCAATGCGAGACATTATGAAGGAGAGAACGAGTTTTGCAGTTGTTTCGACAGAGAGATACTTCCTGATCAGGCTTATACGATGGAGATGATAGTAGCAAGATCTGGCAGTTTGAGAAACAAAGTTGTTCATGGACAGGGTAGAGTCAATGCAGACACCAAGGTTTTTAGCTGAATCAGAAATTGGGACTGATGTGTTACATAATGGGAGAGAAAGAGGAGGCAGCTGGGAAAGTTTCTGACGGGTGCCAATGAGGATAGCTTCTGTCTTGTCGTCATTAAGCTGAAGTCTATTGTGTGTCATCCAGTTCTTAATGTCCGAGTAACACTCAGTGGTGCGAGTCAACAGGCGCTGTATATTATCAGGTGAGTCACTATCTTGAAGTTGGGTGTCATCAGCATAGAAGTGGTGTTTTATAGAGTGGGAGTTGATGATGGTGGACAGGGGGGAGGTATAAAGAGTGAAAAGAACAGGGCCAAGGACAGATCCTTGTGGAACACCACAGGTCAGGTATGCAGGTTGAGAGTAAGTGCCATTGATGAGAACAGTTTGTTTTCTGTTTGATAAATACGAAGTGAAAAAGGAGAGAGCAATGTCAGAGATGCCAAAAGTATGATGAAGTCTAGAAAGGAGAATACCATGGTCAATGGTATCGAAAGCTGCAGACAGATCAAGGAGTGTGAGGAGAGAGACTTTGCCAGTATCAGTTGCAAGGAGGAGATTGTTGAGAATGTGTAGTAGGGCAGTTTCAGTGCTATGGCACTGGCGGTAGGCTGACTGGAAAGGATTGAGGAGATTGTTGGCAGACAGGTGAGAGTTCAGCTGGTTGAGGACGACTTTTTCAAGGAGTTTTGACAAGAAAGAGAGATTAGAGATAGGCCTGTAATTTTTCAGTTCATTTGGGTCTAAATTGTGTTTCTTGAGGAGAGGGTGAACAATAGCAGACTTGAAAGAATCTGGGACAGTTCCAGTTTGAAAAGAAGTGTTGATGATGTCAGTGATGAATGGGAGGAGAGTAGGGAGACAATCGGAGTAGAGAGAACCTGGAAGAGGATCCAGTTCGCAGGTTTTGAACGACATGGATCTGATTGTGTTGAAAATTTCTTCTTGTGAGACTGGGGTAAAAGTAGTGAGAGGTGTGCCAGAGAAGGAAGGGTCAGGTGGGCATGGTTGACAGGGTGTCCTGTCAAGCCTGTCACGAAGAGTTTGTATTTTGGTGGTGAAATACTTAGAGAATACAGATGGGAGTTCTTCATTTGTATGTTTTGTTGGGAGAGGTAAGTCTTTTCGTGTGCCAAGGAGATGATTCATGGTTGTAAAGAGTTCTTTTGAAGAAGAGGCATTCAGGATTTTGGTTTGGAAATAGCTTGTTTTTGCAGATGCAATGAGGGTGGATACTTTTGTTTTAGAGGCTTGGAAAAGTTGCCTGTGTACAGTGAGTTTGGATTTGCGCCAGCGGCGCTCTGCTCTGCGGCGGGCACGTTTTGCACAGGCAATCTCATGAGTGAGCCAGGGGGTAAGGGGGCGGTCAGGTAAAAGACGGGTTGTGGCTGGAGCATGAGTGTCCAGAAGATGGTGGAGAGTAGTATAGAAATCATCGGCAAGGTTATGTGACTTTTCAGAAAGGAGACGGGAGGCATCAGATGAAAATGTGGAGAGGTCGATAGATTTGAGATTGCGTCGAGTCACTGTGCGCGTGGTACGGGAAGGAGGAGAAATGTCAAGAGAACAGAGAATTGCAGAGTGGTCAGATGGAAGGGCTGAAGTTAGACGGGTAGAAAGAACTAAGCAGTTGTTAGTAGCTGAATTGTGGTGATCACGAGAAATGATCCAGTCAAGAATGTGACCTTTTTGATGGGTTGGTTCAGAAATGTGTTGAGTCATATTGTGATTGGACAGAGAGTTGATGATATGTCTTGTGTCATAACGGTGAGTGTTGTCATAGTGGACATTGATGTCACCTAGAATGATGAGATTTCCAGGTAAGAGGCAGTAGTGGTCAAGCAGTTGGTCAAAGTCAGAGAGAAACGTGGATGTGGTGAGTTTGTTGGCAGAGCTAGGTGGGGGTCGATAGACACAGGAGAAGGTGATGGGGTGAGGGGTGGATTGGAAGGATACTTCAACGTGCTCGAAAGAAGGATGGGAGAAAGGCAGAGACTGCGAGAAAGATAGGCGGGAATGGAGTGAGTCGTTGTAGAGGATGGCGATACCGCCACCTCGAGATGATAGCGTGATGGAGTGAGGTAGGAATGACAGGGATAGCCTGAAAAACACACGTGCTCAAGGAAAGGATGACAAGGCAAGACATTCAAATTTTGTTATAGGAATTGCATGTGATCATTGTGAGGTAGAGGATGGCGATACCGCCACCTCGAGATGAGCGATGGAAGAAGCAAGCCTGTAACCACTCGAGTGAGCTAGCATGTATAGTTATGACCAAGGGTAAGCCATTCTCTGTAATAAAAGCAATGTCAACGTGCTCATCAGCGATAAAATCGGCAATGACCTCAAGGCACAAGGCACATTCAAAAATACTACTTATGCTGTTATTCATTTGGAATTTGTTGTTCTTAAATATTGTTTGATTAAAGATATTCATCCATTATAAGTGAAAAAATTAATATGGCAGTAAGTGTTAGTTCTAAATTCTTAGTAGGTCAAAAAGCAGCCATTTTCTTTAAGAACAATTTTGATGGAGTGTATTTCTTTCTCTATTAGTTTATTGTCCTTGATCATTTTGTTATCCATCTTTATTTTTCGTTAGAGAAGACAGACTCAGCTAACAATTTACTTGAATTCTTGGGTGTTATACGATTACAAAATGTCATATAGGCTTTAAATGTATCAGCCCAAAACATATTGTTCTTCATGAAATGTAATACAACCACTGGTCCACAGTATTTAATATTGCTAAAAAAAACAACAACAACAAAACAAAAAAAGCAACAACAAAAAAAACCGTTACATTTCAGCTGCAAAATTTTTCCGCTTATAATTTAAAGTTTTGAATTGTCTTATCCATGGAAGTTTGAGAGAATATATATGTGTGTGTGTATTCATGTATCTCTCTCGCGTTATGTATATATGTATATACATATATATAGATATATATATATATAGACATATTCAATCCTTCTTGTTTTATGCTTTTAGTGGCAGTTTTTCTGCTGATGTTATCTTGTTTTCCATTCCGTACAAATTGAAAAGATAACTTCTGTAGCTGTTGT
Source organism: Monoplex corrugatus (assembly GCA_030674185.1). Classification (NCBI taxonomy): domain Eukaryota; kingdom Metazoa; phylum Mollusca; class Gastropoda; order Littorinimorpha; family Ranellidae; genus Monoplex; species Monoplex corrugatus. Next base: position 5,781,945 of record CM060306.1, on the reverse strand, counting down.
ATAAAATGATCTGGTGGATCCGGCAACAATATCTACAAGTGTATAATTTAAGATGATACAAGAGGCTTTAGAACTGAGACTTTGCCAATTGGGGTAATTGTTCTTTGTGACCAAACTTTGAATAACGTTTTTTTACTTCTGAGAATTTGTCGCTATGACTGATGATTTCGCAGTTTCTTAGATCTCGGGTGAACCAAGCGTCCAGTATTTTAAACGTAGAAGGGTTCCATATATTCTTAAATGGGAACAGTATAGTATTGGTGAATTTCTCTCACTCCCGAGCCATATTACTTATTTTTTGACTGTTCATTAACATGCCTGAAACAGTGCCGTACGTATCAAGTATACGAATGAATTTTATAAACGTTTTATATCCTGCTTTTATTAATGGGTTTCATCAGTAAACTGAGAAATTTTGTGTTCTATACCATGGACCTGTATTTCTTTTATTGAGTCATCGTCCCTTACCATGATGGCTGGTTGGAATCTCTGCTCAAAGAATAAAAAGGTAGGGTGAGATTGGATCTCCTTGCCTACATCCCTTTTCTATATTATACCATTATGTTGTATGACCATTTATAACAACAGTTAGTTTAGTGTTCTTATAGAAAGTTTCATTCCAATGACAAATGCCAATTCCAATGCCACAGGCTCTCAAAACTTTAAGCATAGATTCCAAATCAAGTGAATCAAAAGGTTCTTTTTTTTCAAAATCAATACAGAGTAGAAAACCCCTGGGAGTCATATTTGATCAAATGTTGAATTTCCTTAGTCATACCCAATATCGTAAAACCTCATGCCAGAAAGTTCTGAACATTCTTCAAGTCGTAGATCACATGGACTGAGGTGCCGACAAGAAAACACTGCATCATCTCTCATCATCATCATCATCAGGTGCCTTGCCTCATGGCGTTGGCGATTATGGACTTCCATCTGTCTCTATCTCTTGTTGCCTCAAGCATCTCTTCTACCCTCCTTGTTCCCAGCCACTCTGCAAGTCTGTCTAGTATCTTCTCCCTGGGTCTACCCGGTGCTCTCTTTCCGTCCAGCTTTCCCGTTGTGACCAGGTGCTCCAATTCCCCTTTCCTCATAAAATGGCCTATGAATGTTGCCTGTCTTTTCCTAATCTTCCTTATGAATGATCTACTTGTGTCTGTCTCCATCAAAACTGTCTCGTTTGTTTCTTTGCTGTCCATGGAACTCTCAACATTCTTCTTAGAACCCACATCTCGGCTGTCTCAATCTTGTTCTGGCTTTGCTTGTTGACTGTCCATGCCTCGCAACCGTACAACAGTATTGGTTCTATATAACATTCATGGACTCTCTTCCTGATGTTAATTGATAGGCATTTGTTAGTAAGAATGCTTTCCATCTTCTTGAATGCTGTTTTGGCTTGGCCGACTTTGCTGGCTATTTCTGATGTGCATCTGCCGTCTGGTGAGATGATCGTTCCCATGGATTTAAACTTATCAACCTGTCTCAAAGTTGTGCCGTTTGCTGTTATTTTGCATTAGGGGATTTCATGGGTTTTTTTTTTTTTATATTACCATGATTTCAGTTTTCCTGCTGTTTAGTTCCAGCCCCTTACCTTTGCTTTCTATTTCTAGTATATTCACAAGGTTTTGTAGGTGCCTTTCACTTTTTGCAATTAGCACGGTGTCATCTGCGTATCGAATGTTGTTTATCATTTTTCCTCCAACCTTTAATCCGGGATATTCCTCTAGGTGTCTCATGATGTTTTCGCTGTAAATTGAAAACAGATCTGGTGACAAAACACAACCCTGTCTGAATCCTCTTCTGATGTTTTGGAAAGAGCCTATATTGTTTTTTATTCTCATCGCGGCTGTTTGTTCCCAATACATATTTCTGATTATTCGTAGATCTTTTCCATCAATATTGAGTCTTTTTAGTGTTGGTTGTTTCTTAGATCAAAAGAAATTTATTACAGCCTTAAAACTGTCCTGGTTGAGAAAATATAAAACGACAGAACAGAAATGGAAAAATATTTCTAGTGAAGTCTATCCTTTTCTAAATGAAATAGAAAAATATGGTTCTAGCTATGGATTACACCAAGCTAATGATAATGTATTCTGGAAACACATTTTTAAAGCATATAACAATTTCTGCAGAAGTATAAAATTAGTGTCACCGATAGACTTACTTTCAGAACCAGTTTTATTTAATGAAAAAATTAAAATCGGAAATGATGTAATAAAATCTGTTGATTGGATTGAAAGGGACTTTATTGCATTGCACATTTTTAAAATGATAACGGATCATTTATGACACATGATGACTTTAATAGAAAATACAATATGAATGTGAATTTTCTTTTTTATAACGGATGCAAAGCATCGATTAAAAATACATAAAAGAAACAAAACTGAACATACAAAGTGGCTGTGCACGTGATATCCCTGCTGCACTGAAAACAATTCACTCAATACGAAAAGGAGCACAGCTATACTACGATATTTTGACAACATATAACACACTTCCAAATTCCTGTTCTAAATGGTTAGAAAAACTGGAAACAAACGTCCCATGGAAAAAAAGTGTTTATGAAAATTCACAAAATACAAGAATGTAAACTAAAATGGTTTCAAATACGCATTCTAGGAACTAATATCATTTTAAGAGAAATGGGACTTGTAGATAGTTTCCACTGTGACTTTTGCTTGGAAACGAAAGACAGCATTGATCACATATTTTGGAAGTGTCCACATGTCAACAGATTCTGGGAAAGGATAGGAGATGTGTTGAGGTCAAGTTGCGCGACTTGTGTAAACATAAGATTAACTGAAAACTCAATTTTATTTGGCGCTGACGAAAACATGCACACAGATCCACCTAATAATAATCTTAGGAAAAAAAATGTATATTTACAACAAAAAAAACTCGAAAAACATCTACCAAACACCATCTCTTTTACTAGATATCTTACCAAAAAATATCAAATACAAGAATATAATGCAAAACTGAGCTGGAATTCACACGCTTTGAAAGAAAAATGGTTGCCATATTTGTCCCTGGTGACAGATGAAGTTTGATGTGACTTTCAAATGAAGTTTGATGTGACATTTGGCTTCTTTATGAGATGAATGCGTGATTTCTGTATGACCTGCCTGTTTGTATTTGAATGTTTGTCTTACATATAATTGTAAATGACTGTAAATTCATGCACATAGAACCTCTGATGAAGATGTAGGCGTTTTGTATGTGTTTTGAACTTTTGGCTCATGCGGATAATCTTGCTTTGCTAATACGTTTATCGTTGACCTTTTTACTGAGAGAGAATACAAATGAAATACAATAAACAGACAAACAAACAAGCAAACAAACAAACAAACAAACAAGCAAACACCAACAATAACAACTAAAATCTAAAACTGTAAAAACCAAACGAACTTGTTTGTTTAAGAAAACATAACAGACTAATAGATATGGCACATGTACATGATTTTTGCTCAATCCATTGTATACACATCTTATTCTTTTTTATGATATTGTAATAATGTTCAGCAAACGTTGTATTTATTTGTGCTTTATCAAAAGAGAATTTTTAAAAAGTTAGAAAAAAAAGGAAAATTGATTTTGACATATCTTTGAGGATTTTTCCAGTGTCGTAAATTTCATTTAAGAGGACTGTTTTTTTTCTTTCTTATACCAAATTCCTCCAGGGCTTCAATCATCTCTATAGTAATGTTGTCTGGTCCTGGGGCTTTACCTGGTTTCATTTTTTTCAATGCTGCTTTAACTTCAGCTTCCTTTATGGGTGGTCCTTCAAAGTTCTTTCTTATAAAGTGTTCTTCGTTTCTGTCCATCTCCAAAAAGGTCTTTAGTGTACTCTCCCTATCTGTCTAATATTTTGTCTTTTTCCATGAGAAGCGTACCATCTTTCGATTATAAGCAACCAGTTGATGTGCATATATTTTTCCTGTGGACAATTTCTTCAATTCTTCTGTACATACCCTGAGGATCCGTTTTGTGTTGGTCTTCTACTTCTTTACATTTTGTTTTCAGCCAAGCTTCCTTAGCTTCATTGCAATTAATCCTGATTTCTTTGTTTATCTTCCTGTATATCTCTTCGCTTCTCCTTGCCTTCCTCCGTTCCTCCATCAAGCCTACAATTTCTTTTTTCGTTCAGTTCTTTTTTGCTTTTCTATCTACTTCAGGGATTTCTTCACAAGCTTCATTTATCGAATTTCTCAACTTTGTCCATTGTTTCTCACTGTCACCAACGTCTTCCGGAGCACTGAATTTGTTTTGAACATGTACATTAAATTTTTTTACGTATCATTTCATCTGTCTTTAAGAGTCCAAGATTTAGTTTGATGTTGCTTTTGGTCTGTTTCCTTTTCCTTAATTTCAGCCTAAATCTTCCCACTACAGGACTGTTGTCACTGTTGCAGTCTGCGCCTGGTAGTGATTTTGCTAACAGTAAAGAACTTATAAATCTTTATTATTCAGGATGTAGTCAATCTGATTTCTAGTATTATCTCCTGGACTCATCCAAGTCCATTTTCTTCTATTAGGCTGCTCAAACCAGGTGTTTCCTACTATGAACTCATTCATCTGTGCCCATTCTACAAATTTCCCTCCTCTTTCATTTGTTTACCAGGGCCATGATGTCCAGCTATATCCTCCACTCTATCCTTTCCCACTTTAGCATTTAAATCTCCCATTATTACTGTAACTTCTTGTGATTCACATTGGGCCTTGGCCATCTCTAATACTTCGTAGAAGTTGTCGATGTCTTCCTGAGTACTTGTGGATGTTGGTGCATACACCTGAATGATGTTGATATCAAATGGTCTGCCTGCCAATTTGACCAGCAAGACTGTTGGACAAAGCCCAGTATCCCTTAACTGCTATAATTCGCTCTAAACTGGCTTGGTTGCACAGTGTATTGCTCTGCAAGACATTCTTATCTAAAAACACTGGACTCCATTCACCATCAAGAATTGCACCTCTGTCGTAGTGCATTTAGAACAATTAATTCCTTTGTACAATTTATTCGCACAGACAGAAAAACCTTCCCTCTCCTACCATAGACTGAAACTAACCTTAAATTTCTGCTTAAAACTGGTCTATAAACTGAATAACCCAGCTTACAACTTCGTCTTCAGCCCCACATTTCAACGATTTGAGAACAAACAAAAACAAACAAGCAAACAAACAAACAAACAAAACAAAACAAAAAACAAAACAAAATCCGAAAGTCATTTCTCCTTTGGGAATCCACCATATCCGTCCTCATATGTAAAAGGCAGACATAGACTCAGCAGTTGTTTCAGATTTCTCCAAATTTTCAGATAGCTCACCATAATCTTGAAAACAACAAAGATCTGTGTTGATCTTGCTTCCTTCCGCAAAGATTGTACCAGTCATTGGCATATAAGTTGTTTTGTACAAAACTCTGTCACAAATTTCTGTCATCCCACAGAATATTCACTGATGGATCAAAGTCTATAGAAGGTAGTCCTGCTGCAACCGTCTATTCAGCTATTCACTATTATCTGTTTTCAGAACATATTCCTTCTGACAGTTCTGTTTATACTGCTGAACTGATTGCTCTGGTTTTGGCACTAAATGATTTCGCAATCCAGCATAAAGATTTTCTTATCTTTTCAGATACTCTTTCGCTTTGCAGGCAATTGCTGGCTGAAACATTAGTCATCCAGAGCTTGAAACTTCTGAAATTCTTTGAATCTTTTCTCCTCTTTTAAATGAAGGTTACCACATTGTTTCTGCCTGGATTCCTGGCCATGTTGGTATTGGAGGCACTAGATAGGATTATTGCCTGGCCAAGAATGCCACAAGGGAAAAGATGTCTAAATCCTTTATTCCTTACTCAGATCTGAAAGCCAAAGTACAAAAGATTATTCGAAAAAGCAGACATAAAACTTTTCCACATCCATCCCGACCTGAAAGAGATTTTCCCATCGTCTCCTGGGAACTTTAGCAAAGAGACAGTGCTATGTAGGTTACTACACAGGTAACACATCCTACATTTATTCCTACCATTTAAAAATGAAGAAAGATCATGGTGTATACCATATGACGAGTGCTGAACACCAGACGCCTTTTTATTGAATGCTTGGACTTGCATGATGTGAGACATAAGCACTATGCGGTGGACACCTTAAAAAGCCTCTTCAGATATATTCCTCCGGAGGCAATTTTCAAGTTTTTACAAGAGATCAATAGATTTCATCTGATATAGTTCTGCGCATGGGACAGCTTTTTAAATGCATTTTAGACTTGATAATCTTGAATTTGGCTTTTGACTGTTGCCTTATTTAAAGTTGAGTGTTGTTTTTAACCTGGTGCTAGCCATGATAAGGCTCTAGTAAATGGCTGGGTTATAAGCAATATGAACCTGAGACTAATGATACGCTTCCTTCAGACGAGACTTTCCCTTGAACATGTACACTTTGTACTTTTTCCATAGGTATGACTGAAACAAAGGAAGGATATGGGGATTATTTAGACTTATAGTAAGTTTTGATGCAAGGATTTTATGAAATCCGAAACAAGTGTGACTGCACACATTTAATTAAATAGGAATGTTATGGATTTATGGTCAGTGATGTCAAATGCTTTCTTAAATTCTAAGAAGATAACTCCTGATAAATTTGCCACGTCTATGGCTGATAAGTACGAGTGTGTTGTATTTGAAAACAACAGTGTTGCATGAATGATGCAGAAAGAATCCTGACTGAAGTGGGTAAAAATTAATAGTGAATGACCTTTTTGTGTTTGTGAACATTGCCTTTCAAGGGGTTTAGAGACCACAGATGGTAGTGATATTGAATTGTAATTATCTGAAACATTTTATCTCTTGTCTTTGGTAAACTGATTGTTTGCTTTTTAAAAAAAAAAGTATTCTATCAGGAACATTTTCTGATCAGTATGTAAACTGAACATATATGTTAGGTTTCAATGAGGTGAGGCATGAACAGTTTTAACCTTTTACCACAGATTTCATGGAGGCCAGATGACCTGTTCTTTTTCATATTGATGCATTTTTCGACCTCAGGAATGGAGATAGAAGAAAATGTGAATGAATCACTTGTTTTATTTTTCTCTTGACAGTACTGGATTAGTTGTTTGTTGTAAATGTAATGGGGTTTATTTATTTCAGTCAATGTTATGTTTTGAGTGACATTAAGGAGAGTTCATGAAAGGCGTTGACGGTCAGTTGTTGGGGAATGTCAGTGTTTTTCAAAGATGAGCCCTTTCGATCTCGTCAGATTGTTGATGTGTCCCTTCAGGTTTTAATTAGTTGCTGACATAAGCTTTCTTTGGTTTGTTACCATGTTATATACTTTGATTGTAGCTGTTTTATATTTTGTATATTTTTTTTGTCTTATAATGAGTCTCTGCATCTGTAAGACGTAACTTCCGTTATGTTCGTGGACAGCCAAGGTGGTTGTTTGTTTTTTCTTACCCATTTATGCCATTTTGGTGTGTGTCTGTAAAGGATAAAGGAAAACTGGTGCCAAATTTCTAGTTTTTTTAGGATTCGTACAGCTGTAGACAGAGTGAAACAATGCCTATGATCAATCAGATACATGTACGTGTAGATCGAAATTTTGAACAGTCTAATTGTGGCCCTTTGATTTGATTTTTGGCAGTTTGAGAGATTTAATACAACTGATAAAATTATGCATATGGTCACGTATTGTCAGTCTAGGAGTACTTATGTATCTAATTGTTCAGGTGTATTTGTACAATTTGATCAAAAAGTGATTCAGGAGTCAATGTTATTCTGGTTGGTTCTTCTATAAGCTGGGAAAGTCCAGAGAGAATTATGGTCGAATGCCAGGAGTATTGTAGTTCCAGGAATTTTAAATTGAAGTCACCAAAGAGAAGATTATCAGTAACTGGTTTGTATTTGTTAACATAGTCTGACATTAGAGGACCATATCATTGGGTTCACAGGTCAGAATTCAAGGAGTATCAACTCTAGGCTGAGAGTTTTTGAAGTTTTATGGCTATGTCTTTAATTTTTCATGTTTGTATAGATGGAATAGTAATACAACTACTATCAGTAATGTTACTCTGTTATTGTCATTTTTGTTCTTGTTAAGGGTTTATATGCATTTATTTTCAAGTGTGTATTTTGTCACTCTTGTTTATATATAGTGCATGATGAATTGGCATATAGGTAAAGTCATTACTTTATCAAAAATCATGTTATAACGTGTTTCACAATTTATATTTTATGTTTTTCTTTGTTCTTTTTGTGCTTATAGATTGTGTGCAGAGCAGCAAAGACTAACTGTAAGACAGGTCCAATGGGACGTCATGCTACTGTGCTTGAGTAATAAAATGTTCTCAAGTCTGAAGTCTGAAGATAAGGATCCAGCAGCTCCAATACAGACTCAGAGAAAAAGACGAAGGCCTGTGCACAGTATTCTGATGACTCCAGGAGGGCTGCAGTGAAACGCCAACAAATCAGCATAAGACTTGCCCAACATTTTGGAGGTATACCCGTCTTCCTCTTGGAGACTTCACTGACCGACTAAGATATGCTAAAACACATGAATAGAATAAAATAAAATATTAACAACAAAATCACTAAGATGTATAACCATGTTGTAAAACATGCATATAGATAGATAGATAGATAGACAGACAGACAGACAGATAGCCAGGTAGGCAGGCAGGCAGGCAGGCAGTGAGACATGCAGACAGATAGACAGACAGATAGCTAGCTAGCTAGCTAGCTAGATACTGAAGAAAACATAGATCCTTCCCCCGTTTTATCTATTATCTATCTCCCATTCATAAAAACATATTTTGATTTACCGTACCGTATGAAAGTAGAATGGAAGAAGCCCATATCTAAAAGGCTGAAACTTAAGAACATCTGGCTTTCAAGCCAAAGTCCTCGCCATGAACTTTGGAGCAAGGGGGTTGATAGGCACGTTCTGTGACCTCATGAAACAGCTCTTGAGTTCTGGGAGAGAGAAGACTGAGCCCTAAATGCAGCACAGAAGCAGTATTGGGGCATATTTTGGCAAGTCGTCAACTGCCCCTGATGGCCTTGCTGGATTGTCTTCTGGAGTCTGATGGAATCCTCTTCTTTCCTTATCTCTTGTATTGTCACTTTTCCTTTCCATTGGCCTTTGGTTTGTCAAAGGTGGATGTGATGCGTCTAGTGTGTTGGCTAGTGACCAGTGACTGCGTGCTTGTCACCTCTCACTTTCACAGCCTACACCGCTGGCTAGCACTGCTGCTTGCAGCTATGCGAAAAGAAGAGCAGAAGGCATAAGTCTTTTCCTGTCAGTACATAGCCTCTCCATCAGCAAGCCCTACGTTGTGCCTCCTCGTGGCGACAGGCGGTAACTGAGCACCTCACGGACTCGGGAGAGAGTAAGGCTAAGGGAGTTAACCCTGAAAAAATAAACGATGGAAGGCAAGGGGAAACCACCATCGTAGTTTTCCCCAGGAAAACCATGGACAAAAGAAAGATGAAGAATGAAGTTAACGACGTTAATAGGTGCTCCTGTGGAGCACCTTCGTCCGGTAGGGACTGTCATGTGGCGCAGGTAACACCAGACCGTCAGCCAGCTACTGCGACCAAAATCAACAAAGTCAAACTTAGAAACACCGAAATAGGAACATGGAACATCAGAACACTGTTGCAGAAGGGAAAATTAGACATCATCAAAATCGAGATAGAAAGGCTTAACATCAGTATTTTAGGACTAGGGAAAGTGAGATGGAAGCGGGCAGGCATGATAACATCAGGAGAATACACAGTGATATACTCTGGTGGTAATTCACATGAAAGAGTAGTAAACATCATAATGGACAAAGACAAATCAAAAGCAGTTAAGGGATACTGGGCTGTGTCCGACAGAGTTTTGCTGATCAAATTGGGAGGCAAAAAAATTGATATCAACATCATACAGGTGTATGCACCAACATCTGCAAGTACTCAGGAAGACATCGACAACTTCTACGAAGTTTTAGAGATGGCCAAGGTCCAATGTAAATCACAAGAATTTACAGTCATAATGGGAGATTGTAATGCTAAAGTGGGACAGGATATGGTGGAGGATAAAGTTGGACCTCATGTCCTTGGTACATAAAATGAAAGAGGAGGGAAACTTGTAGAATGGGCACAGATGAATGAGTTCATAGTAGGAAACACCTGGTTTGAGCAGCCTAATAGAAGAAAATGGACTTGGATGAGTCCAGGAGATAATACTAGAAATCAGATTGACTACATCCTGATCAACAAAAGATTTATAAATTCTTTACTGTCAGAAAAACACTACCAAGCGCAGACTGCAACAGTGACAACAATCAAGTAGTGGGAAGGTTTAGACTGAAATTAAGGAAAAGGAAACAGACCAAAAGCAACATCAAACTAAATCTTGGACTCTTACAGGCAGATGAAATGATACGTAACAAATTTAATATACATGTTCAAAACAAATTCAGTGTTCCGGAAGACGTTGGTGACAGTGAGGAAAAATGGACAAAGTTGAGAAATTCGATAAATGAAGCTTGTGAAGAAATCCCTAAGGTAGATAGAAAAGCAATAAAGAGCTGGATGACTAATGGAATTTTTGGCCTGATGGAGGAAAGGAGGAGGGCAAAGAGAAACGAGGAGATATACAGGAAGATAAACAAAGAAATCAGGTATAGGTGCAATGAAGCTAAGGAAGCTTGGCTGAAAACAAAATGCAAAGAGATAGAAGATCGACACAAAATGGATCCTCAGAGTATGTACAGACGAATTGAAGAACTTGCCCACAGGAAAAAGACATGCACTATCAACTGGTTGCTTAAAATCTAAAGATGGAACGCTTATCATGGAAAAAGACAAAATACTGGAAAGATGGCGAGAGTACGTTAAAGACCTTTTTGAGGATGACAGAAACGAAGAACACATTATGAAAAAGAACTTTGAAGCACCACCCATAATGAAAGATGAAGTTAGAGCAGCATTGAAACAGATGAAACCAGGAAAAGCCCCAGGACCAGACAACATTACTACAGAGATGATTGAAGCCTGGAGGAATTTGGCATCGAAATATAACAGTCATCCTAAATGAAACTTACGACACTGGAAAAATCCCCAAAGATATGTCAAAATCAATTTTCATTGCACTTCCAAAGAAGACAGGGGCTATAGAATGCAAACTCCATCGCACAATCAGTTTGATGAGTCATGTAACAGTCCTGTTAAGAATAATCATGATGAGGACAAGAAATAGAATCAAAAGAGAAATAGCAACAGAACAGTGTGGATTTGTGGAAGGGAAGGGGACTATTAATACCATATACATCCTAAGAACTATCATAGAGAGGTCAATTGGGATGAATAAGGATTTGAATTTATGCTTTTTTGACTATACCAAGGCTTTCGATCAGGTACGACATAAAGAATTGATCAACCAAATGGAAAGACTCAATGTTGATGGAAAATATCTACGAATAATCAGGAATATGTACTGGGAACAAACAGCTGCAATGAGAATAGAAAACAATATAAGCTCTTTCCAAAATATCAAAAGAGGAATGAGACAGGGTTGTGTTTTGTCACCAGATCTGTTTCCACTTTACAGCGAAAACATCATGAGAAAGCTAGAAGAAGACCCTGGATTAAAGGTTGGAGGGAAAACGATAAACAACATTGGATACGCAGATGACACCTTGCTAATTGCAGAAAATGAAAGGCACATACAAAACCTTGTGAATACACTAGAAATAGAAAGCAAAGGTAAGGGGTCGGAACTAAACAGCAGGAAGACTGAACTATTGGTGATCATGAAATCCCCTCATGCAAAATAACAGCAAATGGCACAACCTTGACACAGGTTAATAAGTTCAAATACCTGGGAACGGTCATTTCTTCAGACGCAGATGCACATCGGATATAGCCGGCAGAATCAGCCAAGCCAAAGCAGCATTCAAGAAGATGATAAGCATTCTTACCAACAAATGCCTATCAATTAACATCAGGAAGAGAGTCCATGAATGTTATATAGAACCAATACTATTGTATGGATGTGAGGCGTGGACAGTCAGCGAGCAAAGCCAGAGCAAGATTGAGGCAGCCAAGATGTGGTTTCTAAGAAGAATGTTGAGAGTTCCATGGACAGCAAAGAAAACAAATGAGACTGTTCTGGTGGAGGCAGACACAAGTAGATCACTCATAAGGAAGATTAGGAAAAGACAGGCAACATTTATAGGCCATTTTATGAGGAAGGGGGATTTGGAGCACCTGGTCACAACGGGAAAGCTGGAGGGAAAGAGAGCACCAGGTAGACCCGGGGAGAAAATGTTAGACGGACTTGTAGAGTGGCTGAGGACGAGGAGGGTGGAGGAGATCCTTGGGGCAACAAGAGATAGAGATAGATGGAAGTCCATAATCGCCAACGCCATGCGGAAAGGCACCTGATGATGATGATGATGATGTTGTTGGCCTTTGACCCCCATTCCATTTCTGTTGATCTTATCCCTGCCTCTTGGTCTGCATGTGCCCTATTATTATTCTGACCATGAGGCTTTCCTTCCCCGCGACCAGTGACTCCTAGACTTTCCATTTTCTGACATTCCTCAAATTGGGCCGGAGGGATCTGACAACCTTATCTCCCAAGTCTTCAAGTATGCTAAGAAGCTTGACCTTTCTTGTCTTGTATTCCTCAACAATTTATTTTTGGGGATAGTTTCAGCTTTGCCTGGCGACAAAAGAGCACAACGTCAGTGAGACTCGGTGGGACACCAAGCCATTTCGTCGTGTATTTGTTCTCCCACTGATTCCTGGTTGCTGGTCTACCTGCAGAGAATGTTGTGATTGTCGGTGACTTGAATTTCCATCTAGATAAGCCTGATAACAGTGACACAAAACGTTTTGTGGATTTGTTTACATCTCTTGGGTTCATCCAACTTGTTAATGTACCCACCCATACTAAGAGCCATACCTTGGATGTTGTCATGGTTAGAAATGATAGCTTTGTAACTTCCATTGTTGTCGAAGATGTCCATTTGTCTGATCATTTTCTCCTTAAACTGGAAACAGATTTTTCGAGACCAAGAGTCCCACGCCAAACTATTCACTGTAGAAATGTTAAGGGCATTGATAGAACACTGTTTAGAGATGATTTGTCTCATTCCCTCCTTCTTTCTGACACTCATCATAATGTTGATGAGCTAGTACATAGCTACAGCACAGTTCTGTCTAATCTGTTAGACAAACATGCTCCAGAGAAAGAAAAGACTGTCCCGCATCGTCCCTCATCCCCTTGGTTGAATGATGTGATTCTTTCAGCTAAGCAGGCTAAACGTAAGGCTGAACGAAAGATGCGCAAAACAGGACTAGTGATTCATAGAGATATCTATAAACAGACAAGGAATGCGCTTACTCAAGAAATCAAAAACGCTAAAGCAGCTCATTTTCACAACCAGCTCGGTAACGCATCATCTGACCCAAGGAAAATGTTTCAAGTATTAAATTCTGTTTTAAATAATACTGATAAGTCGACCACTTTTCCTGATCTACCTTCTGAAGAAGCTGCAAACGCATTCTCTCAGTTCTTTTTTGACAAGATTCAGAAAATCATGCAGACTTTCCCACAAATTCATCACAATCTAACTGCTGCATCCTCTGCTTGTGGTCCTGATGCAATGTCTGATTTTGAGCCCATCTCACTTGAAGCCATCCAGAAACTGTTGTATAAGTCCAAACCAACCACTGCAGCTGTAGATCCAATTCCGACAACACTCCTTCTAGAATTTTCGGACATTCTGCTTCCTGTAATTCAGGAAATCATAAATCTCAGCCTTCAGTCGGGAACCGTACCCAAACCTCTTAAGCAAGCTATTGTCAAACCACTACTCAAAAAGCCTGGTTTAGACCCTGAGATCCTAAATAATTACCGTCCAGTTTCGAACTTGCCATTTCTTTCAAAACTTATAGAGAGAGCCGTTGTGGATCAGTTGACAACACATCTTGTCTCACACAATCTCGAAGTGAGGTTCCAGTCAGCGTACAAATGTGGACATAGTACTGAAACTGCACTTCTCCGCATATTAAATGACCTCCTTTCTTTTCTTGACCACGGTGACAATGCCATTCTTGTTCTGCTAGACTTGAGCGCTGCTTTTGATACCATGGATCACACCCTTCTCTTGCAGCGTCTTCACACTGAAATCGGCCTGAACAAAACTGTCTTGTTATGGTTCACTTCATATCTTTCTGAGAGATCTCAAAAAGTTCTTGTCCGGTCTTCATATTCGAAAGAAACACCTCTTCTTACAGGCGTTCCGCAAGGATCGGTCCTCGGACCTCTTCTCTTCTCTCTATACACAAGACCCCTGGCTTCTCTGATTGAACAGTTCAATGTTGACTTTCATTTCTTTGCGGATGATTCCCAACTCTATTCCCGCCTTCCCTCCGACAATACTCTCGCTCTTGAATCAAAGAAAAATGTTGAATTGTGCTGTCTGGAAATAAAACATTGGATGTCTGCAAACCGGTTGAAGTTGAATGAAGAGAAAACTGAAGTTCTGCTGGTCGGAACTGCTCCTAAAAGAGAAATTGTCCCTTTTTCTTCACTTTCGGTCTGTAGTGCAGACATCCCTTTCTCGAAGAAAGTAAAAACACTAGGAGTGTTTCTGGATGCTAATCTCTCGATGCGTGATCAGATCAATTCAATCATCAGAACTTGCTACTGCCATATCCGATCTCTTGGTAAAGCCCGCCAGTACTTGACTATTCAAGCTGCTAAGACTGTTGCTGTCACACTAGTACTCTCAAAATTAGACTACTGTAATAGTCTACTTGCTGGTCTCCCTCAGGTGAAAATACAGCGTCTGCAGGCTGTACAAAACGCAGCTGCCAGAGTAATCTCTAGATGCAGGAAGACTGAACACATAACTCCCATCTTACGGAATCTGCACTGGCTCCCAGTTCAACAACGCATCAATCACAAACTACTAACTATCACCTACCGTGCACTCAACTCTAGTAGTCCTTCTTATCTTAAAGATCTTCTTTCTGAATATAAACCTGTTCGCAGTCTGAGATCTGCTTCCAAGTCTCTTCTTCATGTTCCTGGGACAAGGGATGTTAAAACCAAAAGATATGGTCAGCGAGAATTTAAATACCTTGCCCCTACCAAGTGGAACATGCTTCCCATGAGCATCAGGGAGAAAAAGACTCATTCATCCTTTAAATCTAGTCTCAAGACACACTTTTTCTAATGTTGTATGGGATTGCATATTTGAATGTGAATACCTTGAATGCCTTTATGAATGTTGGTGCAAAGGCTGTGTGGAATTGTTTTTGTGCCCCCCCCTCCCCCCCCACCGTGCGCCGCGAGCATGCTTTTATAGCATGGAGATTTTTGTTGCGCGATATAAATTTTCATTCATTCATTCATTCATTCCACTGTGCTAGTGCAGATATCGTATATCAACAGAGGCCAGAGGAGTTTTGGCATGAACTGCAGGCACCATACTTTGTATTTTCAAAGAAAACCACAGCAGTCTATAACCTGCAAACTTTCATCTTTCATTTGCTTGGTTTCCTTACCCCTTTATGTATTTTTCAGGGAGTCATCTCACCACCTTCTGGGGCTTTTCACATTTTCTTCTGTGACTGGTGGAATGGGCTAATTGGCGACAGTAAACGGTACTGTTTTGTCTCATTTACCTTTTATCAGATGGAGGCTTTGTGACTTTTTCGATTTTAAATTCATCCTACATGAGGCGACATCTTTGTCCAAATGCTTCAGAATCCCGCATGTCTCCTCTTCTTTTGTGAAAAGCACTACTGTGTCGTCCATGAAGGCTTTTAGGAGGGAGGGGGGCATTTCGCATACGTATCCAATGCCATCTGGGCCTGAAGTCCTAACGCTGCTTTGAGATGACTTCTGCTAACACAGATTATACTGGGAAAATTGCATAGACCAAAGCTATGCCCACTTCCAAACTGATCCAATCCATGGTGTGGCAAACCACATTGGGAAGCTATGAAAAAACTTCTTCAGCATTTCTTGGATGTTTGTTGGGACATGATGCATCTCAAGAGTCTGGTGAATGAGCACGTGTGTGACATGATCCTTACGCATTTGCCAGATCAAGCCACATCATGTTGATTTTCCCATTCTCTGTTTTAGCTCACCATATATTTACCAGCTGCAAAAGATCTCCTTTATTTCATTGAAATGTTATGTCATTATGTTACTTGTTTCTTGAAGACCAGGCATACACTGTATATCTGTCATGTTTGAAATTTAAACTTTTCTGGAATTTAAAGTGATTTTGACCATCTGTCAATTTTGTACGGCAGGGTAACATGAACTTAGGATGTCCAAGGATGTTGTTTACATTTGGATCAGTTTTCTTTATTTTTTTGGTATGTGACGATGTAATCAGTCATCAAGTCAGTGTATATAACACAAGTATCAACAAGGACTTCAAAAGATTAAGTATCTATGAAGTTTGCCCAGGTGTGCAACATATTATGCACGACAGTACAATGAACAATTCACTTCTACAAGTCAATGTATCAGAGTGCGAAAAAACCATAGCCAGCTTGCCAACATACCAGGGAGTGACGTATGGGGTTTGTGATGTTTCTACTATTTACTGTCATTTGAATATAACAGGTACCAAAGGGTATGATTGCACGTGCTCATATTCAACGATTATCATACTGGTGTGATAGCGGTGTATGGAAAACTGAATTTTACGCAGTGTTTGATAAATATATGTATGGCTGCGACTGTGGCATACATTCTTCTCCAGAAACGTTTGTTGACTCTCCAACAAATCACATGATTGTTTCACACTATAACCTTCCTCCTGTGAAAGTTACATTTGAAGCAGCCCAAGAACACAATCTGGTTGTAGTGCATCAGTCTGCCAATTCTGGATACGTCACATTACCAAAGCTGCCCAAAGAATTCCTCCCATTATGGGCTGAGCTAAAAGCCTGCCCTGTATGTGCCATCATGATGAGTTTTCAGAACATACAAGACGACCGGTGTATTGACACAGAATTTATATACAGACAGCCAAACACAATTGATGAAAAAATGGTAGGGATCTGTATCCGATATGAAACACAAGCACGTGTCTTCTCAGCATATCTTCAAATTAGAATTCCACGATTATCGAGGATGGTTTTCTCATTCAGAATATTTTTTTCTTTTCATTTTGAGACTGACCAGCCGCAAATGTCACGGAATGGTTTATTTAACTGTTCTGTCGAACAGTGGTCAAGGTTCAAGCAACACCTGGACTGTAACATGAAGGTAGAGTGTGAAGATGGACAGGATGAAACAGAACACTGTCCCTTTAGCAGTCCTGAATGTCAAGGGTTAGTGGCTTCATATAATAAGTGTTATAAATATATCAGGCTAAATGCAACTTTATCTCATACGAAAGCTGAGCGCATATGTCTGAAGATGGGTGGAAATTTAGCTTCTGTCGAAACCCGACATGAACAAAACGACTTTGTACATATGTTTAAACATTTTGAATATTTTACCGTATTGGTAGGTTATACATCAGGCTGGACATTAGTACCCCTTATGTACAGCATGTTTCGTAAATGGTCTGATAAAACAATGATCTACAACATGAATCACTTCATATTACAAGAACCGTACATACCTTCCAAAACCTTAATGTCTGAACACATAGAGGCAATGACTTTCCGTGGGCCCACAGAGTTAAAAGACTTACGTGTGAAACACCTTGTGTGTGAAACAAAAGCACGACCAGGAAATGTTGTTTGTGTGGACATAGTTTCACGTGTCTTCATGTTCTCAATGACACAACAGAGCCTGTTTTACTGTGCAGATGGTCACATGATACACTCATTTTTACCATGTGATCACAGCTCGTACAGTGGACAGATGATGTCTTCCCGTGTCTGCATACTCTTGGACACAAGGTCAAAGAACAACACAATCTTTCATGGGGGAAAAGGTACTGTGCATATCATTGACATGTTTAGGTGTGACAATGACGAAACAACAGTGCCCTATACACTGATATGTAACATGATAGAGGACTGTCCTGATAATAGTGATGAGACGTTCTGCATACATCCTTCATGTAATGACTTTCTCTGTTCTGGTGGCCAGTGTGTGACCTACAGTCAGCACTGCAATGGACATGCAGATTGTCTCGACGATTCAGATGAAGCCATGTGTGATGAGGATCATTACAACCACAGAGAACCAGACAGCAAGCAACAGCTTCTTATCAACCTGGATGGTACAGGCTACTTTACCCAGCAAGTGATGAAGGATGAGGAGTCATGTCCTGACACTCATTACCGTTGTACAGCTGATTTGACATATTGTCTACCTGTCTACACTCGATGTAACAGATTTTATGATTGTATTTATGGCGAAGATGAACAGGATTGTGATGTAATAACGTGTCCTGGTTTCTACCTGTGTCTAGCTTCCAAAGTGTGTGTGCATGGAGATCATCTGTGTGATGGCTGGGGTCAGTGCCCACATCGTGATGATGAATGGATGTGTGACATGACCTGTCCTGAAGGCTGTCTATGTCAAGGTCACTCGTTTTTGTGTAGTGCACCTTTCTCTGCTGACCACTTTCCTCAGCTTCTCTTCTTAGACGCCAAGGGTTCAGGGATGGCCCTGACTGATGTCAGTACCAATGCATATCTTATCCATCTGAGACTGTCACATTGTTCCTTAATCGATGTACCTTACGTGAAGTTGTTCAACTTACAGCTCATTGATCTTTCCAGGAACTTAATCAGAACAATTGACATGAATGTCTTTTCAGAATTACCAAATTTAAGGATGATAGATTTATCAAATAACCCTCTGGTCTTATTGACAAGCAAATCTTTTCGTGTGTACTATCCATTGAAGGAAATAGACCTTTCAAGGACACGCCTAGAAATGTTTAATGACGAACTGTTCATGTACATACCACATTTAGAAATGTTGAATTTGTCTTTCTCTGCCATCACAGCCTTTCGATATGGAGGCTTTCAACACACGCCCAGACTGAATCAACTGGACAAAGAGGGAACCCAGTTAAACGCGTTCATTTCAATATATTTTCAAGTTTAAACTTTTTGAATTCAATTTTATCATCAAATTTTAGATTATGCTGTAAAACATTATTCCCTAAAACTTCAAATGAAATTAAGTGTTTAGCACCCCATCCCGTGTTTTCTTCATGTACAAAATTATTATCCACAGATCTATATAGAGTCTTCTTTTGGTTAGTTAGCATATTGGCCAGTTTAGGTAATGTGCTTTGGCTCGTGGCTTCAATTTTTACAGAGAAAGTATTTATGGATAGGTTTGTCACATTTCTTATTCATTACCAGTTTGCTAATATCTGTATGGGAATCTCCACAGGCACAGTTACTATAGGAAATGAACTGTTTTATGAAAACTATATATATTTTGAAATGGCATGGATCAACAGTGTGATTGTAAAGTGGTAGCTTTCCTGACGCTACTGTCCACTCAGGTGTCAGTATTGATAGTCTGGCTCATTACACTGGATCAAGTCACCATCTTTTGCTTCCCCTTAATCAGTTTCAACAAACAGACAACAGCTGCAACATGTATGGTAGCCTGGGTTGTTGGAATAGCCTTGTCATCCAAACTTCTTTTATCTGAGCTGCCACATTGGAGCCTTGATGGCCAGTCTGTCCTTGTCACGTAGCATTATTTGATTGTCTAATTTGTAATAACCGACAGAATATTGACTCTGTAGTTATTGTGGTGTTTAATTTTTTCTTGTGTTTATTCTTTGTGATTGGTCAAGTTATTATTTTCCGTCAAATGCCAAAATACCAAATTGCCACTGATACCACGCAGAGATCACTTCATTTTTCTGCCTGTTTATTGAACAGAATAGCTGTCACTTGCTCTATGTGCTGGTTCACATTTGCTGGAATCATGGCTTTGGTATTAC
>CM060306.1:5749492-5756992 GCA_030674185.1 Monoplex corrugatus | reverse complement strand
CCCTGCTCTCATCAATTTTGATGGCAACAACAAGTTCATATCAACACCAATAAATACGAATGACACATGTCCTGATAGTCACTATCGTTGTCCTGGGAAGTTAAATGACTGCCTGCCAGTCTACACACGATGCAATGGAATGTACGACTGTATTGGCCATGAGGATGAAGAAGGTTGTGAGGAAGTTATGTGTCCTGGATTCTTTCGATGCAGAGCTTCAACAATATGTGTCCATGGCGACCACCTGTGTGATGGCTGGCCTCAATGCCCGATGCATGATGATGAATTAGCGTGTTATATATCCTGTCCTGCAGGATGTCTATGTCAAGGTCACTCTTTTCTGTGTCTTCAGTCTTTCTCTGCTTCACTTTTCAGCCAGCTCCGTTCCTTGGATGCCACTGGTTCAGAAATAAATCTGTCTGATCTGAGTAGTCATGTATATCTAATTCATCTGATATTTGAAAATTGTTCCTTAAGCTTTCTGCCTAACATGACGTGGTTCAATCTGAGATTTCTGGACCTCACAGGCAACAGGCTGCAGCATGTCAACATGGTTCACTTTATTCGTCTGAACAGTCTACAAACACTGTCCCTGTCAAAAAATCCTCTCATCTCACTCTACTTCCATTCCATGTCTGTTGTACACCAAAGTATGCTGGAGACGATAGATTTGTCACACACCACGCTAACAGTGTTTGATACCAAAGCCTTGTCGAAATTCTTGCGTTTGAAGAAACTGAATTTAACATTTACTACCATTCACACTATCAGCTCTTATGGCTTTCAGTTCACACACAGTTGACTGAAGTGTACATGGATGGTAGTCCTATCAAAACATTTCCACCTAATCTGTTTAGAGGTCTTTCCAGCCTGGAAATGATAGCAACACAGAACTACAAATTATGCTGCAAGGACATACTTCCAGACGGTCCTGATGACATCGTTTGCACAGCTCCCAAGGATGAAGTTTCGTCCTGTAAAGATTTATTGCAATCTCAAATGTATCGAGTGTTTCTGTGGCTGATCAGCAGCCTGTCAATAACTGGAAACGTCTTCTGTTTCGTACTACGTCTGTTTTCACGAAAGATGGCATCTTCCAACGGTTTCAGTGTCTTTGTCACCACCCTGACCCTGGCTGACTTTCTGATGGGGACCTACATTGCTATAATTGGCGTGGCTGATGAACTGTTTCGTGGTAGATATCTCCATTTTGATGACTCATGGAAAAGCAGTGTGGCCTGTAAGGTGGCAGGATTTCTGTCCCTGTTCTCCAGTGAGGCATCAGCTCTAATTATCGGGCTCATCACGCTTGATCGTTTTATTGTTATTGGCTTTCCATTCAGCTCTTTACGGTTTGACAGAACATCAGCAGCAATGGCTTGTCTGTTGACTGGGTTGATTGCTTGGATTCTTGCCTTTGTGCCTTTACTTCCAGTGACATCACACTGGCACTTTTACAGCCAGACAGGTATTTGTATTCCTCTGCCAGTAACTAGACGTTCATTTAATGGACAGGTATATTCCTTCAGCATAATGATTATCCTGAATTTTGTGTTATTTCTGTTAATCTCAGCAGGACAAGCTTCAATTTACTGCTCAGTACGGAAACATTCCTTGACGACAAATACAACGAAACTATCAAGGGACATGACCATAGCACGACGGTTGATCAGTGTAGCTGTAACAGATTTCCTATGCTGGTTTCCCATTGGGCTGTGTGGAATATTGGCATCTGCTGGTATTCCTGTCTCTGGAGAAATAAACGTAGCACTAGCCATTTTTGTACTGCCCATAAACTCTGCTCTTAATCCCTTCGTGTATACCTTCAATGTTGTTGCAGAAAAGCGGTAGGAAATCAAAAGAAAGAAACATTTTGAAATGGTTTGAATCCCAACGTGTTTTTCATGATAGTTGATTTTGCAGGGCAATATAAAGACTTTCGCATTGTTTAAAAACTTTTAATTTTATGAGAGAGAGGGAAGAGAGAAGTGAGAGAGAGTAAAAGAGAGAGGGGAAAGAGAGTTAGAGAGCGTTTGTGTGTGTGTGTGTGAAAGAGAAAGAGAGAGAAAGAGAAAGAGAGAGAGAGACAGATGATAACTGTGATGATACTTCATTTTTCAACTATAGAAGTTATCATCTAAAAGCCTGTTGTTGTTTTTTTAAATTGTCATCTCTTGCGTGCTGGGTGTGTCATGTTTCCACAAGCCAGCCACTTACGTGACTCACAGGATCTTTAACATGCATACTTGATGTCCTGCGTGCGTGTCAAAACACGCTAACGATTCGACAAACAACAACAACAAAACAACAAGAACAAGAACAACAAAACCCAAACAAATCAAACAACAAACCTCATCCTTTCAAGCTCTAAACCCATTTAACGACCTCTCAAACACTACAACACACCAAGTCGTGTCCCAAGAAGATGAGTTGACAGAATAAAGTCTGATTATTGCATGAAGAGTTTCTGTTCTTGACTCGACTGACCGTTTACATTGTGCTTGACAATATTCTCCCAGTTTTTCTAGAGTATCTATTCAGTTGTTTTTTTTCCGTGGAATACACTTTCCTCCAAGAGTTCCCATCATACAATGTATTTCTAGTTCCGTATTCATTTCATGATTTGGATCTCAGCGTTTAGATTTTACAACATTCTTCCAGGAGTCCCGGTGTCAGTTTTAATTTAATCATTTTGAATTTTTTTAGTTCACACCGTTGACTTGCACACTTCGCGTTACGTTTCCAGGTCTACATCTTCCCACACTTTGTAGATTCACTGTTTTATTTTTCTTACTCTGCTTAATTAAGAAGAGTTTAAGGTTCACCTTTACATTCTGAAATGCTTCTCACGTGGATCCATGTCTCATTCTGAAAGTCACAGGCATCATGTAAACAGCTTCAGCCAGGTCTGGTAGCCAGGCTCGCCCAGGGACGCATGCCGGGAGACATGCCAAATCATGTTTAGGTCACCATATACCCCCACAGAGATACGATCGATGGACGATGATTGGAGCAACACTACAGGCAGAACCTCGACTATGACAACCCTTCATTGTCGACTATATGCAGGCGACCAAATGTCTACAACGACGACACACGGGACAGGACGAATGGATGGGACAGTAGGATCTTCACCCTCACATGTTGCAGTTTCAGTATGTACTATGGATCAGCTGTTTAAAACTAGTCTGCAAAACGGGGGACAAGATTCGGGTCGACTCTAGTCCAAGTGCGTGTGTGACAGACATTTACATCAACATTTCACATGTCTAAATGCATGCTTCATAATCAAATACCTGTTGTCTATCATAAAGAATATTATAGCATTGAAAATGTAATGCTTATATTCTGAGTAATAGTAAAGAGTTTACCTGTCAGTTGCTCCCATATCAAACCAAGGTGTCTTGAATAACAGAACTATGATTCTAACTGATTCAAAATATTTCCATCTCATCCATTGACGCTCATAATATAATCATAAGATCCATTTAACACAGTTAAGCATGTATGTGTGTATGGTTATATAAACATGAATATGTATCCATACATATGCTAACAACACGAATTTTGAACGACATAAAGACCAGTGTGTGTACGGCCTAAAGGTTTCTGGATCAACAACGATCTATACCTTTAACCACTGAAGTCTATTGACAGAGACAGCTGACATCTTATCAAGCTGGACTGAGCACATCAACACGCTACTAGACAGATAGTTGTCAGTACTGGAGGATGCCATTGGAGCATTTCTCCACTCTCCAGTAAAGGAATCTCTGGCTGACCTACCCTACAGTGCCAAGGTTATCAAAGCCTGAGGCAAGCCACTATATAGGAGGGTACCAGAAGCCGATGGTGTAAATATTTCTGGACAGCTCACAACAATTTACATTGAAGACGTTTTATTTAGATAAAAGGCAAAGTGGGTGGATGATAGAAAAAGTTTCACAAAGTGTTTTGTGGCTTCCAAAAACGTAATTACGTTAGCAAACAAATCCCCAAACGCAATCTTTGCAATGGTACTGAAATTCAAGACACAGACAAAATTGTCAGAGCCATTAAACATTTTTATGATAATTTGTAGAGAAAGCAAACACAAGAGGAAGCTGAGATAGAAGAATTAGTTGCTGACAACCCTACATTAACAAACCAGGACAAAAATCTCATCTGAACAAAATGTCACTTTGGATGAAGCTACTTATGCTCTTGGAAATATGAAAAACAATTAAAGGCATGGTACAGATGACTTTACTTCTGAATTGTTAAAGTATTTTGGTCACAGTTGGATACGCTGGTTGTGAGATCACTGAATGATGGATTTCAGAAAGGCGAGTTCTTATCAACACAAAAAGAAGGTATTATGATATTATACTATAAATCAATGAACAGAGAGACCTGATAAAAACAAAACAAACAAACAACAACAACAACAACAACAAAAACCCAACAAACAATAACACTCTTAAATAGTGTGTAAAATAGGATCAGCTTGTATAGTTAATCGAGTAAAACCGTTCTTCACTTCTTAACAGATGAGGATCAGACTGTGTTTGTTTCAGGTAGATGTAGTAGTGACGATAATTGTCCTGTATATGTTTTGGTCAGTTAAATCAACAGCAAAACAATTACCTCTATTACTGTTATGTTTAGACTTTGAAGAAACAGTTGATTCAATAGATGGAATACCATGTTTAAAGTGCTAAATGTTTCTGGTTTTGGACCAGACGCCTGCTGACAGACTTCTATATTTTACAAAAGTATGAAGTCAGTCATAGCAGTTAATGGTAAAGTGTCTTATTGGTTCCCTATCCAATATATCTTTAAGGTGTAGAAATTCTAGAAACAACAACAACAAAAAAAAAAAAAAAAAAAAACACCACCACCACACCAGCAACAACAACAACCACACCAAACCAAAAACAAACAAAACAAAACACCAGAACAACACGCATTAAGTATGTTGTGGATGGTGGCTTTGGAATATCTGACGAAAGGAAATATGTAAACATATTAAAAATGACTTAGACAAAAGAGTCTGCGAAACACGATCACAAACAGAAAAGTGTATTCACAGCTTTACATAATTGAATTACCTTGTTTTAAAAATGTATGTTTCAGTCTCTGAATACAAAACCTTGCTAAAGCAAACTTAGTTTTGAAAAAATGTCCTGCTGGCATGTAAAACGTTTAGCATCAATTTGCAGCCAAGATCATGTGAAGAGTTTCTTGCAGAACGAATATTTTGTAAAGAAAATATAAACATCAAAACAAGGTTCTCTTTTTGGATGAAAAAGGAGGCGTGTTTTGTCAGAATGTTGTAAATCTGGATAGCACATTTAATTCGTTTTTAAGTTTTAAAGATAAGTATGTAATTAACACGAATTGTCTGATCTATAGTCAAGTGTTGTATTAAATCTTATTTCAGAAAACGTGATACATGTACACAAATTCTGCTAATTGGGCAGTGCAGTGAGAAGTAAAGGTTCTTCTGATGCTGATGTGGTGCTGCTCATCTCCAAGGCAGTCTCTGCCTTTGAAAGTTGTTCAAGTGGTGCAAGCCCACGGCATCAGGCCCTCCACATATATTGTTGTGCACAAAGCAGTAGTCTTGTGTGCCCTGCTGTATTGCTGTGCACAAGACGTGGACGATCTATTGACGTCACATTCAACAGTTGGAACAGGTCCACCAAAGATGTCTGTGCAAGATGTGCAACACCACATGACAAGTTCAAAAGTCCATCCTTCAAGATCTGAAGAAGTGTGGCTTGCTAAGCACAGTTTCTGACCATCAAGTGCCAGCTTTGTTGGACAGGACACGTCCATACGGAATCAACGCATCCCATCGATGATCATGATCTGCGGCATCAACACCACCACTTGGGAAGACATTGCCCAGAACAAGCTGGCAACAGCAGTGCACCAGAGCACGATGACATTTGAACAAATACTGTTCAACAGAGGAGGTACTGATGAAAACAGAACCTCAGGCCACAGGACTCCTTCCCCACAGCACCTGTTCCTTCAGAATATGTCTGGTATCCCACATGAAGACCTATGCTATGTGATAAAAGACCATTGTACCTACTCATATATCAGATGCCTTACGTAGGCCTGCTAGCATTCCTTTTTTTATTTACACACGCACACACACACACACACACACACACATACACACATACACACACAAACACAAACACACACACACAGACGCGCACATACACACACACACAAACACACGCGCACACACACACACACCTCTCTCTCTCTCTCTCTCTCTCTCTCACACACACACACACACATACACACACACACACTGATGCACGCACAATGTTATGTAAAACAAAACATCGACCAGTAATCGCTCTTCTTGTAAAATCACAAAGCAACAAACTCCGCTCTAATTCTCTGTGCTTCCTGCCCAAGAGACAGAACCACCGCCTGAAGAGTATGAAGAAGCTTGTTAGGTTGCCTCCCTTGCACAAGACGAGCAGTAATAGGGCCAGCGTGGAGAAGATCAAAGCTTTTACGACAACACTTGTTGCCTTTCGTTGCTTGTAGCTGAGGTGTCTGTGTTCCCCGTTTGTGTTGCTTTATCTCCCTTAGTTAAAAAGCGAGATTTCTTCATATCAACTGGAGAAGGTGTGTGTGTGTGTGTGTGTGTGTGTGTGTGTGTGTGTGTGTGTGTGTGTGTGTTGTGTGTGTGTGGTGTATGTGTGTGTGTGTGTTTATGTGTGTGTGTGTGTGTGTCGTGTGTTTGTGTGTGTGTGTGTTTATGTGTGTGTGTGTGTGTGTGTGTGTGTGTGTGTGTGTGTGTGTGTGTGTGTGTGTGTGTGTGTGTGTGTGTGTGTGTTTGTAACTGCGATAAAAATATGTTACAAAGATTTTCTCAGCTGTTTCTGGATGGATATTTACCAAACCTTGGTGACAGATGTGGACTGTTCAGGTGGATTAAACGCACCAGTTTGGAGGTCAAGCAGGTGAGGTCAAGGTCACATGATTAAAAAACAAATTGCCTAAACCAGGTTTTTTGATCAGGTGTATAAACTGTACTTTTCCAAAGAACTGAAAAGTGTTAATGTCTGTTTCCACTTTGTTGTAATCTAAGATTTCCTTTGCTTCACATCACTTTAAATTCATCAGATAAAAGTTGAATGCCAAGAAAACCACATTTTTACACAGTGGCCTGGGACTAGCTAAATATAGGTCAAGACAAAGTAGAAGAAGTCCACCAGTTCAAATATTTAGGATTGATCAAATCAAACGATGCAGATTGTTCCACTGTCATCAACACCAGAACTGACACAGCAGACAAACAGAGAGTAGACCTCATTAACATCTAGAAATACAAAACAGCAGACACAAAACTAGAAATGAGAATAATGAGATGTCTGGTCTGGAGCATCATGACATAAGGAGCTGAATGATGGAACCTCAAAAAGTAGAACATAAAGAAAATAAATTCAACTAAAATGTGGTTCTACATGTATAGACGTCTCTTAAGGG
>CM060306.1:5721502-5736502 GCA_030674185.1 Monoplex corrugatus | reverse complement strand
ATATGCTGCGTTTGTTTAGAGAGACAGACAGACAGACAGACAGACAGACAGAGAGGTAGCAGAGATCTATGTTTGACATAAATACTGCGTTTGTTTAGACAGACAGACAGACAGACAGACAGACAGACAGAGAGGTAGCAGAGATCTACGTTTGACATAAATACTGCATTTGTTTAGACAGACAGACAGACAGACAGACAGACAGACAGAGAGGTAGCAGAGATCTACGTTTGACATAAATACTGCATTTGTTTAGACAGACAGACAGACAGACAGACAGACAGACAGACAGAGAGGTAGCAGAGATCTACGTTTGACATAAATACTGCGTTTGTTTAGACAGACAGACAGACAGACAGACAGACAGACAGACAGAGAGGTAGCAGAGATCTACGTTTGACATAAATACTGCATTTGTTTAGACAGACAGACAGACAGACAGACAGACAGAGAGGTAGCAGAGATCTACGTTTGACATAAATACTGCATTTGTTTAGACAGACAGACAGACAGACAGACAGACAGACAGACAGACAGACAGAGAGGTAGCAGAGATCTACGTTTGACATAAATACTGCGTTTGTTTAGACAGACAGACAGACAGACAGACAGACAGACAGACAGACATAGAGGTAGCAGAGATCTACGTTTGACACATGCTGCGGTTTGTTTAAAGGATTTATCAGTAAAGGTGACGATGCGTCTCCAATAGTGTTACGTGAGTGTGTGCTGAGATGGTGATCCTGCTATTCAAGAGTGCCAGGGATGTCGCTGGTGGTGCTAGGCTGCGAGACACCCGTGGTGAGAGATTAACTTAGCGTTGGTCGAGATGGCGTTAATGGATTTGTTACCTTGGATACAGTATGCGAGTGATGGGTGCAGACATGAAGCGCGAGATATTTAGGGGATCTGGCGATTGTGGTTTGTGGGTGTGAGATGGACTTAAATTAAGCCATCAGTCGTTGGTTTTTTTCCCCACACATGTTGATGATTGTGTTTTATGCTTTGTAAGGTGAATATGGTGGAAGCCTTGACTGTGATGTACATGGGAACCTATAACTTTACCAGCATATGGGTGGTACATAAACTATTTTTTAAATAGTAAATAGACTGTCTTTTTTTTTTTAGCTGGGTGTAGGCCTATGTTTTTATGTTGCATGCGCTTTATAGGACAATGCATTTAACGTACATTTGTTGCAAAAATTGACTGGTATAGACAACAGTATATATAATCCATCAGTTAAGGATAATTTCAAGACCTTACTAGCGTATCGGTTTTATACGCAGGGTCATAAATTATGCCATTATCATATTAGATCCTTTTCACATCACCAGCATCTGCGGCGTTGGGGAATATGGAATTAGTCCAAAAGCAGAAACACTGCTTTGAGGGGGAAAAAACCCCTGATACCGATGACAAAAATCTCGTAGAAAGTACTTCTAATGTTTGTGTAAGGTCTGGTATGTGGTCAAGTACTGGTCTGTGTTACCTATGACGGAGACAGTAGAAAGACGACACCAGAAAGCGAAGTGTGGCTCAGTGTTATGTTTTGGGGATGTGAGGGATTCCAGTTGATTGAGTGATGCAACTCACCGAGAGTGACAGTAAAGAACAATTAAAAAGAAGTCTGAAAACAGTTTCAGTTTCAGTTTCTCAAGATGACGTCTCCGCGGTCGGAACGAATTCCATATGCACTAACGTCACAGGTGTCATGTGTATAATGATCATGACACAAGCCTTGAGCCTGCACATAAAATAAACCCATGAGCTGGCCAGGTCCTGAGGCCCTACCTAAAAAAGAGATGGGCTTAGACACCTTGCTGCTGCAAAACCAGCAAGGGAGTGAAAGCCCATTTCTTTATCCGGGCCCTTTCTCTCGTTCACAGCAACAGATGGCTGTACCGTAGAGAATCTTGTAAACAACCTCCCCTACCCGATTCTTTGCACAAAATTGACATGAAACGTTAATTGTGAACTGATTGTCATGAATTAGATTGAATCCTCTTCATGCAGGCAACGTTTGACCATATGCACATGGATTGTGTATTATATTCCTCCCAGCATGTGTTTTTGTCATGCTATTCGTTTCCTGAATATGACCAATTTCCCGTGATTCATCCTAGCTTATCGGTTGTATTTGTTGTTTTGTAGTTTATCTTCTTTCTCTGTTATCGTTTTATTTTTTATTTTGTTGTTAGTCGACATTCCGAGTTTCTTGAGAAAGACTTTAAAGTCGAAAATTTGATCCCTCTATAACAAGGTGTTTGGCTGTTGTGTACAGTAAGAAAAACAAAATATGTTTGTGTATAGCATGCTAATAATGTTTTGAATTGCGATGGGATCTTTGAGAAAAAAACCTCTTCGATGTTACAAAACAAACAAACAAACAAACGAACGAACGGACAAACAAACAAACAGACAAGCAAACAAATGATCAAGCAAACAAACAAACGAACGAACAAACAAAAAAACCAACAACAAACAACTAAACATGCAAGCCAAGAAACAAACAAACAAGCCAACAAACAAACAAACAAACAAATAGATAAACAAACAAACAAACAAGTAAGCAAAATCGTTACTGACAATTTCCATTTCCCCGAAGATCTGCTTTCAAATATCCTCGCCAAACCAATGTGCTCTTACAAATGGACACGTAGACATATTGACTTATTTGAGTATTTGATTAGAAGGGAGACTGAGAACTGAAAGTGCAATGCTTTTGGTTGTTTTATATATGGTTTGTTTGTGTGCCTTTATAAATGCATGCAGACAGGCTCATATCTGCTGAGCAAGCTTTATGACTCATATCTGCTGAGCAAGCTTTATGACTCACATCTGCTGAGCGAGCTTTATCCTTAGTGTGGCACTTTCTGTCTTGATTGATGGGTGTCAGCATCTTTTTGAGACATATTTGCTCAGGCATAACAGACAGGATGATGGAAAGCACAAAACAACATAGTCACCCCGCCTGGAGAAAACGTCAAGGCATAGACATTCTAGACAGACAGACAGACAGGCGAATGGCATTGCTGAAGAATTTTAGATTCTTTTTGTAAGCACTGGCTGCTCCAGTAAAACAACAACGATAAGTGGAAAGCACTGATTTATATTTGATTACATATTTATGCAAGAACATAAAATCCAGGTGCGTGTAGGTGTAATACATGTTGAGGTTCTTTAAGGGATTGGGTTATAGAGGCTGCTTGCAAGCTGTCAGTTGCTGGTAATTTCAACGAGGCATTGTCTATGGCTATCACGATAATCATCTAATCTTATTGTGTTTTCAATAGCTAAGTCCACTGTGAAAGTTATCGTACACTTCAAAGAAAGCCCAGAGAACAGGTCGCAAATACAACATCAGTTTCACACAGAAAAACATTCAGAAGATTTCCTGTGTGTGCGACTTCTGTGCCTGTTTGTAAAGAAGGGTTTTGTGTATGCAAAAACTATACAGACTGACACACACACACACACACACACACACACACACACACACACACACACACACACACACACACACACACACACACACACACACACACACATATATAATAAGACGATCTGAGCAAATTACTTCAATTCAAGGGATATTGGTAACTCACAAAATATTACTTATTCAAATATGTAGGTGATAGTGTTCTTTCACACATTTGTTCATAACCATATTTACATTAAGTGAAAAAAAAAACCCACAAGTTTCGATCATGGTCTGACAGATTTGTGTCTGATTTGATATGCAGTTACATCATTTCAGGGACTTTTGCTCAGGCATCGCAGACAGTCTGTCAGAAAGCACAGAGTGACATGCTTCCACCCCATACTTCCCACTCCTTCTAGAGAATGTGAAAAAAAAACAATCTGGAAAGACAGCTCTGCAAGGGGATTTGTGGAGGGATTTCAAATTTCGTCTGAACTCTAGTTAGCTATTTGGATGGACAGCAACAACAACAACAAAAGTATTACAATAAACGACCATTTAGCAGACTGCAGATTCAGATATGGGTGTATAAAACGAATGATTCATTAAACACTAACATGTTTCACATGAAGAGGAAAATGTACGTAACCTGTTGTTTTGCATCGGTTTTGATTACAAGTTTGGCATGCACAAAATATATACACATACACCAAACACGATCATCAACCAGAAAATTATATTTTCAACATTGTGTTTGTCATTCATAACACATCATATGAAGTATGACCCATATCAGTGAAAACAAAATATCGTGTTCACACCATATGGGGTATAAAATCAAACCTACATTAGCAGTAAACTTGTCATTAATAAAACAACAATATTAGAAAGTAAAAGATAAATGGGACCTACATCAGCAATAAAATCATAAAGTACAAGATCAAGACTACATCAGCATTAAACGTTGTCATTTATCACGCCATATGAAGTACAGGATCAAAACCTGCATCAGTAATAAACAGATCTTTTATCACATCATATGCAGAGCAAGACATATACCGGCAAGAAAACTATTCTGAAACTCATGTAAAAAAAAATAACATCAGATCAATGTTTGATACTTAATATTTCAGAATCATTAGTTCACAGTCCTGTTAATGCATTACTTTAACTTTATGCATTTTGTGTTTTAGTGTTAAATCTTCCGTTCACATTGTTGAAATTAATTGTTACTAATGTTAGAGTTAAGATTTCATTCCATTTTACTATTCTACCACTTACTTGTGACATTTTCCTCTGTTTCCCCTCTGCCCCAATCCAACCCGTCCAACTATCGTTCTCCATTTTATTTTATTTATACTTTTTTTTTTATTCCCCTCCCCTGTCTAATATCACTTACAGTGAAAAGACGTTAAATCAAAGAACGAACGAACATACACCGGCAAAAAATGTCTTTTATCACATCATATGAAGCGCAATACCAGTAAAACTTACATCAGCAATACACGTATCATTCATTTTATCATAGTTAAACGGTACAAGACGAAGGCCTACATCAGCAACAAACGTCCCATTTATCACGTCATATCAAGTACGAGATCAAGACATATCAGCAATAAACTCATCATTTATAATGCAATATGTAGAACAAGATCAACAAGTCCTATACGGCATGCGTTTTGCATTTGCCAGGCTTAATCATCTTTACATCATACCACCCAGTGTGCTAAGCGAACATTCATCGTAAGATACAGAACCTGGCGCAGGAACAGAGTGGAGGATCATCGCTGATGTCCTATATGCCAACAGCATCATGGGCAGCATGTAAGGAAGTAATCATGATATATACGACATTGGTGCCTACGAAGGATCACTAATCACCAGAAGAAGAAGAACCAGAAAAACACGAAAATAGATACAGAACGCGTATTTAATACAACCAGACAAAACAGGTGCAGATCTTTTCGGCCAACTGGCCTTTGTCTAGCGTGAATATAAGATCATCATCATCATCATCATTCTCCTGCCCGTGATGGGCGTAGAGGAGAGATGAGAGACACTCTTGAAGCCAGCCGTCGCCAACCGGTCCTGTCCTCCGCCTGTCGCACCAGCGTGGGGCCATCCAACCTGGTCCATTCTTTGATGTTGTCCATCCAGCATTTGGCTTGTCGTCCCCTTCGTCTGCCGCCTCCCAGTGTACCCTGGAGGACCGTTTTGGGCAGTGAGTTGTGGCGTGTGACATGCCCGAACCACGACAGCTTCCTGTTCTTGACTGTTGCCAGGAAGGGTTCTTGTGGGCCTGCGAGTGTTGTTATTTGGCTCCACACAAAGTCGTTTGTCTTCCGATCTTGCCAAGAGATCCCGAGCAAGCGCCTGAAGCATTTAGTTTCAAACGTCTGGATTCTCTTGGTGGTCTCTGCTGTCATGGTCCAGCTCTCGCATCCATACAGCAGGATGGGGAGCACCAGGGACTTGTACAGCTTCATCTTCGATGGAAAGCCGATCTCTCTGCTCTTCCAGATCTTGTTTAGCTTTACCATTGCTGCTGTTGCGATCGCTAGTCTGGTCTTGATTTCTGTTGTAGAGCGACCGTCTTTGGTGAGAGTGGCGCCAAGGTATTTGAAAGCGTCCACTTCTTCAAGCTGTTGCCCGTTCATGTAGATTTCAGCATGGGTGTTGGTTGTGCTGTTGACCAGGACTTTGCTTTTTTCTGTGCTCACTTCCATTCCGTGTGCACCTGCACTTTCTTCCAGTCTCATGGTCAGGTCTTGTAGTTCTTCGTTGCTGCCTCCCATCAGATCGATGTCATCTGCGAACCTCAGGTTGTTGATGGTTCTTCCTCCGATGGAGACAGTGGAGTGGAAGTCATGGAGGGCTTCACGCATGATGTTCTCCAGGAAGAGATTGAACAGCACGGGAGAGAGTAGGCAGCCTTGACGGACTCCAACTGTGGTCTTGAAGTAGTCCCCTATCTGGTTGTTGAGGAGAACTGCGCTGCTGGCAGTGTTATACAGCGCCTAAATGGTTTGGACGAGACCTTCCTCTATGCCAAACTTTCTTAGCACCTGCCACAAACCCTTATGCCACACCCTGTCGAATGCTTTTTTAAAGTCTATGAAGTTGTGGAACAGGTCTCTCTGATGCTGCAGATGTTTCTCCATCATTATCCGGCAGGTGAAGATCTGTTCTACTGTGCTTCTGCCCGCCCTAAATCCAGCTTGTTCTTCCGCAAGGTGTTCTTCCGCTTCTTTCTTCAGTCGTTTCAATATGACTCTGAGCATGATCTTGCTGGTGTGGCTAATGAGACTTATTGTTCTGTAGTTCTGGCATTGGCGCATATTACCCTTTTTGGGCAGGGGGATGATGAGTGATTGAGTCCATTCTGTGGGCCACTGTTTTGTCTCCCAGATCTTCTGACAAATCGATGTTACACGAGTGACCAAATCATTCCCTCCATGTTTGAGCAGCTCTGCTGGGATATTGTCTGCTCCAGGTGATTTCCCTGCTGGTAGGCTGCGGATGGCTTCTTCCACTTCTTCTCTCATCACTGGTAGCGGTGAGGATTCCCTCAATGGTGTTGAGTCCCCCTGAAACAAACTGTCATCTGGCTGTATTGGGTAGTTGTATAGTTCTTGGCAGTACTGCGTCCATCTGTTCAGAACAGCGGAGCTTTCTGTCAGCAGCTCGCCTGAGGTATCCTCGATGACTGACGATCTGTTTTGCTGCGTCTTGGTAAGGTTTTTCAGTGTGGTGAAGGCATGTTTGCTGTTTCCTTTTTTCATGCCTTTCTCATGTTCTCACACTGGTTGTTGATCCATTGTTCTTTGGCTTCAATCATTTTCTTCTTTACCAGGTTGTTGGTTTTACGATACTGTGCGGCTTCTTCAGGGCTGGAGTTTTTCGTCTTCTTCAGTGATCTTCTGTTGTCGCAGAGGTCAAGGATGTCATTTGAGATCCATGCTTGGTGTTTCTTCCTCTGTCGCCCCAGTACCTCCTCTGCTGTTTCGCGGACTGCCTCACCAAAGTTGTTTGTGAGGTCGTTGATGTCGCTGTCCAGGAAGTTGAGTGCCGCGAACCGCCCCCCGAGCTGTGCCTGGAATGCCTCTTCTATCTCTGGATCTTTTAACTTTTCCAGGTCAAACTTGATGCGTGGCTGCGCAGCTTGGTACTTCTTTTTCAATTTGATCTTCATTGTGAGCAGCACGAGGTCGTGGTCGCTGCCTATATCAGCTCCAGGGTATGTCCTCGTCTTTGCTTTATTAATGCTTGATTTGAAGCGCCGCGGTGTGAGGACAAAGTCGATCTGGTTGTGAGTCTTTCCGTTCGGCGCATGCCAGGTTGTTCTTCTTGACAGTTTGTGGGGGTAGAGGGTGTTGGCAATGGTGAGCCGTTGGGTGCAGGCAAACTCCAGAAGGCGAAGTCCCCTGTCATTAGTTTCCCCTGTGCCAAATTGACCCACTGTTCCAGCCCAGTTTTTGTAGGCATCTGGGCCGACTTTGGCGTTGAAGTCCCCTGAACTATGATGATGTCTTTCCTGGGGGCTTTTCCGATGGTGTCTTCTATTTTCTCATAGAATTCTTCAACCACCTGGTCTTCGTGGCTGGTAGTTGGAGCATACACTTGTATGATGGTGATGTTCTTTGGTTTGGCTGACACCCGAATGCTGATGATTCTGCTGTTGACAGGCGTGCAGCTCATGATGCATCCAATGACTTCTTTGCGTACGATGAAAGCTACGCCATTTTCATGTAGTGACTCTTCGCCACTGTACCACATCTTGTGTCCTTCCTCTGTGATTGCTTCTCCGAAGCCTGTCCATCTTACTTCCGATATACCCACAATGTCCCATTGGTAGCGTCTCAGCTCGTGTTCTAGTTCTTTTACTTTGCCGCACTGATGGAGTGTACGGACATTCCAGGTTCCAATGGTAGCTTTTTCCGTTGGCAGTTTGAATGATGTCTTTGCCCCAGTAGCTGACTTTTCACTTCCACCCTGGTGCTTGTCAGTGGTAAGCGCGGTCGTTTGTAACCCGGGCCCCGACCGATCCGGTATGTTGTTGGCTATAGTGTCTCTCATATCTTTTCTGTGGGTTTAGGTTAATCCTTGGTGGCGCCAATCCCCTCTCCAAGTCTCCTGCTGTGACAGGTAATACTGGGCTACAGCTTGCCAGTAGCAGACCTATTTGTCTGACCTGACTCCTGAATATAAGATCACAAACAAACAAACACCCAAATCCAAAAATTAGGAGAAAAAGACTGAAACTTCCCTGCTCTTTCGTCGAGTGAGAGAAGAGGACGACAATATGCGCCTGTCTTGTCTTGTCTTGTCTTGTCTTGTCTTGTCTTGTCTTGTCTTGTCTTGTCTTGTCAAATACGCGTTCTGGTTCTAATTTTGTGGGTTTTTTTTCCTGGTTCCTGTTTGCTTAATTAAACGCGGGCAGTCGCACTTGTTTTGGAATTCTCAAGAAGAATCTTGACCGACATTCATGCTGCCGATATTACTCATCTCTTCATAGCTTAGAAAACTATTTCAATAAAGCATCGCATCAAAATGAATGTTTTCAGCATGGCAGAAAGTATATAGCTGTATAATAATCGCCTACATATACGATGGTTTTAGAAAGAAGACTTTGACAGCGCATGAGTTTTTGCAGAGGCTTAGGCAGTCTGCCAGGTGTTTGCTGTCAGATTTAGATAAAGTAAATGTGGAATTACCCCAGTGTTATGTATATTTTTTAAACCCATTCTAAGAAAGGTTTATCAGCATCATATATCTAGACAAAGTCATATGTAGAATAAAAGCTTCGAAATAAGATTTCATCATAACAGCAACATGCACAGCTATGTGTGTGATGTGTCATATATTTCTATTGTTTTCCATGTATATATTCATTTTGGTTTTGGTTTCCTGTAGAAGATCAAAGATTTAAAATTGGGAGATGCATTATATGTTTTTGTTTGAACAATATTCCAGTTCTAAAGTGGGTACATTGAATTTCGTTTTCATCATCTGTTTTTCATCTCACCTGCAGTCGCTTGTTTTTTCACAAATAAATAAATATTTAAAAAAGAAGTATGGAATAATATGTTTTGTTTTTATGACCGTTGTCTTTTCAATCTTTTTTCATGAAACACTAACTGTGACCTTTCATGTTTTCTTTTTACAAAACGCTTCTCTTTTCAATCGATTTCATGACACATTAACAGCGATCTTATACTTGAAATATTATTTGAAACATAGTTTGCACGAATTGCGCAAAATGCAAAAGTATTGTGCAAAAACGTAAAAGAATTTACGTCATTTTATTGTATGGATTGTTTAGCGTTTCATACATAACGTCCACATTAGCTATGCAACAAAACAATAAGACAATCTAAGTCACATAAGACTTCACACCCGGCAAAAAGTGACACAAGTTTGATTTGTATATAAACTCAAAACATTGATATTTCATACCACATTCCCATGCAAAAACCAGTCACCAGTGACATGACAGACTATTCGAACATATTTAAATGGATAGTGGGAGTTCAAAACATGAATGAGATGCAAATTGACCTACACTTTATATCACACGCTATACTGACCCCATCAAATGACTGACCCATTCAGGCTAACAGCAGGCAGCTCATTTATTAGGGTGTGGGCAGAGCCAAATTTGAAATGTCACAGTGTATGGTTTCACCCAACTGTGTCAATCTACACTCGTAACCAGGTCAGACAGGAAGCAGGGGTAACAACTCATCATGTCATCTGTCAGAACTCAAAGTGGAAAAC
The DNA here is from genome assembly GCA_030674185.1 of Monoplex corrugatus. Lineage (NCBI taxonomy): Eukaryota > Metazoa > Mollusca > Gastropoda > Littorinimorpha > Ranellidae > Monoplex > Monoplex corrugatus. The sequence continues at coordinate 5,726,303 of CM060306.1, read as the reverse complement.
GCAGGAAATTAGGTGGTTTGGGACATGGAGGTTGGAGGTCAGTTTTCTACAATCGTGGAGGGGGGAAACAGTTTTGAGTTATTTCAAAAGGGATTCACTGCGTTTGGACAACTCCACATGCGCTCCACCCAAATCTGCCAGCAATTGTCTGATAGACGTCCTGAGCCTCCGCAAAACCCTATGCCCTGACAAGGTCTTGAAATGAGGAACGGGGAGAAGCGACCTATCAAACATTCAGCCGATGACAGAATGATGAAACAGTAAGATGGACAGCGAACAGGCCAGTTTCTTATGTTGCAGGCTTTGATTAAACTCAAGATATCAGATCTTCAGCCCAGAGCTCTATCATCTAGTCTGCGGAAATGTCCAGAAATCGAAGGTGATGTATAAATGTAGTGAGTAAGGTTACTCAGCAGCTCAGTATGAAGATTTAGATAAGTCACAAAAGAGACAGAAACGAAATAAGAACAACGACCAGACAGATAAAGAGAAACAGACAAACCCAAGTTTGACAAGGCTTGAAGTGGATTAATATACACCTCACTGATGATGTTGATGAATATGCGTCTACAATGGTAATAAGTGAAGGTATGTTAGAATCATCATCATCATCATCAAGTGCCCTGCCGCATGGCGTTGGCGATCATGGACTTCCATCTGCCTCTATCTCTCGTTGCCCCTAGTGTCTCCCCCACCCTCCTCGTCCCCAGCCATTCTGCAAGTCCGTCCAGCATTTTCTCCCTGGGTCTACCCGGTGCTCTCTTTCCCTCTAGCTTTCCTGTTGTGACCAGGTGCTCCAAATCCCCCTTCCTCATAAAATGGCCTATAAATGTTGCCTGTCTTTTCCTAATCTTCCTTATGAGTGATCTACTTGTGTCTGCCTCCATCAAGACTGTCTCGTTTGTTTTCTTTGCTGTCCATGGAACTTTCAACATTCTTCTTAGAAACCACATCTCGGCTGCCTCAATCTTGTTCTGGCTTTGTTTGTTGACTGTCCACGCCTCGCATCCGTACAACAGTATTGGTTCTATATAAAATTCAAGAACTCTCTTCCTGATGTTAATTGATAGGCATTTGTTGGTAAGAATGCTTGTCATCTTCTTGAATGCTGTTTTGGCTTGGCCGATTCTGCCGGCTATTTTTGATGTGCATCTGCCGTCTGATGAAATGATCGTTCCCAGGTATTTGAATTTATCAACCTGTGTCAAGGTTGTGCTATTTGCTGTTATTTTGCATGAGGGGATTTCATGTTTTTTACTGACCACCATGACTTCAGTCTTCCTGCTGTTTAGTTCCAACCCCTTACCTTTGCTTTCTATTTCTAGTATATTCACAAGGTTTTGTAGGTCTCTTTCACTTTCTGCAATTAGCACGGTGTCATCTATCTATGTTAGAATAGGGGTGTAAAATGCAAAAGTGTTTTGATATGTCGTTTATGGTGTAAAGTCACAAGACACCTATATCAAGGGGTCATTTTGGGGTAAGAGAGTGGCGTTGATGTTTCAGCGCACAAGCATAGGAAAAAGAACAAAGAAAAACGAGACTAAAACGAAAAAAAAAAAAAATCAGGAAAAAGAAAGAAACAAAACCAGATAGAGACAGAAAAACAAACAGACACAGAGCTAGAGCCAGATCTATTTGACAAGGCTTGTGATGGTTCAACAGACACCTCACTGGTGATGGTGATGATGCGTCTGCAATGGTGATAAGTGGACTTGTACTAGGATAGCGGGTGTGATGTGCAAAAATGTTAGATACATCGTTGATGGTGCAAAGTCAAGAGACAGCTATATTGAAAGGTCACTGTAGGGTAAGGTAGGGGGGGGGGGGGTAATGTGTCAACACACAAACATAGGAAAATAACACACACACACACACACACACACACACACACACACACACACACACACACACACACACACACACACACAAAACACACACACACACATACACACACAACACACACACACACAAACAAACAAAAAACACACACACAGACACACACACACACACACACACACACACACACAGAACACACACAGATACACACACACATACACAGACACACACACACACACACACACACACACACACACACACACACACCCGTCTAATATCACTTATAGTGAAAAGACGTTAAATCAAAGAACGAACGAACGAACACACACACACACACACACACACACACACACACACACACACACACACACACACAGATCACAAAAGAGAGAGAAACAAAATAAGAAGGACCAGAAACATAAATAGAGACAGATAGACAGACAGACAGACACAGAGCCAGATCTATTTGACAAGGCTTGTAATGACTCAATACACATCTCACTGGTGATAGTGATGATGCGTCTGCAATGGTAATAAGTACACATGTATTAGGATAATGTGTGTCATTAGCAATAATATTAGACAGGTTGTTAGTGGTGAAAAGTTACCTGGCACCGGTACTGAAAAGTCAACGTAGGGTGAGATAGAGTGATGTTAATGTTTCAACAGACTAACAATAGAAGAGAACAAAGAAATGCAAGATTAAAAAAAATCAAAACACGTGAAAGAGAAAGAAACAAACTAAAAGGACCAGACAGAAGAAAGAGAAACAGACAGACACAGAATCAGATCTATTTGACAAGGCTTGTGATGGTTCAATATACACCTGGCTGGTGATGGTGATGATGCATCTACAATGGTGACAAGTGCACGTATCTTAGGACAGCAGGTGTGATGTGCAATATGTTTTTGATAGTGTAAAGTCACGAAACATATATACAGGGGGGGGGGGGGGGGTGCAAAAGTAGGTATACAGTAAGTATCACATCATTATCATAATGCTTGAAATTATTAGCACATTAAGTTAGTTGGCCTTATTTTCAATATTTTCAGTGTCATTAATTATATTTTATCGTAACTAATAATATGCATATACTTTTATCCTAACTTTGCATTATTGTATTTTTTGCAGGTAAAGCGGCAATTTAATTTATTAGATCTAAGCGACAATTTAGTTTAACCATGGCTGGTAATTTGACAGACGAGGAGCGCAACTTGATTTTAAAACAGTACTGGAAGACAGATGGACTTCTTTCTGGGGAGGGGGGGTATGTAAAGGAAAGGGTTTTCGCACGCAAGCCGCGCACTGTTAATGCTATGATTCAGTTCATCTTGCAGGCTTGTCAAGAAATAGATGCTGATAAAGATCTTTGTGCTAGAGTGTGCATGAGTGTCCGCTCTCGATTAGAGGAGTGTGTGAATACCGATGGCAAGCAGTTTGAGTATCTGAGGGATTAAGGCTGTGCTTGTTATTACATGTATATGCAATAATCATTTGTTTGTATAATAAATGCAATGAGTATTGTACGTGTTTTCTTTTTTCATAACTGTATACCTACTTTTGCACCCCCCTGTATATTGAATGGTCACTGTAGGGTAAGATAGAGTAATGCTAATGTTTCAAGACACTAACAGTAGAAGAGAACAAAGAAAACAAAAACAAAAAACAAAAAAAACCAACAACAACAACAACAACAAAAAACAACAGAAAACGTGAACGAGAAAGAAACAAGTTAAAAGGAGCAGACAGAGAACGTGAGACGGACAGACACAGAATCAGATCTAGTTGACAAGGCTTGTAATGGCTCAATAGACACCTCACTGATGATGCTGATGATGCGTCTGCAATGGTGGCAAGTGAATGTGTGTGAGGACAGCGGGTGTGATGTGCAAGTGTTAGATGTGTAACTGAAGGTGTACAGTCATGTGACACCTTTATTAAAAGGTCATTGTAGAGTAAAGTACAGTGGTGTTAATGTATCAACACACAAACAGAGGAAAAGACAAACCATAGCAGGAATCAAATAAAAAAGAAAATCGCAAAAGAGAAAAACAAAAAAAGAAAAAGAACCAGACAGAAAACAGAACAAACAAACAAACAAAAAACAAACAAAAGAAAAGAACAACAAAAACCAAAACAGCTGGAAACAGAACCACATTTAAAATATTTGACAAGGCTTACTTTGGTCCAATATACACCTCACTGGTGTCGGTGTCTACAATGGTAATAGATTAACATGTGTTAGGGTAGCGACTGTGATCTGCAAAAATGTTAGATACGTAGGTGGTGGTGTTAAGTCACAAGACACCTACACTCAAAGGTCGCTGTGGGAGTAAATTGAATAGTGTTAGTGTTTCAACACACAGACATAGGAATAAGCACATAGTCTTTCGTTTGTTCGGGTAAAACGACATTAATTATTCCTACACTATCTACGACGACAATTTCTGACGTATTTGCATCGCCATCCTTAACATATGATTTTTGTTTGTTTGTTAACCTGTCAAAAGTCCTATAGAGAATTATTTATAACACGCCGTTATTTCACGTGTTCCTTGTTATGGTTAGCCAATTTTACTGTTTAAATCGTTAATTATGGTAAGGTCAGTTAATAGTTTATCCTTCCCGTCTTTGGCACAGTTGTTTTCTGTTTTCTTTTTTCTTTTGTTAATATTTTTCATTTTATTTTTTTCTCGAAGATTGACTATTTTCAAGTATCCTCTTCACTCCTATTCTAAACTGATTTTCTTTTCTTTTTTTTGTTTTTTGTTTTGGTCTAAAATCACTTTAGTGAATAGACATTAAATCAAAGACCATAAGCAACAAGAAAAAACAGATTAAAAATGAAAATAATCGTGAAAAAGGAAGAAAAAAATCTTAAGGACCAGACAGAAAAAGAGAAACAGACAGATGGACACAGAATCAGATATCTTTGACAAGGCTTACAATAGTTCAATGAAC
>CM060306.1:5701502-5706502 GCA_030674185.1 Monoplex corrugatus | reverse complement strand
AGCATACGGATTTAAAACAAAAGCTGGTTATGTTTCTATGCTTGACTTTACGTTCATGTACCATCGTAAACATTCTGTGCCTAATTTCAAAACGATGCTTACGCTCAGCTTTATCCGATGACATACCTATCACATTGTAATGACTGCCATCAAAAGAAAGTATGCATGTGTTTGTCTGTTTCTTCACTTCATTGTTTGTCTGTTTGTTTGTTTTTGTTTGTTTTTTGTTTGTTGGCTGGTTGGTTGATTGGTTTTTGTTTTGATTTTGCTTGTTTTTTGTTTTGTTTATTTGCTTGTTTGTTTTTCTCATTTTTTTCTCCAAAAAGAGGCATGGATTCATGACTCTGGACAGATTGGTTGTTGCTGGTGATGATGGTGGTGAGAGGTTATGTTTTTCCTTCTTTTCCACTGAATGTGTAAGTTGTGGTGTCAGCGCTGAATCCTGATCGCAAAAGAACAAAGTTACGAAGAATCGCAATGTCAAACTCTGTCCGCACAGAATCCACGACCGACTTTTGAAACTATCGTGACACAAACTGTAGTTCCTGTCTGACGGTAGAGCAGGACATATGAGCACAGAACAAGTCAAGATAGCCGGTTTCCATGATGTTAACAAGAAATACCACAAGGGTGCAGATAGGACCTGGAGCACCAATGCCTCGCCAATCTCGGGACACTCACCAACCGACAGATATTTCTTCAATCAAAGGGGGGGGGGGGGGGCGCTGTACATGCTCTGCACGACCCATTCGGACACAGCCACCAGTCACCCTGTTCACAAACCGAATAGTAAAGTGGGGGGAGATGACAAACCCCGGGACATTGCCACATAACGTGCACCACCCAGGTCCTTGAAGCAATAATCAGCCGAATAGATTACCAACTGGAAGTTTGAGAGTTCAGTTTCAGTTTCTCAAAGATGACGTCTCCGCGCTCGGAATGAAGTATAACTAACGTCAGAGGTGCCATGTGATGGTCATCATGGCACAAGCCTACACCTGCGCCTACATCCATGAGCTGGCCGAGTCCTGAGCTCATACCTAGACTTTCTAAGCGTCAAAAAATAGAGATCGAACCCACGCCCACATTTGTGGACCAAAACACTCACCCCTTACACAAAGGAAAATAATACCTTGAGTCTGACGCATTAGACCGCTTGGATATTCTCTTGAGTTCGATTCCCATCAGCTCATCATCATTATCATGTGCCCTGCCACATGGCGTTGGCGATCATGGCCTCCATGTGCATCTATCCCCTGTCGCCGTGAGCACATCATCCACCCTCTCTGTCCTCAGTCCCCCTGAAAGTCCGTCTAATATTTTCTCCCTGGGTCTACCTGATGATCTATAATCTTCCTTATTGATGATCTACATGTGTCTGCCGCCATCAAGACTGTCTCGTTTGTTTTCTTTGCTGTCCATGGAACTCTCAACATTCTTCTTAGAAACCACATCTCGGCTGCTTCAATCTTGTTCTGGCTTTGCGTGTTGACTGTCCACGCCTCACAACCGTATAACATTATCGGTTCTATGTAACATTCAAGAACTCTCTTCCTGATCTTAATTGATAGGCATTTGCTGGTAAGAACATTTTTCATCTTTTTGAATGCTGTTTTGGCTTGGCCCATTCTGCTGGCGATTTCTGGTGTGCATCTGCCGTCTGGTGAGATGACCGTTTCCAGATATTTAAGCTTATCAACTTGTCTCAAAGTTGTGCCGTTTGCTGTTATTTTGCATGGCAGGATTTCATGTTGTGTTTTTTAAATCTTTTTTTTTTAACTAATTACCATGATATCATGCTGAATTTTTTTTTCGGCCCAAAGCTAACTCTGATCCATAAGTAGTGTTTTGTGGGCTCATAAAGAATTATGGGACCTAACATCTGAGACTCATCCACTTCATGGATGCGTCCACTTCATGGATGCGTCACAGAGGATATTGTTGATGTCTCCTGGCCAACACTACTGGTGCCTGTGTCTCAGAACCTGGGTGGTGCCAGGATACCTTATGAAAGCACGCATACAACATATACTCTCTATCTCTTTCTTTCTCTCCCTCTCTCTCGCTCTGTATCTCTTTCTCTCTCTCTCTTTCTCTCTCTCTCTCTCTCTCTCTCTCTCTCCCTCTCTCTCTTTCTCTGTCTCTTTCTCTGTCTGTCTGTCTCTCTGTCTCTGTCTGTCTGTTTGTCTCTCTCTCTCTTTGTCTGTGTGTGTGTGTGTGCGCGCGCGCGCGCGCGCGCGCGCGCGTGTGTGTGTGTGTGTGTGTGTGTGTGTGTGTGTGTGTGTGTGTGTGTGCATGTGCGCGTGTGTGCGTGCGTGCGAGTATGTGTGTTCGTTTGTGTCTGCGAGCGCGCGTGGCTACGTGTAGTAATGAGTTTGTGCAATGTGACCAAGCTGGATTAAACAAGAGAAGCGCATGTGTTATGTTGCTTGGCAACCTAAGTATTTAATTCAATTTCCTCACTTTTTTCCTGACGCATGGCTGGTTCCGTTTTTGTCGTGTGAATAGACATCCAGTAAAGTGTAGCAATTGCTTGTCAAATGATGGCAGGCACTGCTGTTGAACGTACACCAAGATGGAAACACGATATTTGTTTATGTGTGTTTGTTTACACTTGCTTTGTGTTTTTCTGTTTGGCTTTTTTCTGTTTTTTTCTGTTTTCTTTTTTTTTTTTTTTTCTTTTTTCTTTTTTTTTTTTGGGGGGGGGGGGGGGGCTGTTTTTTCTTTTTCTTTCTTTTTTAAAAAAAAATTGTTTGTGAATATTATTTGTAGTTCTTAGAGTCTCTCCTTACTTCTTCCTTAATACAGATCGCTGCTTTTTTTTTTCTGTCATTGTCAGTCTATTTTTGTGTGTATGTTGTCTTTCTATGTCAGTGTCTTTGTTTATCTCTTTGTTTATTTCTTTGTTTATCTCTTCCTCTCTGTTTTTTTCTGTCTGCTTCTCTTTGTATCTGTCTGCCTCTCTCTCTCTCTCTTTCTCTCTCTCTCTCTCTCATCTCCGTCTTTCTTTGTCTGTCTCTGTCTCCCTTTCTCTCTTTCTCACTCTCTCTCTCTCTCTCACTCTCTCTCTGTCTGTCTGTCTGTCAGTCTGTCTCTATCTCTCTCTCTCTCTTTGTCTGCGTGTGTGTGTGTGCGTGTGTGTGCGTGCGTGCGTGTATGTGTGTTCGTTTGTGTCTGTGAGCGCGCTTGGCTACGTGTAGTAATGAGTTTGTGCAATGTGACCAAGCTGGATTAAACAAGAGAAGGGCATGTGTTGTGTTGCTTGGCAACCTAAGTATTTAATTCAATTTCCTCGCTTTTTTTTCCTGACGCATGGCTGGTTCCGTTTTTCTCCAGTAAATAGACATCCAGTAAACTATGGCAATTGCTTGCCAAATGATGGCAGGCACTGCTGTTGAATGAACACAGAGATGGAAACATGATATTTGTTAATGTGTTTGTTTACACTTGCTTTGTTTTTGTTTGTCTGTTTGACTAGGCTTTTCGTTTTTGTTTGTTTGGTTGGTTGTTTTTTTCGGTGTGTGTGTGTGTGTGTGTGTGTGTGTGTGTGTGTGTGTGTGTGTGTGTGTGTGTGTGTGTGTGTGTGTGTTGTGTGTGTGTGTGTGTTGTGTGTGTGTGTGTGTGTGTGTGTGTGTGTGTGTGTGTGTGTGTGTGTGTGTATGTGTGTGTGTGTGTGTGTGTGTGTGTGTGTGTGTTGTTTCTGCTTTTGTTTTTTAATTTTATTTTATTTTTGCTAATTTTTTTAAACTTGTTTGTAGATGTAATTTGTAGTTCTTAGAATCCCGCCTTACTTCTTCCTTAATCTAGATCTTTGCTGTTTTTTTTTTTCTTTCATTGTCTATTTTTGTGTGTATGTTGTCTTTCTATGTGAGTGTCTTTGTTTATCTCTTCCAGTCTGTCTTTTTCTGTCTGCCTCTCTTTGTATCCGTCTGCCTCTCTTTCTCCCTCGTCTCTGTTTTTCTCTGTCTGTCTGTCTGTCTCTCTCTCTCTCTCTCTCTCTCTCTCTCTCTCTCTCTCACTTTGTATGTCCATCTGTCTGTCTGTCTGTCTCTGTCTCTGTCTCTGTCTCTGTTTCTGTCTGTCTGTCTGTCTGTCTCTCTCTCTTTCTCTCTCTCTCTCTCTCTCCCGTCCTTGTTCTGTCTGCTTCTTTCCTTCCTTCTTTCTTTCTTTCCTTCCTTCCTTCCTTCCTCCTCTCTCTGTCTCTTTCTCTGTCTGTCTGTCTGGCTCTGTCTCTCTGTGGTGTGTGTGTGTGTGTATGTGTGTGTGAATGTACGTGTGTACGTGTATGTATGTGTGTGTGTGTATGTGTACGTGTGTGTGTGTGTGTGTGTGTGTGTGTGTGTGTGTGTGTGTGTGTGCGTGTGTGTATGGGTGCATCTTTGAGCAAACGAGCAAACAAAGAGAGAGAGAGAGAGAGAGAGAGGAGAGAGAGAGAGAGAGAGAGAGAGAGAGAGAGAGAGAGAGAGCAACAGAGACAGAAACATACTGACAGAGAGATAGAGACAAAGACAAACAGAGACAGACAGACAAAGAAAGGGAGAGAGAGAGATGGAGAGAGAGGCAGAGAGAGAGAGAGAGAGAGAGAGGGAGAGACAGACAGACAGACAGACAGACAGACAGAGACAGAGACAGAGGCAGAGAGAGGTGAGGGAAATGACGTCTGGGTGGCATGAGGTAGAAGATAAGTGTAAAATTGTCTTTGATGTTTTTTTTGTTTTTTGTTTTTTTCTCGGTGTCTAGTTTGTTTAAGCCAATTTTCTCGTTGTCTCTGGTGTACGGTTGGATAAGTTCCATCTGTAAGACATCCCTCTGGCAGAACGGTAAACAGCAGAAAACTGTAAAGGCGTGATCGTCTGTTGATTCATTCATGTGTACGTATGATAGACACCGGATCTGTGTTTTGGGTTCCTTTGACTTTTTTCCTTTGTTTACTCATTTATTTGTTATTTGGTTTGTTCGTCGTTCTCACACTGCTCCCATTTCTCTTTCTCGCTATAGAT
>CM060306.1:5666502-5669002 GCA_030674185.1 Monoplex corrugatus | reverse complement strand
ACAGTCTCAAATTCTGATTTAGTCTCAGATTAAATAGCAGATTCAGATTAAGTCTCAGATTCTCATTCACATTTATATTTACATTCAGATTTTAATTAAGATTCACTTTCAGATTCAGATTCACATTCACATTCACATTCAGATTCTCTAGATAACGTCTTCGTTTTCCTAATTAATGCCTTATGCATTGGTGTCACTGGTGCCATGTGAAGAAGTGGAAAAAAAGTTGTAGACCATTTAATGTTTGAACCCTCATCCCCTGCGTTATGAGCACGATGCCCTGGCAAACTGGGTCAGTGGGCCACAACAAACAGCAGGAACCGGAAAATGCGGCCATCTCTACAAGAAGATGTGACCTGACTAATGGCACAATGAGCGAAAGAAGAAGATATAAAGTTCACTATCTGAAGTCATGAACACATGGTTTTACTAGCCCTTTTTGAGGGAGCATCCACATTACCACCCTGTATCTTTCTCCTTCAACCTGTTGACTCCCAAACCTTAGCCATCAGCTGCAAAAACTTAACCCTTAGAATCCCTCACCATTACCATCATCTTCTTGCAGGAAGCTGGTGGATAGGGTGAAGGACTCAAAGGGTGAAGTTTTTGTTTTGCTGGCATGCTTGACAATGCATGATGTTGGTTGACATGGTGCGAGAGGCAAACGATTAAAATATTGGCTTATGTTGTAGCAAATTGTAACTGATAAAGAATTGCATCCAACTTGATAGCAAAGTGTTACTGATAGAGGATTGCATCCAGCTTTCTAGCAAATTGTAACTGATAATCATTTGCATCTAACTTTATAGCAAACTGTAATTGATAAATAATTGCATCCAGTTTTATAGCAATGTGTAACTGATAAAAAACTGCATCAAGTTTTATAGCAAATTGTAACTGATAAAGAATTGCATCAACTTTATAGCAAATTGTAACTGATAAATAATTGCATCCAACTTTATAGCAAAATGTAACTGATAAAGAATCGCATCCAGCTTTACAGCAACTTGTAGATGATAAACAATTGCATCCAGATTTATAGCAATGTGTAACTGATAAAAAAAACTGCATCAAGCTTTATAGCAAATTGTAACTGATAAATAATTGCATCCAACTTTACAACAAATTGTAACTGATAAAGAGTTGCATCCAACTTCTTGGGACATCAGGCAAAGGTAAATAGGCTACAGCATAAAGTGTGCTATGAAATGTTTATATGATTACTCATACCTTTAAATATTACAGATACTCATGATACCTCAGCACAAATCCAGGTGGACGGTTTCCACTTTTTAAGCACTATATTAGTTGTTGGAATTAGCACTTATTGATTTTTTTCCACTTTTTGTATGGAAGGAATTATTTTTATTTGCTTACATTTACATGATGATGGTCTTATAACACGACACGCACAAGTAAATTTAACTGGGTACCTTGTGTGTCCTCTCTAGGCTACAATTAGACCAAGGAAAGCTATGTCAAAAAAATACAAATTCCTTGCATGCCATTTTTAATTTTTTTTTTAATTATTTTCTTTTTTAGTAAATTTATTCATTTATTCAGTTTCCAGAGAACAAACGTTCTGCCCAAGTGGGATGTGTTGGTGTGTGACGTATATGTAACTTCACGATCAATTTCCATACTCTGTAGTCCTTATTATCCATATACTTTCAGCCTGAAAGTCTTTATAGATCGCTTGGGACACAGCATCTACGCGCTACTGGTAGACATCGCATGAATCACAATGATATTTCTTCTTATCGTTTACCTTTGCTCATGTACACTCCGTCTGTCTGTCTGTCTGTCTCTCTCTCTCTCTCTCTCTCTGCATGTCTGTGTATCTTTCTGTCTGTCTGTCTGTCTGTCTCTCTCTGTGTGCATGTCTGTGTGTCTGTGTGTCTGTCTGTCTGTCTCTCTCTCTCTCTCTGTGCATGTCTGTGTGTCTTTCTGTCTTTCTGTCTGTCTGTCTGTCTCTCTCTCTCTCTGTGCATGTCTGTGTGTCTGTCTGTCTCTCTGTGCATGTCTGTCTGTCTGTCTCTCTCTCTGTGCATGTCTGTCTGTCTGTCTCTCTGTGCATGCCTGTCTGTCTGTCTGTCTCTCTCTCTGTGCATGTCTGTCTGTCTGTCTGTCTGTCTCTCTCTCTCTCTCTCTCTCTCTCTATCTCTCTCTGTGCATGCCTGTGTGTCTTTCTTTCACACTTTCTCAATTTCTTTCTGTTTCTGTGTTTCTGTATCTCTACCTCTGTCTTTGTCTCTCTCTGTCTATGTCTCTCTGTCTCTGTCTCTCTCTGTCTGTTTGCCTGTGTCTCTGTCTCTCTTTCTCTGTCTATCTCTCTCTTTCTCTCTCTCTGTCTCTCTCTCTCTCTGTCTATGTCTCTCTGTCTCTGTCTCTCTCTGTCTGTTTGCCTGTGTCTCTGTCTCTCTGTCTCTCTTTCTCTGTCTGTCTCTTTCTCTGTCTCTGTCTCTCTCTCTCTCTCTCTCTCTCTCTCTCTCTCTTTTCA
>CM060306.1:5648084-5666402 GCA_030674185.1 Monoplex corrugatus | reverse complement strand
CACTCTGGCCTTGCTGTCTTATCGCACATGTGGTTAGAATCTTGGTCAGTCCCGCGTTGAATGTTCTAGAAATAGTACGAGCATTCTGGGATGCAAGGAACTTTCCATTCACTAGGCCTACTGAAAGACTTAGGCCTAGTTACTCAACTTACTGATGCTGTGGTACGTGCTTTCATTCACAACTGTGAGCGTGGGAAAGATGGCGATTTTCAGGAAATTTTTAGAGAAATAGATCGTTTAAAAATTGAAGAAGAAGATGAAGAAGAAAAGGAAGATGTAGAGTCGGATGTTAAAGTAGGTGGTGATGGTGAAGATGGAAATGACAGTGACATAGACGACGATGTACCGCTGGCTGCACTGGTCAGGCATGGCGACCGGTGACACGTGGCTGTGAAGTCAGGGAATTTTCACAAGTTGTTGGGCCTAAACATTCGCTGCCCGCTGATGCGAAACCAGTAGACTATTTTTTTTTGTTTTTGCCACTAGAATTTTTTGTCAGTGCTGCTGAAGAGACCAACAACTACGCTGGTCAAAGATTGCGGCAAAGGGGCAACCTGACCCACTTTGGAAAGAGATGACAGCTGATGAAATCAGGGCATACCTGTCTATTCTCATCATAAATGGGGCTAAAAACATCAGTCCCGTCTATGGTGCTACTGGTCAACTTTTTGTCCGGGACTGTTTCCGGGACTATAAATGCGCTAAACACCACGACACAGGCTACAACCAGCGCTTGTGACACCACGGGTGACACTGCCACTGACAATGACGGTGACAATCACAGTGACGATGACAACAACATCTCACCATCATCACAGTAGCTGCAAAGTTGCTGTATAGGCACATATGTGTAAATAGTGTATAGGGAATGAAATCTGTAGACGAACATGTACCAAATATCTTTGGAAAACATTTCTGTTTCTTTCTGTTTATGTTCTTTTGGTGACATCGTGACAATTCTTTTCTGACATTTGTGTTGTGCCTGTGTATTGGATACTATATTGGAGGAGCAGAGACAGCGTCGGGTAGGACAGATGTTGTGTGTACAACTAACAAATGTTGTTTTTAGACAATAGAGCTTGTTTGTATGCTAACCATTGTATTGTCACCATAAAAAAAACCTCTGTCTGTGACATCTTTGGTGACAGGGACACGCACACTAGACCCAGGACACACAAAACCACACTCAAATCAAACTATGGACACTTGTGTATATGTGTGCAAAAAATCTTTCTTCTGTACTTTCAAAAAGTGAAGGGGCAGTATGTTTATCAGCATGACTGTACTCGGATGAAAAAATGTCAGAAAAATGCGAATACTAGGAGCTAGCTTTACATCTGCAGTGCGAATGCGAAAGGGTTAAAGGAGATGACGTTATCAAATCTATTAAAGGAGGTGACGTTATCAAATCTATTAAAGGAGGTGACAGTATCAAATCTATTAATGGAGGTTGACGTTATCAATCTATTAAAGGAGGTGACGTTATCAAATTTATTAAAGGAGGTGACGTTATCAAATCTATTAAAGGAGGTGACGGTATCAAATCTATTAAAGGAGGTGAGTTATCAAATCTATCAGATCAAACGGCAGATCATTCCACAGAAAAGGTAAATACGAGCAAAAGATCGAACACCGACATGATTTTCTCCCTCAGCCATCTCCAGAAGAAAATTGAAGATAAAAGACAGTCACACTACATAATGTTATCATCGTCACCAAGGCCTTGACCTTGTCAACGGGAAAGGGTCTATTCCAACTCTTCCGAAGGATCATCTGCCCTCCTCCCCCCCAAGTGTCTCAGCATGGTGATATCACTCCACTGTGACATGAAGGGAACAGTTCTATATGATGAGTCCTCCTGGGAACCCTTCCCCTCAGCAAATGAGTCAAGCGAAGCTGCGTGCTGGTGCTGACCCTCTTTGGGGTCTTTAATTCTCTCCTCTTGATGTATACCTGTTGCTCGTCTACTGACGGCGTCTATCTGCACATCAGGTCCAGTGGGAAGTTGCTTAAACATGGAGTGACTAGGTCAGGATGGTATTCGTCAGGGAGATGCTCTTTGCTGATCATGCAGCCCTAATGACCCACACTGAGGTGACCTCCAAAGACTGGATGACCACATTACTGACTCATACAAACAGTTTGGGCTCACCATCAGACTGAAATAGATCAACGTCAGCGCACAAGATATCACCACTCTCCCTTCAGACCATCGACAGCATCACCCTTGAAGTCATAGACAGCTTTACCTATCTGGGGGGCCACCATCACCCTCATCATTCCATGTCGAACTCGACAGTCAGCTCAGGAAGGCAAACACCGTCATGACCACACTGACAAAGAGGGTTTGGGAAAACAAAGCGCTGATAGGACACACCAAGATCTGAGTGTTTCAGGCCTGTGTTCTCAGTGCCTTAATGTATACAAGTGAAACCTGTACCATCTACATAAGGCAAGAACGTCGGCCCAACTCATTTCAAACACAATGCCTAAGACGCATCCTTGGAATCAATTGGCAGGAATGCATCCCACACCAAGACATCCTGGAGCGTACCAAGATCCCCAGCATGTACTCCCTGCTGAACACAACGCCGCCTACAATGGTTGGAGCATGTTTGTCATATGAGGGATGGGAGGCTGCCAAAAGACATCCTGTATGGACAGTTAGTCTAGGGCACCAGAACAGTGGGCCAATACCCACTCCATTTCAAGAACTCCTGCAAAAGAGACCAGAAGGACTGCAACATCTCCACAGACAGCTGGGACACTCAGGCCATGGATGGTGCTGCCTGGCGTCACACTGTCTACAAGAGCATCACCAGAGGCAGACTGAGGAGAGGTCAGTTCGCAGGGGAGAGGAGAGACCAGAGGAAACTGCAGCAACCCCTACAACCCAGGCCCCCAATTTACGTGCACCAACTTCAACGGGACTGCCACTCACGCATTGGCCTGTACAAGCATAGCAGACGGTACAAGACCCAACCAACAGACGACATTACAGGGCGCGTTCAGCATGGTCCTCCAAGACTGAGATGCCAATGATGACGATGATGATGATTGACGATGTTGTTTGTTGATGTTGATGATGATGATGATGATGAGACGATGATGATGATGAGACGATGTTGTTGTTGTTGTTTGATGATGATGATGATGATGATGATAACAATAATGTATCTTTCATAATGCAACTGACAGTGCTCTAGGCATTAATTATTTTCACCAACTAATATCATGCACACACTGTGAATTACATCCATGTACCCATACTACTAAAAAACACAATAAAACAGGATGGGATAGGGTCAATATAACAAAGTACTTTAAACAGAAGGATGTCATTTCAGATTGTTCCAAAAGGATTCTACATATTTCCATACAACAAAATAGAACTTAAAATATATTTTCAGCGTTAGCATAAACCAAGCAAATATTCTCGATTCATTATCGAGTGAAACACAAATCAATCTTCAAGAACGAACATCGGAGAGTAGCTGACTCGACAGACACATTGACGTCACACTTCTCTTATTGACATTCGCACTTTCACATTGAGTTTCTCTTTTTTTGAAATGTAACATAACCCCCATCTTAAGAAATTTCACCAAATTTCTCAAAATTCTTTACAAAAAGAAGGAAACAATGTAATACAGGAAAACCAACATACAATTAGTTTCTGTCCAAACACCTATCTCAGTCCATCTGCATCACATTCTGCTGAGAAAATCCGCAGCATGGTTGTCTGTACCTTTCACATATTCCACCTTCATATCAAAGTTCTGAAGGTACATTGCCCATCGCATAACTCTGTTATTGACAAATTTGGCAGAGTCCAAAAACGATAAAGGTTTATGGTCAGTGCGCAAAATAAAGCGAACCCCTTGGAGGAACAGTTCAAACTTATGCACAGCCCACACGATGGTGGCCTACTTCCCGGGCGTTCTGCTCTGGACAACTTCTTTCTGGAATATGAAACAGGAAACAGCTTCCCTTCATGTTCTTGCATGAGCACTGCACCAATACCGTCGTCAAAGCGTCAGCACTGAGCACAAAGTCTTTGAGGGATCAGGTAACCGTAGCACTGGCTCTTTTGACAGGAACTCCTTGACGGTGCTGAAGGCCTGATCTTGTGCTGCTCTCCACTCCAGCTGGTTGGGTCGTCCCTTGCGAAAAAGGTCTGACAGTGGTGCTGTTACAATTGCAAAGTGTGGCATGTATTCCCTGTAGAACCCCACCAAACCAAGAAAGATCTCAGCTGCTTCTTGGTCTGGGGGCGAGGTGCTTGCACAATTTTCCTGGCGTTGTCCTCAAGGAATCCTTTCAATCCTTCCTGGAGGCGATGTCCAATGAAGTCAACATCGTCTGCACCAATAATACACTTGCTGGGTCTTGCAGTCAAGTTGGCAGCTGTCAATCGCTTGAAAAGCTCTCGGAGGATTTCCAAATGTTCAGTCCATTTTTAGAATGGACCAAAATGTCGTCCCAGTAGAATATCACACCTTTCACGTCACCCAGTAGTTTCCTCATGCTTCGTTTCAGCGTTGTCCCAGAGTTTTTCATGCCAAACGGCATAAGAGGAAATTCATAAGTCCCATCTGGAGTTACAAAAGCAGTGTTGGGAACATCTTCTTCTGGTATGGGATTTGCCAGTACCTTTGCTCAGGTCAATCTTGGAGAAAAACTTATCTCCGCTCAGTTTCTGGAACAGGTCAGCAGCAGTTGGCATTGGTTCAGGATCAAGCTCTGTAAATTTATTCAGCCGCCTAAAGTCAATGCATACTCTGTTGTACCATTTTTCTTCTTGACAATGACGACTGGAGAAGTGTAAAGTGACCCTCTGAACTCACGTATCACCCCAGCTTCAGCATTTCTTTAATGTCTGCCTTCAGTGACTCTGTTGGCGTATGACATGGGATAGGGCTTTGACCTAATGGGTGTGGATGATGTCAGCTTCACTTCATGCTGGATCAGTCAGTCTCTCCAGGAAATTCAGTAAAATGTTTAAGTGTTCTTTCAATATCTCATGTACTTGAGCCTGCTGCTGGTTGTTGAGCTGGGTCGAGAGCCAATCGTCTACAGTTTTTTTGGGATTGAAGTCACTAAACTGAGATAGTCTACTGTGAGTCAACATCGCGGTGGAGAAAACCAAGCAGAGCCCCAGATGGATTAAACTTTACAACAAAGCAGATTGGGACGGCATGAGAGAAGCAATGAAGGCCCTGCACTCCACCTTGTAGAGGAAAAGGGAAACCTGGCTACAGAAGAATTATGGACGCGCTTCAAGGAAGCATACTTACAAGCTGAAGAGACTTATTGTCCCCCGTAAACAAGCACGTCCCAAATGTAGTAAGCCTTGGGTTACACCTGATATAAAGAAGCTCATTAACAGGAGAGCTAGGGTCTACAAGAAGCTGAAGAAGACAAGACGACAGGACCTGAGAGAAGAGTCCACAGAGCTGAGACGAATGATACAACACAAACTACGCAGAGCATACTGGACATACTTAAACGAAACCCTGTCAGAGACCCCCTAGATGAACCTACGTCATCTTTAAAAAGATTCTGGTCCTATATTAAACACCAGAGGACTGCAAAGATAGGGGTGTCACCTTTGAAGGTGCAGGGCAGGTTGATGTCAGAACCCAAGCACCAAGCAAAGACTCTGAATGAACAATTTCAGTCTGTCTTTACCGATGGCCAGGTCTACACCAAGGAACAATTTATGGACAAATGTCGTATGAACGAGGCAGACTACTCCGAGCTCAGCAAGATCCCACATCTCAGAGGAGGGCATCAGGAACCTGTTAAAAGGATTGAATCCTTACAAGGCCTGCGGCCCTGACGGATCTCACCGAGAGTGCTTAAAGAGCTCGCCACGAAGTCGCTCCCATCCTGACACTACTGTTCAGAACCTCCATGGACACAGGCATCGTACCAGAAGACTGGAGATCAGCCAACATCGCGCCAGTCTTCAAAAAGGGCGAACATTACGATCCAGCAAATTATCGCCCCGTATCATTGACCAGCATCCCATGTAAGATCATGGAACATGTCATCTCAGCTCACTCATGGACCACCTAGAGAAGAACAACATCCTTTCTCCAAGACAGCATGGCTTTCGTCGTAAAAGATCCTGCGAAACCCAATTGCTGGAGTTCATGGAGGAGCTGACCGAAAATATGGAAGCCTGCAAACAAACTGACATCGTGGTAATGGACTTCGCGAAAGCCTTCGACAAGGTTAATCATTCCCTCCTCCTGCACAAACTGCACCATTATGGAGTTCGAGGCCATGTTAACAGATGGATCGGAGTTTTTTTACGAGAGCGGAAGCAGGCTGTGGTGGTTGACGGTGCGAAGTCAGACTCAGTCGCTGTGAAATCTGGAGTACCCCAGGGCTCCGTTCTTGGGCCAAGCTTGTTCTTGGTCTACATAAACGACTTGCCCGGAACTGTCCTCTCATCCACGCGACTTTTTGCAGATGACACCACCGTCTACAGGTCAATAACAACAGGCCAAGACCAGGCACAACTACAAACAGATCTCCAGCAACTAGAGAAATGGGAAGAAAGTTGGAACATGTCTTTCCACCCTGGGAAATGCATCACCCTCCCGTTATCAGTCCCAAGAGAAAAAAAAGCTGCTGACACCATCGTACCAGCTGCACAACCAGACTCTCGCCAATGTCATCTCGGCGAAGTATCTGGGGATCACGATTACACAAGACCTAGATTGGGATCTCCATGTTCAAAACATCATGAAGAAAGCCAACAAAACGTTAGGGTTCTTGCGAAGAAACCTCAGAGTCAGTAACATCAGACTCAAAGAGACAGCCTATAAGGCTATGGTGCAGCCCATTCTCGAATATGCAAGTAATGTGTGGGACCCGTACAAAGAAGGACAGATCACAAAAATTGAGGCAGTGCAACAAAGATCAGCACGTTTTGTTTTAAATCGCTATAAAAGAACGCTAGCGTCACCAACATGTTACACCACCTCGGATGGATATCTCTACAAAGCCGACGTAAGATCGCAAGGCTCACTATGATGTACAAAATTATTAACATCATGGTCCAGGTGGATTTTGGCAAAATACACAAATCCCAGGAATCAAAGTTGAGAGCACCAAAGGAGAGGGACAGAAGAGCACACTCAAGGCAGCTTGCTAGACTTCAGTGTTCACGGGATTACAGAATGTATTCGTTCCTCCCGCGAACCATCCCTGAGTGGAACGAATCTTTGACTGAAGCTGTGATTGGAGCCGCGTCTCCTAGCGTGTTCACGTCGGGAGCTCGCATACTCCACCAGTAGTAGTAGAAGTAGTTTTTTTTGTTTTGTTTTTTGTGCGTACCCCCCCCCCCCCCCCCCCGTTGATAGTGTCAGAATAATCAACGTGTTGATTGTGGACACTAAACAACAAGAACAACAAGAACAAGAACAAGAACAAGAACAAACTCCAACAGTTCCTCGTCATTCACTGTTTCTTCATCAAAAGAGTCACTAACAACGCTGCACGTGACAAATGGCGCCCACCCTGGATTTCAGTAACTTGTGCATTCGCTGCATGCTTCTCTGCTTCTCGTTCAATGTACTTCTTCAGGAGGTTGGCGTGGAAAATCTTTTCTTTTCCTTTGACTTTCACTACATAGTCGTTTAGCCCCTTGACAGCTTTCACTGGATACGGTCCTTTTCACTGCATCAAAAACTTGTTTTTGTCAGTTGGCAGGAGAATAAGGACTTTGTCTCCAGGCTCAAACTTTCTGACCCTGGTTTTTCTGTTCTTCACGACCAGAGTGTTGAAGACCATTTCTGTCTGTCCTCATTAGTGCTCTGCATTCAATGGCTTTGTGTCCCATGCGTCCACATTTGAAGCATTTCAAGCTTTGATTCGACGATCTTGGGTCTTGAGCTGTCTTTGGTCTGTCCATAGATGCTGTGGCTGACTTCGTTTTGACGTCAAATTTCCGATTTTGAGACTCCAGGAACCTCTGTGCAGCTTCAGTCAAGGATTCTAGGTTTTTCTCCTGTAGAAGGTAGGCTGCCAGGTCCTTGGACATGATTCCAGGAACTGCTCTTTCAGGACCAAATAGGACAGTCCATCATAATCTTTTTCTCTTCCGGCTAACTCCAGCCATCTTTCAAGATAACTCTGTATGCGGGTTAGAAACTGAGCTGGGCTTTCATTCTTTTATGGCTGACTGGAACGGAAACGTCTCTGGAAACCTTCCTCTGAAAAATCGTAGCTGCGTAGAACCACCGATTTGAGCTTTTCATAGTCATTGTTGTCATCCTTGGTTAATCTGGAGTACACTTCAAGGGCATGACCAGTCAGTAGAGCACGCAGATCAATTGCCCACTGCTGTCTAGATCACTTCATAGCTTCAGCATGGCGTTCAAAACGTTCAAGGTAACTGTCAAGATTGTCTTTCCCATCCACAAACACAGGGAGGCGTGGTCTCTTGGCGCTGCTGGCTTCTGTGCGGGAAATTTGTTCATCATTTTGAGACTTCATTTCTGTCATTCTCAGTTCAAATTCTCTCTGTTTTTCTTTCTCTTTGCCACAAGACATCCTGTATGAACAGTTGTCCAGGGCACCAGAACAGTGGGCCAATACCCACTCCATTTCAAGGACGCCTGCAAAAGAGACCTGAAGGACTGCAACATCTCCACAGATAGCTGGGACACTCAGGCCATGGATGGTGCTGCCTGGCATCACACTGTCTACAAGAGCATCACAGAGGCAGACATGAGGAGAGGTCAGTTTTCCCTCAGTTGACTGGAAAATCGAACTGAACATCTAGTCCTTCGGAAGGGGACGAGAAAAGAGTCGGACCCGTCTGCCTTCTGGCTGCGCACGCTAAAGATCCCACGGCAGTTGAAAATTGTGAAGAGCAGAGCATTGCCCGGCTGCTTTGGTATAGATCATTGGAGAGATAGGTTGATTTCCCAGGCCCCACCTCTTCAAGACCAATTAGCCTTTTTGCCTGTCTGAAATCTTGGTTAAAACGTGAATATGAATATGAATTTGAAGCGAGGGAGAAGGGATGAGCACTGCTCTCGTGGTGCTGGCCCTGGGGAAAAATTGAGGTCTCTGCCACCTCACTCCCCTAAGACCCAAGAGTTATGGAACTATCTAGGTAGGACGTCAGGACCTGGCCAGCTCGTGGGTTTATGTGCAGGCTTAGGGCTTGTGCCGTGATCATTCAGGATCTTCTCCATCACATGTCACCTGTGACGTTAGTGCATGTGGAATTCATTCTGAGCGCGGAGACGACGTCTTGAGAATCTGAAACTGAAACTGAAACTGAGAAACAGGGCCTGTTGAACAGGATTGTTGGTATCCTCTAAACACGCGTGCCACGACTTGCACAACTAGACACAGAATACCACGACCAAAACGGGTCAGACAAAGAAAAGGATATTGATATTGTTGACACAGCTAATGTCCAAAGTGTGTCTGGTAAAGTCGTCGTCGTCGGCCTCTTTACATCTCAGGAGATGATAGTCTGCACCAGGAGGCGTTGTGGTCATGACGTACACTTTCTTCTGCGGCTGTGCAGGCCGATTCTTAAGTGGCAATCTCTGTCACAAGATTCTTGAGTGGCAATCTCTGTCACATCTGCCACATACAAATTGAGTCGCTGTTGTCTGGTTTCTGGAACGTTGCTTGCGAAGAGCCCTTTTCTCATCTGCGCTTTCTGCTCTCCTCTCCGCATTCACAACGCCTTGCTGAACGGCTGTCCTCCACGCTGCCCTGTCTTCCGCCAGTCTCCCAAGAGCCTGGGTCGATCCCTGAGCTTCTAAGGTCCCTTTTGCATGCGTCTACAAAGCGTAGCTGTGGGCGTCCTGGAGTTCGCTTCCGGTTTGCCAGTTCGCCGTAGAGAACGTCTTTTGGTATGCGTCCATCCTCCATTCGACGCACATGGCCAAGCCAGCGTAATCGGCGCTGGCTTAGGAGGGCAAAGATGGTCTGTAGGCCCGCACAACGGAGGACCTCTGCGTTGGTCACCTTGTCTTGCCATCGGATGCTGAGGATGCGTCGCAAGCAGCGGAGATGGAAAATGTTGAGCCTCTTTTCTTGGCTGGCGTATGTGGTCCTTGTCTGGTAAAGTGAAACAGTAATTCATTGAAAACAGCTTACACTGCTAACAGTCGAAAGCTCCGAGGGCCGGACTCTGGCGTAGAGATCATCAGGAGAGAATGCGTCGCTGTTTCGGGCTCTTCCTCTCTACAGCTTCAATGACGCACCGAGCCCCCTCACCGATGTGAGGTCTTCATGCCAGTTCGACTGTATGCCTTTGCCATCAACTGTCAGGACTCGCTCCAGGAGGTGTCCTCTCTCTTCAACCAGATCCAATGACTTGCTTTCTCTACGGTCTTCTGTAGAGCTTTTGTCATGGTATTCACTTTCTTCGGACCAAGTCCAGCCACTTTCATTCCACTTTCTGACGCTATTTGCGATGTAACCTCTGCAGCCGACTTCGACTGGGAAGTGCGTTGCTTTCCATCCCGCCTCCTTGCATTCATCGACAAGAGCCTCGTAGCGATTCTCCTTCCGCTCGTGTGCAGCCCTGATATTGTCTTCGTGGGGCACCGTCAGCTCCACAAGGTGCACCTCTCTCTCTTCCTTGCTCCATACCACCAGGTCTGGCTTCTTCGTTGTTGGGATGGGGAAGAATCTCTCGCAGCCCTCAAGGTCTCCAGCTACCTCCCACAGACCACCACACTGGCCATCCATGGCCTCGCTTGCCTTCTTTCCATCAGGAACCTTGCTTCCTTGCGGTACAAACACGATCTTGCCCAGTCCTTGTTTCTGCGGCTTAAGTGCGTATTTTCCCTCCTCCACCTGCTCCTTCGCCATCTTGGTAAACACCTTGAGCACTTCATTGTGTCTCCAGGTGTATCTATTCAGGGCCAGGTGGCAGTTTGAGAGGATATGCTTCATGGTTCCTAGTTTACCGCACCTGCACTTGTCATCTTCCTGGACCTTCCATCTGACTAAGTTCACTGGTGAAGGCAGAACATCATAGGTGGACCGGAGAAGAAAGCTTAACCTCGATGTGTTCCACTCCCAGATCTCACTCCATCCAATCTTTCTTTCCACTGCATGCTCCTCCCACCCGGTCACCCAAGTCCCAACCTGCCCATCTGTGCTGGACCCACAATGTCGCCATATTCCAATGAAGAGATGATCTCATCAGCTGCATCCTCCGCATTCCATTTTCTCGCTGTTCTGATCTGGTGGGTCGTCGCTGACTTTTTGATCCCTCAACTCCCTCAGCATCATTACAGTCCTGATCTTTCCTGCCTTGTAGATCTCCTCGATGGACGCGAGGTGTAGCTGGAGCGCTCCCTTCTGCCTGTACAGGGTTGATGTGTTGGTTGTGTGAGGCACCCCCAGCCACTTCCTGATGTAGGTGTTACATGTTTTCTCGATCATCTCAACTCTCGACACGGCGACCTCGTACGTCATCAGCGGCCATGCCAGCCGAGGGTAGAGGGCAAACTGCAAACACCATATCTTATACTTTCCTGGCAGTTTTGTTTGGTCAATCGCTTTCAGCCCATCTTTAGCCTGCTTCATGATTTCCACACCCCGACTCCTGTCTGACAGGGTTCCTGCATACCACCGTCCCAAACTTTTCACAGGTTGCTCTTTTACTGTAGGAATCTGTTCCCCTGTGATTGTAAACTTCTGTTGCTTCTGCTTCCCTTTGTGAATAGTCAGGCTTCTAGATTTCTTGGCTTTAAACTTCATCCTGGACCAAGTGATCAGCTCATCCAGCCGAGTCAAAACACCCTGCATTGTGTCCGTATCTCTTGTCAGCAAGGTCACGTCATCCATGAAGGCTTTCTTTGGTGGTCTCACCTTTGCTTTTTCCTCAGCGCATTCTGCAGATCTCAGTAGCATCTCCATCACCAGGATAAACCAGATGACAGATATAGTGCAGCCGGCTGTGATCCCAATCTCCAATCGGTGCCACTCAGTTATGAAGTCTTTGGTCGAGAACCGCATCTGGAAGTTACCGTAGTATTCTTTCATGATGCCTTGCACCTCGTGCGGGATGTAAAAGAAGTCCATTGCTTTCATCAGCAGTTCATGGGGAACGGATCCGTAGGCATTCGTCAGATCCAACCAAACCACACTTAAGCTTCCTTTGGTTTTCTTGGCCTCCTGGATTGCATCCCAGATCGTAAAAGAGTGTTCAATGCATCCTGGGATCCCTGGTATCCCAGCTTTCTGCACGCTCTCATATAAGACAGTACTGTGGCAGATGTTCTATCAGACGATCAAACTGATGCACAGAGTGAAGACAGTGTCAGCAGTGTAACTGATATCTGTGATACACTCCAGCAACACAGACCTACTGACAATTCCGATGTCACAACCAATACTGTCACGACAGTTCTCAATGAAACGATAAGGAAAATAAACAAATCCATCAGTAGTTCCAGCCAACATAAAGACGAGAATTCCAATACTGGGGCTGTCACGAGCACAGATATTTCAAGAGGAAAAAAACCCAGAGCAGATTTATCCCTCAACTAACTGACTGAAACAAGTATTTCTCGCCCAGTAACTGATTAAAATGATGATGGGTGATATATTACTTCAACATAACCGTGATGTGCTTACTTGTTCGCGATGTATGATCATGTTAAAAATCGATCACTTTTGTCTGTGTCAGTGTTTCATTGACCATTGCTCCCCGCCCCCTGTGTTCCCTGTGAAGGGGCTAACAGCCTAAAACATTAAACATTCGTATTCGTATTTTCTCCCTTTCTCTTCTTCTCTCCCTCCCTCCCCTCTCTCCCTCATTCCTTCTCTCCCTCTCTCCTTCTCACCCTATCTCCTTCTCACCCTATCTCCTTCTCACCCTATCTCCTTTTCTCCCTCTCCCCTTCTCTCCCTCTCTCCCCCTCTCTCCCCTTCTTTCCATCTCTCCTCCTCTCCCTCTCTCCTTCTCCCCTCTCCTTCTTCCTCCTTCTCTCTCTCTTCTCTCTCTTCCTCTCTCTCTCCCTCCCTCCTTTTTCTCCCTCCCTCATTCTCTCCCTCTTTCCTTATCTCCCTACCTCCCTCCTTCTCTCCCTCCCTCTCTCTCTTTCTTTCCTTCTCCCTCCCTCTCTCTTCTCTCCCTCCCTCACTCTCTCCTTCTCTCCCTCTCTCCTACTCTCCCTCTCCCTCCCTCCTTCTCTCTCTCCTTCCTTCTCTCCCTCTTTCCTTCTCTCCCTCCCTCTTTCCTTCTCTCCCTCACTCCCTCTCTCCTTCTCGCCCTCCCTCCCTCTCTCCTTCTCACCCTCCCTCTTTCTTTCCTTCTCTCCCTCTCTCCTTCTCTCTCTCTCCCTCTCTCTCTCTCTCCTCCCTCTTCTCCTCCTTCTCTCCCTCTCACTTCTCTCTTCTCTCCCTCTCTCCTCTCTCCTCCTTCTCTCCCTCTCTCCCTCTCTCCTTCTCTCCTTCTCTCCCTCTCTCCCTCTCTCTCCTCTCTCCTTCCTCTCTCTCTCTCCTTCTCTCCCTCTCTCCTCTCCCTCCCTCCTTCTCTCCCTCTCTCTTCTCTTCTCTCCTCTCTCATTCTCTCCCTCTTTTCCTTCTCCTTCTCTCCTCCTCATTCTCCTTCTCTCCTTCTCTCCCTTCTCTCCTCTCTCTCCTTCTCTCCTTCTCTCTCTCTCTCTCTCCTTCTCTCTCTCTCCTTCTCTCCCTCTCTCTCTCCCTCCCTCCTTCTCTCCCTCTCTCATTCTCTCTCTCTCTCTCATTCTCTCCCTCTTTTCCTTTCTCCTTCTCTCTCTCTCATTCTCTCCTTCTCCTCTCTCCTCTCTCCTCTCTCTTCTCTCCCTCTCTCATTCTCTCCTCTCTCTCTCTCTTCTCCTTCTCTTCCTCTCTCTCTTCTCTCTCTCTCTCTCCTTCTCTCCTCTCTCATTCTCTCTCTCTCTCTTCTCTCCTTCTCCTTCTCCTTCTCTCTCTCTCATCTCTCTTCTCTCTCTCTCTCCTTCTCTCCTTCTCTCTCTTCCTCTCCTTCTCTCCTCTCTCCTTCTCTCCTTCTCTCTCTCTCCTTCTCCTTCTCTCCTCTCTCTCTCTCCCTCTCTCCTTCTCTCCTCTCCTTCTCTCCTCTCTCTCTCCTTCTCTCTCTCTTTCCTTCTCTCCCTCTCTCCTCTCCCTCCTCCTTCTCTCCCTCTCTCTTCTCTCCCTCTCTCCTTCTCTCCTTCTCTCCTTCTCTCCTCTCTCTTTCTCTCTCTCTCTCTTCTCTCTCTCCCTCTCTCCTATCCCTCCCTCCTTCTCTCCCCTCTCTCATTCTCTCCCTCTCTCATTCTCTCTCTCTCTCTCATTCTCTCCCTCTTTTCCTTTCTCCTCTCTCTCTCATTCTCTCATTCAAATCCACTATTTCCCAGGCAGGGATCGTTCTCATAAGCATTTCCCACGTTGACTTGAGCCTTGCAAAAAACTTTACTTTAGTGGCAACAGGCCAGGTAGGCTATGCTCACTGAATTGCATACCCATATGGTTCAATGTTATGGCCGCATGCTGTTGGGAAAAGAGTGTAAGTGAAATTTATGAAACCAACCACCAACCAACCAACCAACCAACCAACCAGCCAACCAACCAACCAACCAATCAACCCACCAACCAACCAACCAACCAACCAACCAACCAAACCACAGATACAAACGAGCGTGTGCGCACACAAACACACCCATTCACACACGCACATACAAACACAAACACAAACACAGACACACACGCACGCACACACACACACACATACACAGACAAACACACACACACACAGGCACACACAAATGCATACACTCACACACACATACATACACATACACACGCACACACTCGCGTGCGTGCAAACACACACGCACGCACGCACGCACACAAACACACACGTACACACGCGCGCATGCATACACACACATACATGATAATACGAGAAAAGCTGTTTGTTGTTGTTGTCACTGCTGCTGCTGCTGCTGTTATAGTTGTTGTTAATGTTCTGTCTTCTTGTTCTCGTCGGATAATGAAATTGAAAAATTTGCCATTTAGTTTTTTTAAAAAAAAATTTTTACAAAAAAAATAGGGTTACTCTCACTTTTGTATGAAAAACTGAATGCACAATATAGTTGAACAAAAGTTTGGGCACAGTGTTCTTAAAAGTAAATTTGACAAAACGGAAGTCACACAATTGTGATACCCATAGTCGGGGGTTCCTGACGCCCCCATGCAAGTATCGCTGAACTGCTTTTGTTGGTGTGGGCTTTTTTCAAAAGGGGGGCATCGACTAAAATTTGGCCGGGGGCGAGTGATTTGGGGGTTGTTTGTGTGTGTGTGTGGGGTGTGGGGTGTTGGTGGTGTTTTTGGGGGTGCGTGCTGTGTGCGTGTGGGTTGTGGGGTTTTTTTTGGGGGGTGTGCCCCGTGAGTGTGTGTGTGCGTGTGTCGGGGGTGTCCCCCTTTTTGTTTTTGTGTGGTGTTGTGTGTGTGTCTATGTGGTGTTTGTGGGGTGTGTGTGTGTGTGTGTGTTTTGGGAAAGGGGCAGAAACAGAGAGAGAAAAATGTTGTGTGTGTGTTTTTTGTGTTGTTTGTGTTGTGTGTGTCCCTTTTGTGTGCCTGTTGTGGTGTTTTTGTTTTTTGGCCGTGGTGAAAAGTAAATGTTGGGGTGGGGTGTGTGTTTTTGGGGGTATATTGGGTGTGTGTGTGTGTTGTGTGTGCGTGCGTCGTGCGTTGGTGTTTTTTTGGGGGGAGGGGGGAGGGAGGGAAAAGGGGGTAAAACAAAAACCCATATAAACATAACGAAAAAAATGTAAACACCCTCAACAAAAAAGATAATTACAGTGAACAAAATTCTCCGCTTCCAGTCTACACCAAAAAATGGAAAAAATTCCCCTGCAAAAGAAAGAAAAAAAAAAAAAAAAAACATAAATATCAAAAGTAAATACAATCTTGCGTTCACCTAACCGTCTTTTTAAAAAAACCCCGAAGTATAAATTAAATACCGTTTAGTTATCTAAAAATTTTTCAAATTTGGGTTTAATTATCTCCAAATTCGTAAAAAAACTAATCACATCTGTCGAACTGCGCCGTCATTCTTAAAATTTTTAATTTAAAAAAGGGGTTTGCCTTGTGTTCTCCTGTGGGGGCCCGCGCCCACCAAAATAAACCTAACTCTTTTCTCTGGGGCCCTCCCAAAAAGGGGGTATTATGGCCCTCCCAGGATTTTTTGTGTGGGTAATCTTTCTTTTTTTGTTTTTGGGGGTTTCGGGGCGGTCTTTTGGGGTTTTTTTTGGGTCTTTTTGGGTGTTTTTTTCTCGGGTTTTTTTTTTAGTAATAAAAGAAATGTTTAGTTGGTTCTTTTGTGGGGGTTTGTTGGGTTTTGGGGGGTTTTTTGTGGTTGGTTTTGGGTTTGGATCGCTTTGGCTTTTTATGTAATGATTCAAAAAGAGAAGAGTGGGGGGTGTTTTGTTGGAATTTACAAAGTTGGTTCTCGTGAGGCTGTTCTCCCGTTTGGGGTTGGGGGGCACGTCCCTTTTTTCTTTTGGTGTGGAGAAAAAGAGAAAGAAAAAGGGGGTTGGGTGTTTGTTTTTTTTGGAGTGTGTTTTGTATTATAAAAATTTTTTAAATTATAAAAAAATTTAAATTTTTAAAAATTGGGTTTGGGGGGGGGTGCGGGGCGTTTGTGGGCCCCTTGTGTTCGGGTTTTTTGGGTTGGTTTCGACCTGGTTTCCCCCCAAATTTTGGGGTTTGAAAAAACAGCCCCCCATTAAAAAAAAGGCCCAAAAGTCCCCCCCTGAATCGACCAATTTCAGAACTCGTTAGCTTATTCACCCCAAGCTGGAGATTCCACTGAAAAAAAAGAACAAAAATAAAAAAAAAACCATTTAAAAACAAAGAAATAACCAAGTGCTTCCCCCAATTTTCTTTGCTGAAATTAAAAACAAATTAAAACCCCCCGTTTCGGAAAAACTCAAAAACATAAGTCAATCTTTTAAAAAAAAACGGTGACACATTAACTTTGGCCGCGGGGCCCACATTCAATCAACCAAAACCCCTTTTCCCTCGCGGTTCCCCCCCCCGCCCCAAAAAAAAACCATCATATCATCTCATCATAAAAATTTTTCCCCCCGGAGGGGTTGGCGTTTTTGGCCCCCCGCCTACCCTTGGGCCGGGGCAATCCCCCCCTCTCTGTCTTGCCCCGCAAGCCCCCAATTTTTTTCCCCCGGGGGCCCCGGTGTTTCCTTTCCCCCCAAATTTTTTTTTTTCAAGCTTGGGGAAACCCCAAAACGTTTTAAAGGTTTTTTAGCAAAACCCTTTTTTTACAAAAAAATCTTTTTTTCAAGAATAGTCACCTTCTCCCTAATTTATGATCCCCCCCGGTTCTGTTCTCGCCCTTTTTTAAAGGAATTACTTCCCCCAAAAAAAGGGAAAAAATTTGGCGTTGCCTGCCTTAATTTAAAAAAGGGTTTTTCCTTCCCTTTAAATGTTTTCCCCAGTTTACGGGTCAAACAAAAGGGGAGAAAAAGAATGGACCCGTGTGCCTTTCTGGGGAAAATCCCACAGAAAATTTTAAAATCCGAAACCGGGGGATTGCCCGGGTGCCGGGTATTTTGAAATAGTTTTTTCCCCGGTTTGGGTTTTTTTTTTTTGGGTTGGTGCCTTGGGGTGGTTGTTTGGGGGGGGGGTTTGGGGGGGTGGGGGGGTTGAATTTTGTCCTTGTTCCCTCCCCTCAGGTTTTTGAAATATTTAAAATTCCCCGGAAATTATAAATTTTACTTTAAAGGGGGTGTGGGGATTTTTTGGGTTTCCTCCAAAACCTACACCTTGAAGGGGATAGGTTTATTGGGGGGGGGGAGACCATTTTTAAAAAACAAACAAAAAAACCCCCAAAAAATAACAATAAAAGGGGTCGCACTTTTCGAAACCCCAAACAAAACCCCTTTTTTTCCAAAATCCCACCCCGGGGCCCAAAAAACAGGAAACAACGCCGGATAAAAAAAACAAAAAAAACTTTAAAAGAAAAAACCGGGAAAAAAAAGGACATTGGGTTTTAAAAAAAACCTCAAAAAAAAAAAGCAGGTTATTCAACGCTTAAAAACCACATTCTTCATAACCCAAAATAGGGGGCCGCCGAGGGGGGCGACGGATTTTGTCTTATCCCCTTTTTTTTGCCAAAACATTTTTCACCCTTTTCCCCCCAAACCCCCGGAAGCCTTTAGTTTTTGGGTTTCCTGGGTTTTTCCTTTATTTTTCCCCTTGGACCTAAGGGGTGAAAGATTTACACCCAGAAAAAAGCAAAATCTTGGAGTTTTTTTTTTGTTTTTTTTT
>CM060306.1:5593084-5643084 GCA_030674185.1 Monoplex corrugatus | reverse complement strand
CTGGCTGAGATCATCAGCGGTCTAAACACTGACATGAACACCGTGAAGAAAGACGTGGACATCCTTAAGAGTCACATTCTTCAGAACGATGAGGCTTCAGACGAAGAACGTTGTGTTCCGAGAAAGGTGAGTGATAACATCAACAGTTTTAGACGTCCTTGAAAGCGCACGGGGCTGGCTTGAGTTCCGTCAGCAGCTCCATGACTTCTCTGTCCAACGCCTTAAACTCGATGTCGACGTTGACCAACATCCTGAACAGCAAGGTGGACAAAGTGGAGCAGCGTGTGGACGTGCTCACAGAGTCCAGAGAATCTTCCTCGTTGGACCTGAGTCAGGCTGTGGGTCGTCTGGAGGCCGACGTGTCATCGCTTCTCCTCTGCTGACACAACAAACTCCACCAGGTAAGTTTTAAAGGTAATAAGTTTTAAAAGTCATAAGTTTTAAAGTCAAAAGTTTTAAAGGTCAAAAGTTTTGATGGTCACAAGATTTTTAAGGTCATAAGTTTTAAAGGTGATAAGTTTTGAAGGTCACAAGTTTTGAAGGTCATAAGTTTTTAAGGTCATAAGCTTTAAAAGTCAAAGGCACAATTCTTATCGTTTGAGCTTAAATTCTAATCCTGACTTCCATCCAGTTATTCGTTTTGTCTGTATGCATCTGGCTGTATCTGAGTGTCTGTTATTGTGTGCGTGTCTGGATGGAAAGTGGTGTGGCGATGTGCTTCAAATTGGAAATGCACGGCTGTCAATATTCAATGTAAAATATATGTACATTTTTTTTACTTCATTCTTTTAGTGTTTTATATTTCATGAAAACAATCTTTAGTACCCTCTTAATGACCGTATCTAAACTACAGACGAAATGCAAGATACGTCGCAAAATAAATCAAGCCTTTTGTTAGATTTTAAAAAAAGGATTAAACTTAATTACACGTATGCTTGAAAAATAGCTTTCCCTCTATTTAATTTACTAGGGTTTTTTTTATCTTCCTTTTCTTTGTAAAAAATAAACACTGTCATTGACTTTATTCGTGTGAAGAGTCTTGTTCGGCTCACTCGGCAGCGACAGTCATTACGAAAACATTCTAATTGTTTGTTCTGTATATAGTTCTACATTTCAGTCATCTTTTGAATTTCATTCGTTCTAAAGTATGGTTTGTAATACGTTTTGATTTATTGTGATATTTTTTTGTATTTGTGGTATATTTATATATCTTAATGTTGCAAAGCGTTGTGTATTCACGGAAGTAAGGTTTTGCTATGTCAGTGACATTATCATCATCATCAAGTGCCTTGCCACATGGCGTTGGCGCTCTTCCACCCTCTCTGTCTTCAGCCATCCTGCAAGTCCGTCCAATATTTTCTCCCTGGGTCTACCTGGCGTTCTCTTTCCCTCCAGCTTTCCCGTTGTGACAAGGTGCTCCAATTCCCCTTTCCTCATAAAATAGCCTATAAATGTTGCCTGTCTTTTCCAATCTTCCTTATGAATGATCTTGTGTCTACCTCCATCAAGATTGTCTCGTTTGTTTTCTTTGCTGTCCATGGAACTCTCAACATTCTTCTTAGAAACCACATCTCGGCTGCCTCAATCTTGTTCTGGCTTTGCTTGTTGACTGTCCACGCCTCACAACCGTCAGAAACATAGATTATACAAACTTTACAGAAACACTAATATTCTACATGCAGCCAGTATCGTTTGTAAGTGCACACATATTACCAATTGGAACTTTTTGCACTGTCAGTGCCAGGTTATCATGTATTCTCGACTCGCATGTACTTGTTCATATATAAAAACATATTTGTGTATATATATCAACATGAAAAAAATGGTGGTGTTATCTAAATATATTTAAATACCACCGGGTGACCTGTTACATTCAGTATGGCAAATATCACAATATCATGCCTGGATTGTCATGGACTTGCAGACTTTCAAAAACGACGAGATGTTTTTCATTTTCTCAAGAAAAAAATCCTTGTGATATTTATTGTTCACAAGACACTCATTTTAATGCTCAGTTAGAAAGGTACGTCTCATCAGAATGGGGTACGAACGTTTCTTCGGGTCATTTCAGTAAATGCAAGGAGAGTGGCAGTGTTATTTAACTATAGCTTTGAATTCAAAATCAACAAAATAGAAACAGACGACAATGGCAACTTCGTCATGACACCCTTGACCAGTATGGAGAAAAATATAATTTTTGAAAATGTTTATGGCCCGAACAAAGATACCTGTTTATTTTATGGAAAATTAAGAGAACATATTTAGAAACATGACAGTCAAGACTTCACACAGGTAGATGATTGGAACCTGGTTCTTGAGCCGTATTTACATTACGACAATTACATCAATGGCAATAATCCAACAGTAAAAGTGTCAATGGAAAATATGATGAAGGAATAAAACTTGACAGATGGGGCGAGAAAATAATCTACAAGTTTGACGTTTTACTTGGCAAAAGACCTCACCCCTAAAACCAGATAGACTAAATTTGTTTCTTCTATCAGAAAACTTATGTTAAATTTCGAAGGTGTAGATATAAATCCAGGGTATAGATCTGATCACTCCATGGTAATTGTAAAATTAAACTTAGAAATAATGTCAAATGCAGTACACTTTGGAAGTTTAATTGTTCTTTATTGAAAGAAAAGCAACACGTAGGAACAAAAGCTGAACTAATAGATGATATGATAACAGAATATTCCGATGACGATGGCAGTAGATCTATGCTCGATAATGTGTCTTTGATGTACTTAGATCTCACAGTCCAGAAAACTTACTCATTGATTTTCTACTGATGAAAATCAGATATGAAGCTATAGCTTGTGCCACAATGAGAGAGAGAGAGAAAAAAAAAAGAAATTAACGGAGAAAGAAAATGATCTCATTAAAGAAACTGAACAATTAGAACAATGGGAAACTAAAACAAAAGAGATGTAAATAATTAAAAGAAAAAATCAAAAATTAGTCCAGTTAGGAGAAAAGAACATAAAAGCAGCAAGATAGGTTGCAGAAAGGGAAAAGACAACAAACTGTTTTTGTGATTTAGAGAAAAGACACTACATCAATAAAGTATGTCTGGAAAGAAACTCTGATACATGAACCTAAAAAAATTAAACAACAGGTATAAACACGTTTCATAAAGAACTGTACAGAAAGGAAACGTTAAATGCATACAAAATAACTGATTTGAAAACAACTTGTCCAAAGTTATCAAACGAAGAGAGAGATTCTTTAGAAGGAGCAATAACATTGGAAGAAGTAGGACTCACACTCAAACATGAAAAATGGAAAAAGCTCTAGAAGAGACGGGTTTGGGGAAATATTTTATAAATTCGATTAGAAAAAGTTCGGTCCTTCTGTTGTGCAAGCTCTGAATGTATCGCTCAGAGATGGCGAATATTCAATAACTCAACAAGAACTTATAACATACATAATCCAAAACAAGTGTGACTGGCCGTGTTCATGCAAACAGGAACAGAAAAACATACGAAGAAAGAATGAGAACGTGTATTTAATACAACAAGGCAAGACAGGCGCAAATTTTCGGACAACTGGCCTTTGTCAAGCGTAAGATTACAAACAAACAAACACCAGATACAAAAATTAGGAGAAACAGACTGAAACTTCCCTGCTGCTTCTTCGTTTCCCCACACTGGACTAAGCAGCAGGGAAGTTTCAGTCTTTTTCTCCTAATTTTTGTATCTGGTGTTTGTTTGTGATCTTACGCTTGACAAAGGCCAGTTGGCCGAAAAATTGCGCCTGTCTTGTCTTGTTGTATTAAATGGGCGTTTTTATTCTTCTTTCGTGTTTTTTTTTCTGGTTTCTTATAACTTACATTCCCAAAACCACATAAACTTAAAGAGTATATATAAGGAATCAGTGACCTATTTGACTACCTAACATATTACATAAAATCGATCTGCGTGTACTGTTGATAAAATCCAAAATGCACGCAGATAGACAGACAGAGACAGAGACAGAGACAGACAGACAGACAGAGACAGAGAGACAGAGTGACAGAGAGACAGAGAGAGACAGAGACAGAGACAGAGAGAGACAGGGAGAGAGACAGAGAGGCAGAGACAAAGACAGAGAGAGATAGATAGAAGGAGAGAGAGATAGATAGATAGAAAAAGACAGACAGAGACAGACACACAGAAGGATAGATAGATAGATAGATAGATAGATAGATAGACAGACAGATAGATAGATAGATAGATAGGTAGATAGATAGCGATAAATAGAGAGAGAGAGACAGAGAAAGACAGAGAGAGATAGAGAGGTAGATAGATAGATAGAGAAAGAGAGAGAGAGAGAGAAGTGGGGAGGAGGGGTGGGGTAGACAGGCGCTGGCCTCAATATACAAGCTGTGAAATGCTGAGGCTTATGTGACTTTATTCACTTACGAAGTCAGAATAAATGGATAGCCTTCATATTATCTATGTATTTGTTTACGGATCAATTTATTCATTCATTTATTTGTTCATTTCATGGCAGTGGCATTCAGTGTCCGCTTCAAAGCAGACCCAGCATCACCAGTGGAAAGTCGTTACCTATTTGATCACATCATCAACAATGCTGGCGGAGGCTATAACCCAGCAACCGGAGAGTTCTCCGCCCCTGTCGACGGTATCTATGCCTTCTTCCTGACGGTCATGTCCGTTAACAACCGTGATCCTGGACATCTCAGACTGGCTACGTCCTCTAACAACCGTCTGGCCGAAGTGTGGAATCTTGGCAGCTCTGACATTGACGATAAAGCGTCAACCTCGGTCATCACCCGACTTCCAAAAGGGGAAAAGGTGTGGATCCGACACCACAGAGGTGCATCGATGATCCGGGGAGCTACGTGATCCGTGTTTAACGGATTTCTCGTTCATGCTACTCAGCCATAAAGCTGATATGTCCCTGTTTTTTAACAGTTATCTTCCCCTCCTTGTTCTCTCCCCTCCCTTCTTCACTTCCGCCTTTTTTCCTTCGCTGCTTTTGGGTTTCTTGTTTTGCTCTTTTCTTTGTTTGCTTTGTTTTGATCCCCTTGTCCCTGTCCCA
The DNA here is from genome assembly GCA_030674185.1 of Monoplex corrugatus. NCBI lineage: Eukaryota > Metazoa > Mollusca > Gastropoda > Littorinimorpha > Ranellidae > Monoplex > Monoplex corrugatus. Next base: position 5,638,035 of record CM060306.1, on the reverse strand, counting down.
TTCCCCCACCCCCCATTCCCCACGTTCACGTTCAGTTTCAGTTTCAGTTTGTTTCTCAAAATGGCATTTCTGCGTTCGAAATTACAAATTCCAAATGCACTGACGTCACATTTGCCATGTGATGGAGACGATCGTTTAATTCGGACCTTCAATGATGTATTTATTTAGTTTATATATATGTTCCTTTTTGGAGGTAAGATACACTCATACACATGTCATGTGCATGTAACCAAGATTATTCCAGTGGTAGGCTAATAAAGTACCAGTATGAAATATAGACTAGGCAAAACATAGTCTAGGTAGGGCCTCAAGACCTGGCCAGCTCATGGGTTTATGTGCAGGCTTAAGGCTTGTGCCATGATCACCATACACATGGCACCTGTGACGTTAGTGCATATGGAATTCGTTCCGAGTGCGGAGATGTCATCTTGAGAAACTGAAACTGAAACTGGAGATGATCCAAAATGATCATGATGTAAGCAGTACACTTATGCATAAGCCCTACCCAATGGCAAATGACATCTCACCGCCTTGCCATCTGGTTTGTAAGCAGGGTAACTGTTGGCTGGGTCTGAATGGTCATGCAGCGCATGGACAGTCTCTATTTGTTCATGAAATGAATACCGATTGGCTTGGGAGCTTGGGGGGGGGGGGGGGGTATGTCTAGAGGGTGGTGGGGCCTTGGTGTGCTGGGTCCCATCCACATCCTCGAGGTGTTTCTTGTTGACGTATACTTCGCATAAACCTACTACCCAATAGCAACGCTTGGGGTCTGCATGATACGTGGCTTCTAAGTCTTTCCTGTATCATCAATCTGTAATTGAAACAATTCACATTGTATTGTAGTGAAATGGGTCTCGCCATGTGCTATGTTTTAAAGACATACACAAAACAAAACAAACAAAACGAGGCTGAAAAAAATAGCATCTCACCCCATAGATTCAAGACATAGCATTCACCCACAGCCTCAATCAGACATAGCATCTCACCACAGGAAACCCACAGATTCAAGACAAAACATCTCACCCACAGGAACCCACATAGATTCAAGACATAGCATTCACCACAGGAAACCCCCAGTCAGAACAGCATACACAGGAAACCCATTAAAGACAAATCTCACTCACAGGAAACCCCTAATTCAAGACATAGCATCTCTCACAGAAACCCATTCAGATAGCATCTCAAGGAAACCAATGCAAGACATGCATCCACCCACAGGAAACCCCATAGATTCAAGACATAGCATCTATCAAAGGAAACCCCATAGATTCAAGACATAGCATCTCACCCACAGGAACCCCATAGATTCAAGACATAGCATCTCACCCACAGAAAACCCCATAGAATTCAAGACACAGCATCTCACCCACAGGAACCCCCATAGCAAGATAATCTAAGACATAGAAAAGACATGCATCTCACCCACAGGAAACCCCATAGAATCAAGACATAGCATCTCACCCACAGGAACCCCATAGAATCAAGACATAGCATCTCACCCACAGGAACCCCATAGAATCAAGACATAGCATCTCACCCACAGAACCCCATAGATTCAAGACATAGCATCTCACCCACAGGAACCCCATAGATTCAAGACGTAGCATCTCACCAAAGGGAACCCATAATTCGAGACATACATTCACTCACAGGACCCAAGATGACATAGCATCTCACTCACAGGACCAAGATTCAAGACATAGCATCTCACCCACAGGAAACCCCATAGAATCAAGCACATAGCATCTCACTCACAGGAACCCCCATAGAATCAAGACATAGCATCTCACCCACAGGAAACCCCATAGATTCAAGACATAGCACTCACCACAAAACCCCATAGATCAAGACATAGCATCTCACCCACAGGAAACCCCATAGATTCAAGACATAGCATCTCACCACAGAGAACCCCATAGATTCAAGACATAGCATCTCACCCACTGGAAACCCCATAGATTCAAGACATAGCATCTCACCCACAGAACCCCATAGATTCAAGACATAGCATCTCACCCACAGGAAACCCCATAGATTCAAGACATAGCATCTCACTCACAGGAACCCCATAGATTCAAGACATAGCATCTCACCCACAGGAAACCCCATAGATTCAAGACATAGCATCTCACCCACAGGAACCCATAGAATCAAGACATAGCATCTCACCACAGACCCATAATCAGCAAGCATCTCTCACAGAACCCACATAGATTCAAGACATAGCACTCACCCACAGGAACCCCATAGATTCAAGACATAGATTCCCACGGAAACCCATACATGCAAGCAGACTCACCCACAGAAACCCCCATAGATTCAAGACATAGCATCTCACCCACAGGAACCCCCATAGATTCAAGACATAGCATCTCACCCACAGGAAACCCCATAGATTCAAGACACAGCATCTCACTCACAGGAACCCCCATAGAATCAAGACATAGCATCTCACCCACAGGAACCCCCATAGAATCAAGACATAGCATCTCACCCACAGGAACCCCATAGATTCAAGACATAGCATCTCACCCACAGGAAACCCCATAGAATCAAGGCATAGCATCTCACCCACATGGAACCCCATAGATTCAAGACATAGCATCTCACCCACAGGAAACCCCATAGAATCAAGACATAGCATCTCACCCACAGAAACCCCATAGATTCAAGACATAGCATCTTACCCACAGGAAACCCATCACAGAGCCCCTTTTCCGCTCTCTAACACAAGTCATCATCCCCCTCAACCTAATATCCCTAGCCCATCAACACTGGTCCACGGAAAAGCAATGCACACGCACGCACGCACGCACGCAACACGTACACGAAATCTCTCTCTCTCTCTCTCTCCTCTCTCTCTCTCTCTCTCTCTCTCTCTCTCTTTCTCTCTATCTATCTATCTATCTCTGTCTTTTCGTCTCTGTCTCTGTCTGTCTGTCTGTCTCTCTCTCTCTTTCTCTCTCTGTCTCGCTCTATCTCTTTCTGTCTGTCTGTCTTTCTTTCTCTGTCTCTCTGTCTCTCTTTCTCTCTCTTTCTCTGGCTGTCTCTCTCTCTCTGTCTCTCTATCTCTGTCTCTCTCTCTTTCTCTCTCTCCTTTTTTTTTAATATCAGATATACTTGCCCTACATGATCGTCTAGACTTTTTTTTAATTTCCTTATTGTCTGATTCAATAAAAGCTCAGAACATTTCTATCCCACATAGCAGTCCACGCAGTGATTTATTTTCAGGAAGTACCAATGGTTGCCTGAGTGATAACCACTCCCGTTTTTGTTTATATGGCAAACTATGGTTATCATCAATAAAACGAGACAAATGTTTTCTTGAAATCGATAAACTTTTGGTGAGATCACTTTGATATGGTAAGATGTTTTTTTTAATCATGATGCAATGGTTGAAAAATCTGCTGAACTGTGCTCCTGCCAGCCCTGAAGCCAACCTGGGTTTTTCCAAGCAATTTCTTAGCGAGCTGAAACATGCATAAATATAATGTACGTACAATCTGTTTTGTATCATTGATGGGCTGTGTGATTATGATTTTGTAAATCCGTCAAACAGACATGGCATCGTCGAGAGATAATCTTTTTTTTTTTTTTTTGTTTTATTTACCTAATTGTTTGTTCCTTGACTTTTTGTTTCCTTGCTTGCTTGTTGGTAGTTAGTAGAGCTCTCTTCTGTGTTTTTTGTTGTTGTTGTTGTTGTTCCTGTTTTGCTCCATGCTCTGTCTCTCTGTCTCTCTGTCTCTCTGTCCCTGTCTGTCTGTCCCTGTCTGTCTGTCTGTCTGTCTCTCTCTGTCTCTGCTCTCTCTGTCTCTTCTCTCTCTCTCTCTCTCTCTCTCTCTCTCTTTCCATCTCCCCTCCTCTCTTTCTCTCTCGTCCTTTTTCGCAAGCGCACGATCGCGTGCTATTTGTGTTGTACAAATATACTCTGTATTGCAATACTTTTTCTATACAAAGTTCTTGCATATAAGATCAACACACCGCGCGCCACCACACACACCACACACACACACACACACAACCACACACCACACACACACAACACACACACACACACACACACACACACACACTTGTTTGATTGTCCATATGCAAGTTCTTTAGATTGAAACTAGGCTGGTAAACGGCTGTCATGTAATACGGAAAATACATTCTTTATTGTATTAGTGGTATTGCAATAACCATGTGAATTTTTGCTGAAATGGTGTATTAAAATGATATTGATGCATATTGCTTCATATTCCTACAAGTCAAAATATTCTGCTGTTGGCGTCCGCTATTGCTTTTGCCTTTTTCAGAAATGCACCAAATTCTGTATTTCATGTCTTTTGCATTCTTAATCAAATAAAAAGAAAGCAGTAAGTCTTTCAATCTTGGTTTCTGGATCTTTTTCCTACATCATTGTGTTCCAAAGGTTTTGTGAGCGTGTGCGTATGTGTGTGTTTATATAGGTGTTTGTGTATGTTTGTGTGTACGTGTGCATTTGTGTGTGTAGGAGAGAGAGAGAGTGTGTGTGTGTGTGTGTATGTGTGTGTATACGCATATCTGTGTATATATCTGTGTGTGCGCGCACACGCGCGCGAGTCTCTGTGTGCGTGTGTGTGCGTGTGTGTGTGTGTGTGAATGTGATGCGATATGCAGAGAATAACACGTTTTGGAAATTCAACTGTTCACGACTAGAAGAAAAACAATACGTAGAAGAAATAAGTAACACAATAAAATATTCTACTGAAAATGTATTACATAGTTACACTTAATAATATTCTTAATATTATAAACAAACATCAGAATACAAAACATATTATTCGTAGATTGTTTTCTAACGAAAATAAGCTCTAGAACTTCAGTTTCCACCACCACCACCACCACCACAACAACAACAACAACAAAAGTGGCAGAGAAGTTGGTGAATAAGGTAAAGGAGTCAAAGGGTTAAGTTTCTGCAGTTGGTGGATAAGGGAGCAAGGGACAAAGATTAATGTCGGATCTCCTGAGGAAACGCTGGCCAGGGGAGATAGTCAGTGCAGCTTCATCCTGTTTCTTGGCCATCTTCCTGCTCTGCACATCCGGCTGCGTCGTGTGTCCTGGTGTATAAGATGTAGTGACTTGCTGTGGATACGCATCATACAGACATACGCACAGACAGAGACTACACCATGTCGCTGTTCACCGGTTTTCTGGCTGTTCTGTGTCTGGTTGGATTCATCTCCAGTCCTTGTGTTTCTGCTCTCTTGGTTCAACCCACGTAACAGACTTTTTTGTTTGTTTGGTTGGTTCGTTGGATGGATGGATGGATGTTGGTTGGTTGGTTGGTTGGTTGGTGGTTGGTTATTGGTTAGTTGGTCGGTTGGTTGTTGGTTGGTTGGTTGGGTTGGTTGGTTGGTTGGTTATTGGTTTAGTTGGTCGGTTGGTTAGTTGGTTGGTTGGTTGGGTTGGTTGGTTGGTTGGGTTGGTTGGTTGGTTGGTTGGTTGGTTGGTTGGTTGGTTGGTTGTTGGTAGGTTGGATGACTGGTTGGTTGGTTTTCGTTTTTGTTTGTTTCAGTGTTCACAGACTCCAGAACAGTTTTTTTTTGATAATGCTACATTGATGCATGACGATGGAGATGGTACACATGATACGTGCAGTTCTATTCTGGGTTGATGTTGCATGACAGGGCTGTACTCTATCCTTCCTTTCATTATGTATCTTGGTGTCAACCAGGCCTGAAAGTCACAGACACCCGAGGTGTTGCTCAAGACATTTATGCAACACTCTCAATGACCTATCCTGAAGTGGATGAAACTCCATCATATAGTCTTCCCACGGAGGCCAGAGCACGCTTAGCGCTGGGTAGGGACTGACTGGGGCTGATTATTTCCATAATGATTTTGATACGACTGAAGATTCGAATTTAAAACCTTCCAGTCATAAGTCAGTTGCGCTAACCACTTCTCCACAGCGACTGCTTCCAAGTAAAAGCTTGTTTTGGCAATTTGTGTTTGTTTTTTGTTTGTTTGTTTGTTTTTGTTTGTTTGTTTTTATTTGTTTGTTTGTTTGTTTGTTTATTTGTTTCGTTCATTCAATTGTTCAGTTTTAGCTTGTACATTATTCGTATGATAAGAATAAAGCCATACTTAATTTTCCAACCTGATCTGCTACTGACGTTCCGGAAAGTCATCCAATTTTCTTTCATCTTTTGTTTTTCTTTCTGAATTACAGCATTAAGCCGTACGCCGATATTTTGTAAACCTGAAACAGGAAAATAAACAAATGAATAAATATTCTTAAGTGGATTTTTTTCACCCTGTAAACACTGCTGCATAAGGGAAACAAGAAAGCGTTTCTGGCTTTGTTCATGTTTGTGTTCCTGCTCTTATTGCGTACCCTAGTGTACTGTTAGCAAGTATTTCTCAGCTGTTCATAGTCTTGTTTCTTTTTTAAAGAAACTATTCGATGATAGATCTGTCTTGATGGGGAGTCACAATTTCAGGTTCGTACTTGCATACACCTGTATCAGATCGAGATTTGCTAGTTAAATTGGATGGCAAGCCATTTGATATCAGCATCATCCAGGTATTGCATCAACATACTCAGGACAAAATTAACAACTTCTATGAAGTATTAAAGACAGCCAATGCTCAGTGCAAGTCACAGGAAGTTACAATGATAATGGAAGATTTGAATGCTAAAGTGAGACAGGAGAAGGTGGAGGATATAGTTGGACCTCATGTCCTTGGTACACAAAATTAAAGGGGAGAAAACTTGTAGAATGGGCACAGATGAATGTGTTCATAGTAGGAAACACTTGGTTTGAGCAGCCTAATAGAAGAAAATGGACATGGATGAGTCCAGAAGATAATACCAAAAATCAAATTGACCACATCTTGATCAATAAAAGATTTAGAAATTCTTTGCTGACAGCAAAAACACTACAAGGCACACACTGCAACTGTAACCACAATCCTGTAATGGGAAGATTTAGGCTAGAACTAAGGAAAAGAAAACAGACCAAAAGTAACGTCAGACTAAACGTTGGACTCGTAAAGACAGATGAAGCGACCCGAAAAAAATAACGTACATGTTCAAAACGAATGAATTCAGTGCTCTTGAAGACGTTGGTGACAGCGAGGAACAATAGACAAAGTTGAGAAACTCGATAAATGAAGCTTGTGACGAAATCCCTAGAGTAGATAGGGAAAAAACCCAGCAACAGCAAAAAAGAACTGGATGACAAAAGAAAATATAGGCTTCATGGAAGAACGGAGGAAGGCAAATGCAAAAGAGGAAAGATACTGAAAGATAAACAAAGAAAACAGGAATAGGTGCACTGAAGCTAAGGAAGCTTGGCTGAAAACAAAGTGCAAAGAAATATAAGACCTACACAAAACAGATCCTCAGGCTATGTACAGAAGAACTGAGGTAATTGTCCAAAGGAAAAAGATACGCACATAAACTGGTTGCTTAAAATCGAAAGACGGTACGCGTATCATGGAAAAAGACAAAATATTACATGTAGATAGATGGGGAGAGTACATTAAAGACCTTTTTGATGATGACAGAAACGAAAAACACATTATTACAAAGAACGTTGAAGGACCACCCATTAGAGCAGCACTGAAAAAGATGAAGCCAGGAAAAGCCCCAGGACCAGATAATATTACTACAGAGATGATTGAAGCCCTGAAGGAATTTGGTTTGAAAAAATAGTCCTAATAGAAATTTAAGACACCGGAAAAATCCCAGAAAAAAAAAACAGGGGCCATAGAATGCGTATAGTCAGCATGATGACTCATGTAACAAAAATCCTATTAAGAATAATGATGAAGACAAGGAACAGAACCGAAAGAGAAATAGCAGAAGAACAGTGTGGATTTGTGGAAGGAAAAGGAACTATTAATGCCATATACATCTCAAGAACTATCATAGAGAGGTCAATCGATTTGAATAAGGATTTATATTTATGTTTGTTGATCATACTAAGGCTTTCAATCGGGTAAGACATGAAGAATTGATCAACCAACTAGAAAGACTCAATATTGATGGAAAAGATTTACAGATAATCAGAAATATGTACTGGGAACAAACAGCAGCAATGATTTCCAAAATATCAAAAGAAGGGTCAGGCAGACAGCAAAATGCTAGAAAAAACATTTTTCTTTCATTGTAGTCACACTCATCTCTAATGTTGTTGTAAAAGCAATTTTATACTCAACCAGTGGTAAACAGAAGAATGTAAGAAAAAGCACTTATTTGTATTCATTGCACATACACTAATCCCTAATGATATAGCACAGTGTGTTGAGTCACAACTTTTAATAGAAAAACGAGGAGATTGTTTCTTGTTTTATGGAAACCAGAACCAGACAGAATGTATGCATAATGAGGGAGGGAGAGAGACAGAGACAGAGACAGAGACACAGAGAGAGATGAGAGAGAGGAGTACTATGTGTGTGTGTGTGCATGTTTGTGTTTGTGTGGTGAGTGTTGTGGTTGTTGTGGTGGGGTGTGTGTGTGTGTGTGTGTGTGTGTGTGTGTGGTGTGTGTGTGAGCAGCAGCCCTTACAACCCAGGCCTCCCAATTTACGTGCACCAACTTCAACAGGGACTGCCATCCACGCATTGGCCTGTACAAGCCATAGCAGACGATGCCAAGACCAAACAACAAGAGAATTCCAGGGCGCATTCAGCATGGTCTCCCAAACGAGATGCCAATGATGATGTTGGTGACGATGTTGTTGTTGTTGATGATGATGATGATGATGAAAGATGATAACAATAATGTACATTCATAGTGCAACTAACATTGCTCTAGGCATTAATTATTTTCACCAACTAATATCATGCACACAATCTGAATTAATCCATGTATCACATACCACTAAAAACACAATAAACAGGATGGATAGGTCAATATAACAAAGTACTTTAAACAGAAGGATTCATGAAAAAGGCAGGCTTTAACGTAGGTCTTAAAGAGAGGTGACGTTATCAAATCTATTAAAGGAGGTGACGTTATCAAATTTATTAGGAGCTGACGTTTTCAAATCTATCAGATCAAACGGCAGATTGTTCCACAGGAGAGGTAAAAACGGGCAAAAGATCAGAGAACCAATGAGTTTTATGCCTGTGCCAGAGATTTAGAACAGCCGAATGTCACAAGAAGAGCAAAGGGTGCAGAAGGCATAATAGACATGAAGCAGTCATGTTGAAATCTCATAGCAAGAAGCTTTAAGGACGAGTCTTGCAGCAACATTTTGAACTTTGTGTAGAGTTAACAGACAACAGTACATGGAGGGCACAGAGAACACCGTTTTTAGAAACTGAAACTGAAACTGACTTGACTTGTCCTCATGCCTGGTGTGAGACTTCATGTGGGATAAAAGATTAAACCTGGAAGTACATGGTTTTCTGCAGACACTGCATGGTAAGGACTCCTGCAGCCCTGGGTTATGCTACTGCCAATCACTGTGCTGTTGAACAGTAGTTGTTGTTTTGTTCAAATGTGATTGTACCCTGTGTGCATTACTAGTGTCAGTATGCTGGTCTAGGGCATTGTCTCCCTAGTTAGTTATGTTGATGCTACAGCTGATGATATTGGCCTTCAAAGTACCCTTGTCTTCCCTGGTCATGGTGTCCTTGCTTAAGCTTTCCATACAGTAGCGTCTTTGTGGTTGTCTTCCATACGGGACAATGTGTCTTGCCCAACGAAGCTGGATTTGAGGATTACAAACTCTACAAGGGGATAATTAAGTGGTTTTTCCCTGGTCATGATGTCCTTGCTTCAGTTGTCTATACAAAAGTATTTTGGGGGATCTGTTTGTCTTCCATACAGACATAATAGGAGATGATACGAACAAGAAGAAACCCAATAGTTTTATTTGTAAGTGTAACAGACCATGTAAACAATTTATTACAAATCCATCTGTTATACATATGATTGTAACAAATCATGTAGACAATTTATTACACATCCATCTATTACACAAGCAGTACCTTCTGGTACTTACAGACGGCAACAAACACGAACTGAAATTCGTTACAAGAATATATTATACAATTAATTCAAAACAATGAAAACCTACGCAGTGAGTAGCTTTTTTGTCACTGAGAGACAGGTTCAGCCAGGTAGCCAATAATGAAAACCTTGACGCAGAGAAGATTAAATCAGAAGAATTAAATGATTTAGAAATATTTCAAACTGATAATCTGAAAAAGTTCAATGTTCATGCAGTGCCACTAAATGATCTGATTGCTGTACAAAGTACAACTGAAATGTACATGACTTACCTCACACATTCTTGACAGGATAACATCACCATCACTTAGTATCAGAAAGAAGACAGGACCATCTAGGAACACCTGGTGACGAAAGTAGAAGGAGAGCTCGAGGCCATGAAACATACAAGGGTAATTTCCAGTAGAATGAGACCAATGTCTGTATAGCTTGAAAGCGCATTTACAGAAAATGGAAAAATAAGTCACAGAAAACGTCAGTCTATGATGTAATTCTGTGACAAATTCCGTTATTCATCTTTGATCCGTCTTACGGTTCTGACAGTGTATGTCAAGGCCCTGTCAGACACTGATTTGAAAAATGGCAAAGAAAATGGCGTTTTCAACAGCGGATTATCGCAACTACATCAAGGTACGTGTCACCCTCAGAGAGACTGCATCCGAAATACTTGCGGACATGAGAGCTTTGGGACAACCTTCTGCTCCTTCGAAAGCAACTGTGTTTAGATGCGTAAAGCATTTTGCAAGTGGCCAGGCCAGCACTGAAGACAACAGGGGGAAAATGCGAAAAAGCAAAAAGTTAGTTGAAAAGTTAGTGGCTAGTGTGAAGGCAATGGGGATGCTAATTGAAGAGTCAGCCTTGAAGAGATCGCTGCATCGAGGATCCTAAGAAAATAGCTTGGCTACAGGAAGGTGTCATCAACATGGATCCCTTATATTTTGACGCCAGAAAATTAAGGGGTTAGGTTACGTTTCTGCCAAGATATGCCGAAAATTTACAAGAACTGCGACCCTAAGTGGCTGGATGAAATTGTGACAGGTGACGAAACCTGAGTGTACATGTATGAACCTCGGAGAAAGTCACAGAACAAGACCTGGATTCCTAAAGTTGGGATTCCTCCTCAAATCGCTCGTCGTCAACGTTCGCAAAAGAAAATGTTATACACTATCTTTTTCAACACAAAGGGGATCGTGCTACAGAAACCATGCAAACAAGGAGAGACCATCACCGGAAAGTTCTACACAGAGACTCAGTAATGTCTGACATCAAGAAGTTTTATGCAACTTCCCGACAAACCGCAGGCATGAGAGGAATCAAGATTCTTCATGATAACGCACCTGCTCACAAGTCAAGGCTCGTACGAGAATACCTTGCAACCGAGAACATCCATACTTTGCCACATCCTGCTTACTCCCCAGACCTTGCACCCTGTGACTTTTACATGTTTCCACATCTGAAGAAATCACTGGCAGGAAGAAGTTTTAAGAGCCGAACAGCCTCGGGAACGGCGTTTTCCAGTGTCTGTCACATATACCCAAAGAAGCCTACAGAGCGGCATTTCTACAGTGGATCGAGCGAATGAAGAAGTGTGTGGTAGCAGGAGGTAAATACTTCAAAGAGATGAAATGAATCATTTTTTTGCCGGTGAGTTTTTGACGTATAAGTTCGTTGGTCTCATTCTACTGGAAAGTACCCTCGTACCTGGGTTACCATTCAGAGGTTGGCCCAGATCAGATAGCACTGGCAGGTATAAGTGAGTTTCATATTTTATTGTTTAAAGCCCAGCCAACTGCGTGGAGCCATATGAGGGTTATCACAATTTCAAAACGTACATAATAATTCGTTGAAAATATAGTGGAAAAGAAAATTAAGTGCACATATCACTACATTGATACATATAATCTAAAGATATGCCTCTGGCATTGACCTTTCCAACCAGTTTATCACCAGGGGGTCAAAAACCTGAATACACATATGAATATGACAAAGAACGCTATAACATAAAACTGGCTTAAATATCACACAAATACTTCCACATATCCCGTTTCCTTTGACACAAAAATGCACTTTATACATGCACACGATTATCTATCCTAAGAGAACGTATGCAAGGCTTTACAGAACAAATACAGGTGAATGGACCTGCAAGACAGAAAATGACAGGAAGAGATGGCAGAGAACAAAGGAGCAAGGCAGAAAAAAAAGAGTGATAGAAAAGAGGAAGCTTCTAGCACAGAACTTCCAGGTGTGCATATCCACTGGTGGGGGGGGGGGGGGGAGGGGGATATAGAAAATAAATATGTAAGTAAACAAGCAAGCAAGGAAGCAAGCGCACAATAAGCAAACAAGCAAGTCAGCCAGCCAGCCAGCAAGTAAGTAGCTAAATAAGTAAGCGAGAATGTTAGTAGGTAGATAGGTAAGCAAGGAAGGAAGGAAGGAAGGAAGGAAAGAAGGAATGAATGAAGGAAGGAAAGGTTCTTAAATACAATGTTGTGCGAATTAGCAGAGAATACCTATGGCTGGTTTTAAAGAAACTGTTGTAGATAGTGTGTTGAGCATGATATGTGTAGATGTTGAGATGTTGTGTGTGTTGATGTGTGTGTGTGTGTGTGTGATGTGTGTGTGTGTGTGTGTGTGGTGTGTGTGTGTGTGTGTGTGTGTTGTGTGTTGTGTGTGTGTGTGTGTGTGTGTGTGTGTGTGTGTGTGTGTGTGTGTGTTGTGTGTGTGGTGTGTGTGTGTGTGTGTGTGTGTTTGTGTGTGTGTGTGTGTGTGTGTGGTGTGTGTGTGTGTGTGTGGTGGTCATTGGTTTAATGTCTATTAACTTAAGTGATTTTAGACAAATAAACAAAAAAAATAGTAAATAAATAAATAAAAAATAATAAATGCTAATAACAATGATAATAACGATAAATAAATAAATAAGTAAATAAACAATTGAATAAATGAAAAAATAAGTACGTAAAAAAAACGATGTGGGGAAGGGGAATATAAACAAGAAGTGCAAATGCAAATGTTTATGTGTAGTTAGTCATAGTTAAAAAAAAAAAAGAAATTTAAGTTCAAATTCATATCACTAATAGCCAACTCGAGCAGCAAAATTATATCCGGGCTAAAACCATGTGAAAAACAAGTAAGAAGGAAGGACAAGGCAAATGTCGGAGGGAAGCATAAACATGACAAATGAAGTAGCATACTACAACAAATATTTAGAATAAACTAGCTAACTGTAACCATGAACAAGAAGATGAACGAATTACAAATATTGAACTATTGGACTTTTTGACAGGCTAACAAAAAATTCGTATGTTAATAATGATGATTCAAATATGTCGGAAATTGTGTGAGTAGAAAGTACCGGAATGAGTCGCTTTATACTAATGCAAGAAAGTAAATGACTGGTCGTTATTTTCTGTCCACAAAGACAGACAATATTTCTGGTGTACTTTGTTTTTAATGCATCGAGTTTCCACCTATACATAAGGGACTGCATAGATCTATTTATGGTAAACTGTTTATTTATTTTGCTGATTATAATATTCACGCTATTAGTATTGTACTTTTTCTGATTATCTTGAAACAGTTTCCAAACATAGGCGTCCACTAAGTTATAAGATTCATTCAAGGAGAGAGACAGCTTTATGTTGTTTGATTCTGGTGAACCCTTAGCTCCTCGTTTGGCGGCCCTGTCAACCACATCGTTATGATGAAACGAACAATGAGATGGTATCCAGCAGAAAGTAAGATCAGTGCCTCTTAAGGATAAGAAAGGAATTAAATGGCTAATTTCTATTACCATTTCAGATGTAGTGTCTAACTTCATTAGTTCAAGAGCCTGAAGCACTGATTTCGAATCAACGCAGAAAAGGATTTGTGATATATTCCGAGGATAGCTCACTAAGTAATTCAAAGCCATCAGTATTGCAAAGAGTTCAGCCGTAAATATTGATTTGTTGGGTCCAATATGGAAAGATTTCTCTATTTTCAGAGCTGGTATTAAAAACGCAGAACATGCTTTTTTCTCAATTAATGATCCATCTCTGTGTGTGTGTGTGTGTGTATGTATGTGTCTGTGTGTGTGTGTGTGCATGTGTGTGTGTGAGCCTCTGTGTGCGTGCGAGTGCGAGTGTGAGTGTGTGTAGTGTGTGTATGTGTGCAAGTTAGTGTTTATGGATGTATGTGTGTGTGTGTGTGTGTGTGTGTGTGTATGTGTATGCGTGTGTGTGTGCGTGTGCATGTCTGTTTCGCGCATGCGCGCGCACGCGTGTGTGTGTGTGTGTGTGTGTGTGTGTGTGTGTGTGTGCGTGTGTGCTTGCGTATGTACTTGTGTGTGTTGTGTGTGTGTGTGTGTGTGTGTGTGTGTGTGTGTGTGTGTGTGTGTGTGTGTGTGTGTGTGAATGAATGAGTGTATGTGAGTCTGCACGTATTGTGTGTGTGGAATAGCAATGTTAAATATGATCATAGATTTGTACAAGTGTGCTTGTGTGCTAGAGTGTGCTATTGTGCATGTGTGTGTGTGTGTGTGTGTGTGTGTATGTGTGTGTGTGTGTGTTGGTGCGTGTGTGTGTGTGTGTGTGTGTGTGTGTGTGTGTGTGTGTGTGTGTGTGTGTGTGTATGTGTGTTTGTGTGGCGACTTCAAATTAATTTATTGTTGCAATCATGACATAATTGCGAGGAAAAAGTTCACTGAAATACGATGAAGATACATGCAGATGTCAACATGATGGACGAGAACGCTGGAAACTTTGTTCTTGAAAAACAGTATGGTGTGTTTGCGCACGCTCATAAATACACACGCGCGCACGCACACATACACACACGCGCGCACGCACACACGCACGCACGCACGCACGCATGCACACAAAAAAAAGAGAGAGAGAGAGAAGAATGATTATACTCGCACACACGCGCACGCGTGCGCGCGCACACTCACACTCACACACACACACACACACACACACACACACACACACACACACACACACACACACACATGCACGCTTGTTCTCGCACACATGTTCCCAGAGAGAGAGAGAGAGAGAGGGAGAGAGGCAGGCAGAGAGAGACTGGAGAGAGAGACAGACAGAGAGAGAGATAGAGCAACGGCAATAAACATGGTGTTTTACATTTTCAGTCAATAAATCTGTCACTGTTAAAGTGACGAGATCGGAGAGGAAAAGGTCAAGAGTCATTCAAGCAGTGTAATGTCTTGTTACTTGATCACCGTGATAGTCACATAGATTGTACATCCCTGTCAGTTATATAGGACCTGGAACCAGCTCTTGTATTGTTTCTGACGCTGACAGCAGTCGACGGGTTTACAATATCTCCCTCGTTTACTATGCTCATATAGTTTGCACTTTAGTATTCCGATTTTTGTCGGATGTGTGTATGTACGTTGTCTTGCCCACACTGTGTGGGTAATAATTATAATAATAATTACAATATTTATATAGCGCAAAATCTCGATAAAAATCAAATCTAAGCGTGTAATGTTGCTGCACAGTCTGCGTACACTGTCCATGGTAGGAGTGCATGTTACGTTTTTTTCAAGTTTCCAGAAGCTACCGCACATTTAGATGACTTACTGGATCTTTAATGCAAGTACGTAGATACACGACGTGAATTTAAGCACTAACAGGTCTGCACACCTGTTGACCTGGGAGATGGGAAAAACTTCACTCTTTACCCACCAGATGGCAGGTACTCAGGCAAGATTGTACCCAAGACCTATAATTAGAGGACTGATGTCTTACACACGTTACTATCCTGCGTGCTGATGCTGCACGTTAAATATTGCTGCTGAAAAATGACAAAATCTTAACTGTCATTTCATGTTGCCGACACTGTTTTCCTGAGACATAATGGGTTTGGGTAGAGTTTTTGAAATATAAGGTAGCACCCTCTTTGCTGTTGATAGAAGCCACAGTTTGCTGCTGGTAGCAGCTGAGGCTGTTAAGGGTGCAGAGTAAGATTATGGTAATATCTTTGTTTTTGGTAACTTTGTTTTCGCAAGTGCAGAGGAGGAGGCAGAAATATATTAATGTGTTTTTTGGTCCATCAGCATGGAACTCCTTCCAAGCATCTTAAAGGCAAAGAAATTGTCTGCTTAAAAATCACCTGAAACACATATCTTTCAGAAATATCTTCAAAAACAGTAGATTAATGCTTGTGGCTATCCTAGATCCAGTGGGGTAGCACCCACCCACACACCCACACACACACCCACACACCCACACACACACACACACACACAAAACACACACACACACACACACACACACACACACACACACACACATTGAAAAACGTATTTGTTGTTATTTTTGATGAACCATGTTATGTTGCTCTTCATTTATCTTGAAAATATATATATACAAAAATTATGCACCACACACAAATAGGACAAAAACCACTCACTTTAAAAACGCACAACGTTTCGGCCACACCGGCCCTTGTCAAGTGCGCTGTATCTCCTTGCTTCACCTTCTATGTCCTGGTGAGACTACAGCTCACCAGACCATTATGCATGAATTCTGCTCTGTTCTTGATCAGGGCACTAGGTGTGAACTCTTTTATTTTTATTGCCTCAGCTGTCTGACGTGTCAAGGCGTCTTTGTATTGTCCTGCTATTCTAAATTTCCACTGAACATTTTTGCCACTGTGTTTTTCAGTAGTGTGTCTGTAAAGGACTGAGTCTTTATCTTTCTTGATGTATTGGTTATGGTGTTCATTGGCTCTTATTCTCACTGCTCTGCTTGTCTCACCTATATACGTATCCCCGCAAGAGGTGCACTCTATCTCGTAAACAACATTGCTTTTACGACAGTTGATCTTACTGTTGCCGTTAGTGCATGCAAAACAGTTATCAGTGCATTTCTGGGGTCTAAATGGATAAGATTTTTGTACCAAGTCTTTAATCTTAGTTCCTGCTCTTTCCACTACTTTTATCTTCAGCTCTGATTTTTCAATTTCTTTTTGATACATTGTTTTCAGCTCTGAATTTGGTGTCGCCTGAACAAACAGCACTGATTGGTAGTTAGTTCTAGAGTCTTTTTTATTCTTAAACCAGCCAGTTATCTTTTGCCTTTTTTCTTTTTGTCTGATCTTTGTCCTCCAGTGTTTACTCCTATACATTGGTCTTTCCCCGTTCTCTGCTTGCCTCTTTATCTTTTCATAAGCACTTAATGCTGACTCAAGAATCTGCCTTCTGAAGTGGGCGTTATATCCAGAGTACTGGAGTCTTAGGATATAATTTTCTGCATGTTCAACTATTTTATTCCAGGGTAGTAATGGGCTACATCTGAGTATGACTCTTAGTAGGTCTTGGTTTTGTCTTTCATGGGCATAGCAGATTTCTGGTGCACCACATTCTTAGAGGAGACCTCTTTACAATAAAACTCATGGAGAATTTTACCCTTATCAACCCAAACTTTTACATCTAAAATGGGGACTTTGTTGTCTGGGTGGTTCAATGGGTAGTCAACTTCTAATTTGACTGAATCATGTATTTCTTCTCCCATTTGTTTGAGCTTGTTCATCATCACATTGTCTTTTCCTTTGTTTCTCCCCTTACTCTCAATTACTACATTGATATCATCCACATACCTTTTGTACAGTAAACATTTGATATTCTCATTTTTCATTTTATACATCATCTGTTTATCCCACCATGACATGAACATGCCAGCCACCTCCCCAGTAAGTTCCAAACCTATAGCACCTCCTTCTTTCTGTTTCTTCAGTGTATTGTTGAATTTGTACACATGGTTTTTCATGACTTGTTTCACTCCTACCTCTAGTGCTTTAGAAAGCATTATTTTGATTTCGTCATTGGTAGGTTTCTTATTTCTGGGCGGTTTCCAGACTTTATTACGTTTCTCTAGATTGGTGTTGGCTTGGCCTGTGATAGTTAGGTCTTCTACCCTTGTTATTTCTCCTTTCTGGGCATAGCTTACTCAACCCTGATGTTTGGAGTTCTTCTACTGACAGGTTAAGAGTAAGGTAGAGGCCTAGTTCATAAGTGTCAATGCTACTAGGTTCGATATTTGTTTCCGATTTGTAAAACTCTTCTCCAACAATCTTAGCACTTGCATCAACATTGAGGCTTGGATAAAGGGCTTTGACATCCATGGATCCAACCACGAGTTATGTTGCATTGATGAATTGGTGTACACATGCATTCAGTATGTTTCTACGGTATTATAATGTACATGTATTGACGTGATACTGTATAATTATGCTGCTCTAATGTATTGGTGTATGAATCTGACTGTTGAATTGGGTTAATTCACTGACATTGCAATGTTTATGCTGTTTGTAAAGTGCAACGAGCATTTACTGGTATGTATATTTGCACCATGTATTATCATTATCATCATTATTATCATCATCATCATCATTATTATTATTATTATTATTATTATTATTATTATTATCATTATCATCATTTATTATCATTATCACTATCATTCTTGTTATCAGTATTATTACTATTATTATCATTACTGCTATTGTTGTTGTATTATACTTACTATTGTTATTATATTGTTATTAGTACTATTATTATTATTGTTATTCTTGTTGTTGTTATATTTGTGTTATTATTGTTATAATTATCATTATCATCACATTATTATTACAACTTTGGATATATTCCTGACTACTTTGTTGTAAAGTGTGCTAACAATGTTTTCATGCAGTGCAGGGGCGTATAAAATGGAAGTCAGCAACAACAAAAAATGTGAAGTCATGGTCAACAGAAGTGCAGAATGGATGGACAGAAACTTGAAAAAGTTGAGAGTTTCAAAAACCTGAAAGTTACTTTGTCTACAGTTTCAATTATCTAGAAATCACCTGTCCAATGACAACAAGTGAGAAAAACGAATCTGCGTGCAAATCTCAACAGTAATGGCGGCAATAGCCAGACTGAACAAAGATTGCAGAAACGCTACGGTCACAATAACAACATTCGGCAACTATACAGACGGGAACTTGCTTTGTTTGGTCCACCACCCGTAACGACACACTGTCCAAGACCATCTTGCAGTGTACTCAGGAAGGAAGCCATTCATAAGGTCGATAGCAGAAGAGTAGAACGGCAGGCATTAAAGACTGCACCAACCTTAGCATACCTGACCTACTAACTGTTGACCATCTAGACAGACAGGGAGGAGCCAGTCCTCTGTTGCATTTAGTTATTTCACACAATGACCACACTGCTTTCGGAATTATGAGCGTACACTTTGATGATAATTATGACGAGTAGCAAACATCAAAGACTGTACCAACGCCAGTATGTCTGATCTGTTTCTTGCTGCAGCTCAGAGATACAGACGGAGGATCCTGTCTGATGCTTTGTCCCCTAAGTTCTTTCTTCCCCTTATCCTTCTTCCCCTTATCCTTCTTCCCCTTATCCTTCTTCTCTGTATCCTTCTTCCCTGTATCCTTCTTCCCCTTATCCTTCTTCCCCTTATCCTTCTTCCCCTTATCCTTCTTCTCTGTATCCTTCTTCCCCTTATCATTCTTCCCCCTTATCCTTCTTCCCCTTATCCTTCTTCCCCTTATCCTTCTTCCCCTTATCCTTCTTCCCCTTATCCTTCTTACCCTTATCCTTCTTCCCTGTATCCTTCTTCCCTTATCCTTCTTCCCCTAATCCTTCTTCCCCTTATCCTTCGTCCCCTAATCCTTCTTCCCCATATCCTTCTTCCCCTTATCCTCGTCCCTAATCCTTCTTCCCCTTATCCTTCTTCCCCTTATCCTTCTTCCCTTTATCCTTCTTCCCCTTATCCTTCTTCCACTTATCCTTCTTCCCCTTCTTCCCTGTATCCTTCTTCCCCTTATCCTTCTTCCCCTTATCCTTCTTCCTCTTATCTTTCTTCCCCTTATCCTTCTTCCCCTTATCCTTCTTCCCCTTATCCTTCTTCCCCTAATCCTTCTTCCCCTTATCCTTCATCCCCTAATCCTTCTTCCCCATATCCTTCTTCCCCTTATCCTTCTTCCCATTATCCTTCTTCCTCTTATCTTTCTTCCCTGTATCCTTCTTCCCCTTATCCTTCTTCCCCTTATCCTTCTTCCCCTTATCCTTCTTCCCTTTATCCTTCTTCCCCTTATCCTTCTTCCACTTATCCTTCTTCCCCTTCTTCCCTGTATCCTTCTTCCCCTTATCCTTCTTCCCCTTATCCTTCTTCCTCTTATCTGTCTTCCCCTTATCCTTCTTCCCCTTATCCTTCTTCCCTGTATCTTTTCTTCCCTGTATCCTTCTTCACCTTATCCTTCTTCCCCTTATCCTTCTTCCCCTTATCTTCTTCCTTATCTTCTTCCCTTATCCTTCTTCCCCTTATCCTTCTTCTCATCCTTCCCCTTATCCTTCTTCTCTGTATCCTTCTTCCCTTATCCTTCTTCTCTGTATCCTTCTTCCCCTTATCCTTCTTCCCCTTATCCTTCTTCTCTGTATCCTTCTTCCCCTTATCCTTCTTCCCTTATCCTTCTTACCTTATCCCTTTTCCCTGTATCCTTCTTCACCTTATCCTTCTTCCCCTCATCCTTCTTACCCTTATCCTTCTTCACCTTATCCTTCTTCCCTTATCCTTCTTCCCCTTATCCTTCTTCCCTGTATCCTTCTTCCCTGTATCCTTCTTCACCTTATCCTTCTTCCCCTTATCCTTCTTACCCTTATCCTTCTTCACCTTATCCTTCTTCACCTTATCCTTCTTCCCCTTATCCTTTCTTCCCTGTATCCTTCTTCCCCTTATCCTTCTTACCCTTATCCTTCTTCACCTTATCCTTCTTCCCCTTATCCCACCCCCCACAATGACCACGCTGTGTTTCTTAACTTTAAATTGCAGCTCTGCTGCTTGTGTCAGTGAATCAGGCCTGATGACTGCATGGAAAGTTCTGATGCAGTTTGGAAAAATGGCAAACTTGGGATATTTTGAGGCCATATCAGGTTAAGGTCATCATGTGGAGAGAGATGGTGGCATCTGCATGTGCAGCGGCCAACACCGAACCCAGTGACGCTGACAGGTGAGACTGAGACAGGTGAGATCAGGCAAAGGTATAAATCAGAATAGACTGTATCCGGCGGATTATGTTTACCGATTTTGCGATTGTACAAACACTGCTTGTTTCTTTCTTGATCCTGTAGCTAGGCTGGACCTGGCTGGTGCGCGTTGTATGGCCATGTCCTGAGGTTTGTCATCTCCCCACCATGCCATTCAGCTGGTAAGCAAGGTAACTGATGACCTGGTCCAATGAGTCATGCAAGACATAGACCGCTTCCTGTCTTTGGCAAAGTGGCTACCGTTTGGCGTTGAGAGCTCAGAGGTGATTGCCCAGTCAGTGGTGAGGCAGTGTTGCCCTGGGTCCCATCCTGCACCTTCAGGTGTTTCTTATTAACACAATGCTACTCACTGTGCAAGCAATACTGATGTATAGATTTCTGAATGGCTTTTTGGGAGTATGTATTACTGACTTTGAGGAAGAGGAGTGGGGGCCACACTCAAATCAGATGACCAGAGAGTAGTAGAGTCTATACCACCTCACTTTCATATGACCCAGCTTGGGATAATGGGCTACATTTTCCTTTTGTCAACTGACTGACATCTTTTGTCCACTAAACCAAGACTGTGCTTTTTATCCTTGAACAGCGTTGTTGAAAGTTATCTTGGTTATGTATCACAGCTCTTTGTTTTATCAAATTGGAACTTGAAGTAATCCAAAAGTCTTGCCAGTTAGACTGCTATTTCTGAACGTACTTTTGATTTATATTAACATTACACATGGACTTTGCACTGTTAATGTACGCAACATTATAATGATGCCATATCTAATGTAATTGAATGACGTCATTGAAAAAATGTGATGTAACCAACTTTGCATCTGAAACAAGATCTTAGCATAAAGCAACTCAAACTTGGAGATGGTCTGAAATTCTATGTTCATTTGACAGTTGTGCACTGAGATTAGTATGTCATGTAAGACAGTGTGCCACTAGACTGATAACTTCAAACAAGGTAAAACAAAATTGCAAGACTTAACAGATGTGGACATACAAGTGAGGTACCAGACGAGCAAAGTGTTTAGTTTGAAAGAAAGTAGCTGAAGAGGATCTGCATATTTCAGTTTGTGAAATAAATGAAACCTACGACATTCCACATGACAGAGTAGAATGTATCATGTAATAGGATGAGTTAGAAAGATGAAAAGCTTTTCTCTAAATTCTTTGCTTAATCGTGTCTTTTTGCTTTACATTACATATACGTCAACAAGCCATGTAGTAACAGAACATTAAATCGATTCAAACACGTAAGAAAAATAAATGTGTTGTTGGCATATGAAAAAAAACATAAAACATATATAGCATTTATTTCATGTCAACAGCCTTTTATGATTTTTTAAAACTTTCTTTTTGCTGTACGACAATCAACTATCAACGACCAATGTGGTAACAGAAATGATGTCAGTCTATACACACAAAACAAATGTTGTTCACATACAAACAACCAATAGAATACAAAAACATATATGACAATATTCTAAACAATGTAGATTTTATAAAGTACATCAAGATTTAAAGAACATGTATAGAAAAAGACCGTTTTCTACGAGGAGAATATTGCCATATAGTTGTTCTACCTAGCATAAAAAAGGACAAGTGAAACATTATTTTGGCCTTGTATTGTTCAATTTTGAATACCTGATTTAACATTCCTTGGAAAGTATGTACGTTCGGAACACATTTGTCAACTTTGCGTTTATAGATAAAAGATTTTACAAGCACTACTATAAGATCGAATATTCTATCTGTTTTCACATTTTAATCAACACTGAACAACACTAGGTTTCGTGTGATTTTGATGTTGAAGGTTTTTTCGCATTTTTCGTTGATCAGTTTCCGTAAGATATGACTGAAAAAGGAAGGATATGGGATTATTTAGATGGACATTAAGTTTTGAACGAGGAATTTTATGAAATCCCAAACAAGATTGACTGCCTTCGTTCGAAGAAATTTTTTTTTTATTTTTGTAATCAATGAGATGCCTTCTAAAATTGTAAGAAGAGAACTCCTTATAAATGTGCGTTATTTATGGCTGACACCCACGAGTTTGTAGTGTTTGAAAATAAACAGCGTTGCATGAATGATTTTGCTGGAATTCTGATTAATGGGGGGAAATAGTGAACCATCTTCCAGGAATTTCATCATCTGTTGGTGATCCTGTCTTATAAATGGTTTACATACCACTGATAATGAGGCCTTGATAAAGGAAATGTTTCGCTTTTTTAAAATTCTGTTGGGAAGATTTTTTTATCAATATATAAATTGAACACATATGTTAGAATTTCAGTGATGTGAAGCTTAGATAGTTTTAATGTTTTCCCACAGATTTTATCCAGGACAGAGGATTTCTTATTGCTCACATTGGAGATGTATTTTCTAAACTCAGGAATGGAGATGAAAAGAATTGTGAATGAATCATGTGTTTATTTTTCTCTTAACAGACCTGGATAAGTTGTTTGTTGTAGTTATAATACGGTTCATTTGATTCAGTTAGTGTTGAGTCTTCAGCGACAGTGAAGGAATGTTCGTGAAAGGAGTTGATGGTCACTTGTTGTGGAATGTCAGAGCATTTCGAATACACTCCTTTAGATCTCGTAGAATTGTTGATGTGTCTCTTTGGATTTTAACTGGTTTGCTGAAGTAAACTTTCTTTGCATGTCGTGCGAGTTATTTTATATTCCGTATACACTTTGTGGGTTTTGAATGTGTCTCTGTATCTATGAGACATATCATTATCATCATCACCATGTGCCTTGATACATAGCGTTGGCGACAAGGGCTGTCCATAAGAATCTATCCTTTGTCACTGCAAGTATATCTCGACTATATCTCTCCATAAGAATCTATTCTTTGTCAAGGCAAGTATATCTCCTAATCTTTTTTTGTCCCCTCTACTCTGCAAACTGTCTAATGTTTTCTGGCTCTATCTGGTGCTTTTTCCCCTCTAGCTTTCCTGCTTTGACCAGGTGCTAAAATTTCTCTTGCCTCATAAAATGTCCTGCACATGTTGCTTGTTTTATCATGATTTGCTTCATGAATTTTCGTCTTGTATTTGCTTTTTTCAAGACTATATCCTTTGTCATTTTTACTGTCCATGGAACTTTGAGCTTTCTTCTTAGAAACCATATTTTAGTTACCTCAATCATTTTCTGACTTTGCTTGTTGATTGTCCTGGCTTCGCATCCGTATACCAGTATTCGTTATGTGTAACACTGAAAATGTTCCTTCCTGATGTCAATTGATAAGCATCTTTTGGTAAGCATGCTTTCCTTTTCTTGAATGCTGTTTTAGCTTGGCTATTTCTGCTGGACATTTCTAATTTGCATCCGCTGTCAAATGAAATGACTGTTCCCAGATATTTGAACTGACATCTTGCCATTTGTTCTTATTTTACATGAGGGAATTTCGCACGTGCGCGCAGTGTGTGTGTATATGTGTGTTGTGTGTGCGTGCGTGCGTGCGCGCGCGCGTGCGCACGTGGGCGTATGTATGTATGTATGTATGTATGTATGTGTGCGTGTGTGTGTGTTTAGTGGTTACCGAGACTTCACTCTTCTTATTATTCAGCTGTAGCCCATTATTTCTGCTTTTTATTCCGGTTATATTCGTGAAATTTTGTAGGTCTTTTTCATTTTCTGCAGTTAGAACGGTGTCATCTGCGTAACAAATATTGGTCATCATCTATAGGGATTTTCCAGTGTTATGAATTTAATTCAGGAGGGCAGTCATGTTTTCAATACAAAATTTATCTAGAGCCTTCATCGTTTAATAGTGATACATGGTTCTCAGGCTTTTTCTTGTTTCATCTCTGGTACCAAATTTCTAGGATTCGTTGGGATTTGTGCAATTGGAAAGAGTAAAATGATGTTTGTGATAAATCAGATAGACGTGTGTTTTGATCGAATATTTTCAACAAATCAAATGTGGCCTTTCGATTTTATTTTTTTTGTTAATTTCAAAGAATTTGTGCAACTAATAACAATATGCGTAAGGTCACTCGTTGTGACCAATGTTAACAGTAATCAGCCTGCTGATAGTAGCAAGGGATGATATTTGTTTAAATGATAACTGATTGCTGTTCACTGTGAAATGTATATATAGTTAGTTGAGAATCAGACAGCGGCGAGTAAAGACGAAGAAGCATTGCTCTGTTTTCCGAGTCGACTGTTGAATGAACGAAAGATAATGTCAGAATCGTGAATACGAACTCTAACAAAAATCCAGAATATGCAAACTAAAGTTCAACCATGGAAGATGAACAAGAAGAGAGAAGAGCCAGTCGACTACATGCCAAGATTTCCTTTCCTCCTAAACTTGATGTGAATGGAGGAAACCTGCAGAGCAGCTAGAGAAGTTCAAGAGGCTTTGGGACAGGAATGAAATTGTGACAAAACAGACAGAAGAAGACTCAACATACAGAACAGCAGTTTTTCTTTCTTGCATTGGGCTGGATGCTATGGATATCTATGAAGGATTGGCATTTGCTAATGAAGCTGAAAGAAATGACATTGACGACACTGTTCTCCAGAAATTCAAAGAATATTCTGTGGGTTCAACCAATGAAACTAATGAAGCATTCGGGTTCAACTGCAGACATCAAGCAGCAGGAGAATCCATCGAACAGTTTGTAGCAGAACTGCGGAGACTGATCAAGACCTGTAACTATCGTACACTGGAAGACAGACTGCTGAGAGATCAAATCGCACTGGGTGTACATGACGAGACTCTGCGATCAAAATTACTGGAAGTGCGACAGCTGACATTGACTGCTTGTATTGATATGTGCAGAGCGCATGAATCAAGTCAACATCAAACCGTCCAAATGATGAGAAAGATGCAAGACACGCAGGAAGTCGAAGTTTTTAAGGAAAAGAAGACAGCAAAACAGTATAGCAAAGGAAACAAACCAAAGTACAGAGAGAAATGTGGATATTGTGGTGGCAAACACCCAAGAGCAAAAGAGAAATGTCCAGCATTTGGAAGAAAATGCAAAGCTTGTGGAGGAAATAATCACTTTGCTTCATGCTGCAGAACACCCAAGAAAAGTCGAAAGAAAGCAAGAGTTCAGCACTTCGAAGAAGAAGACACTGACACTGAAAATGATAATGAAATCCTCAAGATCGAAGACAAACTCAAAAAAAGGAGAGAAACATACGAGCAAAAATGCTGATAAATGAGATGCTGGTAAGATTTCTTCTTGACACTGGTGCAACAACAAACGTGATGTCTGAGAGCATGTACAAAGAAGTCATTGGAGATGAAAGAAAGTCTGACCTGCAAGAGACAAAGAAGAAGCTGGTGATGTTCAACGGAACAGAAATGAAGCCTGTGGGGGAGATAGTGCTGCGAGTGAAAAACCCCAAGAACAGAAGGAAATACAAAGTCAACTTCGCGATCACCAAAACGGACTGTAAGCCAGTACTGGGACTGAAAGCTGTACAGCACATGCAATTGATGACGATCAATAAAGAGAACATTGCAACGATAGCGGCGAATCAGAAAGAGGAGGAAAATGCAAAAGACATGCTCACAAGATACAACGATGTCTTTAAAGGTGAAGGAAAACAAGAAGGGAAATTACACCTAGAAACAGACCCCACTATTGCTCCAGTGAAGATGCCTTGCAGAAAGTGGCCGATAGCAGTGCAAGAGAAAGTGAAGGACGAGCTGAAGAGGTTGAAAAAACTGGACGTGGTCGCTAAAGTAGACACACCAACGGAGTGTATAAGCAGTTTGTTCGTAGCGACAAAGACCAATGGAAAAGTCAGACTGTGCATCGACCCTAAACCACTGAACAAAGCTCTCAGGAGAAACGAGTACCCCATGTTGACCATTGATGACGTACTGCCTCTCCTCCAAGATGCAAAATACTTCACACACCTAGACGCAAGAAACGGGTTTTGGCACGTTGAACTGGACGAAGATAGCAGCTACATGACAACATTTGAGACGCCTTTTGGCAAATACCGATGGAAACAATGCCCTTTGGAATTTCACCAGCCCCAGAAGAATTCCAGAGGAGGATTAAAATCGCTCTGGCAGGACTGCCAGGCGTTGTGGCAGTTCATGATGACATCTTTGTTTTTGGCAAAGGACCAACCAACGAAGCAGGAGCACAAGTTCACGATACCAACCTGAAGCGTTTGCTACAACGATGCCGAGACACTGGAATCAAACTCAACAAGGAGAAGGATGAGATGAAACAAACAGAGATATCTTATTTGGGGCACATCTTCTCAAGAGAAGGCTTGAAAGCCGACCCAACGAAATTGGACGTCGTCCAACAACTCCCAGTGGCAGAAGACAAAGTAGCAGTGCAGGGACTACTCAGTGTAGTCGGATACCTTCAGAAATTTGCACCAAACATGTCTGAGGCAGCAGCAGCACTCAGAGAACTGGTAAAAAAAAGATGTCCATTTCAGATGGGATGAAGATGTCCACGGAGAAGCCCTGAAGAAAGTGAAGAAGATACTCTCTGAGCCACCGGTACTTCGCTACTTTGACTCTTCAGGAAATCGTACAACCACCCTTTAGTGTTATGCTTCACAGTTTGGACTTGGAGCTTGTCTCATGCAGATGGTAACCGATTCAGTACGCATCACAAGCCTTGACCGAGACAGAAAAAAGCTATGCTCAAATAGAAAAGGAGATGTTGGCAATACTCTTTGGCATGGAAAGGTTTGAGAGATACGTCTATGGAAGAGACATCCTGGGGAGACTGACACAAACCGCTGGAGACCATTCACAAGAAGAGCCTGCTCTCAGCACTAAAGAGAATTCAGAGGATGCTCTCAGAACTCAGAAGTTCAAGTACACAGTAGTGCACAAGCGTGGATCTGAGATGTACCTGGCTGACACCCTCAGCAGAGCAGTCTGTGGAAAAGCAGAACAGCAAGTCACCCACAAGGAAGCCATTTCTACCTGGCATTGCAAGAACTGGCTATCAGCCAAGAGAGACTGAACAGTCTGCAGCAAGCAACTCAGGAAGATGCAACCATGAAAACCCTGAAGGCTATCATTCTACAAGGCTGGCCAGAGGAGAAACAACAACTTTCATTACAGTTACAAGAAGAATACTTTCCTTTCAGGGAGAAACTGTCAGTCCACAACGGACTTGTCTTCAAAAGCCAGAGAGTAATTGTGCCTGAAAACGAAAGAGCAGACATCCTTGAGAAACTTCATGCAGGCCACTCAGGAATTCAGAGCTGCATAAAAGAGCACGTGAGGTAGTCTACTGGCCCAGGATGAACGTGGACATTGAAGATTTCGTCAAGAAATGCAGCGCCTGTAATACATACCAACGTGGTCAGCAGAAAGAACCACTCATAAGCACAGACATCACTGACCTGCCCTGGCAACACATTGCCTGTGACATCTTTGAACACGACGGCAATGAATATCTGGTCACGGTCGATCACTACTAGGATTTCTTTGAGACTGATCGGTTATAAACAAGAGAATCCAAAGAGGTCATCATCTGTCTGAAGAGACACTTGGCAAGCCTACCCTCAGTCCAATGGAAAAGCAGAGAGCGCGGTGAAGGCTGCAAAGATGTGCATGAAGAAAGCAGAACACAAATCAAGATCTCTTCCTCGCTCTACTTTAGCTGAGAAACATCCCAACACAGACTGTAAACAGTTCACCTGCTTAGAGACTGTTGGGCAGAAGAACACGAACAGAAGTGCCGACGTCAAAGACATTACTCAAACCTACAGTTGTACCATTGAGAAAGAACTTGAGGAAAGGAAACTGAAGCAAGCGCACTACTAAAACAGAAGCGCAGTAGAGCTGACAGAACTGAGTCCGGGACAGATTGTGAAATTCCAACCTCCAGGATCCAGAAAGTGGATCAGACTAAAGTAGACCAACAGGTGAACATCCGGTCATACAACATTCGCACAGAGGATGGACGTCAGTACAGAAGGAATCGTCGACAGCTACGAGACACAACAGAAACGGAGCTTCAGCAAACAGTTAACCCTCAACGACTTGTCCAGGGAAGGAAGATTTCAAGAAGACATCAGGAAAGTGACACATCGGGCAAGCAACAGCAAATCATCATTCCATCAAAACAGATGCTGAAAGATAACAACAAAAGTGGAACTGGAACAGATGTCAGGACGCCAACATCGTCTTTTCGTGAGAACTCATCAAATCAGTCACCAGTCATCAAAATGTCTCAGACAACCAGCATTAAGGAGCCAGATGAAGTTATCAAACAAACAAGGACAGGACAACCAGAACCAGTTAGTTCTCCTTACAGAAAGATCTGGCAGACAAAGCAAAAGGCCAGATTTCCTGAAATATGAGTGAAACTGAAGACTCTACCATAATCAGATAAACTGAAAGCATTGTGAAACATGGACATGATGATGATGGATAGTGTAATGATCAGGGATAAAATGAGGTGAATGAATGATTGGATCCTGTGCGTGAGAGAAAGAATGAGTGTTCGTTGAGTTAATGTTGTGATAAAGGTAGGAAACATTTATTTCGTATGAACTGAAAGATAGAATAAGAGGTAAAAAAATGATTCATTGATTTTGTTTCCCTAAAGAAAGGGAGATGTGACGTGTGTTAACAGTAATCAGCCTGCTGATAGCAGCACGGGATGATATTCGTTTAAATGATAACTGATTGCTGTTCACTGTGAAATGTATATATAGTCAGTTGAGAATCAGAAAGTGGGGAGTAAAGACGATGAAGCATTTTCTCTGTCTTCCGAGTCGACTGTTGAAAGAACGAAAGACTCGTAGCCAGTTAAGTCGCAGATGCTGTTGTAAATGTTCAGGTGTAGTTGTTTGTTGTTAAAGATAGTTTGCTGTTAAAGTTAGTTATCGTCAGTTAAAATTAACACCTCCGTCTGTCATGAATGTGATTTGGATACCTGGATTTGAATATTTAAAGGCACAGAGAAGCATCATGCTGGAAAGGAAGCTGAAGAGTGTTGGAGCAAGAACGCATCCTTGCTTGACTCCGTTAGAGACGGGGAACTCAACATCTTCACTGCCATTGACTAATCTCACGTCCATGACATCGCAAAAAAAGCATCTGATTATTTTTACCATTTTACCACTAAGGGAAGTATGTTCCACAGTCCTGAGCGTGACGCTGTCAAACGCCTTGGTGAGGTCGACAAAGAGGATATAGAGATCCATATTTTGTTCCTTACATTTCTCTTGGATCTGTCTTGCAGCGAATGTCATGTCGGTTGTCCCTCTGTTCTGGTGAAACCCACACTGGCTTTTTGGTAGTCTCATCAAGAAGACGGTTATTCAACCTGTTTAAGATGACCTTGGAGAGGATCTTGTCTGCAGTGCTCACAAGCGAGATCCCACGATAGTTTCAGAATTGGATTTGTCACCTTTGCATTTGTACAGCTGCACTATTCTAGCATCTTTCAGATCTTGGGGAAAACAGCCATCTTCCCAACACGTACACAGGAACTCAGTAAACTTCTGTATCAATGGCTGACCACCTGCTTTAAAAACTTCAGATGGAATACCATCAGAGCCTGCTGATTTACCACATTGCAACTCTGTAATTCCTTCTGTCACCTCATTCTCCATGGGTGGGTTGTCAAATTCCCTATCTCTTCAATGACACTGGGGTCAATCGATGAAAGCTGTTCGAAGTGTTCTGACCAGCTCTTATCTATTGCCTCATTATCAGTGAGGAGCTCACCCTGCAGGTTCGGGATCGGGGTGCACTTCTCTGTGGTGGCCCATACATCTCCCTCAGGCTGGAATAGATTAGCTTGGCATTTTTTGAGTCAGCAGAACCCTGGATCTCCTCTGCCTTCTTTTTCCACCGTTCATCCTTCATGGAGAGCAACTGCTTCTGAACTTTTCCTCTGAGATGGTGGAACTCGTCCTGCTTTGAGTCAGACTGCTTGTCTGCTAACCAATTCTTGTGTGCAGCATACTTCTCAGCAAGAAGACTTTGAATTTCAGATTCGTTGTCATTAAGCCAGTCCTGGTGATGTCTTTTGAGGATGTCTATTGTCTCTTTGGCGGAGGTGTCAACTTCATTTCTTAATTCAGCCCAGCTTTCTGTCTCTCCTTTGGTGAAGGCAACTTGCTCTAGACGCTTTGAGAGTTCATTCTGTAAGGCAACTGTTATGCCAAGGTTATTGATTTTCCAAACATCCAGTTTTGGGTTTGTTGGGGGGGTTTTTCGTACCCTGGGGCCTTCTTTTTCTTTGCACCTGGAGGTTCACCTTTGATCTGAGGAGAAGGTGGTCTGTTGAGCATTTGCCACCTCTCAATGCTCTGGTGATATAAAAGTCACGCAGATCACGTTGTTGGTAGATGATAAAATCTATTTGATGCTAGTGCTTCGATCTTGGATGTATCCAGGTGGTTTTGTAAGCATCGTTTAGTTGGAAGGATGTATTCATGTCTGAGAGATTGTGCTGGGAGCACAGTTAAAGCAGAAGTTAGCCGTTTGAGTTTTCATGACCGATACTATGCTGACCAATAATGCCAACCCATGCTGTATGATTTGAGCTGATTCTCGTGTTAAAATCCCCCAGGATGATCAAATTATCACATGCAGGTACGATGCGTACAGCTTCACCAATCTGTTGGTAGAAGGCTTCTTTGTTTTCATCTTGGTTTGTATGATGGGGGCAAAACACTTACCAAAATAGTATATGCATTGTCTGATATGGGAAGCATCATAGTCATGATTCTGTCATTGATGCCCTGGGGTTGTGACTCAAGCTGAGAGACGAGAGGGGTCCTTACTGCAAATCCAACACCTGTCTTCCTTTCAGCTTTGTGACCTAACCAGTATATAGTATATCCTGATCTAACCTCGCTTAATTGACCCCTGTCTAAAACTCTTGTTCTGCTGAGGTCAGCAAAGTCAACTTTGTATTTTTGGAGCTCTCATGTTACCAAGGCAGTTCTTCTTTCTGGTCAGTTGGCCTCTTTTCTATCTAGGAGAATTTGCACATTCCAAGCAGCAACAATCAAGGGCTTAGCGGTCCATTTCCGTTGGCGGTAACCTGTTTGAACCCAGAAATTCTTGGCACCCTCTGCTCCTTTCCTGTCTGCTGGCTTAAGTTGCTGTTGTTTTCGCTGAGCCTCAGCAACTCTCTCCACTTGCCTCTACAAGTCCAGGGCAAACTGAGGTCGAGACAGCTGTTCTCATAGGAGACACATATGGCTGAACAGTAGATGGCAAGTCGCAGCATATGGCCCAAACCACAAGCAGTGCTCTGTGGCAATGTCCTTTATGCAGTATGCGGCTGCGGGATTTTCTGTCTGGGTTTACTCCCATAGCTTTTCCCACAAATAGGTAACCCACAATGCAGTGGAGACAGGCGCAGGTCGTACAGTCTACTGTCATACTGTAGCAGAGACTTAGCTCTGACCTGACAGACTATATCTCTATAACATCTGACTATCAACTTTAGTGGTCACCTCCATCATGGCAGCATTGTCAACACTTAAGACTCTGTGGCCACTGAAATGGCATAACTACATGACAGCAGCAATAACAACAACAAATCTTGCTGATGCAGGTTGAAAGAGTTTGCCAGTTAACTGCTGGAAGATTTTGAGTGAAGTGAATATGCATCTGTTGGAGTGTAATTCATCCTTGTGAAACATAATTCTGAACAATTCCAAAATTATTACTTCGTGTATATGTTTTTCACCTAGTGGCTGCCAACAGGCAAAGCTCAACATGCTTGCTTGTATCACTGTGTCAGCGATATCAGGGAGTGGATATCAAGTAAGAACTGTTGAACAATTTAGTTTTGGACAGGAATTGCCTTTGGAAGGTTTGCAAATTTTATAATTTCATATAAGTAGTTCTTGTTTCTTAATATCATATCTTAATGCTGTTTTGAGAAACTAGACTTCAGTTTAACATGAAACACCTGAGAGTGCAGATGGGATCCAGAGCACCACTGTCTCTACACAATCACCTCCCAGCTTCTGACGTCACATGGTAGCCGATTGATAAAGCAAAAGGGGTCCTGTCCTTGCACTGCATGACCCAGCCATGAGTACTTTTGTTTACAATCCGAATGGCAGGGCGGGAGGATGACAAACTCCAGGACATAGCCACACAACAAGCACCAACCAGGCCTAGCCCAGCTACCAGACCAAGTGATAATGGAATAACTCTCCCCCACTTCACTCAATTCTTTTTCAGACAACCTGCCCGCCATTAACCCGTATAGCTGCCGGTGCTTTTACCTTTTCTGTTGTTTCAACACTTAGCAGTCGGAAGCTCCCAACTTTACTTTACCACAACCTCGGGGACTATGCGTATGGCTGCAAAAGTGATCAGGCAGATACATGTACTCTTGACACAGCACATTTTGCTTCTGAGCTAGGTCTGACATGCCTTCAAAAGGAACCCACATTCACTGTCTTTCCAAGCCATCACCACCCTGCAGTCATTAGACCTGATTCCTTGAAGCCAGCAGCCAAGCTGCAAGTCAAAAAAGAAGAAACACCTGAGAGTACTGATGGGGCCCAGAGCATGCTTGCTTCACTTCTCTCTTAGTATCATCTTCCAGCTCCCACTGCTACTTATGTGTGCAATAGCATTACAGAGTTACCAGCCAGAAATATTATGTTATCATTTTACATGTTTCTTGGAGTTTAGGCGTAAAATTTAGTAGATCTGATGTCTGACATCTGAAGTTTTATTTATTTTCTGAATATTTTTGGCCGACTGATTTTTTTTCTGGATTTAGGATCTGCCAGAATGGTGTCTGCATTTGCATCAATTTCCTTTATTCTTTTGATATATGACGATGTATCCAGTCATCAAACCAGCGCATATAGCATAAGCATCAACAGTGACTTCAATCGATTGAGTATCAATGAAGTTTGCCCAGGTGTGCAACATCTCATGCAGTACAGTACAATGAACACTTCACTTCTACAAGTCAATGTATCAGAGTGCGAAAACACCATGGCCATCATGCCAACATACCAGGAAGTGACGTATGGGGTATGTGGTATTTCTACTATTTACTGTCATTTGAAAATACAGGTACCAAAGGGTATGATTGCACGCACTAATATTCAACGATTATCATACTGGTGTGATAGCGGTGTATGGAAAACTGAATTTTACGCAGTGTTTGCTAAAAGTTGTATGCATTGGAATGTGGCAAACATTCTTCTACAGAAATGTTTGTTGACTCTCCAACAAATCACATGATTGTTTCACACTATAACTTTCCTCCTGTGAAAGTGACATTTGAAGCAGCCCAAGAACACAATTTGGTTGTAGTGCATCAGTCTGCCCATTCTGGATATGTCACATTACCAAAGCTGCCCAAAGAATTCATCCCACTATGGGCTGAGCTAAAAACCTGCCCTGTATGTGCCATCATGATAAGTTTTCAGAACATACAAGACAAGTGGTGTATTGACACAGAATTCACATACAGACAGCCAAATACAAGTGATGAAAAGATGGTAGGGATCTGTATCCGATATGAAACGCAAGCACGTGTCTTCTCAGCATCATATCTTCAAATTAGAATTCCACGAATATCAAAGACGGTTTTCTCATTCAGAATGTTGTTTTCTTTTCATGTTGAGACTGACCAGCCGCAAATGTTACGGAATGGTTTATTTAACTGTTCTGTCGAACAGTGGTCAAGGTTCAAGCACCACCTGGACTGTAACATGAAGGTAGAGTGTGAAGATGGACAGGATGAAACAGAATACTGTCCCTTTAGCAGTCCTGAATGTCAAGGGTTAGTGGCTTCATACAATAAATGTTATAAATATATCAGGCTAAATGTAACTTTATCTCATACGAAAGCTGAGCACATATGTCTGAAGATGGGTGGAAATTTAGCTTCTGTCAAAACCCGGCATGAACAAAACGACTTTGTACATATGTTTAAACATTTTGATTTTTTTATCGTATTGGTAGGTTATACATCAGGCTGGAAATTAGTACCCCTTATGTACAGCATGTTTCGTAAATGGTCTGATAAAACATTGATCTATAACATGAATCACTTCATATTAGATGAACCGTACATACCTTCCAAAACTTTAATGTCTGAAGAGATTGTGATGATGACTTTCAATTGGGCCACAGAATTAAAAGACATATGTGGGAAACAAATTGTATGTGAAACAAAACGACGACAAAGAAATGTTGTCCATGTGGAAAATATTGAGTTCTCTGACATAGTTTCACGTGTCTTCATGTCCTCACGAACACAACAGAGCCTCTTCTACTGTGCAGATGGTCACATGACACACCCATTTTTACCATGTGATCACAGCTCGTACAGTGGTCAGATGAAGTCTTCCCGTGTCTGCATACTCTTGGACACAAGGTCAAAGAACAATACAATCTTTCAGGGGGGAAAAAGTACTGTGCATATCATTGACATGTTTAGGTGTGATGATGACGAAACAACAGTGCCCTATACACTGATATGTAACATGATAGAGGACTGTCCTGATAACAGTGATGAGACGTTCTGCATACATCCTTCATGTAATGACTTTCTCTGTTCTGGTGGCCAGTGTGTGACCTCCAGTCAGCACTGCAATGGACATGCAGATTGTCTTCATGATTCAGATGAAGCCGGGTGTGATGAGGATCATTACAACCACAGAGAACCAGAGAGTGATCAACAGCTTCTTATCAACCTGGATGGTACAGGTTACTTTACCCAGCAAGTGATGAAGGATGAGGAGTCGTGTCCTGACACTCATTACCGTTGTACAGCTGATGTGACATATTGTCTACCTGTCTACACTAGATGTAACAGATTTTATGATTGTATTTATGGCGAAGATGAACAGGATTGTGATATAATAACGTGTCCTGGTTTCTACCTGTGTCTAGCTTCCAAAGTGTGTGTGCATGGAGATCATCTGTGTGATGGCTGGGGTCAGTGCCCACATCATGATGATGAATGGATGTGTGACATGACCTGTCCTGAAGGCTGTCTGTGTCAAGGTCACTCGTTTTTGTGTAGTACACCTTTCTCTGCTGACCACTTTCCTCAGCTTCTCTTCTTAGAGGTCAAGGGTTCAGGGATGGCCCTGACTGATGTCAGTACCAATGCATATCTTATCTATCTGAGACTGTCAGACTGTTCCTTAGTCGATGTACCTTACGTGAAGCTGTTCAACTTACAGCTCATTGATCTGTCCAGTAACTTAATCAGAACAATTGACATGAATGTGTTTTTAGAATTACCAAATTTAAGGATAATAGATTTATCAAATAACCTCTGGTTTTATTGACAAGCAAATGTTTTAAGGTGTACTATCCATTGAAGGAATTAGACCTTTCAAGGACACGCTTAGAAATGTTTAATGACAAACTGTTCATGTACATACCACATTTAGAAATGTTGAATTTGTCTTTCTCTGCCATCGCAGCCTTTCGATATGGAGGCTTTCAACACACGCCCAGACTTAATAAACTGGACATAAGAGGGAACCCAGTTAAACGCGTTCATTTCAATATATTTTCAAACTTAAACTTTTTGAATTCAATTTTATCATCAAATTTTAGATTATGCTGTAAAAGTTTATTTCCTAAAACTTCCAATGAAATTAAGTGTTTAGCATCACATCCTGTGTTTTCTTCATGCACAAAATTATTATCCACAGATCTGTATAGAGTCTTCTTTTGGCTAGTTAGCATATTGGCCAGTTTAGGTAATGTGCTTTGGCTCTGGCTTCATTTTTTACAGAGAAAGTATTTATGGATAGGTTTGTCACATTTCTTATTCATTACCAGTTTACTAATATCTGTATGGGAATCTCCACAGGCACAGTTACTATAGGAAATGAACTGTTTTATGAAAACTATATACATTTTGAAATGGCATGGATCAACAGTGTGATTTGTAAAATGGTAGCTTTCCTGACACTACTGTCCACTCAGGTGTCAGTATTGATAGTCTGGCTCATTACACTGGATCAAGTCACCATCTTTTGCTTCCCCTTAATCAGTTTCAGTAAACAGACAACAGCTGCAACATGTATGGTAGCCTGGGTTGTTGGAATAGCCTTGTCATCCAAACTTCTTTTATCTGAGCTGCCACATTGGAGCCTTGATGGCCAGTCTGTCCTGTGTCACGTAGCATTATTTGATTGTCTGATTTGTAATAACCGACAGAATATTGACTCTGTAGTTATTGTGGTGTTTAATTTTTTCTTGTGTTTATTCTTTGTGATTGGTCAAGTTATTATTTTCCGTCAAATGCCAAAATACCAAATTGCCACTGATAATACGCAGAGATCACTTCATTCTTCTGCCTTGTTTTATAAACAAAATAGCTGTCACATGCGCTATGTGCTGGTTCACATTTGCTGGAATCATGGCTTTGGTATTACCTGGTGTTATACCAGAAAATGTGTTTGTGTCTGTGGTTGTGTTTATGCTACCCCTTCATTCTACACTCAGCCCGTTGTTTTACTTGTATACAACTAGAACACAGCAACAACAGAGAGAACAAGAAGAAAGAATAATACAAATATTAAAATCACGAATGTCTTGATTCATCAGATTACAGATGTGACAAAACAAAACCTAGATACAAAAGTACAGATTACTTATCGATTTGTGTAGCTACAACCAAAGCATGATTTGAGTCCAGTAAACATATGCCTTCATTCTGATGAATCCATTGTTTTTCAGTGAAGAAATAATCTCCCTTTGTGCAACAGACCACGCTTAAAATGATAATGTGGTAGTGATGAGAAGAGCAATGATAATTATAATGATTATGTGAAGACGTACACGGTAGCATCGTAGATGATGACCTTGAGGATTTACATCTCTGACTGACAGAAGTGCTGACTGGTCTGGAAATAGCATCCTCCAAAACTTGAAAATAATCTTTCACTTTCTATAGAGTTTGGTTGGTATGTCTTGTGTAAATGTGTGGCTTGCCTCCTTCCTTTTGTGTGTGAACTCTACTACGCCATAGCTTCATCTTAGTGTACACATGTGAACGATCAAAATCCCAGTGTGTGCCAGAATTACTTCTAATGTCTCCATGACGCTGTATGTCATGCTTGTCTTCAACCAAATGTTACTGACATATGCTCGCACATTCTGATGACAGGAAAACTCAATAGTTGCAGACTTTTTTCGTTCATCTTTCTGACATCTAAATGACCAAACAAGGTGGCCAGGATCAGTGGCCAGCACTTATTCTGGCGTTGAGATCCCAAGGATGAAGAGTGGCTTATATTAAACAGGATCTTGCTGTGTTTCAAGATAAGTAGGTCAGCGTCAGAGGTTAGGCCTGATAAGGACTGCCACTCCTTCTGCTGTTAGGAGATGGGCAGGAAAATGTATTTTCCCCATCATTCAGTGGGTGGTATGATGGAACCAGGCAGCTTGTTCCTGATGGCCACGCCATAGATTCTGGTCTCTTCAGGTGCTTTACCTGTCAGCAAAACATGAACTATTTCCTTGACACTTGCAGATGAGAGAAGACTTGTTTACCTTCTCTCTGTTCAGCTCATTGTTGATCGTAGTAATCCTTTGAAATTCACACACATTGTGAATGTTTTATTGGTAATACTTCTTATACCGAAACACCCAACTCCACAACTGTAGTATTCCGTTTTTGCTTCGTTTCCTCCTTCTGCACAAATGTTGATCAACTTGTGAAGAATTCACTCTATGGCCCAAGCATGCAGTGAAACATATGGGTCATAGTGGGACATTACCTTATTTGCTGGGAACTGGCCAGGCCAGGGCAGAGTAGCTGTATGGACAGATAGATCTGGACAACTCTCCTACATAGAGAAGTATTACCTGGCATGTCATACAATGCAGTCCAACAGTGAGGTTGACCAGTTGATAAAATGCTGCTTCCTGTGAAATGGGATAGAGTAAACTATCCAGGCCTCAAGCTAGACAACATTGATATGGAGAACCTGTGCCTACTCCTACAGCAGACCTCTGTCCCGTGATACTGATGGCTTTCTTATGAACAGTTACTATTAGTCATCTGTCCAGTTCCAGAATCAGATAAAAAAGATCATTTATATATTTATTCATTGACTGAATGAGTCATTCATTCATTAAAGTATTAATCAATGTTGATATATTCACTAGTTTAATCTTCATTCATTAATTTACTCGTTCACTTGCACACGCACTTATTCATCCATTATTTTTCTGTTTTATGTGATTTTCTCCTCTGTTCAAATCATTGTCCTATTATTTTCATCCTAATCAATCTGAGTATTTCATTTTCCCAGTAATTTTTATTTCAGTATTTTTCTTTTATGTCTTGTTAGTCATTTTCTTGTCCAGGTGGTAGTCTTTACTGTGTTCATTTAGTCCCCAAAATACATACTGCGATGTTTGAATACTGTTTTGATGTTGACGAATCACAGCTTCAAGAATATCATAAAACTTTTTATTGTTTTCATCTCATTCTGTCAGCACCATCATTATAGATACAGTTGAGCTATTTCCTTTTAAATCGGTTCTGTATCACGAATGCATTCCAGCATACTTAGTGTGCGTGCGCACGCGCGCGTGTTTGTGTTGCCATGTGTATGTGTGCATGTGTGTGCATATGTGTGCATGTGTGTGTGTGTGTATGTGTGTGTGTGTGTGTGTGTGTGTGTGTGTGTGTGGTGTGTGTGTGTGTTGTGTGTGTGTGTGTGTGTGTGTGTGTGTGTGTGTGTGTGTGTTTCTCTCTGAAATGCGTTTTTGTTTGCTTGAAAAGTAATAACGATACGAAAACTGAATGGTACATTTTCTACACAAAGACATCATGTGTGTGTGTGTGGTGTGTGTGTGTGTGTGTGTGTGTGTGTGTGTGTGTGGTGGTTGTGTGTGTGTGTGTGTGTGTGTGTGTGTAGGTGTGTTGGTGTGTGTGTGTGTGTGTGTGTGTGTGTGTGTGTGTGTGTGTGTGTGTGTTGTGTGTGTTGTGTGTGTGTCTGTGTGTGTGTGGGGGGGTTTCTCTCTGAAAATTATTTTTGTTTCCTTGAAAGGCAATAATGATAGGAAAAATGAATCGTACCTTCTTTAGACTATGACATCATGTCTGTTGTGTGTGTGTGTGTGTGTGTGTGTGTGTGTGTGTGTGTGTGTGTGTGTGTGTGTGTGGTGTGTGTGTGTGTGTGTGTGTGTTGTGTGTGTGTGTTTGTGTGTATATGTGTTCCGTATGTGTTTAGGTGTGTATTGGTGTGCCTGTATGTTGTTTGTGTGTGTGTCTATGGGTGTGTGTCTGTGTGTGTGTGTGTGTCTGTGTGTGTCTGTGTCTGTGTGTGTCTGTGTGTTTGTATGAATGTGTATGTGAGCCTCTGTAAATGTGTCTATATGCGTGAAGTGTGTGTGTGTATGTTTATATATATTATTATATATGTATGTGTGTGTGTGTGTGTGTGTGTGTTGTGTGTTTGTGTGTTTGTGTTTAGTGCGTGTTTGTGTATGAGTGTGTGTGTGTGTGTGTGAGTGTGTGTATGTGTGTGCATGTGTCTATGCTTATGTGTGTGTGTGCATTGTTAATGTGTGTGAGCGTGTGTGTGTTGTGTGTTGTGTGTGTGTGTGTGTGTGTGGTGTGTTGTGTGTGTGTGTGAGTGTGTGTGTATGTTTGTGTTTGTGTTTAGTGTGTGTGTGTGTTTGTGTGTGTGTGTGTTTATGTGTGTGAGTGTGCATACGTGTTTATGTGTGAGAGTGCATACGTTGTGTATGCGTGTTTTTATTGTTGTGTGTGTGTGTGTATGTTTGTGTTATGTATGTGTGTGTTTATGTGTGTGTGTGTGTGCGTGCTAGTGTGTGTATGTGTGTGCATATGTGTGTGAGTGTGTGTGTGTGCCTGTTTATGTATGCTTGTGTGTATGTGTGTGTGTATGTGTGTTTGTGTGTTTGTTTATGTGTGTGTTTGTGTGCCTGTATGTGTATTTATGTGTATGTGTGTTTGCTTGTGTGTTTGTATATGTGGTGGTGGTCTTTGATTTAATGTCTATTCACTAAAGTGATTTAAGACAAAATAAAAAAAATATGTTGTCTGGTCCTGGAGCGTTTCCCGTTTCATCTTTTTCAGTGCCGCTCTAACTTCATCTTTCATTATGGGTGGTCCTTCAAAGTTCTTTTTTATAATGTGTTCTTCGTTTCTGTCATCCTCAAAAAGGTCTTTAATGTACTTTCTCTTGTCATATTGGCAGATGTGATGCGTATGTGTGTATGTGTATTTTGTGTGTGTGAATGTGTGAGTGAGTGTGTGTGTGTATGTGTGTGTGTTTGTGTGTGTATTGTTATGTGCGTGCGTGCTGTGCGTGCGTGCGTGCGTGCGTGCATATATGTGTGTGTGTGTGTGTGTGTGTGATTGTGCGTGTATGTGTTTATGTGAATGCGTATGCGTGTCTGTATATGTGTGTATGTGTGTGAGTGAGGTTGTGTATGTGTTTATGTATATATATATATTATATATATATACATATATATATATAATATATATATATATTTATATAATAATATGATGCTAATCTTTACATTTTGATTACCACATCTGATAATATCATTGTATCTCCTGATTAGCAGACACCCTCCATCGCACCCCCAGCCTAAAATACCATGTAACTTCACTGTCCATACAATTACCCAACAAGTCCTATACATGCAACTGATGCTTTAAATTTGGTGAGGCACAGTAATTGTAAGGCGATAAACTAGAATGAAAAGCCCTACTGGAGAAATTATAGGAGCACCATTAGCATTTTTTTATCCATGTTATGGAAAATTACATTGGTTCCTTGCCCCACGTTGTGTATGTCCTCCGAAGCGAGATCACATGCAGGGGTGGGGGGTGGGGGGCACAGGGGTTAGGGTGTTTATGCGGGGGAGAAGAGTTGAGATTTAGTGAATCCGTGAGGCTGTTACGCTGTGACGAGACACAGTAGGGGTTGCTGAGCATGACTGACAGGAGAGATACGTTTTGTTTTTTTACCAGGAGAGGGTGAGGAGCGACAACAGACGAAGGCATCGTGGACAAGAGGTATTAAAGACCTTTTGGGATGACAGAAACGAAGAACACATTATGACAAGACTTGAGGACGTAATGAAGATGAAGTTAAGAGGCATTGAAAAGATGAACCGGGAAACTAGCGAAATTATCAGAGCATATTGAAGCACATGGAGGTCAATTTGGATAGAAAATACAGCTCTATGAAATCACACGGAACCCAAGATTGAAATTCATTGCTTCCAGAAGAAGGAGGCTATGTGGATCAGCACATCAGTTTTACATTCTTTTAGAATAACAATGGGACAGAATGATCAAAGAAATGCAGAGTAGAGTGTGGAATGGTGGAGGAGGAAGACAGACAGAGTGAATTGCCAATAATCCAGAATTGCAGAGACATATGAGATGAATAACGAGTTTTGATTTTGCTTTTCGACAGAGAAGCTTCGATCGGGTTTCGACGATGAATTTATCAACCAACTGAGGCAAGTTTGAGAAAAATTAGTTCAATGAGTAGGGAGAGTCAATGAGACATAAACAATGTAAGTCTATTCCAATCAAGAGGAGTCCTACGGTTGTGTTTGTACCGAGTTTACACAGCAAAATCATTGGAAATCTGAAAACCCGATGTTCATGCATTCCGACCGACATTCATCGATAACTCCCTCAGTGCCACTACCAATTTAGGTCCACTTTTCCTATTTTTCCAATACCCCCCTTTGTGACATGAATTCCTGATATTCCCGTATTCCTACATGTCGATGCTATTTAAGTCTGAGTTTAGGCTTTGCGCAGTAAATGTGCCTACAGGTTCATTAGGTGTAACACCGTCGCCGACACGAGACGTCCTCCCGGACGAAGCTGCTCCATAGGAGCACCTATTTACATCGTTGTCTTTGATCTTTTTGTTTCTGTCCATGTTAACCTGGGAAAAATTACGATGGTGGTTTCCCGTTGCCTTCCATCGGTTTGTGTACGGTCTCTCCGATAGCCTTACTTTCTCCCGAGATGTCCACAAGGCAGTGGAGCCATTCACCCATAGCTTGGGGGTCTGGTTCGTGGGCACCAGGTCGTATCCACACGCCGGTGGGCCTGCATGCCTCACGTCTGGGGGCCAGACCTCCTCTGAGTCCTACGAGATTCAGCCTGAATCCGTGAAGTGCTCAGTTACCGCCTGTCGTCACGAGGAGGCACAGCATAGGGCTTGCTGATGGAGAGGCTATGTACTGACAGGTAGAGACTTACGCCTTTTGTTCTTCTTTCGCACAGCAGTGCTAGCCAGCGGTGCAGGCTGAAGCTGACACACTAGACGCATTACATCTGCCAATATGACAAGAGAGAGTACATTAAAGACCTTTTTTGAGGATGACAGAAACGAAGAACACATTATGAAAAAGAACTTTGAAGGACCACCCATAATGAAAGATGAAGTTAGAGCAGCACTGAAAAAGATGAAACCGGGAAAAGCTCCAGGACCAGACAACATTACTACAGAGATGATTGAAGCCCTGGAGGAATTTGGCATAGAAAAATAACAGTCCTCCTAAATGAAATTTACACTACTGGAAAAATCCCCAAAGATATGTCAAAATCAATTTTCATTGCACTTCCAAAGAAGACAGGGGCTATAGAATGCGAACTCCATCGCACAATCAGTTTGATGAGCCATGTAACAAAAATCCTGTTAAGAATAATCATGATGAGGACAAGGAATAGAATCAAAAGAAAAATAGCAGAAGAACAGTGTGGATTTGTGGAGGGGAAAGAAACTATTAATGCCATATACATCCTAAGAAATATGATAGAGAGGTCAAATGAGATGAATAAGGATTTGTATTTATGCTTTGTTGACTATACCAAGGCTTCCGATCGGGTACGACATGATGAATTGATCAACCAACTGGAGAGATTCAATGTTGATAGAAAAGATCTACGAATAATCAGAAATATGTACTGGGAACAAACAGCTGCAACGAGAATAGAAAACAATGTAAGCTCTTTCCAAAATATCAAAAGAGGAGTCAGACAGGGTTGTGTTTTGTCACCATATCTGTTTTCACTTTACAGCGAAAACATCATGAGAAACCTAGAAGAAGACCCTGGAAACCCGTTCAGTGCTTCCGACCGAATATTCGGTCGGAATAAACGTATGCCTTCAGTGCCACCGACCGAATATTTGGTCGGCGACTTTTCCTATTTTTAGCCAGAAAACCCCAACGCTTTCAGTGACGTATGAGATATCAACGGAAACTTCAGTATTCCCCTACATGTCGATGCTAATTGTGTATGTGTGACGTTTTACGGTCTTTTCTGCCGTGCAGTTGAAAATGTGACCCCCTACAGCTGATTACTATTCAGCGAGTGTAAACAATGGCGGACGGACTCGCTTCGACACCGAGCGTCGATCGGACCCGAAAAACAACTTCTGCAGCAAAAGAAGTTGCAGAAATCATTACTTGTGGAGCTGATTCTGATTTGCAGTCTGTCGATAAGAGCGAAAATGACGGGAATTTAGCGCAAGCAGGCGATA
The DNA here is from genome assembly GCA_030674185.1 of Monoplex corrugatus. Lineage (NCBI taxonomy): Eukaryota > Metazoa > Mollusca > Gastropoda > Littorinimorpha > Ranellidae > Monoplex > Monoplex corrugatus. The sequence goes on along the minus strand of CM060306.1, from coordinate 5,593,496 downwards.
TTTCGGTGTTGATGTCCGAAGTCGGACTTGACCCAGATACGAGTCGAAGTGGACATTACTAGCACTGGCGATCGTAAAAATGAAAGTACTGCTACTTCTGGTGTGTTGTAAAGTATACTGAACAAGAAAATTTATAGTGTTGTGGGGTTTTCTGGGCTGGATGAAGAGATATGATTTTTTTTATATTTTAAGTCGAGACGTTTAAAACACCGTGGCACAGGCGATTCACCTTTTTATTTACACTTTGGCAGCGAAGGGGTTTTAATTAAAGGTTGGAGGGAAATTGATAAACAACATTCGATATGCAGATGACACAAACATACCGTGCTAATTGCAGAAAGTGAAAGAGACCTACAAAACCTGGTGAATATACTAGAAATATAAAGCAAAGGTAAGGGGCTGGAACTAAACA
>CM060306.1:5575584-5588084 GCA_030674185.1 Monoplex corrugatus | reverse complement strand
GAAGAGTACAGGTCTCCATGTACATTTGCATGGAATTCATCACACAAACATGACACTGAGTCAAACGATCAGTACACCACTTTAGTCCAGACATTTACATGTCATGATGGGTCACCACGCTGTCATATACCCTAGTATGTGACTTTATACCTGATTGTCAGGATAAGAGTGATGAGTCCTTCTGTACACATCCTCCTTGTGTCAACAGTTTACCTGTACCAATGGTCAGTGTGTGTCCTATGATCAAGTGTGTGACCAACTGTCTCAATGTCCAGATGAATCAGACGAAAAGAACTGCGATAATTATGTAGGTGATTTTTGGGAGCAGTCTTTTCCATCCCCTGCTCTCATAAATTTTGATGGCAACAACAATTTCATATCAACACCAATGAATACGAATGACTCATGTCCTGATAGTCACTATCGTTGTCCTGGGAAGTTAAATGACTGCCTGCCAGTCTACACACGATGCAATGGGATGTACGACTGTATTGGCCATGAGGATGAAGAAGGGTGTGAGGAAGTTATGTGTCCTGGATTCTTTCGATGCAGAGCTTCTACAATATGTGTCCATGGCGACCACCTGTGTGATGGCTGGCCTCACTGCCCGATGCATGATGATGAATTAGCATGTTATATATCCTGTCCTCAGGATGTCTATGTCAAGGTCATTCTTTTCTGTGTCTGCAGTCTTTCTCTGCTTCACTTTTCAGCCAGCTCCGTTCCTTGGATGCCACTGGTTCAGAAATAAATCTGTCTGATCTGAGTAGTCATGTATATCTAATTCACCTGATATTTGCCAATTGTTCCTTAAGCTTTCTGCCTAACATGACGTGGTTCAATCTGAGGTTTCTGGACCTCACAGGCAACAGGCTGCAGCATGTCAACATGGTTCACTTTGTTCGTCTGAACAGTCTACATACACTGTCCCTGTCAAAAAATCCTCTTATCTCATTCTACTTCCATTCCATGTCTGTTGTACACCAAAGTACGCTAGAAACGATAGATTTGTCACACACCACGCTAACAGTGTTTGATACCAAAGCCTTGTCAAAATTCTTGCGTTTGAAGAAACTGAATTTAACATTTACTACCATTCACACTATCAGCTCTTATGGCTTTCAGTTCACACCACAGTTGACTGAAGTGTACATGGATGGTAGTCCTATCAAAACATTTCCACCTAATCTGTTCAAAGGTCTTTCCAACCTGGACATAATAGCAACACAGAGCTACAAATTATGCTGCAAGGAGATACTTCCAGACGGTCCTGATGACATCGTTTGCACAGCTCCCAATGATGAAGTTTCGTCCTGTAAAGATTTATTGCAATCTCAAATGTACCGAGTGTTTCTGTGGCTCATCTCCAGCCTGTCAATAACTGGAAACGTCTTCTGTTTCGTGCTACGTCTGTCTTCACGAAAGATGGTATCTTCCAGTGGTTTCAGTGTCTTTGTCACCACCCTGGACCCTGGCTGACTTTCTGATGGGGACCTAATTGCTATAATTGGCGTGGCTGATGAACTGTTTCGTGGTAGATATCTCCATTTTGATGACTCATGGAAAAGCAGTGTGGCCTGTAAGGTGGCAGGATTTCTGTCCCTGTTCTCCAGTGAGGCATCAGCTCTAATTATCGGGCTCATCACGCTTGATCGTTTTATTGTTATTGGCTTTCCATTCAGCTCTTTACGGTTTGACAAACATCAGCAGCAATGGCTTGTCTGTTGACTGGGTTGATTGCTTGGATTCTTGCCTTTGTGCCTTTACTTCCAGTGACATCACACTGGCACTTTTACAGCCAGACAGGTATTTGTATTCCTCTGCCAGTCACTAGACGTTCATTTCATGGACAGGTATATTCCTTCAGCATAATGATTATCCTGAATTTTGTGTTGTTTCTGTTAATCTCAGCAGGACAAGCTTCAATTTACTGCTCAGTACGGAAACATTCCTTGACGACAAATACAACGAAACTATCAAGGGACATGACAATAGCACGACGGTTGATCAGTGTAGCTGTAACAGATTTCCTATGCTGGTTTCCCATCGGGCTGTGTGGAATATTGGCATCTGCTGGTATTCCTGTCTCTGGAGAAATAAACGTAGCACTAGCCATTTTTGTACTGCCCATAAACTCTGCTCTTAATCCCTTCGTGTATACTTTCAACGTTGTTGCAGAAAAGCAGAGGAAATCAAAAGAAAGAAAAATTTTGAAATGGTTTGAATCCCAACGTGGTTTTAAATAGTTAATTGTGAGGGCAATAAAAAGACCTTCGCTCTGTTTAAGAACTTTAAGTTTTATGAGAGAGAGGGGGGAGAGAGACTGAGAGAGAGTAAATGAGAGAGGGGAGAGAGAGAGCGAGAGAGAGAGAGAAAGATTGAGAGAGAGAGAGAAAGAGAGAGAGAGAGTGAGACAGAGTGAGAGAGATGATAACGGTGATGATACTTTATTTTCCAACTGTAGAAGTTATCATCTAAAAACCTGGGGTTTTTTTCAAACTTGTCATTTCTTGCGTGCTGGGTGTGTTCGTGTTTCCACAAGCCAGCCACTTACGTGACTCACAGGATCTTTAACATGCATACTTGATGTCCTGCACGCGTGTCAAAACACGCTAACAATTCAACAAACAACATCAAACAATAAGAACAACAACAACAAAACCCAAACAAATCAAACAACAAACCTCACCCTTTCAAGCTCTAAACCCATTTAACGACCTCTCAAACACTACAGCACACCAAGTCGTGTCCCAAGAAGATGAGTTGACAGAATAAAGTCTGATTATTGTACGAAGAGTTTCTGTTCTTGACTCGACTGACCGTTTACATTGTGCTTGACAATATTCTCCCAGTTTTTCTAGAGTATCTTTTCAGTTTTATTTTTTCCCCGTAGAATACACTTTCCCTCAAGAGTTCCCATCATACGATACATTTCTAGTTCCGTATTCATTTCATGGTTTGGATCTCAACAGTTTAGATTTTATAACGTTCTTCCACGGGTCCTAGTGTCAGTTTTATTTTCATTGTTTTAGTTCACACAGTTGACTTCCACACTTTACGTTACGATTCCAGGTTTATATCTTCCTACATTTTGTAGATTCACTGTTTTATTTTTCTTACTCTGCTTAATTAAGCAGAGTTTAAGGTTCACCTTCCAATTCTGAAATGCTTCCCACGTGGATCCATGTCTCATTTTGAAAGTCACAGGCGTCATGTAAACAGCCTCAACCAGGTCTGGTAGCCAGGCTCGCCCAGGGACGCATGCCAGGAGACACCCCAGATCATGTTCAGGTCACCATATACCCCCACAGAGACACGATCGATGGACGATGATTGGAACAACACTACAGGCAGAACCTCGACTATAACACCTCTTCATTGTCGACTATATGCACGTGACCAAATGTCTACAACGACGACACACGGGACAGGACGAATGGATGGGACAGTAGGATCTTCACCCTCACATTTTGCAGTTTCAGTATGTACTATGGATCAGCTGTTTAAAACTAGTTTGCAAAATGGGGACAAGATTCGGGTCGACTCCAGTCCAATGTGCGTCTATGACAGAAATTGACATCAACATTTCGCATTTCTAAATGCAAGCTTCATTAAAAAATAACCGTTGTCTATCAGAAAGAACATTATAACACTGAAAATGTGCTGCTTATATTCTGAGTAATAGTAAAGAGTTTACCTGTCAGTTGCTCCCAAATCAAACCAAATCGTCTTGAATAATAGAACTATGATTCTAACTGATTCAGAATATTTCCATTTCATCCATTGACACTGATAATATAATCATAAGATCCATTTAACACAATTAAGCATGTATGTGTGTATGTTTATATATACATGAATATGTATCCATACGTATGCTAACAACACGTATGTGAACGACCCAAAGACCAGTGTGTGTACGGCCTAAAGGTTTCTGGATCAACAACTATCTATACCTCTAACCACTGAAGTCTACTGACAGAGACAGCTGGCATCTTACCAAGCTGGACTGAGCACTTCAACACGCTACTAGACAGATAGTTGACAGTACTGGATGATGCCACTGGAGCAATTCTCTACTCTCCAGTAAAGGAATCTCTGGCAGACCTACCCTCCAGTGCCAAGGTTACCAAAGACTTGAGCCAAGCCACTATATACGAGGGTACCAGAAGCCGATGGTATTTCTACAGATATCTATGGTAATGGGGACAGCTCACAAAAATTGGAAGATGTTTTAATTAGATAAAAGGCAAGATGGGTGGTTGATAGAAACAGTTTAACTGAGTGTTTTGTGGCCTCCAAAAACGTAATTACATTAGCAAACAAATCCCCAAACGCAATCTTTGCAATGGTACTGAAATTCAAGACACAGACAACATTGTCAGAGCCATTAAACATTTTTATGATAATTTGTAAAGAAAGTAAACACAAGAGGAAGCTGAGATAGAAGAATTAGTTGCTGACAACCCTACATTAACAGACCAGGAAAATATCTTATTTGAACGAAATATCACTTTGGATGAAGCTACTTATGCTCTTGGAAATATGAAAAACAAATAAAGGCATGGTACAGATGACTTTACTTCTGAATTGTTAAAACACCATGACATTTGAACAAATACTGTTCTACAGAGGAGGTACTGATGAAAGCAGAACCTAAGGCCACAGGACTCCTTCCCCACAGCACCTGTTCCTTCAGAATATGTCTGGTATACCACATGAAGATCCATGCTATGTGATAAGAGACTAGTATACCAACTCATATACCAGATGCCTTAGGTATGCCTGCTAGCATTCCTTTTTCATTTACCTGTTCTTTAAAAAAGTACACCACAAAACAAACAAAATAACAAAACAAAGTTAGTGTATAGGTATGTATGTACATGTATGTATGTACGTCTGCATATATGTATGTATGTATGTATGTATGTATGTATGATGTATGTATGTATGTATGTATGTATGTATATGTAACATGACCTTGGTATTTTTAACCATATATTATGTATTATGTTTTGCAACGCGTGTGTATATATGTATATATTTGAATGTCTGAGCGCTGAGTGTTTAAAGGAAGCGCACCTGGTGGTCGTGTTAGCCAGGTGGGTAAACGCTGGACTTCCCGTAAAATAGTTCTGAGTTTGATCCAGCTAGACGGGTCTGTCTGGTGGCTGAACAGTGGATCATTTTCTGATTTCCGAACTCAACTCGTCTGAAAAACTGTCAGTGCAGAAACTACCTTCATGTGTATACTTTTGCAAAATGTCAACTATGCAGGTTAAAGATCATGTAAATCATGCCAGATGTCGGCTAATGGCAATATAAAAACACTCATCATGCACGCCCGTTTGTGGGTGTACATTTGCAGAACAACAAATATGCACGTTAAAGACCCTGTAAGTCATGTCAGTCGCTTGTTTATGTAAACATAAAAACACCCAGCACCTACATCCATCATAGACAGAGTATGCAGACTGTGCAGCAACTTATCAACTACACATGCATACATGCCTCCAAACCATCAGAACACAAACATCAGAACATACAAAACAAAACAAACAAAGAGTTGAAAATAAGATAAAAATGGAGAGAAAGCATTAAAAAAAAAGCAAAAAGAAATAACCACATTAAAAATACCTTATTTCATTTTTCTGTTATTATTGATAAATGAAGATAATAAAACACACACACACACATACATACATACATGCACCACACACACACACACACACATATATATACACACATACACACACACGCACACACATACACACACACACACACACACACGCACACACACTGACACACACACACACGCACATACACACAAACACACACACACACACTCACACACACACACTCATACACACACACTCACAAACACACACATACACACACACACACAGACTCACACACACACACACATACACACACACACATACACACACACTCACAAACACACACACACACACACAAACACACACTCACAAACACACACACACACACATACACACACATACACGTAGAGACACACACGCACGCATGCATGCACAATGCTCTGTGGGCATGTTTCTATCACAAAACATCAACCAGTAATCGCTCTTCTTGTAAAAACACAAAGCAACTCACTCCACACTATTTCTCTGTGCTTCCTGCCCAAGAAACAGAACCACCGCTTGAAGAGTATGAAGAAGCTTGTTAGGTTGCCTCCCTTGCACAAGACGAGCAGTAATTGGGTCAACGTGGAGAAGATCAAAGCTGTTACGACAACACTTGTCCTTTGTTGCTTGTAGCTGAGGTGTCTGTGTTCCCTGTTTCTGTTTCTTTATCTCCCTTTATTAAAAAGCGAGATTTGTTCATATCAACTTGAGGTGTTGTGTGTGTGTGTGTGTGTGTGTGTGTGTGTGTGTGTGTGTGTGTGTGTGTGTGTGTGTGTGTGTGTGTGTGTGTAACTGTGATAAAAGTATGTGAGTAAGATTTTCTCAGCTGTTTCTGGATGGATATTTACCAAACCTTGGTGAAAGATGTGGACTGTTGAGGTGGATCAAACACACCAGTTTGAAGGTCAAGAAGATGAGGTCAAGGTCACATGGTTAAAAAACGAAATGCCTAAACCAGGTTTTTTGATAAGGTGTATAAACAGCACGTTTTTTGAAGAGATGCAAAGTTTTAATGTCTATTTCCACTTTGTGATAGTCTGAGATTTCCTGTGCTTTTAATGTCTGTTTCCACTTTGTGATAGTCTAAGATTTTCTTCGCTTTTAATGTCTGTTTCCACTGTGTGATAGTCTAAGATTTCCTTTGTTTTTAATGTCTGTTTCCATTTTGTGATAGTCTAAAATGTCCTTTGTTTTTAATGTCTGTTTCCACTTTGTTGTACTCTAAGATTTCCTTTGCTTTTAATGTATGTTTCCACTTTGTGATAGTCTGAGATTTCCTTTGCTTTTAATGCCTGTTTCCACTTTGTGATAGTCTGAGATTTCCTTTGCTTTTAATGCCTGTTTCCACTTTGTGATAGTCTAAGATTTCCTTTGCTTTTAATGTCTGTTTCCATTTTGTTGTAATCTAAGATTTTCTTTGCTTTTAATGTCTGTTTCCACTTTGTTTTAATCTAAGATTTTCTTTGCTTTTAATGTCTGTTTCCACTTTGTTTTAATCTAAGATTTCCATTGCTTCAAATCAGTTTAATTTCATCAGATGAAAGTTGAATGCCAAGAAAACCAAATTTTTACACAGTGGCCTGGGACTAGCCAAATCTACCCACATAGGTCAAGACAAAGTGGAAGAAGTCTGCCAGTTCAAATATTTATGATCGATCAAATCCAACAATGCAGATTGTTCTATAGACATCAACACCAGAACTAACACGGCAAACAAACAGAGAATAGACCTCATGAACATCTAGAAATACAGAACAGCAGACACAAAATTAAAAATGAGAATAATGAAATGTCTGGTCTGGAGCATCATGACATAAGGAGCTGAATGATGGAACCTCAAAAAGTAAAACATAAAGAAAATAAATTCATCTAAAATGTGGTTCTATAGACGTCTCTTAAGGGTGAGTAGAACAGAGGAGAGAAGTGACAAGAGCATACTCGACGAACTGAAAATCTGCAGAAAACTTGTAAAGGTCATTCTTAAAAAGAAATGGACTTTGTATGGACACGTGTGCAGAAATAAAAAAAATGCACTCTCATGAAAGATGTCATTCAGGGAAAAGGAACCAGAAAAAAACACAAATATAGAACCAGATCGCGTATTTGATACAACCAGACAAGACAGGCGCCTTTGTCAAGAGTAAACAAATAATAATAATAATTAATTTAATAATTACAATATTTATATAGCGCAAAATCTTGATAAAATCAAATCTAAGCGCTGAAACACACACACACGCACGCACGCACACACACGCACGCACGCACGCACACACACGCACCCACGCACACACACACACACACACACACACACACACTGGCTATAAATGGGGAGAAAGAATAAAAACAATGGAAAATTATAGAGAGCATATTATATACAATTATATATTGCAATGTGATTCCCCTCCGAGTGGAGACAGGCTGCAGAGGGGATTGAGTGAGGTCAGGATTTTATGCAGAGGAGAAAAGGTGAGTTTTGAGAGCGGACTTGAAGGAGACAAAAGTAGGTTGCTGACGGACTGAGAGAGGAAGTTTGTTCCAGGAGAGTGGACCAGAAACAGAGAAGGCTCGTGGACCATAGGTATTGAGCTTTGTGCGTGGAAAGCGAAAAGTCAGAGGATCGGAGGCAGAGCGGAGGGTACGTGAAGGAACATAGATCTCAAGTAGGCTTGACAGGTAATCGGGGGCTGCGTTATTGAGGCTTTTGTAGCACATGGTGTCTAGTTTGTACTGTATGCGCTTTGATACAGGGAGCCAGTGAAGTTGTGCCAGGAGAGGAGATATGTGGTCAGCTTTTTTCTTTTTGAGTACAAGGCGTACAGCATTGTTTTGAATGCGCTGTAGGATGTGAGTGGTGGAGGCAGAAAGACCGGACAGGAGTGAATTGCAATAGTCAATGCGAGACATTATGAAGGAGAGAACGAGTTTTGCAGTTGTTTCCACAGAGAGATACTTCCTGATCAGGCTTATACGATGGAGGTGATAGTAGCAAGATCTGGCAGTTTGAGAAACAAAGTTGTTCATGGAGAGGTAGAGTCAATGCAGACACCAAGGTTTTTAGCTGAATCAGAAATTGGGACTGATGTGTTACATAATGGGAGAGAAAGAGGAGGCAGCTGAGAAAGTTTCTGACGGGTGCCAATGAGGATAGCTTCTGTCTTGTCATCATTTAGCTGAAGTTTGTTGTATGTCATCCAATTTTTAATGTCCGAGTAACACTCAGTGGTGCGAGTCAGGAGGCGCTGTATATTGTCAGGTGAGTCACTGTCTTGAAGTTGGGTGTCATCAGCATAGAAGTGGTGTTTTATAGAGTGGGATTGATGATGGTGGACAGGGGGGAGGTGTAAAGAGTGAAAAGAACAGAGCCAATGACAGATCCTTGTGGAACACCACAGGTCAGGTATGCAGGTTGAGAGAAGTGCCATTGATGAGAACAGTTTGTTTTCTGTTTGATAGATATGAAGTGAACCAGGAGAGAGCAATGTCAGAGATGCCAAAAGTATGATGAAGTCTAGAAAGGAGAATACCATGATGAATGGTATCAAAGGCTGCAGACAGATCAAAGAGTGTGAGGAGAGAGACTTTGCCAGTATCAGTTGCAAGGAAGAGATTGTTGAGAATGTGTAGCAAGGCAGTTTCAGTGCTATGGCACTGGCGGTAGGCTGACTGGAAAGGATTGAGGAGATTGTTGGCAGACAGGTGAGAGTTCAGTTGGTTGAGGACAACTTTTTCAAGCAGTTTTGACAAGAAAGAGAGATTAGAGATAGGCCGGTAATTTTTCAGTTCATTTGGGTCTAAATTGTATTTCTTGAGGAGAGGGTGAACAATAGCAGACTTGAAAGAATCTGGGACAGTTCCAGTTTGGAGAGAAGTGTTGATGATGTCAGTGATGAATGGGAGGAGCATAGGGAGACAGTCAGAGTAGAGAGAACCTGGAAGAGGATCCAGTTCGCAGGTTTTGAACGACATGGATCTGATTGTGTTGAGAATTTCTTCTTGTGAGACTGGGGTAAAAGTAGTAAGAGGTGTGCCAGAGAAGGAAGGGTCAGGTGGGCATGGTTGACAGGGTGTCCTGTCAAGCCTGTCAGAAGAGTTTGTATTTTGGTGGTGAAATACTTGGAGAATACAGATGGGAGTTCTTCATTTGTGTGTTTTGTTGGGAGAGGTAAATCTTTTCGTGTGCCAAGGAGATGATTCATGGTTGAAAAGAGTTCTTTTGAAGAAGAGGCATTCAGGATTTTGGTTTGGAAATAGCTTGTTTTTGCAGATGCAATGAGGGTGGATACTTTTGTTTTAGAGGCTTGGAAAAGTTGCCTATGTACAGTGAGTTTGGATTTGCGCCAGCGGCGCTCTGCTCTGCGGCGGGCACGTTTTGCACAGGCAATCTCATGAGTGAGCCAGGGGGTAGGGGGGCGGTCAGGTAAAAGACGGGTTGTGGCTGGAGCATGAGTGTCCAGAAGATGGTGGAGAGTAGTGTAGAATTCATCGGCAAGGTTATGTGACTTTTCAGAAAGAAGACGGAAGGCATCAGATGAAAATGTGGAGAGGTCGATAGATTTGAGATTGCGTCGAGTCACTGTACGCATGGTACGGGAAGGAGGAGGAATGTCAAGAGAACAGAGAATTGCAGAGTGGTCAGATGGAAGGGCTGAAGTTAGACGGGTAGAAAGAACTAAGCAGTTATCAGTAGCTGAATTGTGGTGATCACGAGAAATGATCCAGTCAAGAATGTGACCTTTTTGATGGGTTGGTTCAGAAATGTGTTGAGTCATATTGTGATTGGACAGAGAGTTGATGATATGTCTTGTGTCATAACGGTGAGTGTTGTCATAGTGGACATTGATGTCACCTAGAATGATGAGATTTCCAGGTAAGAGGCAGTAGTAATCAAGAAGTTGATCAAAGTCAGAGAGAAACATGGATGTGGTGAGCTTGTTGGCAGAGCTAGGTGGAGGTCGATAGACACAGGAGAAGGTGATGGGGTGAGGGGTGGATTGGAAGGATACTTCAACGTGCTCGAAAGAAGGATGGGAGAAAGGCAGAGACTGCGAGAAAGACAGGCGGAATGGAGTGAGTCGTTGTAGAGGATGGCGATACCACCACCTCGGGATGAGCGACATAGATCACAAACGAAAAGACAAAACAAAACAAAAACCTCCAAATACAAAACTTTGGAGAAAAAAAATAAAGGCTTTCTGCTGCTTCCTCCAATGGGGGGAAAGAACTAAATTGAAATCATAATGTGTTTGTGAGTAATGATGAGAACTTGGAAGAAAAGCAAATATGATGTCAGAGGGGAACTGAGATGAATTTGAAAAGTGGTCATGCCATATCAGTATTTTTTTATCCTGAAGAGGACCAGGGCTAAAACTATGAAAACTATGACGCAATGGCTAAGAGTACTTTTTGAAATGTAAGTTTATTACTGTTAAATAATGCATAAATGTACATACACATTTATACATACATGCACACACATATTCATATATATATGCATATATGTATATATATATGTATATATATAGGCCTACATATACATATATACATATACATGCATATATGTATATAAATATATACACATATGTATATTTGCATATATACATATGAATATCTACACTCATGCATATACATGGATATGCACACATCCCAACATAAATCTAAATAATAATAGAAAATATAAACATATGACTGACTGAATGGAAAAATACATGATCAAGAGGTATGGATGATGTAAATGGATCGTACCTAGAGCAACGAATCCAGTCTGACCATGGAATAGTAAGAAAAACATCTCAAACCAACAACCAAGGAGCTGAAGAGAAAACCCAGAGTCCCCGGAGAAAAATGCACTTAGTCAGACGTGGCTGGGTGTATCTTGTGAAACAAGAATTAAAACAGACTAAAACCATATAATAAAAAGCCACATGTGACAGCTGCAAAGACAAGACCTCATTGAGATAGGAAAATGGTGATAATATGGATTATTTCAGTTGGATAAGATAAGGAGAGGGCAAATGAAAGTATCATTAATCATCATTGAAGTAAAATATACATGGACTCAGGGGCACATTGAAAGACGATTGTATGCATAAATTCTTCCAAGCAGGAGAAACATTAACCATACATGAAGGACAAGGAAAGTAATATCCATATATTCGAGCAAATGCACACGCACACACATACACACCAAGGTAAACGTACATGCACAAAGCCATGTCTGGATCAAAGTACACGAAGTGACATTATACTGAATTCTGTTGAGGAAATCTTTATGATTTGTCATGAGACCATGTGGCTTGCGTGTTCCAAGTTTATCTATGAGACGGGATTCTCTGTCCTTCCTGTTTATGGTTCTGTTACTGTATAGAAGCCACAGACCTTTCATCTGGATGTCGTTGATCTAGTGATCTGATTGGTTGAAATAATTTGAGATAGTTTTATCTCTTTGATGTGGGATATCAGCCAAGTGTTCTTTGAAACGTGTATCAAGGGTACGTCCAGTTTCACCAAAATACAGTTGAAAACATTTAGAGCAGCTATTCACGTAGACAATGATATAAGTTTGACAGTTAAAATGGTTTGCAATTTTCATTTGGGCTTCTGACTGTAGTGGCTGAGCACACGAAAGGACATGTCCTGCATTTTGACTGTAGTGGCTGAGCACACGAAAGGACATGTCCTGCATTTTGGTTTGTTACATGGAGAGTTCCTGGAGGTTTTATGGCTGGTTTTCTAAGGCTTGAACGTCCAGCAAGTCACGGAAGTATGTATCTCTTTTGTAGACAATTGAAGGTAGATGGTCAAAGATTTTAGCTACAGTAGGTCTGGATCATCTGTGGC
>CM060306.1:5535584-5570584 GCA_030674185.1 Monoplex corrugatus | reverse complement strand
AGTGTCTCAGCATGGTGATATCACTCCACTGTGACATGAAGGGAACAGTTCTATATGATGAGTCCTCCTGGGAACCCTTCGCCATCAGCAGCTGAGTCAAGCAAGGCTGCGTGCTAGTGCTGACCCTCTTTGGGATCTTGTTTTCCCTCCTCCTGATCTATGCCTGTTACTCGTCTACTGACAGCGTCTATCTGCATATCGGGTCTGATTGGAAGCCGCTTAACCTTGCGTGACTGGGCTTGAAAACCTAGGTCAGGATGGTATTCGTCAGGGAGATGCTCTTTGCTGATCATGCAGCCCTAGTGACTCACACCAAGGTGCCCTCAAAAGACTAGATGACCATTTTGCTGACGCATACAAACAGTTTGGGCTCACCATCAGCCTGAAACAGATCAACGTCAGCCCACAAGATGTCACTACTCCTCCCTTCAGCACCATCGACAGCATCACCCTTGAAGTCATAGACAGCTTTACCTATCTGGTGTCCACCATCACCCTCTCATTCCATGTCGAACTCGACAGTCAGCTCAGTAAGGCAAACACCGTCATGGCCACACTGACAAAGATGGTTTGGGAAAACAAAACGCTGATAGGACACACCAAGATCCGAGTGTTTCAGGTCTGTGTCCTCAGTGCCTTACTGTATGCAAGTGAAACCTGGACCATCTACATAAGGCAAGAACATCGGCCCAACTCATTTCAAACACAATGCCTAAGACGCATCCTTGGAATCAATTGGCAGGAATGCATCCTACACCAAGACATACTGGAGCATGCCAAGATCCCCAGCATGTACTCCCTGCTGAACACAACGCCTACAATGGTTGGAGCATGTTTGTCATATGAGGGATGGGAGGCTGCCAAAAGACATCCTGTATGGACAGTTAGTCCAGGGCACCAGAACAGTGGGCCAATACCCACTCCATTTCAAGAACGTCTGCAAAAGAGACCTGAAGGACTGCAATATCTCCACAGACAGTGGGACACTCAGGCCATGGATGGTGCTGCCTGGTGTCACACTGTCTACAAGGGCATCACAGAGGCAGACATGAGGAGAGGTCAGTTCGCAGGGGAGAGGAGAGACAAGCGGAAACTGCAGCACCCCTACAACCCAGGCCTCCCAATTTATGTGCACCAACTTCAACAGGGACTGCCACTCACGCATTGGCCTGTACAAGCCATAGCAGACGATGCCAAGACCCAAACAACAGACGACATTCCAGGGCGCATTCAGCATGGTCTCCCAAGACTGAGATGCCAATGATGATGATGATGACGATGTTGTTGATGATGATGATGATGATGAAGATGATGTTAATAATGTACATTCATAGTGCAACTAACAGTGCTCTAGGCATTAATTATTTTTACCAACTAATATCATGCACACAATCTGAAATAATCATGTATCACATACCACTAAAACACAATAAAACAGGATGGGATAGGGTCATTATAACAAAGTACTTTAAACAGAAGGATTCATGAAAAAGGCAGGCTTTAACGTAGGTCTTAAAGGAGGTGACGTTATCAAATCTATTAAAGGAGGTGACGTTATCAAATTTATTAGGAGGTGACGTTATCACATCTATCAGATCAAACGGCAGATTGTTCTACAGGAGAGGTAAAAACGGGCAAAAGATAGGAACCAATGAGTTTTATGCCTGTGCCAAGAGATTTAGAACAGCTGAATGTCAGAAGAAGAGCAAAGGGTGCAGAAGGCTAAATAGACATGAAGCAGTCATGTTGAAATCTCATAGCAAGAAGCTTTAAGGACGAGTCTTGCAGCAACATTTTTTAACTTTATTGGTTAACATACAAGACTGAGGACACCGTTTTTAGAAACTGAAACTGACTTGACATGTCTTCAATGCCTGGTGTGAGACTTCATGTGGGATAAAAGATTAAACCTGGAAGTACATGGTTTTCTGCAGACACTGCATGGTAAGGACTCCTGCAGCCCTGGGTTATGCTACTGCCAATCACTGTGCTGTTGAACAGTAGTTGTTCTGTTTTGTTCAAATGTGATTGTACCCTGTGTGCATTACTAGTGTCAGTATGCTGGTCTAGGGCATTGTCTCCCTAGTTAGTTATGTTGATGCCACAGCTGATGATATTGGCCTTCAAAGTATCCTTGTCTTCCCTGGTCATGGTGTCCTTGCTTAAGCTTTCCATACAGTAGCATCTTTGTGGCTGTCTTCCATACGGGACAATATGTCTTGTCCAACGAAGCTGGCATTTGAGGGTTACAAACTATACAAGGGGATAATTAAGTGGTTTTCCCTGGTCACGATGTCCTTACTTCAGTTGTCTATACAAAGTGTTTTTGGGGATGTGTTTGTCTTCTATACAGACATAATAGGAATGATTGAACAAGAAGAAACCAATAGTTTTATTCGTAAGTGTAACAGACCATGTAAACAACTTATACAAATCCATCTGTTTACATATGATTGTAACAGACCATGTAGACAGTTTATTACACATCATCTATTACACAAGCAGTACCTTTGGTACGTTCCAGATAGCAACAAACCAACTGAAATTCATTACAGAATATATTATACAATGAATTCAAAATAATGAAAACCTTAGTGCAGAGAAGATTAAACAGAAGAATTAAATGATTATGAAATATCTCAAACTGATAAATTGAAAACGTTCATTGTTTATGCAGTGCAACTAATTGATCTGATTGCTGTACAAAGTACAACTGAAATGTACATGACTTACCCCACACATTCTTGACAGGATAACATCACCATCACTTAGTATCAGAAAGAAGACAGGACCATCTAGGAACACGGGACGAAAGCAGAGAGCTCGAGTCATGAAACAACGGTTCCATGCCCAGAACATAGCACTTCAGGTATGATTTTATGTTATGTAAGCCAGCCAACTGTGTAGTCGTATGAGGCCATTAAAACGGATCATTAAAAAAATGAAACAGAAAACTTAGTGCACGACACACATTGATACATATAACCAAAGATTGTCTCTGGCGTGAATCTCATTCCATTCAGTTTATTCAGGGATCAGAACACATTCATATGACCAAGACGCAAAACATAAAACTCGCTACATGCACAAAGACTCCGCACGCACATTACAGACAAAAATGCACTATACATGTACCTGATTATCCTAAGAGAACGTATTTAAGGATCAAACAGAACGGTGATATAGGACTGCAAGGTGTGACGAAAACCAGGAGCAAGACAGGAAAATGCAATAAGTATCTGCACAGAACTGAGGTGTATACTCACGAGTGATGGAAGGAAAGAAGCCCAGTCACACCATATCAACAAGCAAGCAGCAAGCAACGCCGCAGTAGTAGCTAAAAGTAACAGAATGGTGGTGAGGTAGTAACATAAGAAGAAGAGGAGGAAGGAAGCGGATAGTAGGTTCTTAATAATGTCGTCGGCTTGGCATTTGTGAGCCTCTGTGTGTGTGAGGCACGTGGGGTGAGTGTTAGTGTGATGCTTACGTGAGCGTTTGTGATCGTATAATGCTGCGTGTATGGTAGTGAGGTTCTTCGGGTGTGTTGTGTGTGAAATGTCGTGTGTGTATGTGATGTGTGGTGCTTAGTGTGTGTTGTGTGTGTGAGTGTGTGTGGTGTGATGTGGTGTGGTGTGTGTGCATTGGGGGTATGGGTTTGTTGTCATTGTGTGTGATTGGTCATGCCAGCGACGCGGCCAGCGCTCGTGGGTAGATGGTGTATTATGACTTCAAAGTTAATTTGTGAATAGAGGTACAAGGATGATTTCTGTTGCAATCATGACATAATTGCGAGGGTTCACTGACGATTAGATACATGCTTCACATGATGGAGGAGAATGCTGGCATCTTTGTGTCTGAGTTGTGATGCCCTCTGCACACGTGCGAACGCATGCCATACACACACACCGGAGAACATCACACACCACTCGCGCACGCGAGGCCACGCATGTCTTCCATGCCACACACACCACCACACCACATATATATATTATATTATGATATGATTAATATAAGTAGCCATTTTATGGGAAGGGGAGGAGCAGCCTGGTTCCGGAAAACTGGGGGGTAAGAGGCCTCTGCTAGACCTAGGGAAATGCTGGACGACTTGCAGATGGGGTACGAAGGGGGGGAGATGCCAGGGCAACGAGAGATGAGCGATGGAAGTCCTTGCCAACGCATCGCGGATTATGGCGAGAGAGGAGAAGAAGAAATCTGCTACCAACACATCACGAACACACACACACACACAATACACACACAACAAAACATCGAGAACGCTCAGCCATCACACACACACACTACAACCCACACACCACACACACTTACACAAACACACACACACGACCACAAGAAACACTACAATACACACACATCACATCACCACGAGAGGAAAGGGTAGACGATACATGTGTCTTACATTTCAGTCAATAATCTGTCATTTAAAGTCACGAGATCGGACGGGAAAGGTATGAGCATCAGATGTAATGTCTTGATCTTGATCACCGTGAAGTCATGAGGTACATTCCTGTCAGTTATTAGACTTGGACCAGCTTTGTATTGTCTCTGAACGCAGCATGACCTTTCAATATCTCCCTCTGTTTACTACGCTATATAGGCCGCACTTTAGTATTCGATTTTTCATGTATGTATGTACTTGTCTTGCCAACTGTGTGGCTGTAAGTGTGCACAGTCTACATGTCCATGGTGGAGTATGTAGTTTTTTTCAAATTCAGAAGCTACCGCCATTCAATGTTACTAGATCTTTAATGCACGTACGTAGATACACGACGTGAATTTAGGCACTAACAGGTCTGCCACTGTTGACCTGGAGATGGGAAAATTTCCACTCTTTACCATCAGATGGCAGGTACTCAGGCAGGATGAACCCCATACCTCTAATTAGAGGACTGACATCTATACACCGTTAGTATCCTGCGTGCTGATGCGCACTTGATGTTGCTGCTGAAATGACAAAATCTTAACTGTCATTTCATGTTACCGACACTTTATTTTCCTGAGACATAATGGGTTTGGATAGAGTTTTTGAAATATAAGGTAGCACCTTCTTTACTGTTGATAGAAGCCACAGTCTGCTGTTTGTAGCAGCTGAGGCTGTGAAGGGTGCAGAATAGGATTGTGGTAATATCTTTGTTTTTGGTAACTTTGTTTTCGCAAGTGCAGAGGAGGAGGCAGAAGTATATTCCTGTTTTTTTTTTTTTTTTTGGTCCATCAGCATAGAACTCCTTCCAAGCATCTTAAAGGCAAAGAAAGTGTCTGCTTAAAAATCACTTGAAACACATCTCCTTCAGAAATATCTTTCAAAAATAGTAGATTAATGCTTGTGGTTATCCTAGATCCAGTGGGCTAGCACCCCCCCCCCCCCCCCCACACACACACACACACTCTCAAAAAACGTATTTGTTGTTATTTTTGATGAACCATGTTATGTTGCATTGATGAATTGGTGTATACATGCATTCAGTATGTTTGTACGGTATTATAATGTACATGTACTGACGTGATACTGTATATGCTGCTCTGATGTATTGGTGTATGAATCTGACTGTTGAATTGGGTTAATTCACTGAAATTGCAATGTTTATGCTGTTTGTAAAGTGCAACCAGCATTTACTGGTATGTATATTTGCACCATGTATTATCATTATTATCATCATTATCATTCATCATTATTATTATTATTATTATTATTATTATTATTATTATTATTATTATCATTATTATTATTATCATTACTGCTGTTGTTGTTATTATAATTACTATCATTATTATATTGTTATTATCATTATTATTGTTATTGTTGTTCTTATTTTTGTTTTATTATCATTATTATCATTGTCATCACTTTATTATTACTATTATTATTATTACAACTTTGGATATATTCCTGACTACTTTGTTGTAAAGCATGCTAACAGTGTTTTCATGCAGTGCAGGGGTGTATAAAATGGAAGTCAGCAACAACAAGAAATGTGAAGTCATGGCCAACAGAAGTGCAGAATGGATGGACAGAAACTTGAAAATATTGAGAGTTTCAAGAACCTGAAAGTTACTTTGTCTACAGTTTCAATTATCTAGAAGTCACCTGTCCAATGATAACAAGTGAGAAAAACAAATCTGCGTGCAAATCACAACAGCAATGGCGGCAATAGCCAGACTGAACAAAGATTGCAGAAACGCTACGGTCACAATAACAACATTCGGCAACTATACAGACGGGAACTTGCTTTGTTTGGTCCACCACCCGTAACGACACACTGTCCAAGACCATCTTGCAGTGTACTCAGAAGGAAGCCATTCATAAGGTCGATAGCAGAAGAGTAGAACGGCAGGCATTAAAGACTGCACCAACCTTAGCATATCTGACTTATTAACTGTTGACCATCTAGACAGACAGGGAGGAGCCAGTCCTCTCTTGCATTTAGTTATTTCACACAACGACCACACTGCTTTCGGAATTATGAGCGTACACTTTGATGATAATTATGACGAGTAGCAAATATCAAAGACTGTACCAACACCCGTATGTCTGATCTGTTTGTTGCTGCAGCTCAGAGATACAGACGGAGGATCTTGTCTGATGCTTTGTCCCCTAAGTTCTTTCTTCCCCTTATCCTTCTTCCCCTTATCCTTCTTCCCCTTATCCCTTCTTCCCCTTATCCCTTCTTCCCCTTATCCTTCTTCCCCTTATCCTTCTTCCCCTTATCCTTTCTTATCTTCTTCCCCTTATCCTTCTTCCCCTTATCCTTCTTCCCCTTATCCTTCTTCTTATCCCTTCATCTTCTTCTATCCCCTTATCCTTCTTCCCTTATCCTTCTTCCCCTTATCCTTCTTCCCCTTATCCTTCTTCCCCTTATCCTTCTTCCCCTTATCCTTCTTCCCCTTATCCTTCTTCCCCTTATTCCTTCTCTTCCCCTTATCTTCCTTATCCTTCTCCCCCTTATCCCACCCCCACAATGACCACGCTGTGTTTCTTAACTTTAACTTTCAGCTCGTCTGCTTGCGTCAGTGAATCAGGCCTAATGACTGCATGGAAAGTTCTGATGCAGTTTGGAAAGATGGCAAACTTGGGATATTTTGGGGCCATATCAGGTTAAGGTCATCATGTGGAGGGAGATGATGGCATCTAGATGTGCAGCTGCCAACACCAAACCTGGTGACGCTGACAGGTGAGACAGGTGAGATCAGGCAAATGTAAAAATCAGAATAACTGTATCCGGCGCATCATGTTTACCGATTTTGCGATCGTACAAACACCGCTTGTTTCTGTCTTGGTCCTGTAGCTAGGCTGGACCTGGCTGGTGTGCATTGTATAGCCATGTCTTGAGGTTTGTCATCTCCCCACCATGCCATTCAGCTGGTAAGCAAGGTAACTGATGACCTGGTCCAATGAGTCATGCACAACACAGAATGCTTCCTGTCTGGCGAAGTGGCTACCGTTTGGTGTCGAGAGCACAGAGGTGATTGTCCAATCAGTGGTCAGGCAGTGTTGCCCTGGGTCTCATCCTGCACCCTCAGGTGTTTCTTGTTAACACAATGCTACTCCCTGTGCAAGCAATACTGATGTACAGATTTCTGAAAGGCTTTTTGGGAGTATGTATTACTGACTTTGAGGAAGAGGAGGGTGGGCCACACTCAAATTAGATGACCAGAGAGTAGTAGAGCCTATACCACCTCACTCGCATATGACCCAGCTTGGGATAATGGGCTACATGTTCCTTTTGACAACTGACTGACACCTTTTGTCCACTGTTTTAGGACTGTTCTTTTTATCTAGCTGGCATGAACAGCGTTGTTGACAGTTATCCTGGATCTTTATCATAGCCCTTTATCTTATCAAATTGGAACTAGAAGTAATCCACACGTCTTGCCAGTTAGGCTGCTATTTCTGAACGGTTTTTAATTAGTACTTTTGATTTTTATTAACATAAAACACAGACTTTGCGCTGTGAATGTACGCAACCTAATGACGCCATATCTAGTTTAATTGTATGACGTAACTGAAAAAAATGATGTAACTAAGTGTGCATCTGAAAAATGGATCTTAGCATAGAGCAGTTCAGGTGCTATGTCTTCACAAGGCTCAAAATTGGAGACAGTCCAAAATTCTACGTTGATTTAACAGTTGTGTATTGAGATGAGTGTGTGATGTAGGAAAGTGTACTGCTGGATTTTGTCTGCTGGATAGTGTCTTTTTGATTTATCATTATAATTGACGTCAACAAGCCATGTAGTGACAGAAAATTACATCGACTCAAACACGTAAGTAAAGGTATTGTTGAATATGAAAAAAATAAAAACATAAAAACAACAACATATAAAAAAAAAATTTCATATGTCGACATCCTTTTATGAATTCTTTCAAACTATATCTTTTTAATGTATGATAATCAAATATCAACGACCAATGTTGTAACAGAAATGACATCAGACTATACGCAGAAAACAAGTATTGTTCACAGACAAACAGTCAACAAAATACAACATATATATGACAATATTCTAAACAATGAAGAGTTTGTTGTGTACATCAAAATTTAAGAACATATTGTATGTAGAAAAAGACTGTTTTCTATAGGGAGGACATCATCATAGTTGTTCTACTGAGCATTAAAAAAGGACAAATGAAAGTTCATTTTGGCATTATACATGTACAGTTTAATTTTGAATCTCTGATTTAGCATTCGTTTGAAAGTAAATACATTTGGAACACATTTATCAACTTTGCATTTATAGATAAATCATTTTGCAAGAAGTATCATAAGATCAATTTTACATTTTGATCAAAACCAACAATAGGTTTCATGTGACTTTGATGTTGAAGATATTTTGCATTTTTCGCTGATTACTTTTTCTGTAAGTTCCAAAAACTACGAACACAGTAAATGTTCCACAGAAAATGTTCAAAAGTTTTTCTGTTAAGTTCCAAAAGTTACGGACACAGTAACAGTTTGACAGAAAATGTTAAACAGAGTCTCTTGCATTATTACATCATGTACAAGATATCGCAGTTGCTATACACACTGCATTTAATATCATATTGGTGGCAATAATCCGATGAACTATTCTTAGTTGAGACCATTTTGGTTTTTCATCATTTAATGTATCAATTTTGTTGAGAAAAAGCAACAACAAACTTTTCCCACGAGATATCAATGTTAGTTTCTTTGACAACCTTAAAGACAAATTTTGTTAGGTATTATCCAATAATTTTTTTTTCATGTAATTTTTGCTCCTTTTTCCACTACACTCTTATTGCACAAAGTACATTAAAAATACTTCTTATGTTGTTTTTCATTTGAAATTGGTTGTTCTTAAATATTGTTTGATTAAAGATATCCATACATTATAAGTGACAAAATTAATACAGCAGTAAGTGTTAGTTCTAAATTCTTCGTAGGTCAAAAAGCAGCCATTTTCTTTAAGAAAAATGTTGATAGAGTGTATTTCTTTCTCTATTAGTTTATTATCCTTGGTCATTTTGTTATCCATCTTTATTTTTTCGTTACAGAAGACAGACTCAGCTAACAATTTACTTGAATTCATTGGTGTTATACGATTACAAAATGTCATATAGGCCTTAAATGTATCACCACAAGACATACTGTTCTTCATGAAATATCAAACAACCTCTGGTAAGCAGTATTTGATATTGTTACAAAAACGGTTACATTTCAGCTGCAAAAGCTTTCCGTTTATGATTTAAAGCTTTGAATTGTCTTATCCATGGAAGTTTGAGAGCATATGAATGTGTATGTGTATTTATGTACACCTTTCTCTCTCTTTCTCTCTCTCTCACTCTCACTATGTGTATATGTTATAATATATATATATATATATATATATATATCTACACACACACACACACACACACATATATATATATATATATATATATATATATATATATATATGTGTGTGTGTGTGTGTGTGTGTGTGTGTGTGTGTGTGTGTGTGTGTGTGTGTGTGTGTGTGTGTGTATGTGTGAGAGAGAGACCTCCCAGCACAAAATCTGTCTTAACTAGCATTTTGGGTATTTTGAGATATACATATCACTGGAAAGTGTACATTTTGCTGATTATTTTGGTACTTGAATAAAGCTTGTACTCAAAAAAGAAGTTGCCGTTATATATGTTTAAAGTCATTAAGTTGTATGACAGCCATTTTGAGAAAACAGCCTCTAAAGGTTTTATATACTGTCCGACACATTTTTAAAAATTTCTTTATTTGGTGGCTTTAACCCGGTTTGTTTCTACTTTTAGCTGTCATTATCCGAAAGGTGCACCAAAGCTTTCAGTTGGTATATTGCATGTGGGGGTCTGTACAGGTTACAGTTCACAATAAGAGACAAAAATAGATACTTTTGATAAGAAATTGCGTTCTTTCTGCTGTGATCAGTGTATTAAAATGCCATTTTAAGTGGATTTATGATAGTTTTACAAGAAAAAAAATTGTGCAGGATAGATTATAGTCCACAAAAATCAATTTTGAGAAAATGTCAAATCACCCCAGATAGACCCTCAGTCACCTTTTCAGCTCCTAGACCTGTTCGACTGACTGAGAGTTAAGACTGAAATGGTGGTGGGAGGTCACATATACATATACATACATACAATATATATAATTATATATATATATATATATATAATAGATAGATAGATAGATAGATAGATAGATAGATAGATAGATAGATAGATAGATAGATAGATAGATAGATAGATAGATAGATAGATAGATAGATAGATAGATCATGGTCGCAAATCCTGTATACTCAATCCTCCTTGTTTTATGTTTTAGTGGCAGTTTTTCTGCTGATGTTATCTTGTTTTCCATTCCATACAAACTGAAAAGATAACTTCAGTGGCTGTTGTATGAAATGATCTGGTGGATCCGGCAACAATATCTACAAGTGTATAAGTTAAGACTTTGCCAATTGGGGTAATTGTTCTTCGTGGCCAAACTTTGAATAACGTGTTTTACTTCTGAGAATTTGTCGTTATGATTGATGATTTCGCAGTTTTTTAGATCTTGGGTGAACCAAGCGTCCAGTATTTTAAACGTGGAAGGGCTCCATATATTCTTAAATGGGAACAGTATAGTATTGATGATTTTCTCTCACTCTCGAGCCATATTACTTGTTTTTTCACTGTTCAGCAATTTCTAAGATCTTGGGTGAACCAAACGTCCAGTATTTTCAACGTAGAAGAGTTCCATATAATCTTATTAATGGGAACAGTAGAATGTTGGTGATTTTCTCTCACTCCCGAGCCAGATTACTTGTTTTTTCACTGTTCAGTAACATGCTTGAAACAGTGCCGTACGTATCAAGTATACGAATAAATCTTTCAAACAACGTTTTATATCCTGCTTTTATTAATTGGGTATCATCAGTAAACTGAGAAATTTTGTGTTCTACACCATGTGCCTGTATTTCTTTTGTTGAGTCATCGTCCCTTACCATGATGGCTGGCTGGAATCTCTGCTCAAAGAATATACAGGTAGGGTGAGATTGGATCTCCTTGCCTACATCCCTTTTCTATATTATACCATTATGTTGTATGACCATTTATAACAACAGTTAGTTTAGTGTTCTTATAGAAAGTTTCATTCCAAGGACAAAGGCCAATTCCAATGCCATAGGCTCTCAAAACTTTGAGCATAAATTCCAAATCAAGTGAATCAAAAGGTTCTTTTTTCAAAATCAATACAGAGTAGCAAACCCCTGGGAGTCACATTTGATCAAATGTGGAATTTCCTATGTCATACCCAATATCGTAAAACCTCATGCCAGAAAGTTCTGAACATTCTTCAAGTCGTAGCTCACATGAACTGGGGTGCCGACAAGAAAACACTACGTCATCTCTACAGCTCTATAATTCGCTCTAAACTGGCTTGGCTGCGCAGTGTATTGCTCTGCAAGACATTCTTATCTCAAAACATTGGACTCCATTCACCATCAAGAGCTGCACCTCTGTCGTAGTGCATTTAGAACAATTCCTTTGTATAATTTATACGCAGGGACAGAAAAATCCTCCCTCTCCAACCATAGACTGAAACTAACCTTAAATTTCTGCTTAAAAATGTTCTCTAAACTGAATAACCCAGCTTAGGACTGCGTCTTCAGCCCCACGTTTCAACCTGATTTGAGAACAAACAAACAAACAAACAAACACAAACAAACAAACACATTAAAAACAAACAAACAAAAACAAACAAACAAACAAACAATCCGAGTCATTTCTCCTTTGGGAATCTACCATATCCGTCCTCATACGTAAAAGGCAGACATAGACTCAGCAGTTGTTTCAGACTTCTCCAAATTTTCAGATAGCTCACCATGAATCTTGAAAACAACAAAGATCTGTGTTGATCTTGCTTCCTTTCGCAATGTTGTACCAGTTCATTGGCATATAAGTTGTTTTGTACAAAACTCTGTCACAAATTTCTGTCATCCCACAGTATATTCACTGATGGATCAAAGTCTATAGAAGGTATGCCTGCTGCAACTTTCTATTCAGCTATTCACTATTATTTGTTTTCAGAACATATTCCTTCTGACAGTTCTGCTTATACTGCTGATTACTCTGGTTTTGGCACTGAAATGATTTCGCAATCCAGCATAAAGATTTTCTTATCTTTTCAGATATTCTTTCGCTTTGCAGGCAATTGCTGGCTGAAACATTAGTCATCCAGAGCTTGAGCTTCTGAAATTCTTTGAACTCTTTTCTCCTCTTTTAAATGAAGGTTACCACATTGTTTTTGCCTGGATTCCTGGCCATGTTGGTATTGAAGGCACTAGATAGGATGATTGCCTGGCTAAGAATGCCACAAGGGAAAAGATGTCTAAGTCCTTTATTCTTTACACAGATCTGAAAGCCAAAGTACAAAAGATTATTCGAAAAAGCAGACATAAAACTTTTCCATATCCATCCCGACCTGAAAGAGATTTTCCCATCTTCTCCTGGGAAGTTTAGCAAAGAGACAGACAGTGTTATGTAGGATACACACAGGTCACACATCCTACATTTATTCCTACCATTTAAAAATGAAGAAGGACCATGGTGTATACCATATGACGAGCTGCTGAACATCAGACACCTTTTTATTGAATGCTTGAACTCGCATGATGTGAGACATAAGCACTATAATATTATGATGGACACCTTAAACAGCCTCTTCAGATATATTCCTCTGGATGCAGTTTTCAAGTTGTTACAAGAGATCAATAGATTTCATCTGATATAATTCTGCGCATGGGACAGCTTTCTAAATGCATTTTAGACTTGATAATCTTGAATTTGGCTTTTGACTGTTGCCTTATTATTTAAAGTTGACTGTTGTTTTTATCATGGTGCTAGCCATGATAAGGCTCTAGTAAATGGCTGGGTTATAAGCAATATGAATCTGAGACTAATGATACGCTTCCTTCGGAAGAGATTTGCCCTTGAACATGTACACCTGTACTTTTTCCATAGGCATGACTGAAACAAAGGAAGGATATGGGGCCTATTTAGATTTGTAGTAAGTTTTGATGCATGGATTTTATGAAATCCAAAACATGTGTGACTGCCCACATTTAATTAAATAGGAATGTTATGGATTTATGGTCAGTGATGTCAAATGCTTTCTTAAATTCTAAGAAGATAACTCCTGATAAATTTGCCACGTCTATGGCTGATAAGTACGTGTGTGTTGTATTTGAAAACAACAGTGTTGCATGAATGATGCAGAAAGAATCCTGACTGAAGTGGGTAAAAATTAATAGTGAATGACCTTTTTGTGTTTGTGAACATTGTCTTTCAAGGGGTTTAGAGACCACAGATGGTAGTGATATTGAATTGTAATTGTCTAAAGCATTATATCTCTTGTCTTTGGTAAACTGATTGTTTTCGCTTTTTAAAAAAAAAGTATTCTATCAAAAACATTTTCTGATCAGTACGTAAACTGAACATATATGTTAGGTTTCAATGAGGTGAGGCATGAACAGTTTTAACATTTTACTACAAATTTCATCGAGGCCAGATGACCTGTTATTGGTCATATTGGAGATGTATTTTTCGACCTCAGGAATGGAGATGAAAGAAAATGTGAATGAATCATTTGATTTATTTTTCTCTTGACAGTACTGGATTAGTTGTTTTGAGCGACATTAAGGAGTGTTCATGAAAGGTGTTGACGGTCAGTGTTTTTCAAAGATGAGCCCTTTAGATCTCGTCAGATTGTTGATGTGTCCCTTCAGGTTTTATTTAGTTTGCAGACGTAAGCTGTGAAACGTAACTTCCGTTATGTTCGTGGACAGCCAAGGCGGTAGCTTGTTTATTTTTACCCATTTATGACATTTTGGTTTGTGTCTGTAAAGGATAAAGGAAAACCGGTGCCAGATTTCTAGTTTTTATTTTTAGGATTCGTGCAGCTGTAGACAGAGTGAAACAATGCTTATGATTAGTCAGATATATGTACGTGTGGATCGAAATTTTAAACAGTCCAATTGTGGCCCTTTGATTTGATTTTTGGCAGTTTGAGAGATTTAATACAACTGATAACATTATGCATACGTTCACGTATAGTTAGTCTAGGAGTACTTGTGTTTCTAATTGTTCAGGTGTATTTGTACAATTTGATCAAGAAGTGTTTCAGGAGTCAATGTTATTCTGGTTGGTTCTTTTATAAGCTGGGAAAGTCCAGAGAGGTTTAAGGTCGAACACCAGGAGTGTTGTAGTTCCAGGAAGTTTAAATTGAAATCACCAAAGAGAAGATTATCAGTAATTGGTTTTTATTTGTTAACATAGTCTGACATTAGAGGACAATGTCGTTGGGTTCACAGGTCAGAATTCAAGGAGTATCAACACTAGGCTGAGCATTTCTGAAGTTTTATGGCTATGTCTCTAATTTTTCATGTTTGTATAGATGGAATAGTGATACAACTGTGAAGCTCGCTAAGGTTTGAACTAGAGTGGAAAGACAGAGAAATAGACTTATAGCTATCAGCTGTAACACCCTCCTCTTTCACTTACTAAATAAGGAAAGCACTGGACAAAATAGGCCTACATTTACACAAATTTTTTTTAATCACAAACAACACGACATGACACATCATTTATACATATCATAAACAAGGATATAGCATCATTCAAGGTAATACCAAGAAAACTAACATTGGATACATTTCAAATCCTCCAAAAAAATCCCCAAATCACTTAGAACGACATCAAAACGCACGCACACACAAAAGTAACTGTCAGCAATGAATAAATGCGTTCAACCACGTACATTTGTTCCGATTGCTTCCGATCCTTCCTTCACATGTGTAGCAAACCTCATGAGGAGGAAAACACTTAATACTTAGATTTACGAAGGGTGACGTTCACAGTCTTACACAACGTTCCGATGCTATGATTCCCAAGTTTCTCTTAAGGCTCACAAACGCTTGAATGGCGAACAGGTGCTGACTGAACGAACGTTGAAAAATAGAGCGAAGACCCTCGAATCCGCAGAATGTTGAATCCCACGCAGGACGATGTCGAGGTAACGAGCTGAGACGAACAGCTGAACAGTGCTCGTAGTCTGTGGTTACTGCCGAATCCTGCCAGAAGTTGCTGTTGCAGAAACGCCCATCGGCCGCACCAGCTCCGCACACCCATCACGTTACCGCAGCTCGGACATGACCGCCCTTTTCGTAGAGCCTTGGGCCATCACGGACAGGAACGACGACAGTGGCGCAGGACACTACACTGATTTTTACCCCTCTACACCGTCGAAATAAGGAAACAATCTACCCTACCGACCGGGAGGTATATGGAAAGCTACTCATTAGACCAAGGCAGCAGAAACTCTTTCACTTCTTAAAACACAACGTCGAACTACGAATCAGTGACTGGCCATAACCACCCTAACCGACTACTGACTGTAGCAGCGGGGAACAGACGTCAACTGACTCCTGGTTACACATTTTTACAAGACACAGACACTCTAGGACACAACGTCAAACTACAAAATCAGTGACTGGCCCTAACTACCCTAACCACATACCGACTGTAGCAGAAGGGGACAGACGTCAACTGACTCCTGGATACACATTTTGCAAGACACAGAAACTCTTCACTTCTAGTACACAAAGTCCAACTACAAGTGGAACCTCTGACCAGAAACTTGCCCTTACCACCCTGACTGCACACCGACTGTAGCAGAAGGCCCCAGAACACCTACTGACTTCTCACACAGAAACCCTTCCACTTCAAGGACATAGTCCATCTTCAAGTGAAACACTGACCAGAAACTGGCCCTAACCACCCCAACTGCAAACCGTCCATAGCAGAGGGGCACAGAACACCTCAACTGATTCCTCACACAGAAATTCTTTTTATCTGCCAACCCAACAAGTTGACAGAACTACTGTTCAAAAAAAAAAAAAACAGCCCAAAAAGCACACAAAAATTTACACATACACAGGCCCACGTAAACCGTAACTTAGGCCACAAACACGAGTTGACAGAACATCTGTTCACAACCAAAGTACAAAAATCACACAAAAATACACACACAGGCCCAGGTAAACCATAACTGGACAGGTGAGTTTTGTCCCACTTGGCAAAGTTCGTTCCAATGGGACCTCATTCTACTATGCTTGAGTAATAGAATGTTCTCAAGTCTGAAGTCTGAAGATAGGGAACCAGCAGCTCCAATACAGATTCAGAGGAAAAGACGAAGGCCTGTGCACAGTGTTCTGATGACTCCAAAAGGGTTGCAGTGAAACGCCAACAAATCAGCATAAGGCTTGCCCAATATTTTGGAGGTATACCCGTTTTCCTCCTGGAGACTTCACTGACCGACGATGATATGCTAAAACACATGAATAGAATAAAAGTAAACTATCAACAACAACAACAAAATCACTAAGATGTATGACTATGTTGTAAAACATGCATATAGATAGATAGAAAGATAGACAGACAGACAGACAGACACGCAGGTAGGCAGGTAGTAGACAGGCAGACAAGCAGATAGATAGACAGATAGATAGACAGACAGACAGATAGATAGATAGATAGATAGATAGAAGATAGATAGATAGATAGATAGGCAGAAAGACAGAAGATAGATAGATAGATAGATAGATAGATAGATAGATAGAGATAGATAGATACTTAAAAAACATAGGTCCTTCCCCCGTTTTATCTATTATCTATCTCCCATTCATCAAAACAAAATATTTTGGTTCACCACACCGTATGAAAGTACAATGGAGGAAGCCCATATCTACAAGGCTGAAACGTATGCCAGTCTAGACTGCAACTTAAGAACATCTGGCTTTCAAGCCAAAGTCCTCGCCATGAACGTTGGAGCAAGGGGGTTGATAGGCACGTTAGTCTGTGACCTCATGAAACAGCTCTTGAGTTCTGGGAGAGAGAAGACTGAGCCCTAAATGCAGCACAGAAGCAGTATTGGGGCATATTTTGGCAAGTCGTCAACTGCCCCTGCTGACCTTGCTGGATTGTCTTCTGGACTCCTATGGTATCCTCTTCTTTCCTTATCTCTTGTGTTATCACATATCTTTTTACCTTTCTATTGGCCTTTGACCACCATTCCATTTTTGTCGATCCTAGTCCCTGCCTCTTGGTCTGCGCGTGCCCTATTATTTCTCTGACCATGAGGCTTCCCTTCTCTGCGACCAGTGACTCCTGGACTTTCTATTTTCTGACAGTCCTCAGATTGGGCTGGAAGGATCTGACAACCTTATCTCCCAAGTCTTCAATCATGCTAAAAAGCCTGGTATTTCCTGCCTTGTATTCCTCAACAATGGATTTTAGGGATAGTTTCAGCTTTGCCTGGTGACAATCGAGCAAAACGACAGTGAGACTCTGTGGAACATCAAGCCATTTCGTGGTGTATTTGTTGTCCCACTGATTCCACTGTGCTAGTGCAGATATCGTATATCAACAGCGGCCACAGGAGTTTTGGCATGAACTGCAGGCACCATACTTTGTATTTTCAAAGAAATCCACAGCGGTCTTTAACCTGCAAACTTTCTTCTTCCGTTTGCTTGGTTTCCTTACCCCTTTATGTATTTTTCAGGGAGTCATCTCACCACCTTCTGGCGCTTTTCACAGGTTCTTCTGTGACTGATGGAATGGACTAATTGGCGACAGTAAACGTTACTGTTTTGTCTCATTTACCTTTTCTCAGATATAGAGGCTTTGTGACTTTTTCAATTTGAAATTCATCCTACATGCGGCGACAACTTTGTCCAAATGCTTCAGAATCCCGCATGTCTCCTCTTCTTTTGTGAAGAGCACTACTGTGTCGTCCATGAAGGCTTTTAGGAGGGAGGGGGGCATTTGGCATCAGTATGCAATGCCATCTGGGCCTGATGTCCTAACGCTGCTTTGAGATGACCTCCTTTGCTAACACAGACAATACTGGATAACTTGCATAGCCCATGGCTATGCCCACTTCCAAACTGATCCAATCCTTGGTGTGGCAATCCACATTGGGAAGCTACAAAAAAACTTCTTCAGTATTTCCTGGATGTTTGTTGGGACATGATGCATCTCAAGAGTATAGTGAATTAGCACGTGTGTGACTGATACATACGCATTTGCCAGATCAAGCCACATCACGTTGATGTTCCCATTCTGTTTTAGCTCACCATATATTTACCAGCTGCAAAAGATCTCCTTTATTTCATAGAAATGTTATGTCATTATGTTACTTGTTTCTTGAAGACCAGGCATACACTGTATATCTGTCATGTCTGAAATTTAAATTTTTCTGGAATTTTAAGTAATTTTGGCCATCTGTCAATTTTGTACAGCAGGGTAACATGAAATTAGGATGTTCAAGGATGTTGTTTACATTTGGATCAATTTTCTTTATTCTTTTGGTATATGACGATATAATCAGTCATCAAGTCAGTGTATATAACACAAGTATCAACAAGGACTTCAAAAGGTTAAGTATCTATGAAGTTTGCCCAGGTGTGCAACACATTATGCACGACAGTACAATGAACAATTCACTTCTACAAGTCAATGTATCAGATTGCGAAAACACCATGACCAGCTTGCCAACATACCAGGGAGTGACGTATGGGGTTTGTGGTGTTTCTACTATTTACTGTCATTTGAATATACAGGTACTAATGGGTATGATTGCACGTGCTCATATTCAACGATTATCATACTGGTGTGATAGCGGTGTATGGAAAACTGAATTTTACGCAGTGTTTGATAAACAGTTGTATGTCTGGGACTGTGGCATACATTCTTCTACAGAATCGTTTGTTGACTCTCCGACAAATCACATGATTGTTTCGCACTATAACCTTCC
Source organism: Monoplex corrugatus (assembly GCA_030674185.1). Lineage (NCBI taxonomy): Eukaryota > Metazoa > Mollusca > Gastropoda > Littorinimorpha > Ranellidae > Monoplex > Monoplex corrugatus. The sequence goes on along the minus strand of CM060306.1, from coordinate 5,551,240 downwards.
TCCTGTGAAAGTTACATTTGAAGCAGCCCAAGAACACAATCTGGTTGTAGTGCATCAGTCTGCCCATTCTGGATACGTCACATTACCAAAGGTGCCCAAAGAATTCCTCCCACAATGGGCTGAGCTAATAGCCGGCCCTGTATGTGCCATCATGATCAGTTTTCAGAACATACAAGACAACCGGTGTATTGACACAGAATTCACATACAGACAGCCAAACACAAGTGATGAAAATACGGTAGGGATCTGTATCCGATATGAAACGCAAGCACGTGTCTTCTCAGCATCATATCTTCAAATTAGAATTCCACGAATATCGAAGATGGTTTTCTCATTCAGAATGTTTTTTTCTTTTCATTTTGAGACTGACCATCTACAAATGTTACGGAATGGTTTATTCAACTGTTCTGTCGAACAGTGGTCAAGGTTTAAGCATCACCTGGACTGTAACATGAAGGTAGAGTGTGAAGATGGACAGGATGAAACAGAACACTGTCCCTTTAGCAGTCCAGAATGTCAAGGGTTAGTGGCTTCATACAATAAATGTTATAAATATATCAGGCTAAATGTAACCTTATCTCATACGAAAGCTGATCGCATATGTCTGAAGATAGGTGGAAATTTAGCTTCTGTCAAAACCCGACATGAACAAAACGACTTCGTACATATGTTTAAACATTTTGAATATTTTATCGTATTGGTAGGTTATACATCAGGCTGGACATTAGTACCCCTTATGTACAGCATGTTTCGTAAATGGTCTGATAAAACATTGATCTACAACATGAATCACTTCATATTACAAGAACCGTACATACCTTCCAAAATCTTAATGTCTGGAGAGATTGTGATGATGACTGTCCATGGGCCCACAGAGTTAAAACACTTACATGTGAAACAACTTGTGTGTGAAACAAAAGCACGACCAGGAAATGTTGTTTGTGTGGACATTGTTTCACGTGTCTTCATGTCCTCACTGACACAACAGAGCTTGTTCTACTGTGCAGATGGTCACATGATACACTCATTTTTACCATGTGATCACAGCTCGTACAGTGGACAGATGACGTCTTCCCGTGTCTGCATACTCTTGGACGCAAGGTCAAAGAACAACACAATCTTTCATGGGGGAAAAAGTACTGTGCATATCATTGACATGTTTAGGTGTGACGATGACGAAACAACAGTGCCCTATACACTGATATGTAACATGGTAGAGGATTGTCCTGATAACAGTGATGAGACGTTCTGCATACATCCTTCATGTAATGTCTTTCTCTGTTCTGGTGGCCAGTGTGTGACCTACAGTCAGCACTGCAATGGACATACAGATTGTCTTGATGATTCAGATGAAGCCGGGTGTGATGAGGATCATTACAACCACAGAGAACCAAACAGCAAGCAGCAGCTACTTATCAACCTGGATGGGACAGGGTACTTTACCCAGCAAGTGATGAAGAATGAGGAGTCGTGTCCTGACACTCATTACCGTTGTACAGCTGATTTGATATATTGTCTACCTGTCTACACTCGATGTAACAGATTTTGTGATTGTATTTATGGTGAAGACGAACAGGATTGTGATATAATAACGTGTCCTGGTTTCCACCTGTGTCTAGCTTCCAAAGTGTGTGTGCATGGAGATCATCTGTGTGATGGCTGGGGTCAGTGCCCACATCGTGATGATGAATGGATGTGTGATATGACCTGTCCTGAAGGCTGTCTGTGTCAAGGTCACTCATTTTTGTGTAGTACACCTTTCTCTGCTGACCACTTTTCCCAGCTTCGTTTATTAGAGGTCAAGGGTTCAGGGATGGCCCTGACTGATGTTAGTACCAATAAATATCTTATCTATCTCAGACTGTCAAACTGTTCCTTAGTCGATGTACCTCACGTGAAGCTGTTCAACCTACAGCTCATTGATCTTTCCAGTAACTTAATCAGAACAATTGACATGAACGTCTTTTCAGAATTACCAAATTTGAAGATAATAGATTTATCAAATAACCCTCTGATGTTATTGACAAGCAAATATTTTAATGTGTACTATCCATTGAAGGAAATAGACCTTTCAAGGACACGCCTAGAAATGTTTAATGACGAACTGTTCATGTACCACATTTAGAAATTTTGAATTTGTCTTTCTCTGCCATTGCAGCCTTTCGATATGGAGGCTTTCAACACACGCCCAGACTGAATCAACTGGACATAAGAGGGAACCCAGTTAAACGCGTTCATTTCAATATATTTTCAAACTTAAACTTTTTGAATTTAATTTTCTCATCAAATTTTAGAGTATGCTGTAAAAGTTTATTTCCTAAAACTTCAAATGAAATTAAGTGTTTAGCACCACATCCTGTGTTTTCTTCATGTACAAAATTACTATCCACAGATCTATATAGAGTCTTCTTTTGGTTAGTTAGCATATTGGCCAGTTTAGGTAATGTGCTTTGGCTCGTGGCTTCATTTTTTACAAAGAAAGTATTTATGGATAGGTTTGTCACATTTCTTATTCATTACCACTTTGCTAATATCTGCATGGGAATCTGCACAGGCACAGTTACTATAGGAAATGAACTGTTTTATGAAAACTATATACATTTTGAAATGGCATGGATCAACAGTGTGATTTGTAAAGTGGTAGATTTCCTGACACTACTGTCCACTCAGGTGTCAGTGTTGATAGTCTGGCTCATTACACTGGAGCAATTCACCATCTTTTGCTTCCCCTTAATCAGTTTCAACAAACAGACAACAGCTGCAACATATATGGTAGCCTAGGTTGTTGGAATAGCCTTGTCATCCAAACTTCTTTTATCTGAGCTGCCACATTGGAGCCTTGATGGCCAGTCTGTCCTGTGTCATGTAGCATTATTTGATTGTCTAATTTGTAATAACCGACAGAATATTGACTCTGTAGTTATTGTGGTGTTTAATTTTTTCTTGTGTTTATTCTTTGTGATTGGTCAAGTTATTATTTTCCGTCAAATGCCAAAATACCAAATTGCCACTGATAATACACAGAGATCACTTCATTCTTCTGCCTGTTTTATAAACAGAATAGTTGTCACATGCACTATGTGCTGGTTCACGTTTGCTGGAATCATGGCTTTGGTATTACCTGGTGTTATACCAGAAAATGTGTTTGTGGCTGTGGTTGTGTTTATGTTACCCCTTCATTCTACACTCAGCCCATTGTTTTACTTGCATACAACTAGAACACAGCAACAACAGAGACAACAAGAAGAAAGAATAATACAAATATTAAAATCACGAATGTCTTGATTCATCAGATTACAGATGTGACAAAACAAAACCTAGATACAAATTACTTATCGATTTGTGTAGCTACAACCAAAGCATGATTTGAGTCCAGTAAACATGTGACTTCATTCTGATAAATCCGATTGTTTTTCATTGAATAAATAATCTCCCTTTGTGCAACAAACCTCGCTTGAAATAATGATGTGGTAGTGATGAGAAAAATAATGTTAATCATAATGATAATGTGAAGACGTACACGGTAGCAGCATAGATGATGACCTCGAGGATTTACATCTCTGACTGACAGTAGTGCTGGCTGATCTGGAAACAGCATCCTCCAAAACTTGAAAATAATCTTTCACTTTCTATAGAGTTTGGTTGGTATGTCTTGTGTAAATGTGTTGCTTGCCTCCTTCCTTTTGTGTGTGAACTCTACTACGCCATAGTTTCATCTTAGTGTACACATGCGAACGATCAAAATCCCAGTGTGTGCCAGCGTTACTTCTAATGTCTCCATGACGCTGTATGTTATGGCTTGTGTTCAATGAAATGTTACTGACATATGTATTCTGGTGACAGGAAAACTCAGTAGTTGCAGACGTTTTTCGTTCATTTTTCTGACATCTAAATGGCCAAACAAGATGGCCAGGATCAGTGGCCAACACTTGTTCTCGCGTTGAGATCCCAAGGATGAAGAGTAGCTCATATTGAACAGGATTTTGCTGTGTTTCAAGATGGGTAGGTCAGCGTTGGTGGTTAGGCCTGATAAGGACTGCCACTCCTTCTGCTTTTAGGAGATGGGCAGGAAAATGTATTTTCCCCATCATTCAGTGGGTGGTATGATGGAACCAAGCAGCCTGTTCCTGATGGCCCACACCATAGATTCTGGTCTCTTCTGGTGCTTTACCTGTCAGAAAAAACATTAACTATTTCCTTGACACTTGCAGATGATAGAAGACTTGTTTACCTTCTCTCTGTTCAGCTCATTGTTGATTGCAAGAATCCTTTGAAATTCACACATATTCTGAATATTTTATTGGCAATGCGTCCTATTCTGAAACACCCAGCTCCACACCTGTAGTATTCCGTTTTTGCTTCATTTCCCCATATGCACAAATGTTGATCCACTTGTGAAGAATTCACTCTATGGCCCAAGCATGCAGTGAAACAAATGGGCCATAGTGGGACATTACTTATTTGCTGGGAACTGGCCAGGCCAGGACAGAATAGCTGTATGGACAGATAGATCTGGACAACTCTCCTACATAGAGAATATTTTCCTGGCATGTCATACAATGCAGTCCAACAGTGAGGTTGACCAGTTGATAAAGTGCTGCTTCCTGTGAAAGGGGATAGAGTAATCTATCCAGGCCTCAAGCTAGACAACATTGATATGGAAAACCTGTGCCTACTCCTACAGCAGACCTCTGTCCCGTGATACTGATGGCTTTCTTATGAACAGTCATTATTAGTCATCTGTCCAGTTCCAGAATCAGATAAAAAAGATCATTCATATATTGATTCATTGAGTCATTCATTCATTCATTCATTCATTCATTCATTCAAGTATTAAATGAACCAACTGGTATATTCATTAGTTTAATCTTCATCCATTCATTTACTCGTTCACTTGCACGCGCACTTATTCATCCATTTTTGTTTTGTTTTAGGTGTTTTCTCCTCTTTTCAAATCATTGTCCTATTATTTTCATCCTAATCAATCTGAGTATTTCATTTTCCCAGTAATTTTTATTTCATTATTTTTCTTTTCTGTCCTGTTAGTCATTTTCTTGTCCAGGTGGTAGTCTTTACTGTGGTTCATTTAGTCCCCAAAATACATACTGCGATGTTTGAATACTGTTTTGATGTTGACTGAATCACAGCTTCAAGAATATCATAAAATTATTTGTTTTCATCTCATTCTCTTAGCACCATCATTATAGATACAGTTGAGCTATTTTCTTTTAAATCGACTCTGCATCACAAATGCATTCCAACATACCTAGTGTGCGTGCGTGCACACGGACGTGAGTTTGTGTGTGCATGTGTGTATGTGTGGTGTGTGTTGTGCGTGTGTGCATGTGGTGTGTGTTCTATGCTGCTTATGTGTGTGTGTGTGTGTGTGTGTGTGTGTGTGTGTGTGTGTGTGTGTGTGTGTTTGAGTTTGTATGTGATTATGTGTGTGTGTGTGTATGTGTGAGAGAGGGTACAGGTGTGTACAGGTGTGTATGTGTATTTGTATATGGTGTGTGTGGTGTGTGTGTGTGTGTGTTATGTGTGTGTGTATGTGTGTGTGTGTGTGTGTGTGTGTGTGTGTGTGTGTGTGTGTGTGTGTGTGTGTGTGTGTGTGTGTGTGTGTGTGTGTGTGTTTCTCTCTGAAATATGTTTCTGTTTGCTTGAAAAGTAATAATGATATGGAAAATGAATAGTACATTTTCTACACGATTACATCGTGTGTGTGTGTGTGTGTGTGTGTGTGTGTGTGTGTGTGTGTGTGTGTGTGTGTGGTGTGCGTGTGTGTGCGTGTTTGTGTGAGTGTGTGTGTCTGTGTGTGTGTGTGTGTGTGTGTGTGTGTGTGTGTGTGTGTGTGTGTGTGTGTGTATGTGTGTGTGTGTATGTGTGTGTGTTTATGTGCGTGTTTTTGTGTGAGAGTGTGTATATATGTCAGTGTATGTTTGTGTTTATGTGTGTGTGAGTGCGTGTGTGTGTGTGTTTGTGCGCATATGTTTATGTGTATGCGCGTGTTTATGTGTGTGTGTGTATGTGTGGTGTGTGGGGGGGGGTATGTTTTCATGTGCATTTGTATGTGTGTATATGTATATTTGTGTTTATGTGTGTGGTGGTGGTCTTTGATTTAATGTCTATTCACTAAAGTGATTTTAGACAAAAAAAACAAAAAACAAAAAAAAACACTTGGAAATGGTTAATTTTCAGGAAAAAGAAATGAACAAGAAAAACAAGACAAGAAAGAAAAATTCACAAATGACGTTATCATAAATAACGATTGAAACAGTAAACTTAGCTAACCATAACACTGAACATGAGAAGTATGGCGCGTTAAAGATAATTCGCTATAGGACTTTTTGACAGGCTAACAAAAAATTCATATGTTAAGGATGGTGAGGCAAATATGTCAGAAACTGTCTTCGTTGATAACGTAGGTATATATCGTTTTACTCGAACGCATGAAAGAATATGACTATGTGTAATCTTCTTTCCACACAGGCACACCACATTCCTGGTGTATTTTGTTTTGAAAGCATCAAGTTTCCACCTATATATAAGGGATTGTATACTTCTACTGGCAGGGAACCGCTTAGGTGTTTTGCTAATTTCAAAATTCATGTAACACTTTTCATACTTTTTCTGTTTATCTTGAAACTGCTTCCATACGTAGGCGTCCACTAAGGTATAACACTCATGCAATGAGAGGGAAAGTTGTATATGTTTTGAATCTGGTGAGCTCTTTGCCCCCCGTTTGGCAGCCCTATCAACCATATCATTGTAATGAAAAGAACTATGAGATGGTATCCAGCAGAAAGTAATATCAGTGCCTCTTAAGGATAAACTATTAATCAAGTGAGTAATTTCCAATATCATTTCAGATCTTGTTTGTAATTTTGATAATTCAAGAGCTTGAAGTACAGATTTTGAATCAACGCAAAAAAGTATCTGGGGAATTGTCCTAGGAAGATTTATCATATAATTCAAAGCCATTAAGATTGCAAACAGTTCTGCAGTAAAGACAGATTTATTAAGTCCTATATAGAAAGATTTCTCAATTTTGAGAGCAGGTATTAAAAACGCTGAGCCTGCTTGTCTTTCAATTATTGAACCATCAGTGTAAACTTTCAAGTGATCGGAATAAAAGTCTTCTATATGACATTTAACGTGACTTGCCAGTAAGTTGATATTATCTTCTTTTTTTAAGTCAGTGTGGTGTATGTCAAATCGTGCTCTTTGGAGTTCCCAACTGGGTACTGGTGAAAACGAAGGTCTTAAAGTTACAGGACCTGTGTCTAAATCAATTCCAGAGCCTTTCATAACTTCAGCTGTAAATGTTGCAAGCGTGACCTGTGAGGATATTGATTTAGCTCTTTTTGGAAAGTCGGTATCTGATCTTACTTTTGTCTCTGTTTTGATGCTATTTTCTATGGTAGTGTTTCTTAACAGAAATTTAGTAGAAGCGACTTTCCTTTGTTCATCAAGTGGCAACAATTTGATTGCATTGTATGTGCGATGGCAACAGGCATGCATTGGAAGACCCAGCGCAAGTTTGAAACCTTTACAATCTATGCTCTGCAGTTTTGTGAGTAAGTGTTTTGGTGCACTGAAGAATATTTCTTGGGCATAGGTTAATTTAGATCTAATAAGCGATTTACTGAGATGAACAAGTGTTGATGCATCTTGTCCCCATATCTGTTTGCGAACTATTTTCAAGAAATTTAAACTTTTTTGAGCTTTTGTTAATAAGTATTCAATATGCTGATTCCAAGATAATTTGGTTGTAAGGAAAACCCCTAAGAATTTAATTGACTCATTATACTGAAGAAGAGTATCTCCCAGTTTGAACGTGGGAACATTTGCTGGTTTAGCTCCACTGTTAAACAAAACTATCTTTGTTTTTTCCACGGATAGATGCAGTCCATTTTCTACCATATATCGTGCTATTTTATCGAGTTCTAATTGATAACATTTACGCGTATAATTAAGACAGCGCAAAGGAGTTTTTCTTTTCATATTTACCTGCATCCACATGCATAAATCATCAGCATATTGAGCTAAAGTTACATGTTTAGAAATTTTACTGGGTAAGTCATGCAATAATATCATGAAGAGAAGGGGGGCAATAACGGATCCCTGAGGGATACCCATTTGAAGAAATCGTTTTGAAGAATACACATTTTCGATCCTCGTTTGAATTACACGGTCTTCTAAGAAGCATTGGACATAATCAAAAATGTGACCTGTTAGCCCAATACTTTTCAATTTGAGTAATAATCGGGAGTGCCATACCTGGTCGTATGCTTTAGTTATATCAAAAAATGTAGCTAAAACACATTGGCGTTTGGCAAATTGTTGTTTGATATTAGTGGTTAGCTTTGTTAGGAGTTCCACTGGTGACCTGCCTTTTCTAAACCCTGCCTGATTCACTGGTAATATGTTGTTCTTTTCACAGTAGTACATCAATCTCTTTAGAATTATTTTCTCCATAAGTTTACATACGTGCGATGTTAATGCAATTGGCCTATAGTTTTTCAAGTCAATATTGCATTTACCTGCCTTTAGTACAGGAACCACTATTGATTGTTTCCAATAGTCGGGCAGTTTGCCGCTATTCCAGCATTTTTTAAACATATTATGTAGCAAGATTAAAAAATTTTCTGGTAATTTTTTTAACATCTCATTGGAAATTGCATCAAATCCTACTGATGTCTTTTTATTTGGAATTGATTTAATGGCATCTTTTAATTCTTGGAGCGTGATTGGTGCATTTACATAGTGCGTATTATCTGGGACAGGATCCTTGTATGCGTCGGTCTTTTCTTCTTATACCCTATAATTTCTACTAGAGGCAGGAAGTCCTTCTATTCGACAGATCTCAGCAAACATGTCTGCAAAAGCTTCTGCTTTCTCCTGTGAGCTAGGTAAAGGGTTGTTTTCTAGCTTTACTGGAATTGATGGCAACTTGATCCCTTTTTTCATTGTTTTCAGTTTTTCCCAAATCTTTTGCATATCTTTATGGTCACTTACTTCATATTATTATTATTATTATTATTATTACATGAATAAACGCCTTTCCATAAAATGCTCAACGCGTTTTACATAAAATCTTAATTAAAACATGCATTACAAATAGAAGCTGAATAAGACATTTAACTAATTAAAACAAATCAGAGAGCATACAAAGATATTCCAACATATCATGTTCACGTTCACAACACACACACACACACACACACACACACACACACACACGCACACACACACACACACACACACACACACACAACACACACACACACACACACACACACACACACACACACTCACACCCATACACACACACAAAAATTAAAATTAAAATATATAATCAGAAGAATAAACTTAAAAAACACCAATAATAGACACAGTCATGCCAAGGACTAGAAAAGGTTAAAAACAGTCATTTTGTACTTCAGCACCAATGCCGTGGAAGTTACTCTGCAACCAGATACTTTTGAAAAAGATGGGTTTTAAGTTCCTTTCTGAAGGTTAAGTAACTATGTTGTTTTCTCAGGTTGAGTGGCAGATTGTTCCATACTGAAGGACCAAAAACAGAGAAAGCGCGTTTGCCAACTGTGGAGAGAGAAAAACGTGGTTCGACTAGTTGAAAAGAATCTCCGGAACGAAGGGTTCGAGTCGGTACATAATGTTGGATCAGTTCAGAAAGATATGGTGGTGCAGTGACTGTATCACTTAGACAGCGGAAACAGAGGCAAGCAATCTTGAAGTCTATTCTGGCTTTGATGGGGAGCCAGTGAAGGGATTTCAGCAGTGGATTTGCACTGTCAGATTGTTTCTTGTGCAGGATAAGGCGGGCTGCATTATTCTGAATGACCTGAAGCTTTCTAAGTTTGTCATCAGGTAAGCCAGCTAAGAGAGAATTACAGTAATCTAATCTTGACAAAATAAAAAAAACTGCAAGCTTCTTCACGGCATCGGTGGTGAGGTAAGGACGAATCTTTGCAATCCTACGGAGCTGAAAGTTTAGGCTACGGCAAAGATTGTTGATATACGCGTCCATTGTTAATGATTCGTCAAGAAACACTCCAAGATTTCTAACAGATGGTGCAAAAGAAAGACTGCAGCCACAGATTGTCATTGTGCATGTTGGTGTTTGTTGTAGTTTATGTTTAGTACCGATTTTTATCAGTTCAGTTTTATCTTCATTCATTTTAAGCTTGTTTGTCATCATCCAGTCACCGACAGCCTCAATACCAGATTGTAAATTGCCAAGCAATGCTGGAAACTCGGCTGGGATGTTGGAATCATACAATTGTGAATCGTCGGCGAAGAAGTGATAGCGAAGACCTGATCGACTTATCACCTGACTCAGAGGCTTGGTGTACATTACGAACAAGACAGGCCCTAACACTGAGCCTTGTGGGACTCCAAACCTGAGCACTGATGGAGAGGAATGATACTTTCCTAAAACAACAGATTGAGTACGGTCCTTAAGGTAGGACCGAAACCAGTCCAAAACGATTGCAGAGCAACCATATGTGGTATGCAGTCTGTTGATAAGTATGTTATGGTCTATTGTATCAAAGGCAGCAGACAAATCCAGCAAAGACAGGAGAGACACATGTCCACGATCAGAAGCATGAAGAAGATCGTTAACGACACGAACAAGTGCCGTTTCTGTACTATGACATTTACGATATGCAGATTGAAATGGCTCAAGTAGGTCGTGGGACTGAAGGTGATGTAACAACTGTTCCAAGACAATACGTTCTAAAACCTTTGATAAAAATGGCAAGTTAGAAACTGGGCGAAAATTTTTCAAGCACTCAGGATCAAGTGTTGACTTTTTAAGAAGTGGTTTCACTAGCGCATGTTTAAAACTATCTGGGACAGTGCCTGTACACAATGACCTGTTCATGATATCAGTTATCAGGGGAACAAGTTCATCAATACATCCAAAAAACAGTGATGCAGGAATGGGATCTAGCTCGCATGATTTCTTGGGCATTTTCATCAGTATTTCTCTCACATTTTCTTGAGACACGCTCTGAAAAACAGAGAGTGCAGATCCAGAGAACCGATCAGCGTCAGCGGTCGTCGAACTGCCAGTTGGAAAACTGTCTCGAATTTGCTCAATTTTGCCAGAAAAGTATTCATTGAATTTGTCCGGTAGTTGTTCAACCAGGACAGATGTTGGCAACACAAGGCCCTGTTCTTTTCCCATGAGCTCCCCGCTGACTCTGAAAAGCTCCCCGGAGCTACACGCATTGACTATCTTATTACACATGTACTGTTTTTTAGCATTACGAATCATGCTAGTTACCAGATTACGCTGGTGAGCATAAATTTGCTTGTGCACAGTCAGGCCAGATTTGCGCCATAACCGTTCCGCCTCGCGGCGCTGGAGCTTTGCTTGCTTTATCTCCAGGTTCATCCAAGGGGCGGATGTGCGATCGGTCAAGTTACGTGTAACTAAGGGGGCGTGCTTGTCCAATAAGTCACGCAAACATGTGTTGTAAACATTGACAGGATCATTAGTACATGAATCATATGCAAACCCTGACAACACATCTGATCTAAAATCAACAGAGTTAATGGCTTTGAGTTTACGTGATGATACACTCTTTGTTGCTCTACATGGTTTCCTAAGGCATAGCTCAAAGGACACAACAAAATGGTCAGAGACTAACATGTCATCAACATTGATGTTCATAAACAAGGGTCTACTGTTTGTAACAATCCAGTCTAGGATGTGACCACGGCAGTGTGTGGGTTTGTTTATCAGTTGTTCTAAGTCAAAACTGTCAAGCAGACTTTTAAATGCAGAAGCAGTAGGGTCAGAAACTGAATCAAAATGAACATTGAAATCACCCACAACAATCAATTTTTTACAGGATAGACAAGTTGATAACAGAGCTTGAAAGTCATTCAAAAACATGGAGTTGGTCAGTTTGTTCTTGCGGTTAGGGGGAGGTCTGTACAGGCTGACAAATGATACTGTCTGATTGAGGTATGAGAGGCGAACATGGCATGCTTCGAAAGATTGAAACACACAGTCTTTGGTAGTCACTGACAAATGGGGCACTAGACTGTTTCTGAAGATTACGGCTAATCCGCCACCACGACCACTGCCTCTGGGTATGGACCTAAGAGTGAAGCCAGGTGGTGTAATTGCAGCAATGTCAGGTTCATCTCCAAGTGGTTTGAACCAAGTTTCTGACAAGAACACAATGTCAAAGTTACCTTGAGTAATCAGATCATTGATGTCGTTACATTTGTTTCTGCAGGACTGGGCGTTTAAACACATCACTTTGAGGCGTTTTGAAACATCTTGCAAAACGTTTTTGGTGTTTACCTTGATGAGATTAGCAAAGTTGCAAGCACTTGCCTGTGTTTGTGATCCACTGTCTACAGGACCTGCTCCCTGACGCACATGACGCACATCGCGGGCCGTAACTCGAACTTCAATTGAGCGGGGTGATGATGGAGGGCTGTATTGAACAGTGGAAGTTGAGCTTGAGTCAGTTGCATCAGAACAGCTATCAGAAGAAAGGAGAGCAGCGATTTTTGCATCGCTTTTGGATTTTTTCGATCGTTTTCTAGGCAGCCCTCTTCCAAGTTGTAAACTTCTCAAACAGGAAGTAACCTCGGAGGTCAAGGGTGCAGGGTTGATAGAGAGCAGTTCAGCGCGCGAGTACTTAATAAATGTACACACATCGCGCTGTTCAGGCGGAGGAATGTCACACACAGGCACAGGAGAGTCGGTAGTGTAGTGAGAAAATGGCGGTGAAAAATCACTCACTGTGGCCAGTCTTGACGAAAGCAGTGCGCACAATACAAGCAGTCTGATGGCTGGAGGGGCGCCGAACACCCACCAGATGAAAGCATCCCACATCATGAAGTAGTATGACCGTTCACAAGGCCAAACACAATCTCTCATCACCCACACACTTTCAAAAACGCGAGAGCCAAAAACGCTCAAACCTGTCGGCGAACGGCCTTGACCCTAATATGTACAAAAAGATGTCCAATATTGTTCTTTAGCGTGTTCTATGACTCTGTTACAGTTTATGTTCGCACTTTTCATTGCCGTATGATTTTCAGGTGACCTATTAGCTATATATTGTTTGTATTTTTCTTTCTTTTCGTTGACTGCCTTTTCACAATCTTTATTCCACCAGACTTTTCCATGATGTTTTCCTGTTTTTGATGCTTTAAGTTCTGGAATTGAAATTTTTGCAGCCCTTAAGAGTGACTTACAGAAATCTGCGTACATATCGTTTAAGGTCGTTGTTTCAGATAGATCTGTTCTTGTATTTCGTAGGAAAGCTTTAAAACTGGCCCAATCTGCGTATTTATAGTTAATCTTGGGTAAACTATCTTGTGGTATTGCATCAAACTCAGTGATCAGGTTAAGGGTAAGAAGTATGGGGATGTGATCTGATCCCAACAAGTCATCCTCTGTTTGCCATGTGGCATTTGGTGCTAGCGATGGTGAGATTAAGGTAAGGTCGATAGCTGTGGGTCTGTGGGTTGGTATATCAGGGACACGGGTCACGCGTCCATTGTTTAGTAAGTATAAATTGGAATCTATAATATTTTCAATCAACCTGTTGCTAGTTATGTTTTTACAATTCTTGTCCCAAAATGGGGCATGTGCATTAAAATCACCACCAACTATCCACTTGTCACGTTGGTCATGAAAATGTTTCAGCCACTCAGTATTCACAGAATCGGGACCTCTTGGTAGATAAACAGAGGCCAAATTCAGAACTAATGATGATGAACATGTTATAATGATTGCACATGAAGAAATAGATGAGGACGATTTTGGTACTGGCGATGATCTTTCGCAGTAGTTCAGTCCTTCACGAACATATATAGCTGTTTGTATTCGGCCACCGTCATTGATAGAGTCATATACTGGTGGATAATAAAACCCCGATATTTTAGGTATATTGGTTTTGGTGGTATTCAACGATTGTAGAAGCAAGACTTGGATGTTTCTAGAAGATAGATAGTTACTCAAATAGGGAATATTTTTAACAATGGAACGTGCGTTCCACTGAACAATGTTCATGTCACTAACTACACACTTTTTCATGATGAACGGTTGAATAAGCTTGGAGTGTTATCCTACATTTAGACAATTAGATAATCAATAACTGTAACGTTGAAGTAAAATTTATCATAAGTAAGCAAACAAGTATCTAAGTAAAACAATAATTTGAGTAACTGAACAGAGAGGAACTGAATATGGGCTGAATCTAAAATGACCAGGGAGGGAAGAAAAACTGAGGGTGAAAGCCGGGTCTTGATTGATGGCGTTGATGGGTTGATCTCCTCCTCGGTTTTTCCCAGAAAAGCTGATGGACATGCCTCCCTATGTTTCTGGCCAGAACGCTCGCCCCTCTGGAGGTGGGATGTACGCCGTCCTGGCTGACTTGGGTGAAGCTGCGTGTTTGCAGATTATCGTGGCTGATGTAGTTGACATTTGCTGTGTTGAGGAGTTTCTCTTTGGTCAGGACATTATGGAGCTCCCTTTTCACGTTCAGGTGCTTGTTCCTTACGGGAGCGACCTGACTTAACACTACCTTGGCTTTTGGAAAGTGGGTGTTAATTGATTTTACACAGACGTCTAGATTGGTAGTACATTCTTTTGGCTCTCTTGTTTTTAGATCAGTTATACCGACGTGTAAAAGAACCAGTCACGTTCAGGTGTCAGCTCTTTTTTTAGATTTTTCAATAACTCGTTTACAGTCCTCGATGTTACGTATCTTTCTCGTCGCCACCTGGAAACCGTAGGACGATCCTAATCTCTGTCCTTCCACTTTGTTCAAGACGGAGTCATGAATAATGAGGACACGTGGGAGATCACTGGACTTAGATCTGGGACGAGTTGATACAGCAGTTTTGACGTCACGTTTTGGTTTGGTAAAGACGTCATGCTTTCGCTTGATGGTAGTTCTTCGTCCAAGATCAACGTTTGCCTGATCTTCTACTTTGGGCGGTTGAGCTGCGCATTCCGCGTATGTTGAAAATTTGTCCATCGGTGATGTGGTGGAAAAATCACCGTGGACTGCGGAATCAGTCTGGCACGCTGTGGTGGTAGTTTTCGTGCACTTTTTGAATTCGCGCAGCTCTTGTATGATTTTGATATTATCGAGATGTTGTTTTCTGTCAGATAGAAGCGTGTCTGTGAGGCGGCTGATTTGTTCTGACATTTGGTGAATAGTATATTTTAAAATGTCTATTTCTCTGACCGCCTCTTGACACGCCTCTTGACAATGACAACCACATGATGTTAGGCCTACTGACCGTGGTTGTGGAGCCGATGGCCGACTTGGTGATGGCAAACCTGTCGGAGCGGAGCTCTGATTTTCTTGACGATTGTCGTCATCTGGAGTGTTCGTAGGTGATGGTGTCTCTGTCTTGTTGTTGCCTTTCCTGGTGGTGATCGTCTTGGTTTTCTCTTTTGTGAGACAACGTTTTGAGCGTGTCATTTTTCAGCCCACTTGATTCCTCTCTGAAAATGTTCAGTTAGTAAGCCGCCATCTTGGTGTATTGGGTGTGTGGTGGTGTGTGGTGTGTGTGTGTGTGTGTGTGTGTGTGTGTGTGTGTGTGTGTGTGTGTGTATGTGCGCGTATGTTTATGTGTGTGCGTGT
>CM060306.1:5525584-5533084 GCA_030674185.1 Monoplex corrugatus | reverse complement strand
TGCCGTTATGTGGCTATTGCCACAAACTCATCAGCAATCTACTCCTCCAAATGTTTGACAAGTCAGAAACACATGGGGACAGAAGAGCAAGGGAGTACTGTAGGTCTGTAGGTGGCACATTGGGCATACCTAAATGTAACAATGACTGGCTTACAGCCGTCAAACAACTGACCAAACTGTCTTGGATATTATCAGAAAGGGTTTTAGTTGGAATGTATATTGGTGATGTGTCTCATCCAAATATGTACAGGCACAATATTGTTGACCAGGACAGAACAGTTCTTTATCATTCCATTAATTTCATTCGTCTTACAAGGGATTTTCTACGTAAGGCTCAAAGAAAAACATGTATTTCTCAAACGAACCATGACTTTTATCCGTCCAATTGTCAATCCACATTTTTCACATCACGGGATGGGGCTGTGTGTGAATTCAGGAAGAAGATCGAAGTAAAGCGTTATGATTCAGTATCAATATCATTGACAAACACGCAGGTTTTGTTGTACACACAACAACAATCTCTGACAATGTGTGCTGGTGGTCATGTGATGCATACCTTTCTTCTGTCTGGAGCTGATCCATTCAACGTGTGTGGTGAAGAGTACAGGTCTCCATGTACGTTTGCATGGAATTCATCACACAAACATGACACTGAGTCAAAAGATCAGTACACCACTTTAGTCCAGACATTTACATGTCATGATGGGGTCACCACGTTGTCATATACCCTAGTATGTGACTTTATACCTGATTGTCAGGATAAGAGTGATGAGTCCTTCTGTAAACATCCTCCTTGTGTCAACATGTTTACCTGTACCAATGGTCAGTGTGTGTCCTATGATCACGTGTGTGACCAACTGTCTCAATGTCCAGGTCAATCAGACGAAAAGAACTGCGATAATTATGTAGGTGATTTATGGGAGCAGAATTTCCCATTCCCTGCTCTCATCAATTTTGATGGCAACAACAAGTTCATATCAACACCAATGAATGCGAATGACACCTGTCCCGATAGTCACTATCGTTGTCCTGGGAAGTTAAATGACTGCCTGCCAGTCTACACACGATGCAATGGGATGTACGACTGCATTGGCCATGAGGATGAAGAAGGGTGTGAGGAAGTTATGTGTCCTGGATTCTTTCGATGCAGAGCTTCAACAATATGTGTCCATGACGACCACCTGTATGATGGCTGGCCTCACTGCCCGATGCATGATGATGAATTAGCGTGTTATATATCCTGTCCTGCAGGATGTCTATGTCAAGGTCATTCTTTTCTGTGTCTGCAGTCTTTCTCTGCTTCACTTTTCAGCCATCTCCGTTCCTTGGATGCCACTGGTTCAGAAATAAATCTGTCTGATCTGAGTAGTCATGTATATCTAATTCATCTGATATTTGCTAATTGTTCCTTAAGCATTCTGCCTAACATGACGTGGTTCAATCTGAGGATTCTGGACCTCACAGGCAACAGGCTGCAGCATGTCAACATGAGTCACTTTGTTCGTCTGAACAGTCTACAAACACTGTCCCTGTCAAAAAATCCTCTCATCTCACTCTACTTCTATTCCATGTCTGTTGTACACCAAAGTACGCTAGAGACGATAGATTTGTCACTCACCATGCTAACAGTGTTTGATACCAAAGCCTTGTCGAAATTCTTGCGTTTGAAGAAACTGAATTTAACATTTACTACCATTCACACTATCAGCTCTTATGGCTTTCAGTTCACACCACACTTGACTGAAGTGTACATGGATGGTAGTCCTATCAAAACATTTCCACCTAATCTGTTTAGAGGTCTTTCCAGCCTGGAAATGATAGCAACACAGAACTACAAATTATGCTGCAAGGACATACTTCCAGACGGTCCTGATGACATCGTTTGCACAGCTCCTAAGGATGAAGTTTTGTCCTGTAAAGATTTATTGCAATCTCAAATGTACCGAGTGTTTCTGTGGCTGATCAGCAGCCTGTCAATAACTGGAAACGTCTTCTGTTTCGTGCTACGTTTGTCTTCACGAAAGATGGCATCTTCCAGTGGTTTCAGTGTCTTTGTCACCACCCTGACCCTGGCTGACTTTCTGATGGGGACCTACATTGCTATAATTGGCGTGGCTGATGAACTGTTTCGTGGCAGATATCTCCATTTTGATGACACATGGAAAAGCAGTGTGGCCTGTAAGGTGGCAGGATTTCTGTCCCTGTTCTCCAGTGAGGCATCAGCTCTAATTATCGGGCTCATCACGCTTGATCGTTTTATTGTTATTGGCTTTCCATTCAGCTCTTTACGGTTTGACAGAACATCAGCAGCAATGGCTTGTCTGTTGACTGGGTTGATTGCTTGGATTCTTGCCTTTGTGCCTTTACTTCCAGTGACGTCACACTTGGACTTTTACAGCCAGACAGGTATTTGTATTCCTCTGCCAGTCACTAGACGTTCATTTAATGGACAGGTATATTCCTTCAGCATAATGATTATCCTGAATTTTGTGTTGTTTCTGTTAATCTCAGCAGGACAAGCTTCAATTTACTGCTCAGTACGGAAACATTCCTTGACGACAAATACAACGAAACTATCAAGGGACATGACCATAGCACGACGGTTGATCAGTGTAGCTGTAACAGATTTCCTATGCTGGTTTCCCATCGGGCTGTGTGGAATATTGGCATCTGCTGGTATTCCTGTCTCTGGAGAAATAAACGTAGCACTAGCCATTTTTGTACTGCCCATAAACTCTGCTCTTAATCCCTTTGTGTATACCTTCAATGTTGTTGCAGAAAAGCAGAGAAAATCAAGAGAAAGAAAAATCATGAAATGGTTTGAATCCCAACGTGGTTTTAATGATAGTTAATTGCCAGGGCAATAGAAAGACCTTCGCACTGTTTAAGAACTTTAAGTTTTATAAGAGAGAGGGGGGATCCGAGAGAGAGTGAGAGAGAGTAAAACAGAGAGAGAGAGAGAGAGAGATGATAACGGTGATGATACTTCATTTTCCAACTACAGAGGTTATCATCTAAAAGCCTGTTTTTTCAAACTTGTCATCTCTTGCGTGCTGGGTGTGTTCATGTTTCCACAAGCCATCCACTTACGTGACTCACAGGATCTTTAGCATACATACTTGATGTCCTGCGTGCGTGTCAAAACACGCTAACGATTCAACAAACAACAATAACAAACAACAACAACAACAAACACCAAACAAATCAAACAACAAACCTCACCCTTTCAAGCTTTAAACCCATTTAACGATCTCTCAAACACTACAACACACCAAGTCGTGTCCCAAGAAGATGAGTTGACAGAATCAAGTCTGATTATTGCATGAAGAGTTTCTGTTCTTGACTCGACTGACCGTTTACATTGTGCTTGACAATATTCCCCCAGTTTTTCTAGAGTATCTTTTCAGTTTTATTTTTTTTCCGTGGAATACACTTTCCTCCAAGAGTTCCCATCATACGATATATTTTTAGTTCCGTATTCATTTCATGATTTGGATCTCAACAGTTTAGATTTTATAACCTTCTTCCACGGGTCCTAGTGTCAGTTTTATTTTCATTGTTTTCATTTTTTTCAGTTCACACCGTTGACTTCCACACTTTACGTTACGATTCCAGGTTTATATATTTCTACATTTTGTAGATTCACTGTTTTATTTTTCTTACTCTGCTTAATTAAGCAGAGTTTAAGGTTCACCTTCCCATTCTGAAATGCTTCTCACGTAGATCCGTGTCTCATTCTGAAAGTCACAGGCATCATGTAAACAGCCTCAGCCAGGTCTGGTAGCCAGGCTCGCCCAGGGACGCATGCCGGGAGACACCCCAGATCATGTTCAGGTCACCATATATCCCCACAGAGATACGATCGATGGACGATGATTGGAACAACACTACAGGCAGAACCTCGACTATGACACCTCTTCATTGTCGACTATATGCACGCGACCAAAGGTCTGCAACGACGACACACGGGACAGGACGAATGGATGGGACAGCAGGATCTTCACCCTCACATGTTGCAGTTTCAGTATGTACTGTGGATCAGCTGTTTAAAACTAGTCTGCAAAACGGGGGACAAGATTCAGGTCGACTCCAGTCCATTGTGCCTCTGTGACAGAAATTGACATCAACATTTTACATTTATAAATGCAAGCTTCATTATCAAATACCTGTTGTCTATCATAAAGAATGTAAAAGCAATGAAAATGTGCTGCTTATATTATGAGTAATAATCAAGAGTTTATCTGCCAGTTGCTCCCATATCAAACCAAGGCGTTTTGAGTGATAGAACTATGATTCTAACTGATTCAAAATATATAACACATAAAACACATTATATATATATATATATATATATATATTATATATATATAAATATCTCTACATTGACACTGATAGTATAATCATAAAATCCTGAAAGTTCCATGGACAGCAAAGAAAGCAAACGAGACAGTCTTGAAGGGGTCAGGCACAAGATCATCAATAAAGAAGAGTAGGAAAAGACAAGCAATATTTATAGAACATTTTATGAGGAAAGGGGAATTAGAGCACCTGGTCATAACAGGAAAACTAGAGGGAAAGAGAGCACCAGGCAGACCCAAGGAGAAGATATAAAACAAACTTGCAGGGTGGCTGAGGAGAACGAACGAACGAACGAACGAAAGATTTATTCAAAAGGCCTTGGCCACATTTGAAGGGGGAAACATAATCATAATTATATCAACACACAAGCTCAATTCTATTGATTTACAAATGTATCTCGAAGTTTAAATGCCTTGTATAAATAAATAGCAAACTGCTTTACTACAGCTTCGTTTTTGGATGAGAGTAACATTACCAATCTAAACAAACATGGTCGTCTAAAAAAATTAATAGGTATAAATTTCGCTATGAACTGAATCAAATTTTGACAAACCAAGGTAAAATGTAGTTCATCATCAACATCCATATTACAAAGGGGACATGATAAATCATTTTCAGCGACTTTCCTGTGATAAAAGTGATGTTTCTTCAAATCAGAAATTCCAAATCTAAACTTGGTCATAACCCTCTTAATATGCCTGTCTATTGGTAATGACAAATACAGTGGGAAGCAATGCGATTGATTAAACGGTACATACTGTATCTATTACTGTCCTCCATATTTGAATGCCAGTTTTGCCATTTGTTGTCAATTAATCTATCACGAAGAGAGCGTAAAAACACACCTTTACTTCCAACACCCTGATTAATCCAAGCATACCCAAATCCATTTTCAAATAACATCCGTCTGACATTTGATACCCAGTTTACCTTTCCTCTTTCAACTAATAAGCAAAGCATGTTATAAGCCTTTCAGGGTAACCTAGATCGGTTCATTTGAGTTAGTTTTATCCAATAGCGAATGCATCTAACTGCTGAAAGAATATGCAAGGGATATCTGTTAGTCTCACCATAAACAAGATTATTTGGTGTTCTTAAAGATACTCCCAGAAATTTTTTGAGCGCAAATAAATGTACTTTTTCACAATGCGTAACTGCAGCATCTAGCCCCCATATTTCTGCACCATACAATATTATCGGTTGGATTTGAGAATCAAAAAGTTTAATAAACAAGTGGAAAGAGCTATTGTTTAACCTCCTCAAATTCTGCATAATAGACAATAAACCTCTTTTACCCCTACTTGCAATATCTGTATTTCTAGGCTGTTTTCTTTTCGAAGAAATCATACTGATGGTGCTCCAAAATCCTTTCTGGTCATTCATTGAGTTTACTAGCTTGTCTATCAAAGCCATATTGTACTGCTCTTCCTTAAACTTTTTAAACTTATTATATTCACGTCTTGCACGGCAATAATTATCTCTATCATTTGCAAGTAAAGTGCGTCTAAAAATCTGCAATGAATTTCGAACTTTCTTCTTTAGAGTAACACATTCCTTGTCAAACCAGGGATTCGCTTTTTTACGCCTACCAATAATAATACTTTTTTTTCATACACTGAGCTGCGTCTTTTATACAAGAATTAAACAAATCTAGAGCAACATTTATATCAGAGTACACCATGTCTCTAGCTGTCTCTAGTCTTTGGTTTAGTTCCCCTGATCTTAAATTATGAGTATATGTTCCTTGAAAATCTTCATCCCAAACAAGCTTCTCTTATGAATGCGAAAAATCCTCTTTTTGTTCCAATACGCAGTTGCTACTTTCATGTGAAGCCTAAACTCTACAGGCATGCGGGTGGACTCTATCCGATCTGTAACCTTAAGATGACAACAATCAGCTATCCTGCTATATAAATCACAAGACATGATAAAATAATCATTAACACTGCACCCAGAATCAGAAATAAACGTGTAACGTCCATGAGAATACCCATGGCACTCACCATTTAAAACATGTGGATCAAAAACACTGCACATGTTCAGTAATAGTTTGCCATAATTATTTAGTTTGTCATCCTCAGAGTGCCAATTTGTATACACTGGCTGACTGTTCAATCCAAGACAAAATCGTTATCATGATCTTTACATACATGGGAAATATTTCCGATTCTACTATTCAGGTCTCCACATATCAAAATGAAAACATCATCAGACTTAATCAAAAAGTCACACAGAAAATCTTCTAGCAAAGAAATGCCATTATCACATTCAAAAAATGAATAATAAGGAGAACCTTCTGGAGGACGATACGTGCATACAAACAACACATCTTTCTCTGTACCAAACAAAAATTTGTTTATAAGAAAAACACACGTGTTATGAACATTGGTTTCAATTTCCTTTACATATTTACATAGATTTCTTTTAATGAGACACACAACACCTCCAGATCATCTCCCCTGCATAGACAACTTCTGAGCAGGTTTATAGAACATTTCAAAATCAGTGAAGCAATTGTTATGAAAAGTATCAAGAAATGTTTCAAAAATGCAAACAAAATCAAATGATTGAATGTAATTAACAAATGCATTGTTATGTAACTTTGACAATAAGCTATCAACATTCCAACTAAGAAATGAAAAGGAGCAATTTATAATACTTTGTACAAGGGACTGAACCCCATGATCAACCACACTCTGACTGTCAGCGTCACTCCTAACATTTGCTACACTTGGCCTATCTAAGCATGTTTGGCTTGACACATAGCCAGGTGAAGCGACCACCAAGTTAGCAACATCGAGTGCGCTGTTAACATAGTTTGCACGTGAAGTTGACGGTTCACTATAACTGTCGACCTGAACCGGGAAAACCGGTGCTAGGGCAATTTGTCTACCCTCAGCAAAAACTGTCACAGGCCGGTCACACCCCTATCTTAATTCTACCAGATTGTTCTTATCATCTAAATAGTACTTCTTGCCATCAACAATCAAATGATCATGCACAAGCATTGCTCTTTTGCCCTCTTCACGAGCCTTTTTAAGATATGGTGTTAACAGTTTCCTGACATTTCTTACTCTCACAGTAAAGTCTTCACTAATGAATAGGGTTGTTCCTTGCAGCTTCTTTCTGGCTTTCAGGATG
>CM060306.1:5503084-5520584 GCA_030674185.1 Monoplex corrugatus | reverse complement strand
AAACTCACCTTTTCTCCTCTACATAAAATCCTAACCTCACTCAACCCCTCCCCCCCCCCCCCCCCTCTGCAGCCTGTCTCTGCTCGGAGGGGAATCACATGGTTATAATATATAATTGTATATGCTATGCTCTCTATAATTTTCCATTGCTTTTATTCTTGCTTTTATTGCTTTTATTCTTTCTCCCCATTTATAGCCATGCGTGTGTGTGTGTGTGTGTTGTGTTGTGCGTGCGTGCGTGCGTGCGTGTGTGTGCGTGCGTGCGTGCGTGCGTGCGTGCGTGTGTGTCTGCTTCAGCGCTTAGATTTGATTTTATCAAGATTTTGCGCTATATAAATATTGTAATTATTATTATTAATTATTATTATTATTATAGTTATTTTTCCTTCACAAGGAATCTTTCACTGCACCAACACTTCCCGGACAGTTCTCACAATTCAAGTTTCACAGCATCGATATCATTGTTCAGCATTCAGTTCATCACAGTATTTAAACATATTTTTGTTACCGCAAAAAACGGAGGGGGGGGGGGGGGGAGCAGGACGAATCAGAGGCGTCATAAAACTGACACGCCCAGGTATGCAGCAGAATCCTAACAGCTCAGGACCAGGGGTTGAATCAGGCATCCACCCCTCAAACCATTGTCATACTGAAAACAACACTGTGTGTTCCAATCCACAAAAGCAAAATGAGCCAAAACACCTTACACAACAGTGTGAAAATGTAAAAACAGCAGTGTGAAAATAATAGCAGCACATCTGTCACACTAAGTGAACTGTTTCCCCTCTTTCTCTGTTCCTATAGTTGGCCCCACTGGTTAGACTGCCTTGATGATAACATAGTGAGCTCTTTCCTCTGTTCCTGTATCTCTATGGCCTCACTGGTTAGACTGCCTTGATGATAACATAGTGAACTCTTTCCGCTCTTCCTGTATCTCTATGGCCCCACTGGTTAGACTGCCTTGATGATAACATAGTGAACTCTTTCCTCTGTTCCTGTATCTCTATGGCCCCACTGGTTAGACTGCCTTGATGATAACATAGTGAACTCTTTCCCCTCTTCCTGTATCTCTATGGCCCCACTGGTTAGACTGCCTTGATGATAACATAGTGAACTCTTTCCCCTCTTCCTGTATCCCTATGGCCCCACTGGTTAGACTGCCTTGATGATAACATAGTGAACTCTTTCCCCTCTTCCTGTATCTCTATGGCCCCACTGGTTAGACTGCCTTGATGATAACATAGTGATCTCTTTCCTCTGTTCCTGTATCTCTATGGCCCCACTGGTTAGACTGCCTTGATGATAACATAGTGAACTCTTTCCCCTCTTCCTTTGTGCCTATGGCCCCTCTGGTTAGACTGCCTTGATGATAACATAGTGAACTCTTTCCTCTGTTCCTGTATATCTATGGCCCCACTGGTTAGACTGCCTTGATGATAACATAGTGAACTCTTTCCCCTCTTCCTGTATCCATATGGCCCCACTGGTTAGACTGCCTTGATGATAACATAGTGAACACTTTCCCCTCTTCCTGTATCCATATGGCCCCACTGGTTAGACTGCCTTGATGATAACATAGTGATCTCTTTCCCCTCTTCCTTTGTGCCTATGGCCCCACTGGTTACACTGCCTTGATGATAACGCCAGGGTCGTGGATTCGATCCTCATATGGGCCACAGTGGTTTGTGTGGGTTGGTTGCTGTTCTGTTGCTGTTGTTTTTTGTTGTTTTTTCTTTGTTGTTGTCGCTGTCATCATTATTGTTGATTTGTTGTGTTGCTGTTGTGTTTGTTGTCATTGTTGCTGTTGTTTTTGCTGATGTGTTTATTATTATTGTTGTTGTTTTTGTTATCATTATTGTTTTTGTTTTTCCTGATGTGTTTGTTGTTATTGTTGTTGTTGTTTTTGCTGATGTGTTTGTTGTCATTGCTGTTGTTGTTTTTGCTGATGTGTTTGTTGTTATTGTTGTTGTTGTTTTTGCTGATGTGTTTGTTGCCATTGCTGTTGTTGTTTTTGCTGATGTGTTTGTTATCATTGTTGTTGTTATCGTTGTTGGTTGCAGTGTTGGTGCTGATGTTGATGTCGGTGTTGGTGTTTATGGGTTTTTTTCCCAATTCACTATTATCTAATATGGTTATAGTTTCAATCAATGCGTTTCATTTTTTTGTTTCATTTTTAGGCTTATGTTATATGTGTATAGTAACGAAAACTAATCCCAAGACAGGTTTAGTGAGACATATTTTTACTATCATTGAGTACCACACTGTTTTGAAGTTAACCGTTGTTGATACAGCTGAAGACTTTAATTCTGATGAGTTGACTTGAATCCCATCCCATAACACGGAAACTGGTGCAGTTTGGGTTCTTTAGCAAGTTCCAAAAGTTACGGACAGTTAGAAATGTTCAATCGAGGCTCACACATTATATAACCAAGCACAAGTGTGTTTCAGTGTTTTCATCACAACAGATTTGCAATGTGAAACACCAAGCTTTGTACAATGATATATTTCTTTCCTTGTATGTTCCACTTCTGTGTGGCCTATGTTTGTTTCTTAAGACTGCAGGAGACCGTTCGTTTGGTTACACCTCGTCGTCTGCATGGAATGAGTTGCCGACTGGTCTAAGAGATGTTCCAACCCTTCAAGCGTTCAAAAGAAGGCATTTTCATAAATACCCCTCCCCCCCTTGTGTGTATGTGTGTGTGTGTGTGTGTGTGTGTGTGTGTGTGTGTGTGTGTGTGTGTGTGTGTGTGTTGTGTGTGTGTGTGTGTGTTGTATGTGTGTGTGTGTGTGTTGTGTGTGTGTGTGTGTTGTGTTGTGTGTGTGTGTGTGTGTGTGTGTGTGTGTGTGTGTGTGTGTGTGTGTGTGTGTGTGTGTGTGTGTGTGTGTGTGTGTGTGTGTGTGTGTGGTGTGTGTGTGTGTGTGTGTGTGTGTGTGTGTGTGTGAAAAATGATGTTGTTGGTATGTGATGAGATTGTTTATTTAATAGCGCAGTGAGTGGAAATGAGAATAGCGCTATACAAAAGCTATTTATTATTATTGTTGTTATTTTCCCATTACTTTGTTTTGATAGGTTTACTTTCAATGCAGTCTGAAGTTCTGTGTTCATTGTTTGTTCAGTAGTGATTTATCAAACTTGGACAATTCCTTAAGCGCTTCACCCAAATCTGCCAGTGATACTATGGCAGATCACTTGATCGTGCACAAAACCCTACACGCTGGCAAGGTGTTGAAATGATCTGGGGGAGGCGACTCATGACACGCTTTTTTCATCAGAATGGTTGGAACTTTCTTCTTCTTTTGTTTCTCTGTTGTTCACCATCCACAAGATCAGGCAACATCTGGCGAAGAATATTTCTGGTTTTTGTTTTTTCTTCAGTTCCTGTAGTCATAGAACCTGTTGATCAGAGTACTGTGGTAACCACATTTTCTTTGAGTCCTGGTTGAAAAAGACGGAGGTTAGGTTAGTCAGCATCAGCTTCCTCCTGAGTCCTGAGTGACAAACAGACGGGGTAGGTTTTGGTCACCATCAGCTTTCCTCTGAGTCCCCTGATGTGACAAAACAGATGGGAGGGTTAGGGTTAAGGTCAGCCATCAGCTTTCCTCCTGAGTCCCCTGATTTGACAAGACAGACGGGAGGGTTAGGGTTAAGGTCAGCCATCAGCTTTCCTCCTGAGTCCCCTGATGTGACAAAACAGACGGGAGGGTTAGGGTTAAGGTCAGCCATCAGCTTTCCTCCTGAGTCCCCTGATGTGACAAGACGGATGAAAGGAAACTCATTAACAGAAGGTAGATCCTGTTGAGGAGCTGGACCTTGCACTGTTTTACCTGGGAGGACCTTAGTGAGCGACTGCCATTCTTGTTTACTGTAGATGACCATGCTGACATTTGCGTTATATTGCACGGATATCACGGTTTACCGGAAGGCACCTGCAGATCTGGTACCTCTGAGTTCAGACCTATACGCGCATTTAGATGGACAAGAACCATCAGAGCCAGCAAAACACTTCACACTCTGGTTTGCTTGTGTTTTGTCCTTTTAGTTGTATGGCCCCCATTTTTGTGGTATGTTTTCGTTGACTGGCTGGGGTGATAAAGTAGTGGATTTAACATATGCAATGTATCAGGTTCAATTCCAGCCAGCAACATAAAAAGAAAGGATTGTTAGCTGCCTGTTTTAATGCTTTGATCATTTTGTTGATGTTTCATAGGTACAGGTTCCCCCTTCACTCATATCAATCATCTGCTCCAATGAAATGAAATATAAGAGATGTCTCGTTGTTGTTGTTTTCTTACTATGTTTTCTGTCTTTGTTTCTTTGCTGGTTTTGTGTAGGTGTGACAAAGGTCATTCGTGGGAAAATTTGTGCTTATCTTGTCTTGTGATGAAATACCTGTTTTCGTTGTCTTTTCTTCTGTTTTTGATTTCTGTTGGCTTGGACGCTGGCAATCATTTTGATTCAAACGACAGAATGTTTAAGATCCATGAACAATACAAAAACTCCTTTTTTCATGAAAACAAAAACATCAAAACAGAAACAGTATAACCATCCTGAAGGGGAAGCAGTCGAAACAACAAACAGTTTCTACACACGGCTCAAAAACCTGACCTGCTAATACAACAGGAACAGTCCCCTTTTCTGTTACTTCTATGCCAGTCGTGGGTTCTGCGACATGTACATCAAGCTCAAGATCAACAAGCTTTAGCAGAGGCAAGCGAAGAATGTGGCTATATATAGCTACTGATCGTTCTGTTGATCAGTCTTTCCATGCTTGGAATCAATTTCATAAGCACATACACCACAGATGCCCTGTGATGGAAAAATATCCAGAATGATCATACATAAGCCATAAATGTGTGTGTGCATGAGTATGTGTGTGTATGAGTATGTGGGGCATGTGTTTGTGTATGTTTGTGTTTATGTGTGTGTGCAGTGTATATATATGTGTGTGTGTATGTGTGTGTATCAGTATGTGGGTGCATGTGTTTTTGAATGTTTGTGTTTATGTGTGTGTTTATGTGTGTTGTGTGTGTGTGTGTGTGTATGGGTGCGTTTTTTGTGTATGTTTGTGTTTATGTGTGTGTGTTTATGTGTGTGAGTATGGGTGCGTGTGTTTGTGTGTGTGTGTGTGTGTGTGTGTGTTGTGTGTGTGTATGAGTGTGTGTGTCTGTGTGTGTTTGTGTTTGTGTGTGTGAGTGTGTATACGTGTTTATGTGTTTATGTGTGTGAATGTGTGATGGGTGTATGTGTTTATGTGCGTGCGTATGTGTGTCTGAGTGTATATGTGTATATGTGTATGTGTGTGTGTGAGTGTGTGTATGTGTGTGTCTGTGTGTGTGTGTGTTTTGTGTTTGTGTGTGTGAGTGTGTATGCGTGTTTATGTGTGTGTGTTTGTGCGTATGTGTGTGTGTGCATACGTTTGAGTGTGTGCCTGTGATTGTGTGTGTATGTATGTGTGGGTGTCTGTATATTCATCTGTGCGTGTGAGTGTGTGTGTACGCATGTATGTGTGTGTATGTGTGTGTGAGTATGTGTGTGTGTGTGATTAAGTGTGTATGTGTGTGTGAGTGTGTGCGTGTGGGTGTGAGTGTGTGTGTGTATGTGTGTGTGTGTGTATGCGAGTGTTTGTATGCGCGTGTGTTTGTGTGTGTGTGTTTATGTGTGAGTGTATGTGAGTTTGTATGTCGTGTGTGTGTGTGTGTATGTGTGTGTGTATGTGTGTGTGTGTGTGTGTGTGTGTACGTGTGTGTACGTGTGTGTGTTTGTGTCTGAGTGTGTTTGTGTGTGTATTTGTGTCTCTGTGTGTTTGTGTATGTGTGTGTGTATATGTGAGTGTTTGTGAGTATGTTTTTATGTGTGTGTATGAGTGTGTGTATGTTTGTGCATTGTGTCTGTGTGTGTGAGTGTGTGTATGTGTTTATGTGCTTGTACATGTGTGTCTGTGTATGTGTGTGTATGCTTGTGTTTATGTGTGTGTGAGTGTTTGTGTATGTATGTGTGTGTGAGTGTGTATGTGTTTATGTGCATACGTGTGTGTGTGTATGTATATGTGTATCAGTGTGTATGCGTGTGTAACTATGTGTGTGTATGTGTTTATGTGTGTGTGTGCGTGTGAGTGTGTGTGTGTGTGATTGTGTGTGTATGTATGTGTGTTTGTATATTTGTGCGTGCGTGTGAGTGTGTGCGCATGTATGTATGTGTGTGTATGTGTGTGCACTTTGTGTGTCTGAGTTTGTGTGTGTGTGTGTGCGAATGTGTGTATGCGCATGTGTTTGTATGTGTGTGTGTGTGTGTGTATGTGTGTGTGCGTGTTCATGTGTGAGTGTATGAGTGTTTGAATGTGGTGTGTGTGTGTGTGTGTGTGTGTGTGTGTGTGTGTGTGTGTGTGTGTGTGTGTGTGTGTGTGTGTGTGTGTTTCTGTGTGTTCATATGTGTATCTGTGCATCAGTGTGTATGTTTATGTGTATATTTGTGTGAGTGTTTGTGTATGTGTTTGCGCATGCGCTTGTTTCTGTGTGTGTGTGTGTTGTGTGTGTGTGTGTGTGTGTGTGTGTGTGTGTGTGTGTGTGTGTGTGTGTGTGTGTGCGGAATTGTGTGTGTGTGATTATGTGTGTTTATATGTATGTGTGTTTGTTTTTGTGTGTGAGTGTGTGTGAGTGTGTATGTGTGTGTGAGTGTGTGTGTTTATGTGTGTATCTGAATCTTTGTGTATGTGTGTGTCTGTGTCTGTGTCTGTGTGTCTGTGTGTGTCTGTGTGTGTCTGTGTGTGTCTGTGTGTGTCTGCAAGAGAGAGAGAGAGAGAGAGTCCATGCGTGTGTGTTTCTTTCTGACATTGTTTTTCTTTGCTTGAAAGGTAGTAATGATGGGAAGAATGAATCATACCTTTTCACAATGAGATCAGGTTTGTCAGGGTATATTGCCAATAACATGAATATGAGTGGAAACGTCTCACACAGGACGGACATTATGTACTTATCTATTCCCACTGGCAATGTGATCATGATCAGTGTAAAACTGTTTAAAAATTTAACCATCAAGATACATGCTTGTGATTCTGAGTTTTGTTATAGAATTGTACTTTTAAAGGACGGGATTGGATATTACGATGTCCGCGTGTTCAAGGCAACAATGTTGAACATCAAAATCTGTTTGTCTTATTTTTTTTGCAACTATGAAAGATGCTTCCAAGTCTTCTTTTCTGGACATCCTGAAATTAAACCACCTCGAAAACTACCCAGTGGCTTATTCAACTGTTCTGTTGATCATTATCCCAGCTTTCAAAATCACCTAGACTGTAACCTGAAACAGAGTCTGAAAGTGGACAGGATGAAACAGAACACTACAAACTCATCAGCAATCTACTCCTCCAAATGTTTGACAAGTCAGAAACACGTGGGGACAGAAGAGCAAGGGAGTACTGTAGGTCTGTAGGTGGCACATTGGGCATACCTAAATGTAACATTGACTGGCTTACAGCCGTTAAACAACTGACCAAACTGTCTTGGATATTATCAGAATATGCTATAGTTGGATTGTGTATTGGTGATGTGTCTCATCCAAATATGTACAGGCACAATATTGTTGACCAGGACAGAACAGTTCTTTATCATTCCATTAATTTCATCAGTTTTACAAGGGAGTTTCCGATAATGGCTCAAGGAAAAAAATGTATTTATCGAAAGAACCATGCTTTTTATATGATGACTTGTAGACCTGGCGTTTTTACACAGGATGGGGCTGTGTGTGAATTCAGGAAGAAGATCAAAGTAAAGCGTTATGATTCAGTATCAATATCATTGACCAACATGCAGGTTTTGTTGTACACACAACAACAATCTCTGACAATGTGTCCTGGTGGTCATGTGACGCATACATTTCTGTGTGGGGCTGATCCATTCAACATGTGTGGTGAAGAGTACAGGTCTCCCTGTACGTTTGCATGGAATTCATCACACAAACATGACACTGAGTCAAAAGATCAGTACACCACTTTAGTCCAGACATTTACATGTCATGATGGGGTCACCACGCTGTCATATACCCTAGTATGTGACTTTATACCTGATTGTCAGGATAAGAGTGATGAGTCCTTCTGTAAACATCCTCCTTGTGTCATCATGTTTACCTGTACCAATGGTCAGTGTGTGTCCTATGATCAAGTGTGTGACCAACTGTCTCAATGTCCAGATGAATCAGACGAAA
Organism: Monoplex corrugatus; assembly: GCA_030674185.1. Taxonomy (NCBI): domain Eukaryota; kingdom Metazoa; phylum Mollusca; class Gastropoda; order Littorinimorpha; family Ranellidae; genus Monoplex; species Monoplex corrugatus. Next base: position 5,512,384 of record CM060306.1, on the reverse strand, counting down.
AGAACTGCGATAATTATGTAGGTGATTTTTGGGACCAGTCTTTTCCATCCCCTGCTCTCATAAATTTTGATGGCAACAACAAGTTCATATCAACACCAATGAATACGAATGACACATGTCCTGATAGTCACTATCGTTGTCCTGGGAAGTTAAATGACTGCCTGCCAGTCTACACACGATGTAATGGGATATACGACTGTATTGGCCATGAGGATGAAGAAGGGTGTGAGGAAGTTATATGTCCTGGATTCTTTCAATGCAGAGCTTCTACAATATGTGTCCAGGATGTCTATGTCAAGGTCATTCTTTTCTGTGTCTGTAGTCTTTCACTGCTTCACTTTTCAGCCATCTCCGTTCCTTGGATGCCACTGGTTCAGAAATAAATCTGTCTGATTTGAGTAGTCATGTATATCTAATTCATCTGATATTTGCCAATTGTTCCTTAAGCTTTCTGCCTAACATGACGTGGTTCAATCTGAGGTTTCTGGACCTCACAGGCAACAGGCTGCAACATGTCAACATGGTTCTCTTTGTTTGTCTGAACAGTCTACATACACTGTCCCTATCAAAAAATCCTCTCATCTCATTCTACTTCCATGTCTGTTGTACACCAAAGTACGCTAGAGACGATAGATTTGTCACACACCACGCTAACGGTGTTTGATACCAAAGCCTTGTCAACATTCTTACGCTTGAAGAAACTGAATTTAACATTTACTACCATTCACACTATCAGCTCTTATGGCTTTCAGTTCACACCACAGTTGACTGAAGTGTACATGGATGGTAGTCCTATCAAAACGTTTCCATCTAATCTGTTCAGAGGTCTTTCCAACCTGGACAAAATAGCAACACAGAGCTACAAATTATGCTGCAAGGACATACTTCCAGACGATCCTGATGACATCGTTTGCACAGCTCCCAATGATGAAATTTCGTCCTGTAAAGATTTATTGCAATCTCAAATGTACCGTGTGTTTCTGTGGCTCATCTGCAGCCTGTCAATAACTGGAAACGTCTTCTGTTTCGTGCTACGTCTGTCTTCACGAAAGATGGCATCTTCCAGTGGTTTCAGTGTCTTTGTCACCACCCTGACCCTGGCTGACTTTCTGATGGGGACCTACATTGCTATAATTGGAGTGGCTCATGAACTGTTTCGTGGCAGATATCTCTATTTTGATTACTAATGGAAAAGCAGTGTGGCCTGTAAGGTGGCAGGATTCCTTTCCCTGTTCTCCAGTGAGGCATCAGCTCAAATTATCGGGCTCATCACGTTTGATCGTTTTATTGTTATTGGCTTTCCATTCAGCTCTTTACGGTTTGACAGAACATCAGCAGCAATGGCTTGTCTGTTGACTGGGTTGATTGTTTGGATTCTTGCCTTTGTGCCTTTACTTCCAGTGACATCACACTGGCACTTTTACAGCCAGAAGGTATTTGTATTCCTCTGCCAGTCACTAGACGTTCATTTAATGGACGGGTATATTCCTTCAGCATAATGATTATCCTGAATTTTGTGTTGTTTCTGTTAATCTCAGCAGGGCAAGCTTCAATTTACTGCTCAGTACGGAAAAATTCCTTGACGACAAATACAACGAAACTATCAAGGGACATGACCATAGCACGACGGTTGATCAGTGTAGCTGTAACAGATTTCCTATGCTGGTTTCCCATCGGGCTGTGTGGAATATTGGCATCTGCTGGTATTCTTGTCTCTGGAGAAATAAACGTAGCACTAGCCATTTTTGTACTGCCCATAAACTCTGCTCTTAATCCCTTCGTGTATACCGTCAATGTTGTTGCAGAAAAGCAGAGGAAATCAAGAGAAAGAACATTTTTGAAATGGTTTGAATCCCAACGTGGTTTTAATGATAGTTAATTGCCAGGGCAACAGAAAGACCTTCGCATTGTTTAAGATCTTTAAATTTTTTGAGAGAGAGGGGGGATCGGAGAGAGAGAGAGAGAGAGTAAAACAGAGAGAGACAGAGAGAAAGAGAGAGAGAGAGATGATAAAGGTGATGATACTGTATTTTCCAACGGTAGAAGTTATCATCTAAAAGCCTGTTTTTTCAAAATTGTCATCTCTTGCGTGCTGGGTGTATTCATATTTCCACAAGCCAGCCACTTACGTGACTCACAGGATCTTTAACATGCATACTTGATGTCCTGCGTGCGTGTCAAAACACGCTAACGATTCAATAAACAACAATAACAAACAACAACAACAAGAACAACAAAACCCAAACAAATCAAACAACAAACCTCACCCTTTCAAGCTCTAAACCCATTTCACGACCTCTCAAATCATCAGAACACAAACATCAGAACATACAAACCAAACCAAACAAAGAGTTGAAAATAAAGTAAAAATGGAGAGAATTTTTTTTTTTTAAAAGCAAAAAGAAATAACCGCATTAGAAATACCTTATTTCATTTTTCTGCTATTATTGATAAATGAAGATAATTAAACACACACACACACACACACACACACACACACACACACACACACACACACACACACACACACACACACACACACACACACACACATGCACGCGCACGCATGCATGTACAATGTTGTGTAAACATGTTTCTATCACAAAATATCAACCAGTAATCGCTCTTCTTGTAAAAACACATAGCAACAAACTCCGCTCTAATTCTCTGTGCTTCCTGCCCAAGAAACAGAACCACTGCCTGAAGAGTATGAAGAAGCTTGTTAGGTTGCCTCCCTTGCACAAGACGAGCAGTAATAGGGCCAGCGTGGAGAAGATCAAAGCTGTTACGACAACACTTGTTGTCTTTCGTTGCTTGTAGCTGAGGTGTCTGTGTTCCTCGTTTGTGTTGCTTTATCTCCCTTCGTTATAAAGCGAGATTGCTTCATATGAACTGGAGAAGGTGTGTGTGTGTGTGTGTGTGTGTGTGTGTGTGTGTGTGTGTGTGTGTGTGTGTGTGTGTGTGTGTGTGTGTGTGTGTGTGTGTGTGTGTGTGTGTGTGTTTATGTGTTTATGTGTGTGTGTTCGTTGCTTGATTTAACGTCTTTTCACTATAAGTGATATTAGTCGGGGAAAAATGGCATGGAGGATGAAATAAGGGGGGGGGGGGGGGTGGAGGGGAGAGGGGAACAGAGTAAGGGACGTAAAAAAGATTAAAAGGAAGCGGCAAGGTCTTAAGAAAAAGGATATGGATGAACAGAGAAATGAAACTAGAACGCTAACATCAATAATATAAAAGAAAAATCGTCATAAAAACAAAACAAAAACAAAAATAATCATAATTATAATAATAATCTTAAAGTAACGCATTAACAGGACTGTGAACCAATGATTCTGAAATTTTAACTAACAAAACTTGATCCAATACTACTTCTTTAAAATGCGTTTCAAGATAGTTTTCTTGTGTAAACGTCTTTGGTAAAAAGGAACGAAGCTTTCTGCAGTAAAACAAACAGTGATACAATGTGAATTGTTCGCCGCAAATACATAAAACGTTGTTACAATATTTTGTTTTCAAAGCGTTCAGTTGAATGCGAAAATATGTCATAACAATTAATCTCAAATGATATAACGAGGAATACTGCAAGTTTTTACAGATATTTTGAACTGAAAGTTTGATTCTTTTTTGAGACACAAATTTTTCATTTAAATGTTCATGAAATCGAATCCATGATGCTAATTCTAGCGAGTTGTAAGCTTTTTTTACCGAGGTGTTAACATGTAATTCTATGGAATTTTCAGAATGGAGGGCACCAGATTTAGCTGCTCTGTCAACTACGTTGTTGCCATGAAGACCAACATGAGAAGGCACCCAGCATAAATTGATTTCCGAGCCATTTATCTTTAAACAATGTATTAGATGATTTGCCTCAATAATTAAGTCAGGTCTTGTGTCTGTATCAAAAGACTGTAAGGCATATAATACAGATTTTGAATCAACAAAGAGAACTACTTTGAATGACACAGGCTGAAGGCTTATTAAATAATGCAACGCTTGAACAACGGCGACCAATTCTGCTGTATATATAGATACATTTGCCCCAGTGAAAAAAGACTTTTTAATGTTAAATTTTGGAACATAAAAGGCTGCTCCAACGCTCTGATTTGCTAAGACTGACCCATCGGTAAAAATGTGGAGATGGGTACGGTACTTTTCATCGATGTGTTCACAAGCTGTGGATAGCGTAATGTTGACATTATCATCTTTTTTAACTTTTGCATAATCGAGATCAAATGTAGCCTTTAGCATTTCCCATGTAGGGATAGGCGTTATCGTTGGTTTCTCGGCTATTTCATCCATTGTTATGTTGGACTGTTTGATCAGGCCAGATATGTAAGTTGCGGCTGTAATTTGTGATGAAATGTTTTTTGCTCGTTTTGGAAAGTCAGTATCAGACCTGATCTTAATTTCTTTGCTCACAAAATTATCCGCTTGTGAAGTAGTTCTAATTGCAAACTTTGCTGTAGCTAACTCACGATGGTTGTTTAAAGGTAGAATTCCAGCAACTTTGTACGTTTCCAGAGTAGAAGCATGAGTTGGTACACCTAGTGCAATTTTAAGACTTTTGCAGTCCAAGCTCTGAATCTTTTTTAGTAAATATTTGGGTGCATTGAAGAAAACTTCTTGCGCGTAGGATAATTTAGACCTGACCAGCGCTGTTGACAGATGAATCAGTATATTTGTATCCATTCCCCAGGGTAATTTGCTTATTATCTTTAGAAAATTTAAGGTTTTTCGCGCTTTTGTTAAAATATAATCAAAATGGACATTCCAGCTTAATTTGGACGTGATGTAAACTCCCAGGAATTTTACGACCTGTTTGTAATTTAACACTTCACCAAGCAATTTGAAAGTAGGCAAGTTATTTGAGTTACCACCAGGATCAAACAGCATCATGTTAGTTTTTTCTGCTGACAACGACAGCCCATTTTCTAACATACAGTTTCCAAGATTATCAAGATCAATTTGATACAACTTCCTGATGTAATTTCGCGTTCTCTGTGGAGTTGTCTTTTTTAAAGTGATATTCATCCAAGTGCATATATCATCAGCGTACTGTACTAAAACAACACGATTTGAAAGAGCTTTAGGAAGATCCTGTATAAGGATATTAAATAAAATAGGTGCTATCACTGAACCTTGTGGAATCCCCATGTCGAGGCATCGTGAAGAAGAATAACTAGCTCCCACTCTTGCCTGAATTGTTCTATTAGCTAAAAAAGATTGAATGTAATTGAACATATTGCCCGATAAACCAACAGATTTTAGCTTGAACAATAAACGTTTATGCCAAACTTGATCGTAAGCATTTTTCACATCAAAGAAAGTAGCTAAAACACTTTTTTCTGCGGGCAAACTGTTGTTTGATCTGAGTTGTAAGTTTAACCAGGTGCTCAACTGCGGATCTTCCTTTTCTAAAACCTGCCTGGTTTACCGGAATAACGTTATTTTTATCACAGTAGTGTAAAAGTCTGTTTAAGACCAATCTTTCCATTAGTTTGCTTGTGTGGGACGTCAAAGCAATGGGTCTGTAACTGTTTTTATCGGTTTTCGATTTTCCTGTTTTTAAGATTTGTATAACTATAGACTTTTGCCAGATTTGTGGCACAGTTCCGCTAACCCAGCATTTCTGCAAAATTTTGTGTAGGAAAATAAGGTAGTTTTCAGGGAGATGTTTAATCATTTCAGTCGAAACTGCATCAACACCTACCGAACTCTTTTTGTTGTGTAGAGACAGTACTGTGTTTTTTAAGCTCTTCTAAGGTGTGTGTGTGTGTGTGTGTGTGTGTGTGTGTGGTGTGTGTTGTGTGTGTGTGTGTGTGTGTGTGTGTGTGTGTGTGTGTGTGTGTGTTTGTAACTGTGATAAAAAATATGTTACAAAGATTTTCTCAGCTGTTTCTGGATGGATGTTTACCAAACCTTGGTGAAAGATGTGGACTGTTGAGGTGGATCAAACACCCAGTTTGGAGGTCAAGCAGGTGAGGTCAAGGTCACATGATTAAAAAACAAATTGCCAAAAGCATGTTGTTTGATAAGACGTATAAACAGCACTTTTTCAAGAACTGAAAAGTGTTAATGTCTGTTTCCACTTTGTTGTAATCTAAGATTTCCTTTGCTTCACATCACTTTAAAATCATCAGATAAAAGTTGAATGCCAAGAAAACCACTAGCCAAATATAGGTCAAGACAAAGTAGAAGAAGTCCACCAGTTCAAATATTTAGGATTGATCAAATCAAATGATGCAGATTGTTCCATTGCCATCAACACCAGAACTGACATGGCAGACAAACAGAGAATAGACCTCATGAACATCTGGAAATACAGAACAGCAGACACAAAACTAGAAATGAGAATAATGAGATGTCTGGTCTGGAGCATCATGACATAAGGAGCTGAATGATGGAACCTCAAAAAGTAAAACATAAAAGAAAATAAATTCAACTAAAATGTGGTTCTACATGTATAGACGTCTCTTAAGGGTGAGCAGAACGTTATCAAATCTATTAAAGGAGGTGACGTTATCAAATCTATTAAAGGAGGTGACGTTATCAAATCTATTAAAGGAGGTGACTTTATCAAATCTATTAAAGGAGGTGACGTTATCAAATCTATTAAAGGAGGTAACGGTATCAAATCTATTAAAGGAGGTGACGGTATCAAATCTATCAGATCAAACGGCAGATCATTCCACAGAAAAGGTAAATACGAGCAAAAGATCGGAACACCGACATGATTTTCTCCCTCAGCCATCTCCAGAAGAAAATTGAAGAATAAAGACAGTCACACTACATAATGTTTATCATCCTCACCAAGGCCTTCGACCTTGTCTGCAGGAAGGGTCTATTCCAACTCTTCTGAAGGATCATCTGCCCTCCTCCCCCCAAAGTGTCTCAGCATGGTGATATCACTCCACTGTGACATGAAGGGAACAGTTCTATATGATGAGTCCTCCTGGGAACCCTTCCCCGTCAGCAAATGAGTCAAGCGAAGCTGCGTGCTGGTGCTGACCCTCTTTGGGATCTTTAATTCTCTCCTCCTGATGTATGCCTGTTGCTCGTCTACTGATGACGTCTATCTGCACATTAGGTCCAATGGGAAGTTGCTTAACCTGGCGTGACTAGGTCAGGATGGTATTCGTCAGGGAGATGCTCTTTGCTGATCATGCAGCCCTAGTGACCCACGCTGAGGTGACCTCCAAAGACTGGATGACCACATTACTGACGCATACAAACAGTTTGGGCTCACCATTAGCCTGAAATAGATCAACGTCAGCGCACAAGATGTCACCACTCTTCCCTACAGTACCAGTGACTGCATCACCCTTGAAGTCATAGACAACTTTACCTACCTGGGGTCCACCATCACCCGCTTATCCCATGTCGAACTCGACTGTCAGCTCAGTAAGGCAAACATTGTCATGGCCACACTGACAAAGATGGTTTGGGAAAACAAAGCGCTGATATGACACACCAAGATCCGAGTGTTTCAGGCCTGTGTCCTCAGTGCCTTACTGTATGCAAGTGAAATCTGGACCATTTACATAAGGCAAGAACGTCGGCCCAACTCAATTCAAACACAGTGCCTAAAACGCATCCTTGGAATGTGCTGGCAGGGATGCATCCCACACCAAGATATCCTGGAGCATGCCAAGATCCCCAGCATGTACTCCCTGCTGTGCCAACGTTGTCTATGATGGTTGGAGCATGTTTGTCACATGGAGGATGGGAGGCTGCCACAAGACATCCTGTATGGACAGTTAGTCCAGGGCACCAGAACAGTGGGCCAATACCCACTCCATTTCAAGAACGCCTGCAAAAGAGACCTGAAGGACTGCAACATCTTCACAGATAGCTGGGACACTCAGGCCATGGATTATGCTGCCTGGCGTCACACTGTCTTCAATGGCATCATAGAGGCAGACATGAGGAAAGGTCAGTTTGCAGGGGACAGGAGAGACCCCTACAACCCAGGCTTCCCAATTTATGTGCACCAACTTCAACAGGGACTGCCACTCACACATTGGCCAGTATAAGCCATAGCAGACAGTGCCAAGACCCATGGCCCAACCAATAGACAACATTACAGGGGCGCATTCAACATGATCTCCCAAGACTGAGATGCCAATGATGATAATGATATATGGTAATGATGATGATGATTATGATGGTGATGATGATGATGATGATAACAATAATGTACATTCATAGTGCAACTAACAGTGCTCTAGGCATTAACTATTTTTACCAATTAATATCATGCACACACTGTGAATTACATCCATGTATCACATACCACTAAAACACACTAAAACAGGATGGGATAGGGTCATTATAACAAAGTACTTTAAACAGAAGGATTCATGAAAAAGATGGACGTTAACTTAGGTCTTAAAGGAGGTGACGTTATCAAATCTATTAAAGGAGGTGACGGTAAATCAAATCTATATTAAAGGAGGTGACGTTATCAAATCTATTAAAGGAGGTGACGGTATCAAATCTATTAAAGGAGGTGACGGTATCAAATCTATTAAAGGAGGTGACGTTATCAAATCTATTAAAGGAGGTGACGTTATCAAATCTATTAAAGGAGGTGACGGTATCAAATCTATCAGATCAAACGACAGATTATTCCACACAAAAGGGAAAAAATGGCAAAGGATTGGAAACCGTGAGTTCTGTGTCTGTGTCAAGAGATTTAAAACAGCCAAATATCAGAAGAAGAGCGAAGGGTACAGAAAGTACAATAGACTTGAAGCAGTCATGTTGAAATATCATAGCAAGAAGCTTTAAGTACGAGTCTTGTAGCAAATTTTTTAACTTTCTTTATTGGTTAATATAGAAGACAGAGGACACCGTTTTTAGAAACTGAAACTGACTTGACTTGTCCTCAGTGCCTGGTGTGAGACTTCATGTGAGATAAAAGATTAAACCTGGAAGTACATGGTTTTCTGCAGACACTGCATGGTAAAGACTCCTGCAGCCCTGGGTTATGCTACTGCCAATCACTGTGCTGTTGAACAATAGTTGTTGTTTTGTTCAAATGTGATTGTGCCCTGTGTGCATTACTAGTGTCAGTATGCTGGTCTAGGGCATTGTCTCCCTAGTTAGTTATGTTGATGCCACAGCTGATGATATTGGCCTTCAAAGTATCCTTGTCTTCCCTGGTCATGGTGTTCTTGCTTAAGCTTTCCATACAGTAGCGTCTTTGTGGTTGTCTTTCGTACGGGACAGTATGTCTTGTCCAACGAAGCTGGCATTTGTGGGTTACAAACTATAATGGGATAATTAAGTGGTTTTCCC
>CM060306.1:5493084-5498084 GCA_030674185.1 Monoplex corrugatus | reverse complement strand
ATTGTCCTGCTATTCTAAATTTCCACTGAACATTTTTGCCACTGTGTTTTTCAGTAGTGTGTCTGTAAAGGACTGAGTCTTTATCTTTCTTGATGTATTGGTTATGGTGTTCATTGGCTCTTATTCTCACTGCTCTGCTTGTCTCACCTATATACGTATCCCCGCAAGAGGTGCACTCTATCTCGTAAACAACATTGCTTTTACGACAGTTGATCTTACTGTTGCCGTTAGTGCATGCAAAACATTTATCAGTGCATTTCTGGGGTCTAAATGGATAAGATTTTTGTACCAAGTCTTTAATCTTAGTTCCTGCTCTTTCCACTACTTTTATCTTCAGCTCTGATTTTTCAATTTCTTTTTGATACATTGTTTTCAACTCTGAATTTGGTGTCGCCTGAACAAACAGCACTGATTGGTAGTTAGTTCTAGAGTCTTTTTTATTCTTAAACCAGCCAGTTATCTTTTGCCTTTTTTCTTTTTGTCTGATCTTTGTCCTCCAGTGTTTACTCCTATACATTGGTCTTTCCCCGTTCTCTGCTTGCCTCTTTATCTTTTCATAAGCACTTAATGCTGACTCAAGAATCTGCCTTCTGAAGTGGGCGTTATATCCAGAGTACTGGAGTCTTAGGATGTAATTTTCTGCATGTTCAACTATTTTATTCCAGGGTAGTAATGGGCTATATCTGAGTATGACTCTTAGTAGGTCTTGGGTTAGTATCACTCTTTTGTCTTTCATGGGCATAGCAGATTTCTGGTGCACCACATTCTTAGAGGAGACCTCTTTACAATAAAACTCATGGAGAATCTTACCCTTATCAACCCAAACTTTTACATCTAAAATGGGGACTTTGTTGTCTGGGTGGTTCGATGGGTAGTCAACTTCTAATTTGACTGAATCATGTATTTCTTCTCCCATTTGTTTGAGCTTGTTCATCATCACATTGTCTTTTCCTTTGTTTCTCCCCTTACTCTCAATTACTACATTGATATCATCCACATACCTTTTGTACAGTAAACATTTGATATTCTCATTTTTCATTTTATACATCATCTGTTTATCCCACCATGACATGAACATGCCAGCCACCTCCCCAGTAAGTTCCAAACCTATAGCACCTCCTTCTTTCTGTTTCTTCGGTGTATTGTTGAATTTGTACACATGGTTTTTCATGACTTGTTTCACTCCTACCTCTAGTGCTTTAGAAAGCATTATTTTGATTTCGTCATTGGTAGGTTTCTTATTTCTGGGCGGTTTCCAGACTTTATTACGTTTCTCTAGATTGGTGTTGGCTTGGCCTGTGATAGTAGGTCTTCTACCCTTGTTATTTCTCCTTTCTGGGCATAGCTTACTCAACCCTGATGTTTGGAGTTCTTCTACGGACAGGTTAAGAGTAAGGTAGAGGCCTAGTTCATAAGTGTCAATGCTACTAGGTTCGATATTTGTTTCCGATTTGTAAAACTCTTCTCCAACAATCTTAGCACTTGCATCAACATTGAGGCTTGGATAAAGGGCTTTGACATCCATGGATCCAACCACGAGTTATGTTGCATTGATGAATTGGTGTACACATGCATTCAGTATGTTTCTACGGTATTATAATGTACATGTACTGACGTGATACTGTATAATTATGCTGCTCTAATGTATTGGTGTATGAATCTGACTTGAACTGGGTTAATTCACTGACATTGCAATGTTTATGCTGTTTGTAAAGTGCAACGAGCATTTACTGGTATGTATATTTGCACCATGTATTATCATTATCATCATTATCATCATTATTTCATCATCATCATCATATTATTATTATTATTATTATTATTATTATTATTATTATTATTATTATTATTATTATATTATCATTATCATCATTTATTATCATTATCACTATCACTATCATTCTTGTTATCAGTATTATTACTATTATTATCATTACTGCTATTGTTGTTGTATTATACTTACTATTGTTATTATATTGTTATTAGTACTATTATTATTATTGTTATTCTTGTTGTTGTTATATTTTTGTTATTATTGTTATAATTATCATTATCATCACATTATTATTATCATTATTATTACAACTTTGGATATATTCCTGACTACTTTGTTGTAAAGTGTGCTAACAGTGTTTTCATGCAGTGCAGGGGCGTATAAAATGGAAGTCAGCAACAACAAAAAATGTGAAGTCATGGTCAACAGAAGTGCAGAATGGATGGACAGAAACTTGAAAAAGTTGAGAGTTTCAAAAACCTGAAAGTTACTTTGTCTACAGTTTCAATTATCTAGAAGTCACCTGTCCAATGACAACAAGTGAGAAAAACGAATCTGCGTGCAAATCACAACAGTAATGGCGGCAATAGCCAGACTGAACAAAGATTGCAGAAACGCTATGGTCACAATAACAACATTCGGCAACTATACAGACGGGAACTTGCTTTGTTCGGTCCACCACCCGTAACGACACACTGTCCAAGACCATCTTGCAGTGTACTCAGGAAGGAAGCCATTCATAAGGTCGATAGCAGAAGAGCAGAACGGCAGGCATTAATGACTGCACCAACCTTAGCATACCTGACCTACTAACTGTTGACCATCTAGACAGACAGGGAGGAGCCAGTCCTCTCTTGCATTTAGTTATTTCACACAACGACCACACTGCTTTCGGAATTATGAGCGTACACTTTGATGATAATTATGACGAGTAGCAAACATCAAAGACTGTACCAATGCCAGTATGTCTGATCTGTTTGTTGCTGCAGCTCAGAGATACAGACGGAGGATCTGTCTGATGCTTTGTCCCCTAAGTTCTTTCTTCCCCTTATCCTTCGTTCCCTTATCCTTTGTTCCCTTATCCTTCTTCCCCTTATCCTTTTTCCCCTAATCCTTCTTCCCCTTATCCTTCTTCCCCTTATCCTTCTTCCCCTTATCCTTCTTCCCCTTACCTTCCCCTGATCCTTCTTCCCTGTATCCTCCTTCCCTGCATCCTCGTTCCCTGTATCCTTCTTCCCCTTATCCTTCTTCCCCTTATCCTTCTCCCCCTTATCTACCCCCCACAATGACCACGCTGTTTTCTCAACTTTAACTTGCAGCTCGGGTACTGGTGTCAGTGAATCAGGCCTGATGACTGCATGGAAAGTTCTGATGCAGTTTGGAAAGATGGCAAACTTGGGATATTTTGGGGCCATATCAGGTTACGGTCATCATGTGGAGGGAGATGGTGGCATCTAGATGTGCAACAGCCAACACCAAACCTGGTGATACTGACATGTGAGACAGGTGAGATCAGGCAAAGATAAAAACCAGAATAGACTGTATCTGGACCTTCATGTTTACCGATTTTGCGATCGTACGAACACTGCTTGTTTCTTTCTTGGTCCTGTAGCTAGGCTGGACCTGGCTGGTGTGCGTTGTATGGCAATGTCCTGGGGTTTGTCATCTCTCCACCATGCCATTCAGATGGTAAGCAAGGTAACTGATGACCTGGTCCAATGAGTCATCCCGCACATAGACCGCTCCCTGTCTTTGGCGAAGTGGCTACCGTTTGGTGTTGAGAGCTCAGAGGTGATTGTCCAATCAGTGGTCAGGCAGTGTTGCACTGGGTCCCATCCTGCACCCTCAGGTGTTTCTTGTTAACACAATGCTACTCCCTGTGCAAGCAATACTGATGTACAGATTTCTGAATGGCTTTTTGGGAGTATGTATTACTGAATTTGAGGAAGAGGAGTTGGGACCACACTCAAATCAGATGACCAGAGAGTAGTGGAGTCTATACCACCTCACTTTCATATGACCAGCTTGGGATAATGGGCTACATTTTCCTTTTTGACAACTGACTGACACCTTTTGTCCCTGTTTTAGGATGTTCTTTTTCTTGCTGGCTGACAGCGTTGTTGACAGTTTCTGGTCTTATCTAGCTGGCATGAACAGCGTTGTTGACAGTTATCTGGATCTTTATCTAGCTGCATGACAGCGTTGTTCGTTATCCTGGATCTTATCTAGCTGGCATGAACACGTTGTTGACAGTTATCTGGATCTTTATCATAGTGGCTGAAAGCGTTGTTGACAGTTATCCTGGTCTTTATCTTAGCTGGCATGAAGCAGCGTTGTTGACGTTATCCTGGACTTATCATAGCTGATGACAGGTTGTGGAGACAGTATCCTGGATCTATCTACTGCATATGAACAGCGTTGTTGACAGTTTTCCTGGATTTTATCTAGCTGGCATGAACAGCGTTGTTGACCAGTTATTCTGGACCTTTATCATAGCTGGCATGAACAGCGTTGTTGACAGTTATCCTGGTTCTTTATCATAGCCCTTTATCTTATCAAATTGGAACTACAAGTAATCCACACGTCTTGCCAGTTAGGCTGCTATTTCTGAACGGTTTTTCAATTCGTACTTTTGATTTGTATTAACACAAAACAAAGACTTTGCGCTGTGAATATATGCACCACTATAACGACGCATATCTATTTAATTGTATGACGTCACTGAAAAATGTGATGTAACTAACTGTGCATCTAAAAAATGGATCTTAGCATAGAGCAGTTCAGGTGCTATGTCTTCACAAGACTCAAACTGGGAGACAGTCCAAATGTTATGTTGATTTGACTGTTGTGCATTGAGATGAGTATGTGTCATGTAGGAACGTGTGCTGCTGGATTGAGAATTTCAAACAAAGAAAAACCAGCATGAAAGACTTGAACAGATGTGGATATACGAGTGAGGTACTGAACAAGCAAAGTGTTTAGCTTGTAAAGACAATAGCTGAAGAGGATCTGCATATTTCAGTTTGTGAAATAAATGAAACCTACGATATTCCATATTACAAAATAAAATGTATCATGTGGTAGGATGGGCTGGAAAGGTGGAAAGTTTTTCCTTAATCGTGTCTTTTTGCTTTACATTAAATAGACGGCAACAAGCCATGTAGTAACAGAAAATTACACCGTAAGAGAAAGTATTGTTGAATATGAAAAAAAAAAAAAATAAAAA
>CM060306.1:5488711-5492984 GCA_030674185.1 Monoplex corrugatus | reverse complement strand
CAAACAATCAGAACACCTGCCTCTCACCTTTCACTGACTGGTCACTCGACCTTTGTCATGACCAGACACTGAAAGATTGGAATTTGGAATTACCTACATCAACCAGTTTGATTTGTCGCCTGGTGTTCATTTCACCTCTGTCATCAGGATAAAATAGGATTTCAGCTTCAGTTTTACTCAAGACAGTCTTTCCATGCTTGGAATCAATTTCATAAGCACTTACACCACAGATGCCCTGTGATGGAAAAATATCCAGAATGATCATACATAAGCCATAAATGTGCACATAAACCGAAGTGCTGGTAAGGTCTGAAGGTTCTACCTGACGTATGGGTTTTACATTATATTGTCTGTGCGAGTATCAGTTTGTTATTGAAACAAACGTAGGCTGTCCACGTGATATTCTTCTAAAACTTCTGAAACAACAATGAATTATCCAACCCAGCCCAACAAATCAGACTGCTAGACTCAAGGTCTATGCATCACACTTAAGCTGGTCAAGTGCCAGGTTCCGTGTATCCCACAGACACCAGGTACACACCCATCACCACAAAGCATCACCTTACACACCTTCCACCCACAGTAAAAAGTACATGTGGCAATACAGACTACATTTGTTAGACCACTTAATACCGTTTATATGAAGGAGTGAAGTGACAAACAGCATGGCGTTTGTACCTTGTCCCTAAAGATAGTTCCTTGTGTGATGTTACCATAGACAGAATGTTTTTGGTTTAGTAGTTTGAGTTACATGACGGCTGTGCTGTGTTTGTTCTATAAATCGTCAATGTGTTATTCCTGTTTGCGAATCACAAAAGGATGAAATGATAATAATGTTGATAATAGTAACAATAATAATGCTGATAGCAATAACAATATAATGATGATGATGATGATGATGATAATGATAAAAATCATTACTATCATAATTATCATTATTTTAATTTTAATTTTAGTATTATTATTGTTTTTGTTATTATATTACTATTATTATTGTTGTTGTTATTGTTATTATTATTGTTGTTGTTATTATTATAAGGAAAACTTAACAAGAGAATAGATAAGGTATGAAAAGCACTTGGTTATCGTAAATTTATTTCTTTTTCTCACGAATAAATAAGAGAGTGGGGATATACCTCCTTATATAAAGATGATGAAAGGAGAAGACATACCGAATTTCCATCTATCTACCCTTACAAAGACAAAATTCTAACAAATAGTGTCATCATGAAATCATTTACTTTTCAGTATCGCTGCCGACACAGGAGTGCTATCTACAGAAATGAGACAAGGAGAAAGGGACACCGAACTTCCATCAACTACCCCGTGGAAAGTGAAAAGCGTAATGAATGGTGTCAACATGAAATGACATGCTCTTTAGAAGACACACCCACCCACACCCACCCCCGAAAAACGAAGAGAAAAAAACGCCCCAGCTTGTTGGTGGGAGAATGGCGACAGGACGTGATAAGAAGGAATCATGACGTGATGACGTTCACTGAGTCATCTGTCAACATGACTGACGTCATGATCTGTCCAAAGGCTCGTTTCTTGTATGCTAGGTAGGCGAGATTCTCGCGAGGTACACTAGGTAGGAGCTGTTCTTTCACTCAGCAGCAGGTGTGGCTAGATATTTGCCAGGTAAGGCTAGGGAGCATCGAGAGAGTATCCCCAGTGAGGTAAAAATAACAAGTGGGGCAAGTCATCTTTGTGTTTGACAACGACTGCATATGTATTGTGAAGTAAGCGTTATACATTGGCTGAAAATCTACTTCAGCCTTACGTTCTTGTTATACCATAGTTTATTTCTAGCCACTCATCACTTACGTGTGAGCATGCTGACGTCTAAGAGACAGGCTCCTGCTTCTGTGTCCTGTTTTTCATCACTTTCTTTTTTTTTCTTTTTTGTCTTATTTACCATTTTCAGTCCCAATTTCTGCGCCGTCAGTAAGGCGTCAGTAAGGCGTCAGTAAGGCGTCAGTAAGGCGTCAATCTCACGTTGTACATTCTGGCTCCACAACACATCACAACTTTTAGTTTTAATGGTATCCCTACCTTTGGACATTTTGTACCAGAAATTTTCTCTTTTCTCTCACTCTCTTTGTTTCTGCCTTGCTTCTTTGCAAGGTTCTGTCTGAACCCTGGAGTCATAGAGGGATGAGGTAGTAGACACCTGAATTAGTATTTATCCCCAAACCTGTAGGTCATGTGGGAGTGAGGTGGTATATGGTAGACACTTGAATAGTTGCGGGGATCAACATCATGAGAGTAAAGCCCATCTCCTCGCCTTGATTGCTTTACCATCCCCACCAGTAAACAGGGTCAGACATCAATCACCATGGTGTACAAGTTTGCATAACAGATTAAAGAATGGAAAGGTGTGAGTTCGAATCCTGTTAGTCCTATCAAAATCATTGTGGGACTTTTTGGCCCTAACTGACTCCTACCCACAGTTCATCGTGTCAGTGCTCAGTGGGAAGAATGAAACCACACAGTTATTGTTATTGTTGTTTAAAGCCCAGCCGACTGCGTAGAGCCGTATCAGGGCTACAACTGCTTCAAAACATACAACAAGAAAAAAAAATAAGAAAAGAAAATTAAGTACATATATCAATGCGTTCGCACACACAATCTACGGAAATGCCCCTGGCGTTGACCACTCTGTCCAATTTATCGCAAAGGGAATATAAAAACACACCTGAATACAAATATAAGCATAACTTAGAACTCCAAAACATATATAAAAACAGGCATAAATTACCTAAAATTGCTTCCACATATCTCACCTCCCAAGATCAAAAAATGCACTTAATACATGTACTCAATTATCAATCCTAAGAAAAAGTACGCAAGACTTTATCGAACACATACGGGTAAATGGACCAGCAAGGCAGAAATTGATAGATAGAAATGACAGAAAGCAACAAGGCAGAAACAAAGAGAGTGACAGAAAAGAGGACATTTCTATCACAGAATTTCATACTATTTATATTGAAAGAGCCCTCGACATCCCAACAGGGGGAACCACCCAGTTGAGTCTCATCCACTTCACAGATCCGTCATTGGGGGTGTTGTTGAAATGTTCTGACCAATTCCGCAGGTGTCGGTATCTCTCAGGCCCGGTTTGCCAGGATATATAATGAAAGAGAACACAGAGTGCATGCAGCCTTGTCACGCTGTCTCAATCACGAATGGAGGTTCCACAGCATCATGCTTGACATCCTCATCGTCATGTATCATCACGGACAGTGTTAAAATTTGTGCCAGATTCTGTGGTCACTAACCTTGCTTCGAAGATGTGACAGCTTAATCAACAACAAATAAAAAAGCACTAGTAACCACATAGTTATGTGTGTGTTTCTCCCTGTGTTTCTCCACGCGCGCGCGTGTGTGTGTATGTGTGTGTGTGTGTATGTACGTGTGTGTGTGTGTGTGTGCGTGTATGTGTGTGTGCGTGCGTGCGTGCATGCGTTTGTGTGTGTGTGAGTGAGTGTGTGTGTGTGTATAGATATGTGTTTGCCTGTGTATGTGTGTTTGTATATATGTATGTGTGTGTGTGTGTGTGTGTGTGTTTATGTGTGTGTGTGTATACATATCTGTGAGTGTTTGTGTTTGTATATATGTGTGCGTGTGTTTAGGTGTGTGTGTGCGTGTGTGTATGTGTGTGTGCGTGCGCTTGTGTGTGTGTGTGTGTGTGTGTGTGTGTGTTTGTGTGTGAGTAGGTATTACACACACACACACACAGATGCACACACACACACGTACACACACAAACACACCTATACATACACACACACGTACACACACACACATACACACGTACACACACACACGCACACACACACACACACATACATACACGCACACATACACACAAACACACACACACACACGTACACACACACACATACACACGTACACACACAACACGTACACACACACACATACACACGTACACACACACACACACGTACACACACACGCACACACACACACACACATACACACACACACGCCCTATGAAGGTACCTGAAAAGGTTTATTGTATCTTATTTACATAGGGGGGGGGGGTTACTTTTTATTTTCTAAATCACTTCAGTGGCCACAGAGTTTAATTTAAGACAACTGCTCGCAATGCCACGATAATGATGTCGATGAGGATGATGAGGATGATGATGATGACGATGAGGATGATAATCACGATGCTATGGAGTTCCAACTAGGATAGAGACTGCGTGACAGGCTTGTAGTAAGAGTATACCATAATAATATA
>CM060306.1:5478711-5483711 GCA_030674185.1 Monoplex corrugatus | reverse complement strand
TCTTGAGAAAATGCTGCCTGATCTATCTGGCGAATGGCACGAATATATTTGAATTGGGGTGTTGATTTTTGTTTTAGAACACTAAGATGACAGACAATACAAATATGGTCAGACATAAGATAATTACTACACTTTGCAGATTGTAAAAGATTATCATTGTCACGAAAAATTACAAGGTCTAAAATATGACCACTGCTAGGAAAAGTAGGTTCGTTAACAGCTTGAGACAGACTAAACATTTGCAAGAGTTCCCGAAACTGTCTTGTTCTGGAGTCATGCTGATCTTGATAATGGATATTAAAGTCACCAACAATCAAAAGATTACTCTCACACGTGATGGAATAGTCAAGAAAGTCTGGGAGCTCATCGAAAAACATAGTGTGGGTCAGTTTATTTCTTTGACTGGGGGGAGGACGGTAGACACAAAGCAATCGAAGTTGCTGGCGTTGCACAGTCAACATTAATTCAGCAACCTCAAACGAGGTGTGGGTGAAGGAGAACGAGGTGTTGACAGAGGTGTGAGATGCAAGACAATCTTTCATGATGACGGCAATGCCGCCACCACCTTTAATCAAGCCAGTCAGCTGACTGGGAAAAGAAAACAGTTTATATCCCGGTGGTGTCAAGTCCGCCATCTTGCTCTCATCGCCGGACTCTTTAAGCCAGGTCTCGGTGAGGACCATAATGTCGACATCGTGATCTGTCAGAAAGTCTACGATCGCCGTACGCTTCCGGGCTACGCCCACAGACTTGGCGTTGAACAGGCACACACAGAGCTGGTTTAGTAAATCGGAGCTCTGTAAGGGAACCTTGATCAAGTTATGCAGGTTGGCTCGGGAGGGGCGGGCTGTGGAGCAGATAGACACATTGGGGAAGGGTGAAAGGATGGAAGAGCTGCATGGTTCAAAGCCTGATACAAAGAGGGACTGATGGGAAGGTTGTTGACTGGCAATCACTGGTATCTGCCGCAGTTTTCTACTGCCGCCACGGCAAGAACGGTAACGCGGCAGACGGTAGCCAATCCTTAAATCTTTGAGACGGCTGATAACAGCAGGGGAGAGACGTGTGCTGGTTTGTTTACAAGCCAAAAGTTGATCCCGCGTATAGGCAAGACGGGCGACTGCTTTTTCCGCATTCCAGGGGCCACCGACGTCACTCACAGGGCCAGCGCTGGTGTGCTCACAGTAGAAAATAGGTCGCACGGGAAAAGCGTTTGAGTGCACGGGAAGGAAAAATGGCGGCACTCGTGGATTGTCAAGACTAAAAAGGAAAACTCTTACTGACAGAAGGAGGAAGAAAAAGAATGTCCTGACGGGCAGCGGAGCGTAGAAAATCCAGCACCAGTCCATCTTGAAGTATATTGACAAATCACAAAACAGTCCATGCACACTACACAACTGAAATTGATGAAAAATATACATACATACATACATACATACATACATACATACACACAACATACACACATACATACATACACACATTCACACATACATACATACACACACACATACATACATACATACATACATACATACATACATACATATATACATACATACATACATACACACATACATACATACATAGGTAGGTAGGCCTCCTTCGGTCATGACTGACCATGGACAAAGTACATCCGTTCTAATGTCTAGATGGGCTGTCTGCTTGGTCCAAGCAGCGTCGCCTGTGACTGTACAGACCAATGCGAGAGAGGCAGTCTCTGTCGCAGCGGTCGCATGTTGTATGCTGATGCTGGTCTGTTGGCTGTCATCCCTTTTCTGCAAACTCGCTTTTCTGCTGCAGCAGCTGACAGTTTGTCCTCACCAATCTGCAGCTGTTTCTTGAGAGTAGTTCTCCAGCTGTTGCGGTCGTCTGCGAGGTCCTCCCAGGACTCAGTGTTGATCTCAAGCGCCTTCATGTCACGCTTGCAAACGTCTTTGTATCTCAGCTGTGGGCGGCCAATGTTTCTCTGCCCTGTGGCAAGCTCACCATAAAGGATGTCTTTTGGGATGCGACCATCTTCCATGCGGCAAACATGGCCCAACCAGCGCAGCCGACGCTGTCTCAGCATGGTATGCATGGTTGGAGGCCAAGGCAGGTTAGGACTTCGGTGTTGGTCACCTTGTCTTGCCAGGAAATGCCAAGTATGCGCCGTAGGCTTCTCAGGTGGAAGGTATTGAGCCTTTTATCCTGATGAGCATGCGTGGTCCACGCCTCGCTGCCATACAGCAAGGTGCTGAGACACAGGCTTGTATACAGCCATCTTTGTCTTTGTGTCAGCTTGGATTTGTCACACCTTTGTGTGAGCGGACTAGTGTTGTGGCTGCCTTCCCGATCCTCTTGTCGACTCTGTGTCAAGGGAGAGGTTTCGGTGATGGCGACCCAAGATATGTAATTGATAGATGGCTTCAAGCTCGTAGTCATCATGTGATGGCTGTGGAGATGGCGTTCTTGGCCCAGACGTTTGTCTCTAAGACATGGTCAGACCAAATCTTTGCAGGCCTGGAAGAAGCGTCCATTAGTGACTGCAAGTCCCGCTGAGTATGGTCACATTGCGGCATCGTCGGCAAATAGCATGTCTCTGATGAGGGCTTCACGGACCTTTGTCCTTGCTCTGAGGCGGGCGAGGTTGAAGAGCCTGCCATCTGATCTGGTCCGCAGGTGGATCCCTTCTTGCGCTGTGCTGAACGCATGCCTCAGGAGGAGAGTGAAGAAGATTCCAAAGAGGGTTGGGGCCAGGACGCAGCCTTGTTTCACACCGCTGCGTACGTCGAAGGGCTTGGAGAGGTTTCCGTTGAACTGCACCATCCCTTTCATGTTTGAGTGGAAGGACTCAATTAAGCTGTGCAGCTTGGGGGGGCAGCCGATTTTTCGGAGAGCCCTGAAAAGGCCATCTCTGCTGACTAGGTCAAAGGCCTTGGTGAGGTCAATGAATGCCACATACAGGGGCATCCGCTGCTCTCTGCACTTCTCCTGGATTTGGCAAAGGGAGAAGACCATGTCTACCGTGGATCTCTCTGCTCGAAAACCACACTGTGATTCCGGGTAGACGCGTTCAGCCAGTTGCTGCAGGCGGATTAGGAAGACCCGAGCATAGACTTTGCCAACAATGCTGAGGAGCGAGATAACTCTGTAGTTGTTGCAGTCGCTCCTTTCGCCCTTGTTTTTGTACAGGGTGACGATCTTGACGTCCCTCATGTCCTGTGGTACAGCTCCCTCATTCCAACACTGACAGAGAACTGCGTGCAAAGGGTGCAGAAGAGAAGTCTTGCAGTGCTTGATGAGGTCTGGGGGAATTCCGTCATTGCCAGGTGCCTTCCCTGATGCCAGGCTATCAATGGCCTTGCTGAGTTCGTCCGCAGTTGGCTCTGCGTCAAGTTCTTCCATTACTGGCATGCACTTGATGGCATCGAGGGCTAAGGGGGACACCATGTTCTGTGTGGAGTAGAGGTCGGAGTAGTGTTCCGCCCATCTTTCCATCTGTTGGCTAGGATTGCTGATTACTTCCCCAGTGGAGGATTTGAAGGGGGCGATCTTGCTCTGTGTTGGTCCCAGTGCCTTCTTGATGCCATCATACATTCCTCGGATGTTGCCTCTTTCAGCAGCACTCTGTATCTCTTCGCTGAGCTCTGTCCAGTACTCGTTTGCGCAGCGCCTGGCGTTAAGCTGAACCTTACTTCTGGCAGCCCTGAGGATTTGCAGGTTCTTCTCACTGGGTGACCGCTTATACTTGGTGAGTGCGGCACGCTTGGCCTCAACAGTGGGAGTCATCTCTGATGATTTGGCCTCAAACCAGTCTTGGGACTTCACAGTTTTCTTCCCAAAGGTGGCCATAGCAATGCGGTGCATGGTGTCTCGTAGCGTTTCCCATCTCTCAGTGGCAGAGTCTCTGGGCTGCAATGCATCGTATTCTCTCTGAAAGGCCTCTGCGAACTGTTCTACAAGATCTGGCTGAGACATCTTGCTGATGTCAATGCGAGGGTTCCCTTGTTTCTTTGAGCAGTGGAACTTCTTTGGTTGTAGCCTGATCTTGCAACATACCAGAGAGTGGTCTGTGTCGCAGTCTGCGCTGTGATAAGAGCGAGTGTGGAGAACGTTTTTGATAGCGGCACGTCTTACTAGGATCAAATCCAGTTGGTGCCAATGTTTTGAGCGGGGATGTCTCCATGAGACTTTGTGCTGAGGCTTCGTCTTGAAGAAGGAGTTGGCGATGCACAGTTCATGGCAGGCGCAAAACTCAAGCAGTCGCTGTCCATTCTCATTCATTTTCCCCACTCCAAAGGAACCGAGGCAGAAGGGCCATGAGTCATTGTCTGCACCCACTCTGGCGTTGAAGTCGCCCAGGAGAACAAGTTGTTCTGTCCTGGGGATGTTCCTTATGGTTGATGCAAGATTTTCGTAGAACTCATCCTTGGTGTCTGGAGAGGTGGACAGAGTTGGGGCATAAACGCTGATGAGAGTGACATAGCCTTCGGTGGTGTTGAGGCGGAGAGTCAAGAGTCGTTCTGAACCGCCGCTGCCTGGTTCAATCATGTTCAGCAGGCTGTTCCTTACTGCAAAGCCTACTCCGTGCTCTCTTGGGGCATCAGAACTCTTTCCTTGCCAGAAGAAGGTGTAGTCCCTTTCCTTTAGTGTTCCTGAGTCAGCCAGCCGTGTTTCCTGCAGAGTGGCAATGTCCACATTGAGCCTCTTTAGTTCGCTGTTTATGACGGCGGTTTTTCTGGCGTCGCTGATGTCTTGCAGATCTTGGGAGAGCCCAGGCATCATTGTTCGGACATTCCAACAGCCCAGTTTCACTGCTGATCCTTTTCCTGATCCGTTTCTTGAATTTGAATTTTTCTTTTTGTTTGGTGCGGTAATTAACGACCTGCTCGTCAGATTTTCTCCTAATCTTCATGCACCCAATGAAGAAGGCAGGTCGTGGCGGGACAGCACCTAACTGGCTGGGGGCTGCCCAGCTTAGGCGGGCGGTAGCTATCCAGTAAGACACGAAGGTCTCT
>CM060306.1:5471211-5473711 GCA_030674185.1 Monoplex corrugatus | reverse complement strand
CCAGTGTTGGCCAGGAACAATGAACAACACTGTCAGTAATCATCATCATCAAGTGCCTTGCCGCATGGCGTTGGCGATCATGGCCCTCCATGTGAATCTGTCCCTTGCTCCCGCAAACACATCTTCCACCTCCTCCGTCCTCAGCCACCCCGCAAGTCCGTCCAATATTTTCTCCCTTGGTCTACCTAGTGCTCTCTTTCCCTCCACCTTTCCTGTTGTGACCAAGTGCTCTAATTCCCCTTTCCTCATAAAATGGCCAATAAATATTGCTTGTCTTTTCCTAATCTTCCTTATGAATGATCTCCTTGTGTCTGCCACCATCAGGACTGTCTCGTTTGTTTTCTTTGCTGTCCATGGAACTCTCAACATTCTTCTTAGAAACCACATCTCGGCTGCTCAATCTTGTTCTGGCTTTGCTTGTTGACTGTCCACGCCTCACAACCGTATACCATTATCGGTTTTATATAACATTCAAGAATTGTCTTTCTCATGTTAATTGATAGGCATTTGTTGGTAAGAATGCCTTTCGTCTTCTTAAATGCTGTTCCGGCTCGGCCGATTCTGCTGGCTATTTCTGATGTGCATCAGCCGTCTGGTGAGATGATCGTTTCCAGATATTTAAACTTATGAACCAACTGTCAGTAAAGCATGCATAAAATGAAAGAGAATCGACCGCGTGGTCCCAGTTTTCTCACTTAGAACAGTTTGCTCAGCTAAGCTCGGAGGTACACTCATAACATGTTTTGGACAGGGGCTGATCTGGGCTGAAAATCCCTTAGCAATTTTTTTTTTTGGGGGGGGGGGGGGAGGGTCGGTAGGATTTTGGAGCCCTGACCCCCCTGTCAGTAAACCATTGCATAACCATTCCGGCACAGTGACGGAATCCACGATTTTATCAACAGAAATTTCTTTGTACTCCTAAATGACTGATGATCCGCCTGGTAGCAGACAGACAGACAGACAAACATGCAGAACACAAACAAACATACAGCATATAGGCAAACAGGCAGAATGACACACAGACAGACAGACAGACAGATACATAGACGCACAGACAGAAAAGCAGGCAGTCACAGGCACAGATGGATACAACCCTGTTTCACAATAATTACATTTGTTTTTTCTTGATTTCATTTTCCCCTGAAATAAAACGAAAAAAAAAGAAACAAAAACACGAACAAACAAAGAAACACAAGGACAATCGAAAGTAATCAAACAACAAACCCAAACAAATTAAAAGCTAACTAAGTAGCAGATTTTCTTTTTTTCATAACTAAGACGGAAGGAAAGCAGACATAACATTGTCTACCACAATCCTAGAGCAGATGGATGGCATCGAAGTTGTAGTTTGACTGTCGCGGTAAAGTAGGTGGGGATGCCGGGTCTCTTTCAGTATAAGTAGTGTCCCCACCTTCTGGAAATTCTGTGCTAGAAATTTCCTCTTTTCTGTCACTCTCTTTGTTTCTGCCTTGTTGTTTCTTTCTGTCATTTCTACCTATCATTTTCTGCCTTAATGGTCCATTCACCTGTATGTGTCCGACAAAGTCTTATGTACTTTTTCTTAGAATTGAGAATTGGGTACACGTATTAAGTGCATTTTTGGCTGTAGGGAGGTGAGATATGCAGCAGCAATTTTAGGTAATTTATGCCTGTTTATATATATGTTTTGGTGTCCTTATGTATGCTTACATTTGTATTCAGGTGTGCTTTTTAAATCTCCTATGTGCAATAAATTGGACGGAGTGGTCAACGCCGGGGGCGTGTCCTTAGGTTATGTGCACGAATGCATTGATATGTGTACTTGATTTTCTTTTCTTTTTTTTTCCTGTTGGAAGTTCTGTATGTTTTGAACGGTTTTAGCCCTGATGGCTCTACGCAATCGGCTGGGTTTTAAGCATCAATAACAATAACAATAACAAGCAGGTAAAAGTCAGACGTCCAAATGGAAGGTCCTGGGGTCGATCCACCCAGATACCTCCACCTGGTGGGTAAGAGACAGGATTTTTTCCTGTCTCCCAGATCAACATATGTACAGATCTACCAATGTCTAAATCCCTTCGCGTGAATACGTAGGCAGAATATGGACTATGCACGTTAAAGATCCTGCAAATCATGTAAATGGCTGGCTTATGGAAAACATGAAAACACATAGCATGCATGTCAACCTAAAGACAGAGTGTGCAGACTGTGCAGCAACATACCACCTGCACAGTGTGTGCAAAACATCGTGTATAGAAGAAATGGAAGAAGATGACAAGCATTCTTACCAACAAATGGCTATCAATTAACATCAGGAAGAGAGTTCCTGAATGTTATATAGAACCAATACTGTTGTACGGATGTGAGGCGTGGACAGTCAACAAACAAAACCAGAACAAGACTGAGGCACCAAGATATGGTTTCAAAGAAGGATGTTGAGAGTTCCATGGACAGCAAAGAATACAAACGAAACAGTCTTGATGGAGGCAGACACAAGTAGACCATTCATAAGGAAGATTAG
>CM060306.1:5451211-5461211 GCA_030674185.1 Monoplex corrugatus | reverse complement strand
TGAGGATAGCTTCTGTCTTGTCATCATTTAGCTGAAGTTTGTTGTATGTCATTCAATTTTTGATGTCCGAGTAACACTCAGTGGTGCGAGTCAGGAGGCGCTGTATATTGTCAGATGAGTCACTGTCTTGAAGTTGGGTGTCATCAGCATAGAAGTGGTGTTTTATAGAGTGGGATTGATAATGGTGGACAGGGGGGAGGTGTAAAGAGTGAAAAGAACAGGGCCAAGGTCAGATCCTTGTGGAACACCACAGGTCAGGTATGCAGGTTGAGAGTAAGTGCCATTGATGAGAACAGTTTGTTTTTTGTTTGATAGATAAGAAGTGAACAAGGAGAGAGCAATGTCAGAGATGCCAAAAGTATGATGAAGTCTAGAAAGGAGAATACCATGGTCAATGGTATCGAAGGCTGCAGACAGATCAAGGAGTGTGAGGAGAGAAACTTTGCCAGTATCAGTTGCAAGGAGGAGATTGTTGAGAATGTGTAGTAGGGCAGTTTCAGTGCTATGGCACTGGTGGTAGGCTGACTGGAAAGGATTGAGGAGATTGTTGGCAGACAGGTGAGAGTTCAGTTGGTTGAGGACGACTTTTTCAAGCAGTTTTGACAAGAAAGAGAGATTAGAGATAGGCCGGTAATTTTTCAGTTCATTTGGGTCTAAATTGTGTTTCTTGAGGAGAGGGTGAACAATAGCAGACTTGAAAGAATCTGGGACAGTTCCAGTTTGAAGAGAAGTGTTGATGATGTCAGTGATGAATGGGAGGAGAGTAGGGAGACAGTCGACGTAGAGAGAACCTGTAAGAGGATCCAGTTCGCAGGTTTTGAACGACATGGATCTGATTGTGTTGAGAATTTCTTCTTGTGAGACTGGGGTAAAAGTAGTAAGAGGTGTGCCAGAGAAGGAAGGGTCAGGTGGGCATGGTTGACAGGGTGTCATGTCAAGCCTGTCACGAAGAGTTTGTATTTTGGTGGTGAAATAGTTGGAGAATACAGATGGGAGTTCTTCATTTGTATGTTTTGTTGGGAGAGGTAAATCTTTTCGTGTGCCAAGGAGATGATTCATGGTTGTGAAGAGTTCTTTTGAAGAAGAGGCATTCAGGATTTTGGTTTGGAAATAGCTTGTTTTTGCAGATGCAATGAGGGTGGATACTTTTGTTTTAGAGGCTTGGAAAAGTTGCCTGTGTACAGTGAGTTTGGATTTGCGCCAGTGGCGCTCTGCTCTGCGGCGGGCACGTTTTGCACAGGCGATCTCATGAGTGAGCCAGGGGGTAGGGGGGCGGTCAGGTAAAAGACGGGTTGTGGCTGGAGCATGAGTGTCCAGAAGATGGTGGAGAGTAGTATAGAATTCATCGGCAAGGTTATGTGACTTTTCAGAAAGGAGACGAGAGGCATCAGATGAAAATGTGGAGAGGTCGATAGATTTGAGATTGCGTCGAGTCACTGTGCGCATGGTACGGGAAGGAGGAGAAATGTCGAGAGAACAGAGAATTGCAGAGTGGTCAGATGGAAGGGCTGAAGTTAGACGGGTAGAAAGAACTAAGCAGTTGTCAGTAGCGGAATTGTGGTGATCACGAGAAATGATCCAGTCAAGAATGTGACCGTTTTGATGGGTTGGTTCAGAAATGTGTTGAGTCATATTGTGATTGGACAGAGAGTTGATGATATGTCTTGTGTCATAACGGTGAGTGTTGTCATAGTGGACATTGATGTCAACTAGAATGATGAGATTTCCAGGTAAGAGGCAGTAGTGGTCAAGCTATTGGTCAAAGTCAGAGAGAAACGTGGATGTGGGGAGTTTGTTGGCAGAGCTAGGTGGGGGTCGATAGACACAGGAGAAGGTGATGGGGTGAGGGGTGGATTGGAAGGATACTTCAACGTGCTCGAAAGAAGGATGGGAGAAAGGCAGAGACTGCGAGAAAGATAGGCGGGAATGGAGTGAGTCGTTGTAGAGGATGGCGATACCGCCACCTCGGGATGAGCGATGGAAAGAAGCAAGCCTGTAACCACTCGGAGTGCGGCTAGCATGTATAGGTTCGTGACCAAGGGGGTTAAGCCATGTCTCTGTGATAAAAGCAATGTCAACATGCTCATCTGCGATAAAATCAGCAATGACCTCGGCTTTGTCATCAGTGCATGTTGACTGAGCATTAAAAAGGCATAGTTTCAGCCTATCACAGTCATATGGTAGTGGCCGAGGTGGCGACGAAGGCGACACCGACGGGACAGAAGGCGAAAGCGGCACCGGCGGGACAGAAGGCGAAGGCGGCACCATCAGGACAGAAGGCGAAGGCGAAGACGGCAGGAGGAGACGAAGCTTGCAGCAGCGAGGTCGAGGGCAGGGGCAGTGGAGGAGAAGAAGAAGCAGGAGACGAAAAGTGGCGTCGGGCAGGAGGCAGGTTGTGCCAAAGACGGTGGAGACGTCCACCACGACAGGATCGCGCAGTGCGGGGCTTAGGACACAGCCCCAGTGTTCGTATTCGCTGGTAGACGCCTCCACCGAGGTAGCATTTGCTGTGTTTAAAAAGTGTCAGTCCAATTTGTTTTATAAAATACGGGTCCATAATTGCGAGCCAGGCAGGAGAGGAAGATACTTGCAGGTTGGTGTGTGGGTTGGTCAGTTCACAACACTTAAATCCAGAGAACGCAGAACACAAAGGTTTGGAAGCTGCAGCGTTGGGCGAACACAGTCGGCCAAGATGTAAACAGTTCACAGATAAAATGTCCGACTTGAGCGGCTGAATTAAAATGATGAAAAGTAGGTATAAAAACTTTAAAATCAGATTATCTGGTAAAATATTCAAAATTTTAAAAAAATATTTACATCACCGTGTGTCCGGATTTCAAAGCAACAAACATACAAAATTCAATGCATAAAACCAAATAGAACCACGATAAAATCACTGTAAAACACCACACACACTTTTGCTGCCTGCTGGCGCGACATCTACTCACTCACTTGCTGGCAAATATATATAGATAACACACTGTGCTGGCAGATAGATAATACACATTGCTGGCGATTAGATCATATACATTGCTGGCAGATAGATATAGATAACAACCATGCTGGCAGATAGACAATACACATTGCTGGCGATTAGATCATATACATTGCTGGCAGATAGATAATACACATTGCTGGCGATTAGATCATATACATTGCTGGCAGATAGATAATACACATTGCTGGCGATTAGATCATATACATTGCTGGCAAATAGATATAGATGACACACCGTGCTGGCAGACAGATAATATACATTGCTGGCGATTAGGTCATATACATTGCTGGCAGATAGATAATACACATTGCTGGCGATTAGATCATATACATTGCTGGCAAATAGATATAGATGACACGCGCATGCTCCACGGAGCATCATTGCTGGCAGATAGATAATACACATTGCTGGCGATTAGGTCATATACATTGCTGGCAGATAGATAATACACATTGCTGGCGATTAGATCATATGCATTGCTGGCAATAGATATAGATGACACACCGTGCTGGCAGATAGATAATATACATTGCTGGCGATTAGGTCATACACATTGCTGGCGATTAGGTCATATACATTGCTGGTGATTAGGTCATGATTATACATTGCTGACAGATAGATATAGATAACACACCGTGCTGGCAGATAGATAATACACATTGATGGCGATTAGGTCATGATTATACATTGCTGGCAAATAGATAACACACGATGCTGGCAGATAGATAATATACATAACTGGCAGGTGAATACTACACTTTGCTGGCAGATAGATAACACACATTGCTGGCAAATGGATAATACACATTGCTGGTAGATAGATAATACACATTGCTGGCAGATAGATAACACACATTGCTGGTAGATAGATAATACACATTGCTGGCAGACATAGATAACACACATTGCTGGTAGATAGATAACACACATTGCTGGCAGATAGATAACACACATTGCTGGCAGATGGATAACAACACATTGCTGGCAAATGGATAATACACATTGCTGGTAGATAGATAATACACATTGCTGGCAGATAGATAACACACATTGCTGGCAAATGGATAATACACATTGCTGGTAGATAGATAATACACATTGCTGGTAGATAGATAATACACATTGCTGGTAGATAGATAATACGCATTGCTGACAAATGGATAATACACATTGCTGGTAGATAGATAATACACATTGCCTTTAGGTAGATAATACACATTGCTGGTATATGGATAACAACACATTGCTGACAAATGGATAATACACATTGCTGGCAGATAGATAACAACATTGCTGGTAGATGGATAATACACATTGCTGGCAGATAGATAACACACATTGCTGGTAGATGGATAATACACATTGCTGGTAGATGGATAACACACATTGCTGGTAGATGGATAATAACACATTGCTGGTAGATGATAATACACATTGCTGGTAGATGGATAATACACATTGCTGGTAGATGATAATACACAATTGCTGGTAGATGGATAATACACATTGCTGGCAGATAGATAACACACATTGCTGGTAGATGGATAATACACATTGCTGTTAGATGATAACAACACATTGCAGAAATGGATAATACACATTGCTGGCAGATAGATAACACACATTGCTGGTAGATGGATAATACACATTGCTGGCAGATAGATAACAACACATTGCTGGTAGATGGATAATACACATTGCTGGAGATGATAACACACATTGCTGGTAGATGGATAATACACATTGCTGGCAGATAGATAAACACATTGCTGGTAGATGGATAATACACATTGCTGGTAGATGGATAACACACATTGCTGGTAGATGGATAATACACATTGCTGGTAGATGGATAAACACATTGCTGGTATGGATAATACACATTGTGGTAGATGGATAATACACATTGCTAGGAAATGATGGATAACACATGCTGGTAATGGATAACAATGCGAAATGGATAATACACATTGCAGGCAAATGGATGATACACACTGATGACAGAGGGATAATCCACAGATCTTGGGAAGTTTTCATGCTGGTAAGTGGAGCATCATAAAGCATTACAAAGATCTTAAGCTCTATTCAATGACAGATTGCTACCAGCATAAAGCAAAACCATCATAAAAAGCTAGAAGAACGCCCTGAGATAAAGGCAGGAAGAAAAATAATAAATAATCCTTGTTGTGTTGATGACACCGTTCTAATAACAGAAAAATATAGAGATAATAAAATCATGTGAATATAATAGACATAGAAAGCAGAAATAAAGGGCTAGAACTAAATAGTAATAAAATGAGGTCATGGTAGTCATTAAAAGCAAGAAATCTCCTCATGCAAAATAACAGCAATTGGCACAACATCGAGACAGGTTTATAAGTTTAGATAGCTGGAAACAGTCATCTCACCATACGGCAAATGCACACTAGAAATATCCAGCAGAATTAAAACAGCATTCAAGAAGATGAAAAGCGTTCTTACCAACGAATGCCTATCAATTAACATCAGGAAGAGACATCTTTGGTGATATGTAGAACCAACACTGTTGTACGACCGTGAAGCCAGGACAAACAACAAGAGTTGAGACAGCTGAAATGTGGTTTCTAAGAAAAATGTTAAGAATGCAAAGAAAACAAACGAGATAAACTTGAAAGAAGCAAGTACAAAAAGAACATTTGTGAAGAAGATTTGGAAAAGGTAAACAACGTTTATAAGACATTTTAAGAGGCAAGAGAAATTTGAGCACCTAGTCACAACAGGAAATTTGGAGGGAAAATCAGCATGAAGTATACCCAGGGAGAAAATATTAGACGCTTATGCAGAGTGCATGAGAACAAAAAGGGGTAGGAGACATACTTGCAGCAACAAAAAGTAGATTCGTATAGAGGGCCATGATTGCCAATGCCATGCGGCAAGGCACATGATGATGATGATGATGACTAGCATGGAATATAGCAGACAAAACCTATCAACTGAACAGAACGTCAGGGTGCAGGCTCTGTGTGCAGGCTTAGGTTCATGCTACCATCAGTTTGAATCTACCAGTTGCCGTGATGTAGTGGTCAGCATAACGGACTGCCCACTGAAAGTCATGGGATCGAATCCCCATCAGTCCCTTCAAACATCATTGTAGGATTTTTCGGCTCCAATCGGCTCCTATCCAGATCTGAGAGAGCTATGAGCTCATCGAGAAGATAGGGACCACATAGTTGAGTTCTCATCTACTTCACGGAAGCGTCATTGAAAATGTTGCTCAAATCTTCTGACCAACACCGCAGGCATCTGTATCTCTCGGGCTTGGTTAATGCAGGATATGTTATGATAGTAAGAGTAGAGTACAGCCCTGTCACGCGGTCTCAATGCTAGATGGAACTCCATAACATCATGATTATCATCCTCATTGACATCATCATCATCATCACATTGTAAAAACTGTGCCAGCTTTTGGGCCGTTAAAGCTGTATAGAAAATGGGATAAAACTAAACACAAACAAACAAACAAAACCAGGTGAGTACAAAGGAAATATCCCTAACGAGATGATTAAAAAAAAGTTTGGGGTTTTTCTTTTATATCTTTTGCCATCACGTAGCATGTATGGCTTTAGCGCATATGGAATAT
Source organism: Monoplex corrugatus (assembly GCA_030674185.1). Taxonomy (NCBI): domain Eukaryota; kingdom Metazoa; phylum Mollusca; class Gastropoda; order Littorinimorpha; family Ranellidae; genus Monoplex; species Monoplex corrugatus. The sequence continues at coordinate 5,454,594 of CM060306.1, read as the reverse complement.
AACATCTTTAAATGGTTACTTTATCATGTGCCTGTGTCTATCAAACAACACGATTTTCATTGATTGTGGCCTACTAACATATTTAAATCGTTCCGCAGCGCGCTCCCTGCAGCAGGCGCCATACGGGAGGACATAACGCGCAGTAACAAAACAAGCCAGGACCTGACAAAACAAAACAATTCTAGCTCTCTGTCCTGGTTTTGCCGCCTGCTCGCTATTGGCAATTTAGAGTCGGCTGTGGGATTTCCCTTCACTAATTTATCACACGTCTCCATCCATGGAAAGAAATGAATGCCATAAGCTTTGTGTTAAAATGAATATGTCTTGAAATAGTCTTGATGTTAAATCGAGGACAACACTACAAATTTTCAAACGTTTTCTTAAAACAGGTTTCATTATCGGATTAATGTGGCATTTTTATTGCGTTTTGATGCAAAACTCAGCTTTCAGCCCATTTTTATGCTGTTGCTGAACACATTTACCATATATCCTGGATAAACAGAAATACCCATACAGAGGAGGAACATACCAGGTGGCACTGCTCTATGGCGACACGCTGTGTCCAGAGAGAACAACTCAATTTTTGATATGGTAAATCCATTATGACGAAAAGACATACATGTAGATTTACAAATGAATGTATAAATAAATGTGAAAAAAATGCTCGCAGTTGACACAACCATTTTTGATAATAATGATAATGAAATGGCATATTTATTGTGGAAAAATGCTGGCAGTTGACGCAGCCAGTTTTGATAATAATGATAATGAAATGACATATATTTACATAACGCCTTGACTACGAATCTAAGCGCTTAGGAAAATACATTTTATTATGGACACAGAAATGTTTGAACAGGTACATTTTGAGGTGAGATTCGACAGATGAAACAAAATCAGAATGTGTGACATTATTTGGAAGGGAATTCCAGAGTTATGAGCCATACACAGAGAAGTACATTTGCAGTGATTCAGAGAGAGAGAGAGAGAGAGAGAAAGAGAGAGAGAGAGAAAGAGACAGAGACAGAGAGACAGAGGGAGAGAGAGAGATGGACAGGAGAGAGATGGACAGGACTTCAAAATACCAGTGGTCACACTATTGTCCTTAACTCTTTGACTCCCTTAGCGTTTTTGCCATCTTACAGGAAGCTGGTGGACAGGATAAGGGAGTCAAAGGGTTAAATTGTACATGTTCTCTTTTGCTTCCTCCCTCACTTCCTTGTTTTTGTCTGTCCTACTGTCTGTCTGTCTGTATGTCTGTCTGGCCTACAGTCTTCTGGCCTACAGTTTGTCTGTCTGTCTGTCTTCCCCTCCTGTCCATCTCTATCTGTTCCCTGAAAATGGCCAGTAGCAACCTATTCAGAACCTTACGCTTTCCTTCAAGAAGCTGGCAAATAGGGTAAGAAAATATCACGACGCTGGTGGATAGGGTAAGGAAATGAAAAGATTTTAAAGCAGGAAAGGGTGTTCACTTGTCAGGAGGTGCCAGTGGGTTTATTGGAAGGGAGGGGAGAGAGACAGTTCACTTGTTGAGCTGATGGGGCAAGAGTGTTCCATCTTATTGATCGTGCATCGTCAGTCTGAGCTCTTCTTATTGTCCCTGATGTCCTGTGGTTTGTGCACACTGCGCCATGCAGACTGGGGGAGGTCAGAGACATGGATACAGAGATCAGTAACCTCACCACCATTTCCCCTGGTGATTACTGCTTCACTTGAACTGTCAGTCTCCAAGTGTGGAACATGCCTCACAGCTACGACAGTCTCTTGTTGTTTGTGTTTGTCCCATAACCTCTGCAACTGTGTATAGGCTGCAGGTTGCTAGGGTCAGACACAGTTTCAGGATTTCCAAGAAAATATTTCACCATTCGCAAAAGTAGTTTATTCCAGAGGGATTCATCGCATTTGGGCAAATCTGTATGCGTTTCACCTAATCTGCCCTTTGGCTGACTCCCTAAGCCTGCTTAAACCCTATGTGCTGGTCAGATCTTGAAACACAGTGGACATGGGGGTGGCAGAAACACGACCTACGAAACACTGAACTGGTACTAACAGAATGATTGGGGCATGAAGATGGGCTACAATTGACTCGAGACATCAGAAAAAGTTCAATATGCACTAATATTGCAAATGCCACGTGGTGAAAAAGAATCCAAAATAATGAAGGGATATGTTTGTATATACCTGTCTATAAATCCTATCCAAAATAATGAAGGGATATGTTTGTATATATCTGTCCATAAAACCTATCCAAATAGTGAAGGGATATGTTTGTATATATCTGTCTATAAATCCTATCCAAAATAATGAAGGGATATGTTTGTATATATCTGTCCATAAAACCTATCCAAAATAATGAAGGGATATGTTTGTATATATCTGTCCATAAATCCTATCCAAAATAATGAACGGATGTATTCGTGTGAGCCTGTCCACAAATCCTATTCAAAATTATGAAAGGATATTTTTGTATGTGCTTGTCCATATATTGTATTCAGAATAATGAAGGAATATCTTTCTGTAAGCCAACTGGCTTCTACCCAGAGTTGGTTATGCTATGGGCTCATTGGGAAGACTAGGACCACACAGTGTCGAGTCTCATCCACTTCACGGATGCGTCATTGAGGGTGTTGCTCAAAATCGTCTGACCAGCACCGCAGGTGTCTGTATCTCTCGGACCTGGTTGACGCCAGACTATACTATAATAGTAAGCGTAGAGTACAGCCTGTCATTCAGTCTCAATCCTAGATGGAACTCCAGAGCATCATGATTATCATCTTCATCGATATCATTATGATCGCATTGTAAAAATTGTGCTAGCTTCTGTGGCCATTAAGGTGACGTAGAAAATGGGACCCCAAAAAATCTTTGTGTAAGTCTGTCCATAAGTCCTGTTCTGTGGTAAAGTTCTTGACAATGTGCAGCAGAACGTAACTGATCTCTCTCTCCATGTCTCTGACCAGGTCTATTCTCCACACTCTTTTCCCAAAGCCAGCCGCCGGAAGTTGTCAGGCACTCCCCTCACGTCGCTGACAGGAACGGTGTAATCAAAAAGTTTTCTCGGAACCGAAAAGCTGAACGCATTGGAAGCTAAACTTGTATCATTCTGAGCTTTATACAGTACTGTGCTTCGTTTCTCTTATGATTACATCTTTCCTTTTAAGACGCGCTGAAGGAGTATGAAATTAAACGATTCAAAAATACATAAATATTCATATTATTAATTAATATTAGGCTATGCTAACGAATAATTAAAAAATAAAAACATGTACCACACACACACACACACACACACACACACACACACACACCACACACACACACACACACACACACACACACACACACACACACACACACACACACACACAAACACACACTCGTAC
>CM060306.1:5443711-5446211 GCA_030674185.1 Monoplex corrugatus | reverse complement strand
TCATTTATGTCTGTGCCATTTCTCTACGCATTGTGTGATTTACGTCTGTGCCATTTCTCTATGCATCATATATCATTTACGGTTGTGCCATTTCTCTACGCGTTATGTGTCATTTATGTCTGTGCCATTCCTCTACGCATTATGTGTCATTTATGTCTGCGTCATTTCTCTACGCATTATGTGTCATTTATGTCTGTGCCATTTCTCTACGCATTGTGTGCAATTAACGTCTGTGCCATTATGGTTTTGCCTGGCATCCACTAATACTTTACTGCAAGCGAAGGTATCATTTGTTTGTTTGTTTGTTTGTTTGTTTGTTTGTTTGTTTTGTTCGTTTGTTTGTTTTTTGTTTGTTTGCTTGTTTGTTTGCTTGTTTGTTTGTTTGTTTGTTTGTTTGTTTGTTTGTGTCTGAGTGTGTGTTTGTGTTTGTGTATTTGTTTGTTTGTTTCTTTCTTTCTTTCGTTCTTTGTGCCTGAGTGTTTGCGTGTTTGTGTCTGTGTGTTTGTGTGTGTGTGTGTGTGCGCGGGCGCGCGGGTGTGTGTGTGTGTGTATGTGTGTGTGTTGTGTGTATGTGTGTATGTGTGTGTGTATGTGTGTATGTGTATATGTGTGTGTATTGTGTGTGTATGTGTGTGTGCTGTATGTGTGTGTGTGTATGTGTGTGTGTTTGTTTTGTGTGTGTGTGTGTGTGTGTGTGTGTGTGTGTGTGTGTGCGCGCGCGCGCGCGCGTACGCTTTGTTTCTTTCTCAAATGTGTGTATGCTCGTTGTTATGGGGGCAATATGCAGGCAGTATGTTGCTGCACACTCTGCATGTTCCGTCTTCGGTGGGTGTTCATGCCGAGTGTTATTATGTTTCCATAGGCCATCGGACACTGACATGATGGATTATGGAATCTTTAATGTGCACACTTGATGTTCTGCATAAGTATACACAGGAAAAGGATTTAGGCACTAAAGAGGTCCACACGCATGTTGATCTGGGAGATGTGGAAAATCTCCACCCTTTACCCACCATATAGGGAGTACCCAGGCTGGATCGAACCCCAGACCTTCTGACTGAAAGTCTGATATCTTACCCACCTGACTACTGTGCCCATTGGAATAGAGACAATTGTGTTCAGAGGGGAGGTGGGGTGGAAGGGGGTAGACAATATGGGTTAGAGAACGGGAGGGAAACAGGACAAGTGTGGGGGGTGAGGGGGAAACGGAGGCAGGAGAGGTGGGAGAGGGAGCAGGATTTGGATTGCTATGTCACTGTCCCATATGGGATTTGAACCTTACTCCTCTATGTCTGTCGTTTTCCGTTATTACTCCAGGGAGCAGTTAACGAAACAGTGTGCATAATGTGAATGAGAAATAGCAAAACAGAGAAAGCGAGGAAGAATAAGAGAGAGTGAGTGAGAGAGAAACAAAGAGAGAGAGAGAGATATATATATATATATAGTGAAAGAGAGAGACAGAGACATATAGACATAAAGAAAGAGAAAAGGACAGAGAGAGAAACGGGGACAGACAGAGAGATAAAACAGACAGACAGGCAGTCAGATAAACAGGCTGGTACTGACTGGAGGAGGGAGGGAGACAGAAGGAGGGAGGGAGGATAACAGATAGATAGACAGGCAGACAAAGTGAGATAGACTGAGATACCAACAGATAGAGGAAACACACTTAAGAAGAAGAAAAAAAAAGGAGGACGAGCAGAAGAAGAAGAAAAGAAAAAGAAGGAAGAGGAGGAGGGGGAGGAGGAGGAGGAAGAGGACGACGACGATGGAGAGGAAAAGGAGAAAAAGAAATGAAGATGACATGAGGAGGAGGACGTGGGGGTGGAGGAAGAGGAGTAAACTAAGAAGAAGAAGAAAAAAGAGAAGAGAGAAGAAGAAGAAAAGAAAAAGAAGAAGAGAGAGGGAGGAAGAAGAAGAAGAGACGAAGAAGGAAGAGAAAAAGAAGAAGATGAAGAAAGAGAGTGGAGGGGAGGAAGAGGAAGTAGAAGAATGAAGAAGATATGAAGAAGATCATGAAACGCAAAAGACAAAGAATAAGAAGAAGATGAAGAAGAAGATATGGGAGAGACAGACAGACAAAACAATGGAAATAAGAACAACATACTGATCCTACTTACGTACATCACATTGGTACTGTCGGCCTGTCTCTTCCCTGCCGCCTAGGTCTGTCTGTCTGACTGTCCTCGTCTGTCTGTTTTACTATTACTCTGTCTGTCGTCTGTTTGTCTCTCCTGTCTCTCTCTATCTCTCTTGGTCTCTCTGTCTGTCTGTTGTCTATCTATCTGTCTGTCTGTCTGTCTGTTTGTCTCTCGTCTGTCTTCTATCTCTCTTGGTCTTTGTCTGTCTTCTGTCTGTCTATCTGTCTGTCTGTCTCTGTCTGTCTCTGTCTGTCTATCGTCTGTCTGTCTGTCTATCTTCTTCTCTTGCGTCTCTCTGCTCTGTCTCTCTGTCTCTCTATCTCTCTCTCTCTTTCTCTTCTCTCTCTCTCTTCCTCTCT
>CM060306.1:5433711-5441211 GCA_030674185.1 Monoplex corrugatus | reverse complement strand
GCTTTCTGACTTCCCTTCCTCACCCTGTCCACCAGCTTCTGATTCCCTTCCTACCCTGTCACCAGCTTCTGCATTCCCCCCTGTCACCACTTCCTGCACGTTCCCTTCCTCACCCTGTCCACCAGCTTCCTGCACGTCCTTTCACCTGCATTTCTACCATCTATTCTTCAGTTTACCCTTCATCTACCCATCAACGTATCGCAGTTTTATGCCTTCAACCCTAACCACCATTCCTTGACCCATTTCATCTATTATTATCACTTATTATTATTTGGAATTTCATTTTATGCATCTATCTGTTTGCATTATGGCATTTTCTAAACAATAACCTTCTAGAAACACAACAGTAATAAAACTAACACTGAGAGAGTCTGTATACCTCTCTGATTTCAGACTTACCACAGAAAAAAAGATTAAGACTTTGATTTCATTTGTGGTGGTCGTTTGTTTGTTTGTTTTGTATTGTTTGTTTGTTTTTTGTGTTTTCTTAGAGAAGACTATGCTGAATAACCCTTTGATTCCCGCACCCTAACTTCAAAAACTTAACCCTTTGACAACGTCACCCTATCCACTAGCTTCCTGTGGGAAACTGGTGGATAAGGTGAGGGAGTCAAAGGATTAAGTTTGTGCCTTGCTAGCATGGTTGACAATGCAATATGCTGGTAGATAGGGTGCTGGAATGAAAGGGTTAATGAATGGAGATTCCACATCTGACTATAATTGTCATCGACATGCTGGTTTGGGAAAAGAATGGACGAATGAACTCTGACTTGTTTTGTCCTGTCTTGTCTTGTCTTGTCTTGTCTTGTCTTGTCTTGTCTCGTCTCGTCTCGTCTCGTCTCGTCTTGTCCTGTCTTGTCCTGTCTTGTCCTGTCCTGTCCTGTCTTGTCTTGTCTCATCTTGTTCTGTCTGTCTTGTCTTGTCTTGTCTTGTCTTGTCTTGTCCTGTCTGTCCTGTCCTGTCTTGTCCTGTCCTGTCTTGTCTTGTCTTGTCTTGTCCTGTCTTGTCTTGTCCTGTTTTGTCTTGTCTCCTTGTCTTGTCTTGTCTGCCTTGTCTTGTCTTGTCATGTCCTGTCTTGTCTTGTCTTGTCTTGTCTGCCTTGTCTTGTCTTGTCTGTCCTGTCTTGTCTTGTCTTGTCCTGTCTTGTCTTGTCTCTGTCCTGTCCTGTCTTGTCCTGTCCTGTCTGTCTTGTCTTGTCCTGTCTTGTCTTGTCTTGTCTTGTCCTGTCCTGTCTTGTCTTGTCTTGTCTTGTCTTGTCCTGTCTTGTCTTGTCTTGTCTTGTCTTGTCCTGTAATGCCCTGTCTTGTCTTGTCTTGTCATGTCCTGTCTTGTCTTGTCTTGTTGTCCTGTCTCTGTCTTGTCTTGTCTTGTCTTGTCTTGTCTTGCCTTCCTGTCCTGTCTTGTCTTGTCTTGTCTTGTCTTGTCTTATCTGTCTCGTTCATCTGTCTTGTCTTGTCTTGTCTTATTTGTCTTGTCTATCGGTCTTGTCTTGTCTGTCTTGTCGTTTTTGTCTTGTCCTGTCTGTCTTGTCTTGTCTTGTCTTGTCTATGTCTTGTCTAATCCCTGTATTGTTTTGCTATTGTGCGCCGTAAGTTGTTGTTCGCCTGTGTGGTGCTGTTTGCCAGGACATGCGGAATGAGTTAAAGATATAACAGGCCCATAATCATATCAGATTATATTTGTTGGCAACACAGGCACATGATAAAGTAATGAGTTAAAGATATTAACAGGCCACAGTCAGTGTTCGTCACGTTGTTTTGTGGACACAGGCACATGATAAAGTAATGAGTTAAAGATATTAACAGGCCACAGTCAGTGTTCGTCACGTTGTTTTGTGGACACAGGCACATGATAAAGTAATGAGTTAAAGATATTAACAGGCCACAGTCAGTGTTCGTCACGTTGTTTTGTGGACACAGGCACATGATAAAGTAATGAGTTAAAGATATTAACAGGCCACAGTCAGTGTTCGTCACGTTGTTTTGTGGACACAGGCACATGATAAAGTAATGAGTTAAAGATATTAGCAGGCCACAGTCAGTGTTCGTCACGTTGTTTTGTGGACACAGAGCACATGATAAAGTAATGAGTTTAAAGATATTAGCAGGCCACAGTCAGTGTTCGTCACGTTGTTTTGTGGACACAAGCACATGATAAAGTAATGAGTTAAAGATATTAACAGGCCACAGTCAGTGTTCGTCACGTTGTTTTGTGGACACAGGCACATGATAAAGTAATGAGTTAAAGATATTAGCAGGCCACAGTCAGTGTTCGTCACGTTGTTTTGTGGACACAGGCACATGATAAAGTAATGAGTTAAAGATATTAGCAGGCCACAGTCAGTGTTCGTCACGTTGTTTGTGGACACAGGCACATGATAAAGTAATGAGTTAAAGATATTAGCAGGCCACAGTCAGTGTTCGTCACGTTGTTTTGTGGACACAGGCACATGATAAAGTAATGAGTTAAAGATATTAGCAGGCCACAGTCAGTGTTCGTCACGTTGTTTTGTGGACACAGGCACATGATAAAGTAATGAGTTAAAGATATTAACAGGCCACAGTCAGTGTTCGTCACGGTGTTTTGTGGACACAGGCACATGATAAAGTAATGAGTTAAAGATATTAACAGGCCACAGTCAGTGTTCGTCACGTTGTTTTGTGGACACAGGCACATGATAAAGTAATGAGTTAAAGATATTAACAGGCCACAGTCAGTGTTCGTCACGGTGTTTTGTGGACACAGCACATGATAAAGTAATGAGTTAAAGATATTAGCAGGCCACAGTCAGTGTTCGTCACGGTGTTTTGTGGACACAGGCACATGATAAAGTAATGAGTTAAAGATATTAACAGGCCACAGTCAGTGTTCGTCACGGTGTTTTTGTGGACACAGGCACATGATAAAGTAATGAGTTAAAGATATTAGCAGGCCACAGTCAGTGTTCGTCACGTTGTTTTGTGGACACAGGCACATGATAAAGTAATGAGTTAAAGATATTAGCAGGCCACAGTCAGTGTTCGTCACGGTGTTTTTGGGACACAGGCACATGATAAAGTAATGAGTTAAAGATATTAGCAGGCCACAGTCAGTGTTCGTCACGGTGTTTTGTGGACACAGGCACATGATAAAGTAATGAGTTAAAGATATTAGCAGGCCACAGTCAGTGTTCGTCACGTGTTTTGTGGACACAGGCACATGATAAAGTAATGAGTTAAAGATATTACAGGCCACAGTCAGTGTTCGTCACGGTGTTTTGTGGACACAGGCACATGATAAAGTAATGAGTTAAAGATATTAACAGGCCACAGTCAGTGTTCGTCACGTGTTTTGTGGACACAGGCACATGATAAAGTAATGAGTTAAAGATATTAACAGGCCACAGTCAGTGTTCGTCACGGTGTTTTGTGGACACAAGCACATGATAAAGTAATGAGTTAAAGATATTAGCAGGCCACAGTCAGTGTTCGTCACGGTGTTTTGTGGACACAGGCACATGATAAAGTAATGAGTTAAAGATATTAACAGGCCACAGTCAGTGTTCGTCACGTTGTTTTGTGGACACAGGCACATGATAAAGTAATGAGTTAAAGATATTAACAGGCCACAGTCAGTGTTCGTCACGTTGTTTTGTGGACACAGGCACATGATAAAGTAATGAGTTAAAGATATTAGCAGGCCACAGTCAGTGTTCGTCACGTTGTTTTGTGGACACAGGCACATGATAAAGTAATGAGTTAAAGATATTAACAGGCCACAGTCAGTGTTCGTCACGTTGTTTTGTGGACACAGGCACATGATAAAGTAATGAGTTAAAGATATTAGCAGGCCACAGTCAGTGTTCGTCACGTGTTTTGTGGACACAGGCACATGATAAAGTAATGAGTTAAGATATTAACAGGCCACAGTCAGTGTTCGTCACGTTGTTTTGTGGACACAGGCACATGATAAAGTAATGAGTTAAGATATTAACAGGCCACAGTCAGTGTTCGTCACGTGTTTTGTGGACACAGGCACATGATAAAGTAATGAGTTAAAGATATTAACAGGCCACAGTCAGTGTTCGTCACGTTGTTTTGTGGACACAAGCACATGATAAAGTAATGAGTTAAAGATATTACAGGCCACAGTCAGTGTTCGTCACGTTGTTTTGTGGACACAGCACATGATAAAGTAATGAGTTAAAGATATTAGCAGGCCACAGTCAGTGTTCGTCACGTTGTTTTGTGGACACAAGCACATGATAAAGTAATGAGTTAAAGATATTAGCAGGCCACAGTCAGTGTTCGTCACGGTGTTTTGTGGACACAGGCACATGATAAAGTAATGAGTTAAAGATATTAGCAGGCCACAGTCAGTGTTCGTCACGTGTTTTGTGGACACAGGCACATGATAAAGTAATGAGTTAAAGATATTACAGGCCACAGTCAGTGTTCGTCACGATGTTTTGTGGACACAAGCACATGATAAAGTAATGAGTTAAAGATATTAGCAGGCCACAGTCAGTGTTCGTCACGGTGTTTTGTGGACACAAGCACATGATAAAGTAATGAGTTAAAGATATTAGCAGGCCACAGTCAGTGTTCGTCACGGTGTTTTGTGGACACAGGCACATGATAAAGTAATGAGTTAAAGATATTAGCAGGCCACAGTCAGTGTTCGTCACGGTGTTTTGTGGACACAGGCACATGATAAAGTAATGAGTTAAAGATATTAACAGGCCACAGTCAGTGTTCGTCACGTGTTTTGTGGACACGGGCACATGATAAAGTAATGAGTTAAAGATATTAGCAGGCCACAGTCAGTGTTCGTCACGTCGTTTTGTGACACAGGCACATGATAAAGTAATGAGTTAAGATATTAGCAGCAAGTCAATGTTCAATCCTGTCATTTGGATGACACAATTACACGATAAATAAGATTTTGATATACATACAAGCCACAGTTAATGTAAATCGTGTTATTTAGCAAGACAGACACGATAAAATAATGACTTAAAAATATTAGCAAACCACAATCAATGTTAATCATGGTGTTTGATAAAGACAGGCACTTGATAAAATAATGATTTAAAGATTAGCAAACCGCAATTAATGTTAACCATGGTGTTTAATAAAGACAGGCACATAATAAAACAATGATTTAAAGATATTAGCACACCACGATCACTGTTAACCATGGTGTTTAATAAAGACAGGCACATGATAAAATAATGATTTAAAGATATTAGCACACCACAGTCAATGTTAACCATGGCGTTTTTTTTTTAATAAAGACAGGCACTTGATAAAATAATGATTTAAAGATATCAGCAGACCATAACCAATGTACGTCATGTTGTTTGCCACATGGACACTACAGCCACAGGCACATGAAACAGTTCCACCTGTAACCAGTCAAAATAGCGAAGAAGTCACCACAATGGACGACTGAGTGGGACGTCAAAGGTTCAAATCTTTATCAGTACAAAAATACATCATTATTACATTTTTTCAGCCCCTACCGTCTCCTATCCAAAGTTGAACATGCTATGAGCTCACTGGATAGGCTGGAACCACACAGTGAGTCTCATCCACTTTTCGGATACATCACTGAAGGTGTTGCTCGAATTTCCTGACCGACACTAAAGGTAAGCGTGTCTCTCAGGTCTTGCTGAAGCCAGGATATCTTATGGATGTAAACATGGACTTGTCACACAGTCTCAATCTGACAGTGATACTCTATAACGTCATCATTACTATATTCATATTCATTTCTTTGTCACAGTGAATACACCATGTGGAACTCGGACTGCTCTCCCCTTCAGAGCACATCGCCGCAGTGAAGCGCCATCTTTTTTTTTTTTTTTTTTTACAAAGACTTCAAAAAGGCAAGATGGCTAATTGGCCTTCATGGGGAGGAATCTGGCATATGAACTTATCTCCGGTGTTTTATGGCAGTGCAGGCAGTCAAAGGCCCTGCTATTTACGATTTTCAACTGCCGTGAGATCTTTAGCGTACGCAGGCCAAAAGGCACACTGGTCCGATTCGTTTTTTGTCCTTTTCCGAAGGACTAGACGTTCTGTTCGATTTTCGGATCAAACTGAGGAGAAAAGTCGAGGCCACTACGGGGAACAAACCCTGGAACCTCGAGTTTAGTTATTGGCAAGCGAACGTCTGAACCACTCTGCCACTCTTCGCTCTGTTTCATCTACTTTCATCGTCATAGTGAGGGTGGGAGATGTACTTGCAGCGACAAAGGATAGATTCATACGGATGGCCATGATCGCCAACGCCATGCGGTAGTGTAAATGATGATGGTGAACATTGTAAAAACTAATCCCAGACTCTGTAGCGCTTCGTGCTCTGTTCCCATGGTGACGTCAGTTTTGGAGGACATGGAGGTGTGTTGGAGAGCGAAATGAGCAGTGTGGGGGCAGTGACACATGAGTGGTGCTGAAGATGGACCAGTAAACGTGTGTGGAGACTGAGGGACCCAGCAGTTAAAGCACCTGTCTGGCACGTTACAAAACCAGGTTCGAATCATGGACCGTTCCGGTGATTTGTCTTCCCATCCACAATATCTTAAGTAGTGGTCTGGGCGCTAGTCTTTCTGATGAGACGATAAACCAAGTCCCCATGTGCAGTAGACAGTCAGAGCACGTTCAAGATCCCACGACAAAATTCTGTAGCAAAAGCCAGTGTCATAGCAAACAATTTTTTTTCTTTTCTTCTTCTTCTCACTAAGCTCCGTGAAGACACAGTAGCACCTCAATAAAAACTGTTCACCAGATTCCTCTAGCTCCGTCGGTTGTATGCCAAAGTCTAGGTTTCTTGCAATAGGTTTCTCTGTCCATTTTACAATGTTGTGAGTCCATCGTTTCAGGTAGAAATACATATACACAATTCAGAAAAAACTGATGGCGCTGAACTGCGGCGGCGTGCTGTCTCCGGCGAGCATCCCAAATTTGACGTGTAAATTCTATGTAATAAAAACGAAAAGAAACATATAAACAATCAGTATCATACAATAATAAAGAAAAGAAAAAAATGATCACCTGGCTCTCTAAATCTCATTACTATATTGAATAGAATGAAAAGATCCAGTCCTTAGTCTGTCAGTCACCAAGCAGGCAAGGTTTCAGTCTCTCCTGAGGACCTGGTCAGACAGAGTAGTTGGCTGTGTGTGTCTGGCCCTGTCCCTGTTGGATGAATTGTGATCACTTAGTTGTCTGTTTATAGGAAACAGGAGCTCACGTGTGACGTCCCTGCCCAGTGATTGGCAGTCCTCCATGATTCCATGATGATGTATGCCTCTGTAGTTTTCCTTGTTTGTGCTATTTCCGTCTTTGTGTGTGTGTGTCTTTTTTGTTTTGTTTTGTTTTTTGGGGGGGTTTCTTTTAAGCTTTTCGATTTTTTCTTGGATACGTGTATTTATGCTGTTTTGCCCTCACACTGTGCAGGCAATGTGTTGGTGCATAGTCTGCATATTCTGTCATCAGTGGGCTTGTATGCTGGGTG
>CM060306.1:5408711-5428711 GCA_030674185.1 Monoplex corrugatus | reverse complement strand
AAAAAGAAACGGGGAAAAAACCGACAGGGTCGAGCATTCTAACACTCTCCCTTCTGTAGACAAAACTTTGTGCAGAAAGTGCAGTGTTTGGTTTTCTCAAAATCACAAGATTCAGATGAAGTAAAAATTGACGTGAAGCGAGGGTAATAGTAAGCAGTGATGACAGTGAAAACAAAATGTACGACATCAATTTCCCCCCGTGGGCATGCCGGGGGCTCTTTCAGTAAAAATAGTTACCCCACCTCCTGGAAATTCTGTGCTAGAAATGTCTTCTTTTCTGTCACTCTCTTTGTTTCTTCCTCTTTTGCTTTCTGTCATTTCTTCCTCTCATTTTCTGCGTTGCTGGTCCATTCACTTGAATGTGTTCGATAACGTCTTATGTACTTTCTCTTAGGATTGATAATTGGGTACACGTATTAATGGCATTTTTGGTTCCGGAGAAGTGAGATATGCAGAAGCAATTTGAGGTAATTTAGACTCGTTTTTATATGTTTTTTGGTGTCCTTAGTTATGTTTAAAATAGTATTCAGGTATGTTTTTTTAACTCCCCGGTGCGATGAATTGGACGGAGTGATCAACGGCAGGGGTATCTCCTTAGATTATATGCACGAATGCATTGATATGTGTACTTAATTTTCTTTTCCTTTTTTTCTGTTGAAGTATTGTACATGTTTCGACACGGTTGTAGCCCTGATATGGCTCTACGCAGTCGGCTGGGGCTTTAAACAAAAATAACAATAACAATAAAACGTTGTCAAAACTCTGAGAAAACGCTATGCAGAGGTCTTCCTAATTAAGAGATGATTTCTGACAATTTTCGAGGTTATGTGTGACCTTGACCTTGGTACTATCATTATCATCAAGTGCCCTGCCGCATGGCGTTGGCGATCATGGCCCTCCACATGTCCCTTGCTGCCGCAAGCACACTTGATACTATGACATCCAAATTTATACGTTCGCGACTTCTCTCAACATTCCACACCTTTGAACAGATTCAAAAAGACACATCTGAAAACAAAATCTTGCTAACATGTTTTTTGTCACAGAAACACCACCAGTGACACATAACCTCTCTCCAGTCGACACGAAACAATTCCCTCCTCCCCTCCCCCCTACCGCCCATCCCCCCACCTCCCCCTTGTGAACAATGAAACACAAGATGTGGAAGCTAGCTATACGAGTAATGTCCCCTGTCCACGTAGGGGAAAACAGAATGCACAAAAAGACCCTGGGCTCACAAGGGACAAGGGGTTTAACAATGAAACATCTACGTACTGTTGTCAGGAAGGTCTGGGTTTCGAATCCCAGCGGTCCTATCAAAATCATGGCGCGATTTTTCGGCCTCATCCAGGTCCTACCCAGAGTTGAGTGTGCTATGGCCTCATCCAGGTCCTACCCAGAGTTGAGTGTGCTATGGCCTCATTCAGGTCCTACCCAGAGTTGAGTGTACTATGGCCTCATCCAGGTCCTACCCAGAGTTGAGTGTGCTATGGCCTCATTCAGGTCCTACCCAGAGTTGAGTGTGCTATGGCCTCATTCAGGTCCTACCCAGAGTTGAGTGTGCTATGGCCTCATCCAGGTCCTACCCAGAGTTGAGTGTGCTATGGCCTCATCCAGGTCCTACCCAGAGTTGAGTGTGCTATGGCCTCATCCAGGTCCTACCCAGAGTTGAGTGTGCTATGGCCTCATCCAGGTCCTACCCAGAGTTGAGTGTGCTATGGCCTCATTCAGGTCCTACCCAGAGTTGAGTGTGCTATGGCCTCATCCAGGTCCTACCCAGAGTTGAGTGTGCTATGGCCTCATTGGGAAGACGGGATCTATACAGCGGAGTCGTATCCACTACACGGATGCATCACTGGGGGTGTTGTCAAATGTTCTGACCAACACTACTGTCAACATTGAGTACAGCCCTGTCACGTGGACAGAGATGGAAGGGGACGTGACTCTCTGCTCTCTTCCCGCCTTTGGGACTACATGTTTAAAGGATTCTTATCACTGATCCTCGCAGTCCAAGAAACTGAAAACTGTTCTTGCCAACAAATTCCTATCAACTAACAGCAGGAAGACAGTTCTTCAGTGTTATGTAGAACCCATACTGTTGTACGAATGAGAACCATGGACAATGAACAAGCAAAGTCAAAATGAGATTGAGGCTGCTGGAGTATGGTTTTCAAGAAGAATGTTAAGAGTTCTATGGACAGCAAAACACACACACACACACGGACACACACACACATATACGCACGCACACACACACGCACGCACACACACAGACACACACATACACACATATGCACACACACACACACACACGCGCACTCACGCACGCGCTCACCACACACACACACACACACACACACACACACACACACACACACACACACACACACAAACAAACAAACAAACAAACAGACAGAAAAAGGAGAAAAAAGGAAACGATCACGATGATAAAGAAATATACAAAAATCATCACACCTAGATACTTACTGAATGACGTTAGGGTAAACTGCTTAGGTTCAAGTTAGGAGCGAGAAGAATTTGGCGCGTGCCGCTTCCTCTCTGCCCAGCTGAAGCTGTTCTGGGGCGAGCAAAATCTTCTTCTTCTTCTTGGCGTACGCTGCTACACAATCATCTGAGTCCGGGCGATGAATGCAGCCGTCGTTTCCAGCTCCTGTCTGCAGCCATGGAGTTTGGTTGTCAGCGGAATGTCTGTCGGCCACACGTCCTGTCTTGCCACCTGGTGAAGGGGACATCTTTGGAGTATATGCTCCATGGTTTGGTCTTCTTGACCACAGGGACAGGTTGGGGAGGGCGCCAGCTTCAGTTTGCGCTACATGTGGCTGTTCAGCCTATTGTGACCAGTGCGCAACCTCACCAGGGCAACTTGCTGCTCTCTAGACAACAGGTGATAGTCATCCCTGTGTCGTCTCGGCATGGAAAGCGCCCTGATGATGCTCTTCTTCTCACTGTAGCTGACACTGTTGTTAGGTTGTTCTTCTCTGGCTCCCTCCTTAGCAAGCATATCAGCTCGCTCATTCCCGGAGACTCCGCAGTGGGCTGGGATCCACTGCAGAACTGCTCTTCTGGTTGTGGCAACCTGGCGCAGAGCTCTAGACAGGAGGGGGAGCGTGTTGTTCTGGCATGGCTGCAGCATGGAGAGGGCATCAGACAAGAAGACAACTTGTCTGCAGTCACACTCTGTAGCCTGAATCATGGAGGCCGCCTGCATGAGTGCTTCTGTCTCAGCACGGTAGTTTGTACAGTGTCTTCCAGTGGCGACACTTGCTGTTGTTGTTTGTCCTCCTGGGAAAAGGACAAGGATGCCTGCACCCCCGTTGGCTACGGCGTTGGTTGGGGCGAGCAAAATATAGCGGGAGAAGAGATGGACACCGCCTTCTTAATGCTGGACCCGAAAAAAAACAAAAACGTTGAGCTCTCTACCACCTCACTCACGTACGATTGGCAAAGTCATGGCGTGATTTGCAGGATCTTTAACGTGTGTATTTGATATTTTGCATGCGAAGGGAGTTCAGGCACTGGCAGGTCTGTGCACTGTAACGTGTTGACACTTGGGATGACAGTTACCTCCAGAAAGTGTCGTGTTCATGTAGACATCTTGACATTGGCAAATCCCTGCGGGCTGACACTGGTGAGGATCCACACAGTTTTACAACACAAACAATCTTCACTAGCGTTTGTTCACAGACCGATAGGCGGACAGACAGACAGAGAAATGCACACATAAGCATACATACTCACACACACGTGCGCACACACACATACACACTCACAAACACACACGCACTCTTGTACTCACACACACACACACACACACACACACACACACACACACACACACAACACACACACACAAACACACTGGAACATACGCGCACACACTCTGAACCATAAAGAAAGAGAGAGACAGACAGACAGACAGAGACAGAGACAGAGAGAGACAGACAGAGACAGAGAGACAGACAGACAGACAGACACAGACACATAGACAGAGACAGAGGGAGACACACACACACAGAGTGTGTGTATATGTGTGTTTATGTGTGTGTGAGAGAGAGAGAAGACAGACAGACAGACAGAGACAGAGAGACAGGGAGAGAGAGATAGAGTGAGTGAGAGAAAGAGAGAGAGTTAGTGAGTGAGAGAAAGAGAGTGTGTGTGAGAGAGAGTGTGTGAGTGAGAGAGAGAGAGTGAGAGCGAGTGAGAAAGAGAGTGAAAGATAGTAAGAAAGAGTAAGAGAGACTGAAAGAGAGAGAAAGAGAGAGGGAGTGAGAGAGACAGAGAATAAGAGAGACAGAGAAAGACAGATAGAAAGTGAGAGAGAGAGAGTAAGAGGGAGTGAGAGAGAGTGACATAGAGAGTGAGAGAGAGAGAGAGAGAGAAAGACAGAGAGATGGAGAGAGAGCTTGCGTGTGTGTGTGTGTGTGTGTGTGTGTGTGTGTGTGTGTGTGTGTGTGTGTGTGTGTGTGTGTGTTCTCTCTCTCTGTCTCTCTCTCTCTCTCTCTCGCTCTCTGTCTGCTCCCTCTTCTCTCCCCTCTCTCTCTCTCTCTCTCTTTCTCTCTGTCTCTCTCTCTCTCTGGTGTGTGTGTGGTGAGAGAGAGAGAGAGAGAGAGAGTGAGTGAGAGAGAAAAAGAGAGAGTGTGACACAGTGACAGAGAGAGAGAGAGAAAGAGAGAGAGAAAGGGAGACAGACAGACAGACAGACAGACAGAAACAGAGAGAGACAGAGACGGAGAGAGACAGAGTGACAATGTCCTAGTAGATAGAAAAGGACATTTACAATGCCAGGACAAGATGTGAGCCAAACTGACATGTTCGTGTTCTGCTGTCAGTGCATGTCTTTCCAGCTTGCATGTCAAAAATGCCGTACATACCACATGCAGATTTAAAAAAAAGAAGGAGGAAGAGGGGGGGGGGGAAGAAGAAGAACAAGAACAAGAACAAGAACAAGAAGAACAAGAAGAAGAACAAGAACAAGGACACGAAGAACAAGAACAAGAACAAGAAGAACAAGAACAGGAAGAAGAAGAAGAACAACAACAACAACAAGACGAAGAAGAAGAAGAAGAAGGAGAACAAGAACAAGAACAACAACATCAACAACAACAACAACAAGAAGAACAAGAAGAAGAAGAAGAACAACAACAACAAGAACAAGGACACGAAGAACAAAAACAACAACAAGAAGAACAAGAACAAGGACACGAAGAACAAGAACAAGAAGAACAAGAAGAACAGGAAGAACAAGAAGAAGAAGAACAACAACATCAACAAGACGAAGAAGAAGAAGAAGAAGAAGAAGAAGAAAGAAGAAGAAGAAGAAGAAGAAGAAGAAGAAGAAGAAGAAGAAGAAGAAGAAGAAGAAGAAGAAGAAGAAGAAGAAGAAGAAGAAGAAGAAGAAGAAGAAGAAGAAGAAGAAGAAGAAGAAGAAGAAGAAGAAGAAGAAGAAGAAGAAGAAGAAAGAAGAAGAAGAAGAAGAAGAAGAAGAAGAGAAGAAGAAGAAGAAGAAGAAGAAGAGGAAGAAGAAGAAGAAGAAGAAGAAGAAAAAGAAGAAGAAGACGAAGAAGAAGAAGAAGAAGAGAAAAAGAAGAAGAAGAAGAAGAAGAAGAAGAAGAAGAAAAAGAAAAAGAAGGAGAAGAAGGAGAAGGAGGAGGAGGAGGAGTCGAAGAAGAACAACAGCAAAAAGAACAAGAACAACAAGAAGAACAGTGCGCGTTAAAGATCCCATGGCAGCAAAGCAATTGTTCCTGACAAAAGTCCTTAGCAAAATCCCCTTTCATATGTTGATATATACATGCATAAACAAAAAAAATGCGAAAAAATGTGGCGCTGTGCTATGGCGACATGCGATCCCCGCAGAGAGTAGCTTGGAATTTGACATTGTGTGTAAAAGAAAGAAAGAAAGAAAGAAAAGAAAGAAAGAAAGAAAGAAAGACACAAAGAAGGAAAGAAAGAAAGAAAGAAAAAGAAAGAAAGAAAGAAAGAAAAAGCTAGGTAGAAAGAAATGATAAATACTAAGAATACAATATTTTGCAATTGTGCAATCACAGCTTGTTAAACAGAGTTTTCTTTGCAAACGAACAAAAGTGTCTTAGTTAAACCCATTTAGGTATTGGCAGATTAAGTTGAAGCGCATATGAAATTGTCCGCATGCTGCAAAAGCAAGTGCGCACCAAACAAACCAACTAACCAGCCTACCAACTAACCAGCCAGCCAACTAACCAGCCAGCCAACTAACCAGCCAACCAACTAACCAGCCAACCAACTAACCAGCCAACCAACTAACCAGCCAACCAACCAGTACTTCCTTGCAAGTTTGTGTTTGTTTGTCGTAGCTGTACTGTCTTTTTCATCGCTTCTGTGTCACTACCCCCACACCACTCATTTTCGGTTCTCTTACCTCTAAACTACATTTATAGGGCGTTTTCTTTTACAAAGCAAAAGAAATTTAAGCACCTAGTCACAACAGGAAAGCCGGAAGGAAAAGGTGCACCAGGTAGACCCAGGGAGAAAATACTGGACTGATTTGCGGAGTGGATGAGGACAGAAAGGATGGGAGATATACGTCATCATCATCATCATCATCATCATGTGCCCTGCTGCATGGCGTTGGCGATCATGGCCCTCCATTTGAATCTATGCCTTCTCGCTGCAAGTACATCTTTCAGCCTCTCTGTTCTCAGCCACCCTGCAAGTCCCTCCAATACTTTCTCCCTGGGTCTACCTGGTGCTCTCTTTCCCTCCAGCTTTCCTGTTGTGACCAGGCGCTCTGTATTTGCTGCGACAAAATATAGTTTTGTATGGAGAGCCATGATGGCCAACGCCTTGCAGCAAGGCACATGATGATGATGATGAATCACACCTGTAAACCCAGTGAAACTGAGGTCACCATGACAACATGACATGAAGGGCCATAGGATATGGGAACATTGTTCACAATGTTATAATGATAAGAGTGAGGATGATAGTCATATTGTTCACAATGTTATAATGATAAGAGTGATGATGATAGTCATGTTGTTCACAATGTTATAATGATAAGAGTGAGGATGATAGTCATGTTGTTCACAATGTTACAATGATAAGAGTGAGGATGATAGTCATGTTGTTCACAATGTTACAATGATAAGAGTGAGGATGATAGTCATATTGTTCACATTGTTATAATGATAAGAGTCAGGATGATAGTCATGTTGTTCACAATGTTATAATGATAAGAGTGATGATGATAGTCATATTGTTCACAATGTTATAATGATAAGACTGAGGATGATAGTCATGTTGTTCACAATGTTATAATGATAAGAGTGAGGATGATAATCATGTTATTCACAATGAAATAATGATAAGAGTGAGGATGATAGTCATGTTGTTCACAATGTTACAATGATAAGAGTGAGGATGATAGTCATATTGTTCACATTGTTATAATGATAAGAGTGAGGATGATAGTCATGTTGTTCACAATGTTATAATGATAAGAGTGAGGATGATAGTCATATTGTTCACAATATTATAATGATAAGAGTGAGGATGATAATCATCTTATTCACAATGTTACAATGATAAGAGTGAGGATGATAGTCATGTTGTTCACAATGTTACAATGATAAGAGTGAGGATGATAGTCATGTTGTTCACAATGTTATAATGATTAAAGTAAGGATGATAGTCATGTTGTTCACAATGTTATAATGATAAGAGTGAGGATGATAGTCATGTTCACAATGTTATAATGATAAGAGTGAGGATGATAGTCATGTTGTTCACAATGTTATGATGATAAGAGTGAGGATGATAGTCATGTTGTTCACAATGTTATAATGATAGGAGTCAGGATGATAGTCATGTTGTTCACAATGTTACAATGATAAGAGTGATGATGATAGTCATATTGTTCACAATGTTACAATGATGAGTGATGATGATAGCCATGTTGTTCACAATGTTATAATGATAAGAGTGATGATGATAGTCATATTGTTCACAATGTTACAATAATAAGAGTGATTATGATAGTCGTATTGTTCACAATGTTACAATGATAAGAGTGATGATGATAGTCATATTGTACACAATGTTATAATGATAAGAGTGATGATGATAGTCATATTGTTCACAATGCTATAATGATAAGAGTGATGATGATAGTCATATTGTTCACAATGTTATAATGATAAGAATGATGATGATAGTCATATTGTTCACAATGTTATAATGATAAGAGTGATGATGATAGTCATGTTGTTCACAATGTTACAATGATAAGAGTGATGATGATAGTCAAAACCTGCGAACTGGATCCTCTTCCAGGTTCTGTCTACGCCGACTGTCTCCCTACTCTCCTCCCATTCATCACTGACATCATCAACACTTCTCTTCAAACTGGAACTGTCCCAGATTCTTTCAAGTCTGCTATTGTTCACCCTCTCCTCAAGAAACACAATTTAGATCCAAATGAACTGAAAAATTACCGGCCTATCTCTAATCTCTCTTTCTTGTCAAAACTCCTTGAAAAAGCCGTCCTCAACCAGCTGAACTCTCACCTGTCTGCCAACAATCTCCTCAATCCTTTCCAGTCAGCCTACCGCCAGTGCCATAGCACTGAAACTGCCCTACTACACATTCTCAACAATCTCCTCCTTGCAACTGATACTGGCAAAGTCTCTCTCCTCACACTCCTTGATCTGTCTGCAGCCTTTGATACCATTGATCATGGTATTCTCCTTTCTAGACTTCATCATACTTTTGGCATCTCTGACATTGCTCTGTCTTGGTTCACTTCATACCTATCAAACAGAAAACAAACCGTTCTCATCAATGGCACTTACTCTCAACCTGCATACCTGACCTGTGGTGTTCCACAAGGATCTGTCCTTGGCCCTGTTCTTTTCACTCTTTACACCTCCCCCCTGTCCACCATCACCAACTCCCATTCTATAAAACACCACTTCTATGCTGATGACACCCAACTTCAAGACAGTGACTCACCTGATAATATACAGCGCCTGTTGACTCGCACCACTGAGTGTTACTCGGACATTAAGAACTGGATGACACACAATAGACTTCAGCTTAATGACGACAAAACAGAAGCTATCCTCATTGGCACCCGTCAGAAACTTTCTCAGCTGCCTCCTCTTTCTCTCCCATTATGTAACACATCAGTCCCAATTTCTGATTCAGCTAAAAACCTTGGTGTCTGCCTTGACTCTACCCTCTCCATGAACAACTTTGTTTCTCAAACTGCCAGATCCTGCTACTATCATCTCCATCGTATAAAGCTGATCAGGAAGTATCTCTCTGTCGAAACAACTGCAAAACTCGTTCTCTCCTTCATAATGTCTCGCATTGACTATTGCAATTCACTCCTGTCTGGTCTTCCTGCCTCCACCATTCACATCCTACAGCGCATTCAAAACAATGCTGCACGCCTTGTACTCAAAAAGAAAAAAGCTGACCACATATCTCCTCTCCTGGCACAACTTCACTGGCTCCCTGTATCAAAGCGCATACAGTACAAACTAGACACCATGTGCTACAAAAGCCTCAATAACGCAGCCCCCGATTACCTGTCAAGCCTACTTGAGATCTATGTTCCCTCACGTACCCTCCGCTCTG
Organism: Monoplex corrugatus; assembly: GCA_030674185.1. Classification (NCBI taxonomy): domain Eukaryota; kingdom Metazoa; phylum Mollusca; class Gastropoda; order Littorinimorpha; family Ranellidae; genus Monoplex; species Monoplex corrugatus. The sequence continues at coordinate 5,419,072 of CM060306.1, read as the reverse complement.
CCTCTGATCCTCTGACTCTTCGCTTTCCACGCACTAAGCTCAATACCTATGGTCCACGAGCCTTCTCTGTTTCTGGTCCACTCTCCTGGAACAAACTTCCTCTCTCAGTCCGTCAGCAACCTACTTTTGTCTCCTTCAAGTCCGCTCTCAAAACTCACCTTTTCTCTCCTGCATAAAATCCTAACCTCACTCAACCCTCCCCTCTGCAGCCTGTCTCCGCTCGGAGGGAATCACATGGTTATAATATATAATTGTATGCTATGCTCTCTATAATTTTCCATTGCTTTTATTCTTGCTTTTATTGCTTTTATTCTTTCTCCCCATTTATAGCCATGCGTGTGTGTGGGTGTGTGTGTGTGTGTGTGTGTGTGTGTGTGTGTGTGTGTGTGTGTGTGTGTGTGCGTGCGTGTGTGTGCGGACGTGCGTGCCTGCGTGTGTGTCTGCTTCAGCGCTTAGATTTGATTCTATCAAGATTTTGCGCTATATAAATATTGTAATTATTATTATTCATATTGTTCGCAATGTTATAATGATAAGAGTGATGATGATAGTCATACTGTTCACAATGTTATAATGATAAGAGTGAGGATGATAGTCATGTTGTTCACAATGTTACAATGATAAGAGTAATGATGATAGTCATATTGTTCACAATGTTATAATGATATGAGTGATGATGATAGTCATACTGTTCACAATGTTATAATGATAAGAGTGATGATGATAGTCATATTGTTCACAATGTTATAATGATAAGAGTGATGATGAAAGTCGTACTCTTCACAATGTTATAATGATAAGAGTGAGGATGATAGTCATGTTGTTCACAATGTTATAATGATAAGAGTGATGATGATAGTCATATTGTTCACAATGTCACAATGATAAGAGTGATGATGATAGTCATGTTGTTCACAATGTTATAATGATAAGAGTAATAATGATAGTCATATTGTTCACGATGTTATAATGATAAGAGTGATGATGATAGTCATGTTGTTCACGATGTTATAATGATAAGAGTGATGATGATAGTCATGTTGTTCACAATGTTACAATGATAAGAGTGATGATGATAGCCATGTTGTTCACAATGTTATAATGATAAGAGTGATGATGATAGCCATTTTGTTCACAATGTTATAATGATAAGAGTGAGGATGATAGTCATGTTGTTCACAATGTTACAATGATAAGAGTGAGGATGATAGTCATGTTGTTCACAATGTTACAATGATAAGAGTGATGATGATAGTCATGTTGTTCACAATATTACAATGATAAGAGTGATGATGATAGTCATGTTGTTCACAATGTTACAATGATAAGAATGATGATGATAGTCATATTGTTCACAATGTTATAATGATAAGAGTGATGACGATAGTCATATTTTTCACAATGTTACAATGATAAGAGTGATGATGATAGTCATATTGTTCACAATGTTACAAGAATAAGAGTGATGATGATACTCATGTTGTTCACAATGTTATAATGATAAGAGTGATGATGATAGTCCTGTTGTTCACAATGTTATAATGATAAGAGTGAGGATGATAGTCATGTTGTTCACAATGTTACAATGATAAGAGTGATGATGATAGTCATGTTGTTCACAATATTACAATGATAAGAGTGATGATGATAGTCATGTTGTTCACAATGTTATAATGATAAGAGTGAGGTTGATAGTCATGTTGTTCACAATGTTATAATGATAAGAGTGAGGATGATAGTCATATTGTTCACATTGTTAAAATGATAAGAGTGAGGATGAGAGTCATGTTGTTCACAATGTTATAATGATAAGAGTGAGGATGATATTCATATTGTTCACAATGTTATGATGATAAGGGTGAGGATGATAGTCATATTGTTCACAATGTTATAATGATTAAAGTGAGGATGATAGTCATGTTGTTCACAATGTTATAAAGATAAGAGTGAGGATGATAGTCATGTTGTTCACAATGTTATAATGATAAGAGTGAGGATGATAGTCATAGTGTTCACAATGTTATAATGATAAGAGTGAGGATGATAGTCATGATGTTCACAATGTTATAATGATAAGAGTGAGGATGATAGTCATATTGTTCACAATGTTATAATGATAAGAGTGAGGATGATAGTCCTGTTGTTCACAATGTTATAATGATAAGAGTGAGGATGATAGTCATGTTGTTCACAATGTTATAATGATTAAAGTGAGGATGATAGTCATGTTGTTCACAATGTTATAATGATAAGAGTGAGGATGATAGTCATGTTGTTCACAATGTTATAATGATAAGAGTGAGGATGATAGTCATGTTGTTCACAATGTTACATGATAAGAGTGATGATGATAGTCATGTTGTTCACAATGTTACAATGATAAGAGTGATGATGATAGTCATATTGTTCACAATGTTATTATGATAAGAGTGAGGATGATAGTCATGTTGTTCACAATGTTACAATGATTAGAGTGATGATGATAGCCATGTTGTTCACAATGTTATAATGATAAGAGTGATGATGATAGTCATACTGTTCACAATGTTATAATGATAAGAGTGATGATGATAGTCATATTGTTCACAAAGTTATAATGATAAGAATGATGATGATAGTCATGTTGTTCACAATGTTATAATGATAAGAGTGATGATGATAGTCATGTTGTTCACAATGTTACAATGATAAGAGTGATGATGATAGTCATATTGTTCGCAATGTTATAATGATAAGAGTGATGATGATAGTCATACTGTTCACAATGTTATAATGATAAGAGTGAGGAAGATAGTCATGTTGTTCACAATGTTATAATGATAAGAGTGAGGATGATAGTCATGTTGTTCACGATGTTACAATGATAAGAGTGATGATGATAGTCATGTTGTTCACGATGTTATAATGATAAGAGTGATGATGATAGTCATGTTGTTCACGATGTTATAATGATAAGAGTAATGATGATAGTCATGTTGTTCACAATGTTACAATGATAAGAGTGATGATGATAACCATGTTGTTCACAATGTTACAATTATAAGAATGATGATGATAGTCATACTCTTCACAATGTTATAATGATAAGAGTGAGGATGATAGTCATATTGTTCACAAAGTTATAATGAGTAAAGTGAGGATGATAGTCATGTTGTTCACAATGTTATAATGATAAAGTGAGGATGATAGTCATGTTGTTCACAATGTTATAATGATAAGACTGAGGATGATAGTCATGTTGTTCACAATGTTATAATGATAAGAGTGAGGATGATAGTCATGTTATTCACAATGTTATAATGATAAGAGTGAGGATGATAGTCATGTTGTTCACAATATTACAATGATAAGAGTGAGGATGATAGTCATATTGTTCACATTGTTATAATGATAAGAGTGAGGATGATAGTCATGTTGTTCACAATGTTATAATGATAAGAGTGAGGATGATAGTCATATTGTTCACAATATTATAATGATAAGAGTGAGGATGATAATCATCTTATTCACAATGTTACAATGATAAGAGTGAGGATGATAGTCATGTTGTTCACAATGTTAATAATGATAAGAGTGAGGATGATAGTCATGTTGTTCACAATGTTATAATGATAAGAGTGAGGATGATAGTCATATTGTTCACAATGATATAATGATAAGAGTGAGGATGATAGTCATATTGTTCACAATGTTTAATGATAAGAGTGAGGATGATAGTCATATTGTTCACAATGCTATAATGATAAGAGTGAGGTTGATAGTCATATTGTTCACAATGTTATAATGATAGGAGTGAGGATGATAGTCATGTTGTTCACAATGTTATAATGATAAAAGTGAGGATAATAGTCATGTTGTTCACAATGTTACAATGATAAGAGTGAGGATGATAGTCATATTGTTCACAATGTTACAATGATAAGAGTGAGGATGATAGTCATATTGTTCACAATGTTATAATTATTAAAGTAAGGATTATAGTTATGTTGTTCACAATGTTATAATGATAAGAGTGAGGATGATAGTCATGTTCACAATGTTATAATGATAAGAGTGAGGATGATAGTCCATGTTGTTCACAATGTTATAATGATAAGAGTGAGGATGATAGTCATGTTGTTCACAATGTTATAATGATAGGAGTCAGGATGATAGTCATGTTGTTCACAATGTTACAATGATAAGAGTGATGATGATAGTCATATTGTTCACAATGTTACAATGATGAGTGATGATGATAGCCATGTTGTTCACAATGTTATAATGATAAGAGTGATGATGATAGTCATATTGTTCACAATGTTACAATGATAAGAGTGATTATGATAGTCGCATTGTTCACAATGTTACAATGATAAGAGTGATGATGATAGTCATATTGTACACAGTGTTATAATGATAAGAGTGATGATGATAGTCATATTGTTCACAATGCTATAATGATAAGAGTGATGATGATAGTCATATTGTTCACAATGTTATAATGATAAGAATGATGATGATAGTCATATTGTTCACAATGTTATAATGATAATAGTGATGATGATAGTCATGTTGTTCGCAATGTTACAATGATAAGAGTGATGATGATAGTCATATTGTTCGCAATGTTATAATGATAAGAGTGATGATGATAGTCATACTGTTCACAATGTTATAATGATAAGAGTGAGGATGATAGTCATGTTGTTCACAATGTTACAATGATAAGAGTAATGATGATAGTCATATTGTTCACAATGTTATAATGATATGAGTGATGATGATAGTCATACTGTTCACAATGTTATAATGATAAGAGTGATGATGATAGTCATATTGTTCACAATGTTATAATGATAAGAGTGATGATGATAGTAGTACTCTTCACAATGTTAAAATGATAAGAGTGAGGATGATAGTCATGTTGTTCACAATGTTATAATGATAAGAGTGATGATAATAGTCATATTGTTCACAATGTCACAATGATAAGAGTGATGATGATAGTCATGTTGTTCACAATGTTATAATGATAAGAGTAATGATGATAGTCATATTGTTCACGATGTTACAATGATAAGAGTGATGATGATAGTCATGTTGTTCACGATGTTATAATGATAAGAGTGAGGATGATAGTCATATTGTTCACAATGTTATAATGATAAGAATGATGATGATAGTCATACTGTTCACAATGTTATAATGATAAGAGTGATGATGATAGTCATATTGTTCAATATGTTTTAATGATAAGAGTGATGATGATAGTCGTACTCTTCACAATGTTATAATGATAAGAGTGAGGATGATAGTCATGTTGTTCACAATGTTATAATGATAAGAGTGAGATGATAGTCATTGTTCACAATGTTAATGATAAGAGTGAGATGATAGTCATGTGTTCACAATGTTAAAGATAAAGTGAGATGATAGTCATATTGTTCACAATGTTAAATGATAAGAGTGATGATGATAGTCATGTTGTTCACAATGTTAAATGATAAGAGTGAGATGAGTCATGTTGTTCACAATGTTACAATATAAAGTAGATGATAGTCATATTGTTCACAATGTTAAATGATAAGAGTGAGATGATAGTCATTTGTTCACAATGTTAAATGATAAGAGTGATGATGAAGTCATGTTGTTCACAATGTTACAATGATAAGAGTGATATGATAGTCATTTGTTCACAATGTTACAATGATAAGAGTGATGATGATAGTCATTTGTTCACAATGTTAAATATAAGAGTGATGATGATAGTCATGTTGTTCACAATGTTAAATGATAAGAGTGATGATGATAGTCATTTGTTCACATGTTATAATGATAAGATGAGATGATAGTCATTTTTTCACAATGTTAATGATAAGAGTGATGATGATAGTCATATTGTTCACAATGTTAAATGATAAGAGTGATGATGATAGTCATATGTTCACAATGTTATAATGATAAGAGTGAGATGAAAGTCATGTTGTTCACAATTAATATAAAGTAGATGATAGATTTCACAGTAAATGAAAGATAATAGCATGTTTCACATGTTACAATGATAAGAGTGAGATGATAGTCATTTGTCACAATGTTATAATGATAAGAGTGAGGATGATAGCATGTTGTTCCAATGTAAATGATAAGATGATGATGAAGCATGTTGTTCCAATGTTACAATGATAAGAGTGAGATGATAGTCATTTTTCACAATGTTAAATGATAAGAGTGAGATGATATCATTTGTTACAATGTTACAATGATAGAGTATGATGATAGTCATTTTTCACAATTATAATGATAAAGTAGATGATAGTCATGTTGTTCACAATGTTATAATGATAAAGTGAGATGATAGCTGTTGTTCACAATGTTAAATGATAAAGTGAGATGATAGTCATATTGTTCACAATGTTAAATGATAAGAGTGAGATGATAGTCATGTGTTCACAATGTTAATGATAAGAGTGAGATGATATCATTGTTCACAATGTTAATGATAAGAGTGAGATGATAGTCATATTGTTCACAATGTTATAATGATAAAGTGAGAATAGTCATGTTGTTCACAATGTTAAAGTAAGAGTGATGATGATAGTCATTGTTCACAATGTTATAATGATAAAGTGAGATTAGTCATATTATTCACAATGTTATAATGATAAAGTGATGATGATAGTCATTTGTTCACAATGTTATAATGATAAGAGTGAGATGATAGTCATGTTGTTCACAATGTTAAATGATAATAGTGAGTATAGTCTGTGTTCACAATGTTAATGATAAGAGTGATGATGATAGTCATGTTGTTCACAATGTTACATGATAAGATGAGGATGATAGTCATTTGTTCACAATGTTACAATGAAAGAGTGATGATGATAGTCATATGTTCACAATGTTATAATGATAAGAGTGATGATGATAGTCATTGTTACAAAGTTATAATGATAAGATGAGATGATAGTCATGTTGTTCACAATGTTATAATGATAAGAGTGAGAGATAGTCTGTTTTCACATGTTAAATGATAAGTGAGATGATAGTCATTTGTTCACAATGTTAAATGATAAGATGATGATGATAGTCATATGTTCACAATGTTATAATGAAAAGTGAGGAGAAGTCATGTTGTTCACAATGTAAATGATAAGAGTATGATGAATCATGTTGTTCACATGTTAAATGATAAGAGTGAGATGATAGTCATGTTGTTCACAATGTTATAATGAAAAGGTAGTGATAGTCATTTGTTCACAGTTAAATGATAAGAGTGATGATGATAGTCATTTGTTCACAATGTTAAATGATAAGAGTGAGATATACATTTGTTCAAATGTAAATGTAAAGTGATGATGATAGTCATGTTGTTCAATGTAAATGTAAGTATGATGATAGATTGTCACAAGTTTAATGATAAGAGTGAGGATGATAGTCATGTTGTTCACAATGTTACAATGATAGAGTGAGGATGATAGTCATGTTTTCACAATGTATAATGATAAGAGTGAGATGATAGTCAGTGTTCACATTTCAAGATAGAGTGAGATGATAGTCAATTGTTCACAATGTTACAATGATAAATGATGAGATAGTCATTTGTTCACATGTAAATGATAAGAGTGATGATGATGTCATTTTCACAATGTTAAATTATAAGAATGATGATAGTCATATTGTTCACAATGTTACAATGATAAGAGTGATGATGAAGCTATTGTTCACAATGTTAAATGATAAGAGTGATGATGATAGCATTTGTTCACATGTTACATGATAAGATGAATGATATCATTTTTCACATGTACAATGATAAAAATGATGATGAAGTCATGTTGTTCACAATGTTAAAGAAAGAGTGATGAGATAGTCATGTTGTTCACAATGTTAATGATAAGAGTGAGATGATAGCATTGTTCCAAGTTATAATGATAAGAGTGAGGATGAATCATGTTGTTCACAATTAAATGATAAAGTAAGATGATAGTCATTTTCACAATGTTAAATGATAAGAGTGATAAGAGTGATGATGAAAGCATTTGTTCACAATGTTATAATGATAAGAGTTATGATGATAGTCATGTTGTTCACCATGTTAAATGATAAGAGTGATGATGATAGCCATGTTGTTCACAATGTTACAATGATAAGAGTGATGATGATAGTCCATGTTGTTCACAATGTTACAATGATAAGAGTGAGGATGATAGTCATGTTGTCACAATGTTACAATGATAAGAATGAGGATGATAGTCATGTTGTTCACAATGTTTAAATGATAAGAGTGATGATGATAGTCATGTTGTTCACAATGTTACTAATGATAAGAGTGAGGATGATAGTCATATTGTTCACAATGTTATAATGATCAAGAGTCGATGATAGTATGTTCTTCACAATTTTATGATTAAAGTGGGTGATAGTCATGTTGTTCACAATGTTATAATGATAAGAATGATGATGATAGTCATATGTTCACAATGTTATAATGATAAGAGTGAGGATGATAGTCATGTTGTTCACAATGTTACAATGATAAGAGTGATGTGATAGTCATGTTGTTCACAATTTACTAATAATAAGAGTGATGATGATAGTCATGTTAGTTCACAATGTTATAATGATAAGAGTGATGATGATAGTCCATGTTGTTCACAATGTTATAATGATAAGAGTGATGATGATAGTCATTTTCTTCACATGTTACTAATATAAGAGTGATGATGATAGTCATATTGTTCACAATGTTATAATGATAAAAGTGATGATGATAGTCATGTTTTCACAATGTTATAATGATCAAGAGTGATGATGATAGTCATAGTTGTTCACAATGTTAAATGATAAGAGTGATGATGATAGTCAGTTTGTTCACAATGTTACAATGATAAGAGTGAGGATGATAGTGATGTTGTAACAATGTTATAATGATAGGAGTCAGATGATAGTCATGTTGTTCACAATGTTACAATGATAGGAGTATGGATGATAGTCATGTTGTTCACAATGTTATAATGATAAGAGTGATGATGATAGTCTATTGTTCACAATGTTAAATGATAAGAGTGATGAATGATAGCTTTTGTTCACAATGTTATAATGATAAGAATGATGATGATAGTCATGTTGTTACAATGTTACAATGATAAGAGTGAGGATGATATTCATATTGTTCACAATGTTATATGATAAGAGTGAGGATGATAGTCATGATTGTTCACCATCTTACAATGATTAAGAGTGAAGATATAGTCCATGTTTTCACAATGTTAAATAGTTAAGAGTGATGGATGATAGTCATGTTGTTCACAATGTTAAATGATAAGAGTGAGGATGATAGTCATGTTGATTCACAATGTTATAATGATAAGAGTGAGATGATAGTCATGTTGTTCACAATGTTATAATGATAAGAGTGAGGATGATAGTCATATTGTTCACAATATTATAATGACAAGAGTCAGGATGATAGTCATGTTGTTCACAATGTTACAATGATAAGAGTGATGATGATAGTCATATGTTCACAATGTTACAATGATAAGAGTGATGATGATAGTCATATTGTTCACAATGTTACAATGATAAGAGTGATGATGATAGCCATTTTGTTCACAATGTTATAATGATAAGAGTGAGGATGATAGTCATGTTGTTCACAATGTTACAATGTTAAGAGTGAGATGATAGCCATGTTGTTCACAATGTTATAATGATAAGAGTGATGATGATAGTCATGTTGTTCACAATGTTATAATGATAAGAGTGATGATGATAGTCATGTTGTTCACAATGTTACAATGATAAGAGTGATGATGATAGTCATCTTGTTCACAATGTTTAATGATAAGAGTGATGATGATAGTCATATTGTTCGCAATGTTATAATGATAAGAGTGATGATGATAGTCATACTGTTCACAATGTTATAATGATAAGAGTGAGGATGATAGTCATGTTGTTCACAATGTTACAATGATAAGAGTCAGGTTGATAGTCATATTGTTCACAATGTTATTATGATAAGAGTGATGATGATAGTCATGTTGCTCACAATGTTATAATGATAAGAGTGATGATGATAGTCATGTTGTTCACAATGTTACAATGATAAGAGTGATGATGATAGTCATATTCTTCACAATGTTATAATGATAAGAGTGATGATGATAGTCATATGTGTTCACAATGTTATAATGATAAGAGTGATGATGATAGTCATGTTGTTCACAATGTTATAATGATAAGAGTGAGGATGATAGTCATGTTGTTCACAATGTTACAATGATAAGAGTGATGATGATAGTCATGTTGTTCACAATGTTATAATGATAAGAGTGATGATGATAGTAATGTTGTTCACAATGTTATAATGATAA